>CM040120.1:254443286-255043286 GCA_022559845.1 Amorphophallus konjac
ACAGTAACGCAAGTTTATACATAGTCCGTCTCATGCATTGTCTTAGGCCAAGTCTATACAGTGATTGTCTCATTCAGCGTCTCATATGCACATTTGAGTCAAAGTCTGTACAGCCCAAGTCTGTACACTGAGGACGCTTGTTAGCCTTCAAGGTCTATACATTGTCTACAGTGCATCCAGCAAGTCTATTCATTGGAGTGTCTTGTTCAGCGTCTCATGGCAAAGTCTGCACATTCTATTGTTCAACGTCTGCATGCATTACATGAAGTCGGTACACTGCATCGTCTCAACTTGCGTCTCACTGAGCATCCATTCACAGTAAAGTCTATACAGACTTCATCATCTTAGGGTACATCTCATGCTTTTGCCAAAGTCTATACAGTCTGTTGCAGTGTTACACTATATGCTTCACTCTAAGTCTACACACTCATGAGTGTCTCATCAAGTCCATACACTGGCCTTGAGCTGAGCAAGTCCATTCATTGGCTGTTGTCCCTCATGTTAGCGCAGCAAGAGTGATATAGAAGGGGGGGGATGAATAGATCACTCCCAATTTGCAGAAACTCAGGCGGAAAATAGATTCTACTGCTAACGCACCTCCTTAACCCGTATACAGAGAAATATAGATGAGAGTGAAGAACTGATCACTTGAAGGCAAAGGGACAAGCAGATGAAGAGCACAGAAATCAATAGCAAACCACAGAGGAGGCACTCGGTTTTTAGGTGGTTCGATTGCAGTCCGTAATCTACATCCACCCCTCACTCCAACTAGAGTGAGGATTCCACTAGACAAAGCTAGATCACAGCAGACTCAGTCTGCGTACAAGATGCTGCCACACAGCTTGAACACCCAAGGGAAACAAATCCCTCGACCAAGCTCTGCTACCCACAGAACTTGAAACCTGTTCTAGCTCCCAGCTAGAACACAACCGGAGAATCCTCTCCCTTCCTCCACACACGGAGGGAAACTGTTAATGACAACCTGTCACTAACAACACCAGAGATCACCGATCTCTCTTCCTCTGCAACTCAGAGGGAAACTGGAGTAGTACTCCCTTCCTCCACACACCGGAGGGAAACCAATTCAAATCGGAATGGAAGAACAAAATAAACGAAAACAAAATAGAAAGAAAAACAATGAAGAAGAAATCGGTTCTGAAACCCAATACAAATGTAGCTTCAAATGAAGCAATTCATCAATCCACACACACTCTCTCTCTCGAGCAAACTCCTCTCAGATATGGAACTCTCTGCTCCTTTTCTTTTCTGGATCGTGCAGACTCTTACCAATGGCTTCTACTTTTTCTTTTCACGATCAAGCTTCTACTGAAGGATGAAGCTCTATATTTATAGCAGATAATGGCGTGTGGCTGCCAGGTTCCCGCCCATGCACTTTTGGCCAGATCATTTGAATTTCGACCACATGGCAGCATCCTGACAAGGTTGCCATCCACGTGTCATGCGCCTGTTGTCTTGGATCACGTGTCAGGTGCCAACCTCGATTCACATGCCCAATCATCAGCCTGAATCGCCTGCAGACAAACAGATGGAATGTATAGACTTAGTTAGTTCAGACTTTTAGCAAGAATGTATATACTTCAGAAACATCAACTGAGTAACTGTGTACAATCGTGAGAGGATGTATAGACTTAATGAATAAACGCATGTATAGACTTTACCAGGGTATGCACAATGCAATGCGTTGACGCTACACTACGTGCCTATGCACTGCGTTGACGCAGTGCAATGTGTCTTTGAAAGCTGTAAACAGCAAGGCATGCTGTACAGACTTCAGACAGCATGCATCATATGACTCTGTATGGACTTGAAGACCCTTAGCCAATGTATAGACCTCTAGAGGAGACAAATGTGTAGACTTCACATTGCTCAGCCACTGTGTAGACTTCACAAAGCCTAACCAGTGTACAGACTTGTAATGAGTGTGCTGTGAGCTCTAAAGACTCAAGTTGTAATAACAGAATGTATAGGATTGTGGTCGTACAACCAAATATGTAGACTTGTAAAAAGTGGACAATAGTCAGACTTTGATGCTGATCAAAAGACCCTTGGTCAACAGCCAAGGCGTCAACGCTTCCAGCGTGCAGCGTCGCCTCAGCTCCTCAAGAAAAATGCTCACTCCCTAGGCAAGCTGACCAATGCGTCAACGCATCTAGTGTCAGTGTCGATGCAGCGAACAAGAAGGAAGTGAAAGACGCACCATTGCGTCTACGCAGTCAGCCAAGTGCGTCAACGCACTAAAGGCATGCTACCCATGAAGTCAGATAGGCTGTACAGACTCTATGGATGTAAAGCAATGTAGACTTCAGACTGTATAGACTTGAACCAAGACGAGGTGAAGACTTCACGTTGTATAGACTTGCCAAATCAGTTGGGCGATGTACAGACTTGAACAGATCCAGCTGAAGGATGTATAGACTTGGAATCCACTGTACACGACTATTCAGACTTTGAGGCTTAATGCGAAGGCCAGTGTACAGACTTCTAAAAACTGATGCGTTGTATAGACTTTCATGAGACGCTAAAGTCTATACAGACTAGACCAGTGAGACACTGATAGAGACGATGCAATGCGATGTGGAGACTTTAACATTAGACGCTGCATGAGACGGTAGGCTGTACAGACTTGCAAAGAGTGTAGGGTGTATAGACTTGAAAGTCTCAAGGCGAAGTGCAAACATGCTGAGTTGACGCTGCAGCCCAATGAGTTGACGCTACAACGTATTACTTTTACGTTCAACTGATGATGCATAGACTTAATCAAATGAAGAACCTGAACAGAAGAGTCTACGCATCAGCACACTGAGTTGACGCACTGGTGTGAGAACAGAGACATGCAATGACTGAAGGGTCGACGCATCAGCACGCTGAGTTGACGCACTGGTGTGAAGACTGTGCAGACAGAGTGTAGGCAGAATTAAGGTAGAGCATGTTATCTGACAGCCATTGAACTATACTCACTCACATGATGAAACATCATTAATCTAGAGATAGAAGATTGATTTATAGTGTGGGACATCATCAAAACCATAGGGATGCAACAATCTCCCCCTTTTTGATGATGACAACACTATGAATCAAGCAATATCAAGTTTCAATAAAAAGTTAATACCAGCTGCAACAAGCAGAATAAATTCAAGACATGCTCATGCAAATGAATTAAACATTCCCTACAGCACACTCTCATCTCCCCCACAACTCATAACCATATCTTCCACGAAGCAACATGACTCCCCTCAAAGCTCAAGACAAAACCAAAACCAATACTCACTGATATTGCAAACTTCTCTCCCCCTTTGACATCAACAAAAAGAACTACAGAATGTATGACAGTGCTGGAAACATGAGGACTCAGGGTAGTAACTTCTTAGTGCAGAAAGTCACGAGTAGGTCTTAAGTGAATAAGTGAGTTTCTAATCTCAAGAGAGGATTCTTTAGACTTCAGTACACAATAGAGAAGTAGAATGATAGACAAGTTTATCAGCATACATAGTGGATGATTTAGAGCAGGAGTTCACAAGTATGGCCAAATATAGCTGATCATTCAACTATTCCACAAGACAGCAAGAGACTAAATCAGAGAGGTGTTCTCAAGGTATTGAAGACAAGCAATCCATTAGTTGCATAACAACAAGGAATTTTTGTTGGAGATGATTTTCAAGAAGTTCAATGAGTAAGTTGGTAGTTCACTTCCTTTGACATTAGGGAGACACCTTGATTAGAGGCCTGAATCCCCAGTTACTTAGAGTGAGTACCTCATTACTTCCTTCCCCTTTTTTTTATTAAGGAACAGAGTTAGTAACTGTGGCTTTTGACATGAGGAAACACCTTGATTAGAGGCCAGAGTCCCCAATTACTCACCAGCAAGTCACCATTGCTCTGTCATGACTTTTCATTCATTTTAAGCATTTGATACCTCATGACTTGGGAGAAATATTCATTTCATTGATGAAGCTCCCAGTTTCTCAGTGATCAAAAGAGAACATGTTTGTTCAGTTAAGCCCTTGAGTTAAAGAGATAGAATGATTGAAGACAATACCAAAAAGGACTTTTCTTGAATTGAGTCTTGAAGTCTAGATTTCAAGTTGATTGGGTCAGATATCAAGACATACAAGTTTTTGGCCTGAACCATAATCAATGACAATGTAGGAAGATATACTTTATGCAATTAGTCCAGATCTCTGAAAGAGTACCAAAGGAAAGATTCTAACTTGGAGATTAGAGTCACTGACTTATAGACTTAAGAGATAAGTGACACTCTACTTCCTGAGAGAACCACACTAAATCAGTCATGCAAGACCAGCAAAGGTACACATCTGGACAGCCCTTTTGAATCTGTCAATGAACTTCTCTTCTCACATCACAACTCAGCTCCCCCTAAGACATAGCATTCCTCAATAAAACATTCCAGCAAAATCTCAAGGCTTTCCTTTATTTAGAGCATTCCTGAAAGCTAACCAGTAAGCATTCTGAACTCCCCCTTAAACCAGCATGCAAGAAGGCTAAACATCAGACAAACACAACTCCCCCTCACAACAAGAACATGCTTCATAATTAAGACAATTTGTATAAGCCTAATTCTCTTCTCAATGTGGAAAATTTTTCATTATCTAGAGGTTTTGTGAATATGTCAGCAATCTGATTATCTGTGCCTACATGAATCAGTTCAAAATTATTCTTAGACACCTCATCTCTTATAAAATGATGTCTTATCTCTATGTGTTTGGTTCGTGAATGCAGAACAGGATTTTTAGCAAGATTGATGGCACTAGTATTATCACAGTAAATAGGTGTGCACCCCAGGTCTACTTGGTAGTCCTGAAGCTGGTGTTTAATCCATATGACTTGTGTTCCACAACTCCCTGCAGCCACATATTCAGCTTCTGCAGTGGAGAGGGCCACAGAATGTTGTTTCTTGGAGCCCCAAGACACTAAACACCCACCCAAGAATTCACAATGGCCACTTGTGCTTTTCCTGTCTAGTTTACAGCCTGCATAGTCAGCATATGTGTATGCTACTAGGTTAAGTGTGTGAGATGCAGGAAACCATAAACCAAGAGAGTGACTAGCTGACAAATATCTGAAGATTCTTTTAACTGCAGCTAAGTGTAGTTCAGTAGGTCTAGACTGATACCTTGCACACATTCCTACACTGAATTGTATATCAGGTCTAGAGGCTGTCAAGTAAAGTAGTGATCCAATCATACCTCTATAAAGTTTGGCATTTACTTCTTTACCTGTCTCATCTGCATCCAATGAAGTATTGGTGCCCATGGGTGCAGTAATGTGCTTTAAGTTTTCCATGCCAAACCTTTTGAACAGTTCCATTGTGTATTTGGTTTGGTTGATGAAGCACCCATCTTCTAGCTGCTGTACCTGCAATCCAAGAAAATATTTTAGTTCACCAACCAAGCTCATTTCAAATTCAGCAGACATCATGGTAGAAAATTCATCACATAGTTCATGCTTAGTTGATCCAAATACAATATCATCTACATATACCTGAACTATGATGAGATCTTTATTCATGCCCTTGGTAAATAAAGTCTGATCAACTTTACCTCTTTTGTAGCCCTTGCTGATCAGAAATTCAGATAATCTTTCATACCAAGCTCTTGGAGCCTGCTTTAGACCATACAAGGCTTTGTTTAACCTGAAAACTTGGTTAGGTTGAGGAGAATATTGAAATCCAGGAGGTTGTTCAACAAAAACTTCTTCTTTAATGACTCCATTTAAAAAGGCACTTTTAACATCTATTTGTTGGAGTTTTATGTTCTTTGAGCATGCAAAGGCAAGCAACAGTCTTATAGCTTCCATCCTAGCAACAGGTGCATAGGATTCATCAAAGTCTACACCAAATTCTTGACAGTAGCCTTTGGCTACTAGTCTGGCTTTATTCCTCGAGATAATTCCATCTTCATTCATCTTATTTTTGAACACCCACTTGGTTCCTATGACATTAATACCATCTGGTCTTGGGACAAGCTCCCAGACATTATTCCTTTCAAACTGACCTAATTCCTCACTCATAGCATTGACCCAAGCTTGATCAGCTTTGGTTTGGGTTCAATTTGTGAGACTAATGTAATTAAGTCATCATTATTCACATTTCTAAAATGAGACCTAGTCCGAAGAGGATCTTCAGGATTGCCTATGACTTTATCTAAAGGATGGTCTTTAAGAAATCTGATATTTGTTGAAGACTCACCTGTTTGTCTTGGCCCATCCTGATTGGGGGAATTTGTTTCTCCATTTGGCTGAGTCTTCTCTTCTTCCTGTTGGTCTTCTATAAAGTCTCCACCATGATTGGAATCCCTGTCAAGATTTTCAACATTAGAGACATCTTTCTTTTCACTAAAAAGGATGTGTGGAGATTCATCCACTTTCTGATCTGATATGTTAAATACCCTATATGCCCTTGACACTTCAGAGTAACCCAAGAATATTCCAGGTGAACTCTTGGCTTCAAACTTGTCTAAATCTTTCTTATCATTGTTATGAATAAAATATTTTGCTCCAAAAATTCTGAAATGAAATAAGTTTGGTTTCTTACCTTTTAGAAGCTCATAGGGTGTTCTCTTGTGTATGGGTCTTACCATGGCCCTGTTGATTATGTAGGTTGCTGTATTGGCCGCTTCTGCCCAAAACCTTCTAGGTAATTTACTTTCAATCAACATGGTTCGGGCCATTTCCACCACTGTTCTATTTCTTCTCTCCATCATCCCATTTTGTTCAGGTGTCCTGGGAGAAGAAAACATGTGAGTTAGTCCTTCTTTGTCACAAAGATCAGTAAACATGGAGTTTTCAAACTCACCTCCATGGTCAGATTGAATAGAACTAACCTTGTACTTCCCTTCTTGTTTGACCTTATTGAAAAACAGATTAAACTTTTGAAATGCATCACTCTTATTTGCTAAGAAAAATATCCATGAATATCTAGAGAAGTCATCTATGATGACATAGCCAAACCTGTTTCCATTAAGACTCTGAGTTCTAGTTGGATCGAAAAGGTCCATATGAAGAAGTTCCATTGGTCTAGAAGACAATGGCTCAGATCTTAATTTAAAAGAATTTCTGGTCTATTTGCCTAGAGCACAGGCATCACATGCTTTTGATATTGAGTTGAATTTAATTCTAGGCATGCCTCTAACTAAATCATGCTTGACCAATTTATTTAAAGTTGAAAAGCTAGCATGACCTAGACGTCTATGCCATTCAAAGGCATCATTTTTAGAATTGGCAGATAAGCAAATAGTAGATTCAGAATTCTCATCTAAGTCTACAATGTAGACATTATTAATCCTGTTGGCTACAAATTTAACCATGTCAGAATTTGTTTCAAGGATTTTGCATGAACAATCATCAAATACAACCTTGTGACCCCCGTCACATAACTGACTTATGCTAATCAGGTTGTGTTGAAGCCCTTCCACAAGTAATACTTTTTCAATGGAATTTGTGGAAGACTTACCTACTGTGCCAACTCCAATTATTTTACCTTTGTTCTTTCCTCCAAACTTGACCAGACCCCCTGGCTTCATCTCTATCTTGCTGAACTTGGATCGATCTCCTGTCATATGCCTGGAGCAGCCACTGTCGAGGTACCACTTGTTGTCTTCAGCTGCCAGGCCGACCTACACAAATATATCAAGCAGAGTGATTTGGAACCCAAGATGAGTTGGGTCCAAGGACATTGTTCAAATCTCTGATCAAGTGTTTAGGTATCCAGATTTGTTTCAGCATGGTTTTCTCTGGCACCTTCCTTTCTGGTTTATTAAAGTTGAATCCAGCTGAACTGGAGAAGTGAGTTCTATTCCATTCATTAGTCTTCCTATTCCTAGGAAATTTCATGTAGGCTTGTTGATTAGCATATCTTTGACCATGAAAGTTATTTCTCCAGTAGGTCCTGTTTGGACCCATCTGATTGTTGTAATTCCAGCTCTTATTCTGATTTACTTTCTTGGTCCATCTACCATTTGTGTTCTGGTAAGTGGGCTTAGTGTTATTCTTCATAAAATTCATTCCCATCTTAAATGGTTGTCCAGTACTAATTTTTGTGTTTTTTTTAGGACTTTGAATTCCCTTAGAGCTGTTTGAGCTGGATGGTGTGTCCAGCTTTTCTTTTCCCTTCTCTGGACAGAAGGTGATGGTCTTGAATTGCAAGGGTCTCTTGTTGGTTGGGTCATAGCCTAGACCTTCCTTATTGAAATTGACCCTAGTCCCTAGTATAGCATCTAGGCTAGTCTTTCCTTGGACAAACTTTTCTAAGACTTTCTGTTTGTCTTCCAGCTCCTTTTGAAGAGACTCAGAATTCTTTAGGAGTTCAGCATTTACTTTCTTCACAGCTTCATATTTCTCTGAATTCACTCTAATTTCATTCATGCTTTCTTCAATTTTAGTTTTGAATTCATTGAGCTGTTTTTGACTTTCTTGAATTTCTCCCTTAAGCTTATCATTCTCTTTCCTTAGTGAGGTCATTTCTTCTAGTTGTCCTTTTAGCTTTTCATTTTCCTCACAGACCAGAGTTTGTTCTTCAATATTTGTGTTAAATTTTCTTTTCAGAACTCTGTGCTCTTTGCTAAGAGAATTAAATTTATCTAGCAAGTCACCATAAGCATCCTCCCAGTCATCAATTGAGAAATTTTCAAAAACGTTTATTACCTCCTCTTCACTGTTTGCCATAAGGCAAATTCCATCTTCATATTCTTCTGAGGAAGCATCTTCGGGGTCTTCTTCTTCCTCGCTCCATGTGCAGACCATCGCATGTGGCTTCTTCTTCTTCTGCACCTTTATGTTTTTCTTCTGAAGATAGGGACCCTTCTTCTGGAGGTCTGGGCATTCGCCTCTCATGTGTCCCTGTTTGTTACAATTAAAACAAGTCAGTTTCTTAGGATTTCTATCCCTGTAACTGGTAAATTCAGCATTCTTGTTAAAGGGTTGTGGCTTCTTCTTCCTAAAGGTCTTTCCCTTTTTCTTCAAAAATTTTCTGAACTGTCTAGTGAGCATTGCCTGCTCCTCCTGGTCGAGATGTGATAAACCTTCAAGCTTGGACTCAGACTCGGGGCTACTGCTGCTGCTCCCACTGCTACTACCCTTGTTGCGGGAAGCTCTTAGAGCTACATTTTTACCCTTCCTCTCACTTCCTTCTCCACCTCCTTGGAAATTCATCTCATAAGTCATAAGGGATCCTATGAGTTCATTCACAGTCAAGACAGTCAGATCTTTTGATTCCTCAATCACAATGGCCTTAGTGTGCCATGCCGAGGATAAAGATCTAAGGATTTTCCTGACTATATCTGCCTCAGCAAGATCCTTCCCTAGCCCTTTAAGAGTGTTAGTGATCAAGGATAACCTGGCATACATTTCGGTTATATTCTCATCCGCATTCATCTTAAACATTTCATACTTAGAAGTGTAGAGGTTTACCTTCGAGGCTTTCACTTGAGCTGTACCTTCATAGATCAATTGCAGCTCATCCCACATTCGCTTGGCAGTTCTGTATGCAGATATACGGGCATATTCCTCTGGATGAACAGCACACTGGATTATGTTCAGCGCCGTCCAGTTGAGTGAAGAGAGCTTGACATGGTCATCTGTCCAAGCATCCTCGTTTGGTGGCAGCTCATATGGCCCCACCGTGATTACTCTCCACAGTTTATGACTCTGAGCCCTGATGAACACTTCCATCCTGTTCTTCCAAAACAGATAGTTACTACCATCGAAATAAGGAGGGCGACTAATGGATTGACCTTCGGCCATGAAGGTTCTAGGACCACCAGCATTTCCTTGACCGTTCGTCCACATGGCGTAAACCTGCTCTGATACCAATTGTTAGCGCAACAAGAGTGATATAGAAGGGGGGGGGATGAATAGATCACTCCCAATTTGCAGAAACTCAAGCGGAAAATTGATTCTACTGCTAACGCACCTCCTTAACCCGTACACAGAGAAATATAGATGAGAGTGAAGAACTGATCACTTGAAGGCAAAGGGACAAGCAGATGAAGAGCACAGAAATCAATAGCAAACCACAGAGGAGGCACTCGGTTTTTAGGTGGTTCGATTGCAGTCCGCAATCTACATCCACCCCTCACTCCAACTAGAGTGAGGATTCCACTAGACAAAGCTAGATCACAGCAGACTCAGTCTGCGTACAAGATGCTGCCACACAGCTTGAACACCCAAGGGAAACAAATCCCTCGACCAAGCTCTGCTACCCACAGAACTTGAAACCTGTTCTAGCTCCCAGCTAGAACACAACCGGAGAATCCTCTCCCTTCCTCCACACACGGAGGGAAACTGTTAATGACAACCTGTCACTAACAACACCAGAGATCACCGATCTCTCTTCCTCTGCAACTCAGAGGGAAACTGGAGTAGTACTCCCTTCCTCCACACACCGGAGGGAAACCAATTCAAATCGGAATGGAAGAACAAAATAAACGAAAATAAAATAGAAAGAAAAACCAATGAAGAAGAAATCGGTTCTGAAACCCAATACAAATGTAGCTTCAAATGAAGCAATTCATCAATCCACACACACTCTCTCTCTCGAGCAAACTCCTCTCAGATATGGAACTCTCTGCTCCTTTTCTTTTCTGGATCGTGCAGACTCTTACCAATGGCTTCTGCTTTTTCTTTTCACGATCAAGCTTCTACTGAAGGATGAAGCTCTATATTTATAGCAGATAATGGCGTGTGGCTGCCAGGTTCCCGCCCATGCACTTTTGGCCAGATCATTTGAATTTCGACCACATGGCAGCATCCTGACAAGGTTGCCATCCACGTGTCATGCGCATGTTGTCTTAGATCACGTGTCAGGTGCCAACCTCGATTCACGTGCCCAATCATCAGCCTAAATCGCCTGCAGACAGACAGATGGAATGTATAGACTTAGTTAGTTCAGGCTTTTAGCAAGAATGTATATACTTCAGAAACATCAACTGAGTAACTGTGTACAATCGTGAGAGGATGTATAGACTTAATGAATAAACGCATGTATAGACTTTACCAGGGTATGCACAATGCAATGCGTTGACGCTACACTACGTGCCTATGCACTGCGTTGATGCAGTGCAATGTGTCTTTGAAAGCTGTAAACAGCAAGGCATGCTGTACAGACTTCAGACAGTATGCATCATATGACTCTGTATGGACTTGAAGACCCTTAGCCAATGTATAGACCTCTAGAGGAGACAAATGTGTAGACTTCACATTGCTCAGCCACTGTGTAGACTTCACAAAGCCTAACCAGTGTACAGACTTGTAATGAGTGTGCTGTGAGCTCTAAAGACTCAAGTTGTAATAACAGAATGTATAGGATTGTGGTCGTACAACCAAATGTGTAAACTTGTAAAAAGTGGACAATAGTCAGACTTTGATGCTGATCAAAAGACCCTTGGTTAACAGCCAAAGCATCAACGCTTCCAGCGTGCAGCGTCGCCTCAGCTCCTCAAGAAAAATGCTCACTCCCTAGGCAAGCTGACCAATGCGTCAACGCATCCAGTGTCAGCGTCGACGCAGTGAACAAGAAGGAAGCGAAAGACGCACCATTGCGTCTACGCAGTCAACCAAGTGCGTCAACGCACTAAAGGCATGCTACCCATGAAGTCAGATAGGCTGTACAGACTCTGTGGATGTAAAGCAATGTAGACTTCAGACTGTATAGACTTGAACCAAGACGAGGTGAAGACTTCACGTTGTATAGACTTGCCAAATCAGTTGGGCGATGTACAGACTTGAACAGATCCAGCTGAAGGATGTATAGACTTGGAATCCACTGTACACGACTATTCAGACTTTGAGGCTTAATGCAAAGGCCAGTGTACAGACTTCTAAAAACTGATGCGTTGTATAGACTTGCGTGAGACGCTAAAGTCTATACAGACTAGACCAGTGAGACACTGATAGAGACGATGCAATGCGATGTGGAGACTTTAACATTAGACGCTGCATGAGACGGTAGGCTGTACAGACTTGCAAAGAGTGTAGGGTGTATAGACTTGAAAGTCTCAAGGCGAAGTGCAAACATGCTGAGTTGACGCTGCAGCCCAATGAGTTGACGCTGCAACGTATTACTTTTACGTTCAACTGATGATGTATAGACTTAATCAAATGAAGAACCTGAACAGAAGAGTCTACGCATCAGCACACTGAGTTGACGCACTGGTGTGAGAACAGAGACATGCAATGACTGAAGGGTCGACGCATCAGCACGCTGAGTTGACGCACTGGTGTGAAGACTGTGCAGACAGAGTGTAGGCAGAATTAAGGTAGAGCATGTTATCTGATAGCCATTGAACTGTACTCACTCACATGATGAAACAGCATTAATCTAGAGATAGAAGATTGATTTATAGTGTGGGACATCATCAAAACTATAGGGATGCAACACCTCAGAGTCTGTACATCGCAGTGAGTTGAAGGTTGCCTAAGTCTGTACAGCCGTTGGCTTCTTATGTGAAGTCCATACATTGAGTAAAGTCTGTACAGAGTTTGCATTGCATCTCATGAACTCTACACATTGGTAAAGCTAGTGCATGCATTGTTCATCACCTGCCTTGTTCACTGCGTCGACGCTGACACTGGATGCGTTGACGCATTGGCCAGTTGCCAAGGGCGTGAGCATCTCGTTTGAGGAGCTGAGGCGACGCTGCACGTTGGAAGCGTTGACGCCTTGGGCTGATGTCCAAAAGTCCTTTGATCAACATCAAGTCTGTACAGCATGTAGTCTGTACATTGGTCTTTGTCTTGAACAGAAGGCCTAAGTCTACACACTCTCCCGTTCTGTTAATGCATTCATCCTCACAAGTATATACATTGCTTTTGCTATATCTGCTAAAGTCTTCAAGTCTATACACTCTCTCATTGTACACACTTACTCACTTGCTGTTCTTCAAAGTATGCACATCACATAGCTTCACATATTTGAAGTCCATACATTGGAGAGTTTGTACATTGCTGTCTGCCTGCAACATAGAGTCTGTACATTGCATGCTCGCTGCATCATCAAGTCTATACACTTGCTAGATTGATTTCAAAGTCTATACAATGCTTTGCATTCACAGAGTCTGTACAGGGTGTTTGGACTTAAACTGATGACTTATCTGATGCTATGTCTGACAGGGATTCTTACCGAGATTGATGACCTGGCTCGTGATCCCAGGAGGATGAGGTATGCAGATGCTGACACGTGGATGAAGCTGCCTCGGTTCTAGCGAATTCCTTGGGCGATAAAACATGGAAGCCACGCGCCCAGGAGCTGCTACTGCTGCTGCTATATATATGAGCCTTCTTCCACTAAAGAAGGTTGATCGAAGATCAAAAGAAAAGGAGCAAAGTCTATACATCTAGTCTGTGTGCAGCAGAGAGGATTCGATCCATAGAAGAGAAGAGATAGAGAGAGAGCCTGCAAAAGAAGAAGAAAAGAAAGAGAAGAAGAGCAGAAGGAGAAGAAGAGTTAGAGAGCTCGTGAGGGTTAAGAGAATAAGAAAGTGAGAGAGAAGAGAAGAGGAAGAAGAAGCTTCATCTGAAGACTAGTTCCTAGTGGACCGTGGATCAGATCCAGGCCAGTCAGCTCCGTTGAGAGCCACATCTGTGTTTTCATCTTTACAGCCTTCTGATTGCTATGTTATTTTTGTTTTATTGTTTTTCTTTGTTTTCTGATTACCTTTGTACTTCCGATCCTCTGGACTGAGGTCGGGTCCCTCCTGGTCTGGAGGAAGAGAGGTCTGCACCTCTAGTTTCCAAGTGACTGGGAGTCACTTGGGTGTCCCTCCGGTTGGGAGGAAGAGGGGAGGCTGTTCCCCTAGTCAAGCTGTGTGGCAGCAACTGTTTGCAGACTGAGTCTGCTTGGTTCTAGCGTTTGCTAGTGAAGCCTCACTCCGGTTGGGAGTGAGGGGTGGATGTAGGTCTGGAGGACCGAACCACCTAAAAATCCCTTGTGCAGTGATCTGATTGTTTGCTTTGCTTCCGCTAGATGCTTGAATAGGCGCGCTCCAAGTGTTTGTATTTGAGTTGAATCGAATTGGTTCTATTCTATTTCAATGGCTTGTCCACCCGTCTTTAGTGGTTCTGACTTCAACCAGTGGCACAGTGCTTTACGTAGTCATGTTAAATCTGTTGATCCAGACCTGTGGAAAGTGATTTCACATGGTCCTCATGAATTACCAAAGAAAAGGTCCAAATGGACTGACAGTCACGAATCAATGTATGAGGAGAATCAGACAGGTATAAATCTGATGAAAGCAGCCACTGACAAAGCCTTTCACTCATGTTTCCTTGATTGCAGATCTGCAAGGGATATGTTAGAGATGATGAAGAGAGCCGGGAAAGGAAATCAAACAAGCTGCATGATGGCCAATAGAAGAAATCAAAGTGGCAGCGATCAAGGCAGCAATCAAACTAAAGAAGATGATGATGATGAGGTAAATCTCTTCAAGAATTTTTCTCTAGAAGATTGGGAGAATGCATATGCTGAATTATTTGAATCTCATGAACTGTTAAGAAAACAGTATAAAAAATTGAAGAAGGATACTGGTTTAGATAGTTCAAGCTCTCCTTGTAGAAATTGTGTTGAATTGAAAAATAGTCATGATGCCTGTATGTCTGATTTTCAAATATTGAAGATACAAGTCTCATTATTGAAAATTGAAAATCAAGATCATATAAATATGATATCTGAACTCAAAGAAAAATTTGACTCAGATAATGATAATCAAACTCTTGTTGACTATCATGACCAGTATGGAAAATTGCTGAAAAACTTTGAAAGTGTGAACTCAGATTTAAACAAGCTGAAATCTGAAAATGATTCTCTGAGAATATCCCCGACTTTCTCGAGATGCACATTAAAGTGGTGCCTCTCGTATATTCTGTATGGCAGGATGTTGACTGCTGCACCGGGATCAACCAGTATTCTATGCAGCTCCCTTCCATTCAGGTGCCCTTTCATATACAGCGGGTTGTGGCTGGCAGTAGGTAGTAGCATGTCTTCCGTAGAGAAGGTCACACTGGCTTCTGGTATAGCCTCGGCTATGCAGGCTTCAAAATGAGCAGGCGTCTGCAGAGCAGTGATGATCGCCTATCGAGTTTCTTCACTCAAAGAGAGAATTTCCTAGATCGTAAATCGAGCGGGGAGCTTTTTGAGCAACTTCATTATTCGGCTCCCAGCCCGAACATTGGAGAGCTTCAACTCTTCAGCACATCTAGGCTTGGGGAGGTTTTGATTTGTGGGTCCAGACGGACCTGCTTCATCTTCCTCGGACTCGGCATCCTCTTGGCTAGCACCGGCTGTCGGGTCTTCTTTATTAGTTGCTGTAGGGCAAGCTCCATCTGCATTTGCATCCTCAGTAGATTGCGCTGGCTGCGGGTGAATGGCCCCGGGTGTAGGGTTAGCCTCTTGACTGGGCTGTTTCCCCTTTGACATTTTCATAAATTCAAGGAATGAAGGGACTGCCTTGCCCCCACTTTTGTTGTATAGGCCTGACGGAGGGGGGATTTGAACTCCCTTAGCCTCCGGCAGAGGTGTCTTGTAGGGTTGCTCCCCTCTGAACATGATGTTGTGGTTGGGTGGTGGCTGGCGCCCCCATTTTCGGTCCGACCGAGTGGCATGTGCAGCAGTTGTGGCCTCGGCTTTGCCTCCCCCAGCATGGGGTGTGAAGCAAATTTCTTCTTCTTCCTCTTCTCCGGGTAGGTTGAAGAGTGCTGATAGGGTATTGCAGGAGACAACCTGTGCTTTATTGGCCCCAGCGGCCTTTCTTTTCTTCTTCTTTTGCTTTCTCTTCTTTTTGGTTTCTGCGGGTGCCTGCCCCCAAAACAGGCTGCCCTCTTCAGGGGGTGCTGCTTCAGCTTCCTCCACCTGTTTGAGTGAGAGTTGTTCCAGCTCTTGCCATGGGATGTGGTCCCGTACCAGCAGAGGTTTCAATTCGGGCTGCACATATTCATCTAGCCCTTCAATCAGGTGTTGTAGTCGAAGGACCCCAGGATTGGTTTCCTTGATTACTGGTAGCGGAGTCTGTCTCCTCCTGTTAGGTGTATGTATTCTGATGGCTGTAGGTGGAGTGACCCATACGGGTGCTACCACTGGCGGAGCAGGCCGAGGTGTAACGCCACGGATATGTGCCCCCTCTTTCGGGCGAGGTGCCCTCTTCTTCTTGTGCTTTACAGGGATCTACTGCCACCCCTGCTGTTCTTTCACGGGCTCCAGGAAATGAATTTCGTAGGTGCTCCGTGTGCTTGCTTTAGAGATCTCCTCAGGTAATGCCTGGTAGAGGGAGACCATGTTGACTACTGCTCTCCTGGGAGGAGCTTCATGTGGCTGAGGAGGGTCTACTTTGTACTCTCCCAGCTCGATTTCATTCTTCTTTACCCGTCCTTCGATGATGTCTTTGAAAACATAACAGTCTTCGATTGGATGTCCCAACATCTGGTGGTAGGGGCAGAATCTTGGACTGTCTTTTCTTTTCAGGTCCTCTGATCTTCTTGGCTCAGGCAGGGTGACCATGTCGTATTCTGTTACCCAGTCGAACAGGACTCGGGTCTTGTCCTTTGGAAAGGAGTAGGCTTTCTTCATCTTGTCCCTCAGCAATGGACCTTCTTTGTCATCCGGAGCTTTTGCAGGCTGCGGGGGAGCCGCCTTCTTGCCTTTCTCCTTCTGCTGTTCGAACGCCTTGATATCAAGCGCATTCGCTTCTTTAGGTGTGGGGCGCCGTTCCGCAGCCTTGCCTTTTTGGGCTATGCTGGCAGCTGACGCCGGGACAGGCTTGGCTAGGCAAGCCTCCACTTCGGCCACCACATTATTCAGCCGGTCGAACGACCGTGATTCCATTCCAATCATCTTCTCCAGGACCTCCCTCCTGAGGTTTTGTTTGCATATTTGTACCGCGTCCTCCTGATGCGGGGGCCGCTTGCATCTCATTCCGAGGTTCCTCCACCTCTTGATGTAATCAAGGGCTGTCTCATCTGCCCTTTGTTTTGTTGAGTAGAGTTCGGCCACTGTGACCTCCCTCTCTGTGACATGGAATCTTTCTCTGAACTTTCTCTGCATATCCGACCAATCACTGATTGACCCGGCCGAGAGGCTAGAGTACCATTCAAATGCGAGCCCTGTCAGCGAGGACCCGAAGAACTTCAGCAAATATGACTCATCGGTGGCCAGATCACCCATAACGGTCATGTAATATGCAATATGCTCTTTAGGGGACGCTTTCCCATTGAATTTGTCAAACTTAGGCGGCTTGTTGACCCCCGGGGGAAGTCGTTTAGCCGCATGGTGTTGCGGGACGGGCACCCGATAGGCATCAAATGCGACATAGTCACCTTCACTTTTCTCTACGAGCTTCAGCTCGATCATCCTCTCCACCATCATCCGGTTCATGACCGTGGGGTCAACCGGTTCTGGATAGAAGTGTGTCAGCTGCAAGTATGGGGTGACCAGGGTGGTTGCCTGTGGAGGACGCAGCAGCGGGGGTGTCGGGTGCACCTGAGGGAGCACCGGAGGTAGCAGCGGCTGAGGCTGTGGCGGCCGCTGTTGTGCTGTCGCCATGCTTGGCTCTGACGGCTGGGGCAGTGTATAGAGCGGTGGAGGGTCGTCGCGACGAGCCGCTCCCCGGGATGACTCACCCTAGACTTCGGGTGGTTTAGAGGCCGATGAGTGTTCAATTTTTTCCATCAGCTGCTTCTTCAGAGAGTCTATCTCTCATTGATATTTTTGTAGTAGCATCAGAACTGATGGGTCTATGGTGGTGGGGATATCCTCTATTGTCTCCCCGGACGTACCCTCAGCCAGGATGTCGAGGAGGACGTCGTCTTCTTCTTCCGCCGTCACCACATTAGTTGTCAAGACGAGGGCCTTGTCATCCCAGTGGGGATAGACCTGGGACTGTTTCCCTTTAACCATCATCAGAAGCTCTATTGATGCTTCTGTTCTGCGGGTAGTCGGCCCCGGCCGTGCGGCCAATTGAGCCAATTCTTGGGGGTCTTCAGGAAGCTCCCCATATTGGTTAGATATACCAGCCATGTTGCAGGTGAAAACCTGCATCCTTCTCTTTTGTTGATAGACCCTCCTTCTAGCATGCTGCGGGAAGGTCAGTCTTTCAAACACAGAGATCCTTCTCCTTTCTTCCCGCTCGGGGAAAACTTCATCGGCTTCGATCTCGAAGCCGTCATTATATCCGTTGTCGTCGACTGACGACACCATCATTCTATCTCCCATATCTCCTTCATCTGCCGCCGATGGGCAGTAATCTTCCTCAGTGGTGACTGTCTGCATCAGTCGCTGCTGTCCGAGTGAGGGGTTGCCTAAGCCTCGGAAATAATTTCTGACCAAGCAAGTCATCTCTTCTCGACCCCGCTCTTGATGTAGGACGGGGGGCGATTTCGACCTCCAGCAGGAGGGATATAGGCCAGCCGAGCTCCGTCGGCCGGCTGTTGGAATCTTCATCCCGCAGCAGGGACGTTGGCTAGACGGGCCGCAGCCCGGAAACTTCTGTGGCGCGGAGGATCCGCAACCACCTCTTCTTCCTTCTTCGGGGGCAAGCCCCTTTCTCTTCTCACTTCTGCCTCATTGTTCACAAGACGACGGCAGATGGGTGTTAGCTGGTGGGCAGGTCGGGTTCGCTTGGGAACCCACACCTGTTTAAACTTCCTCGGCCTGGGTGCTGGGCTACCTTGGCCACAGTGGCCGGCTTCTTCTATTTCTACCCTCCTTCCGGCGAGGGCCTGATAGGCATTGTGGACAGGAATGTTGGGGATGACACGGTCCGGGCTCACCCGTGTAGTGCGTCCGTCGAGGAAGACGCGCATACCCCCGACTAGCATAGATTTCCCAGACTGAGACAGAGTTCCGGTGATTACAGCGGCATTCGTGCGGGCCTGGCGACGCTGGCATCCTCCAGGGTGTTTGTTGATGACATTGGGGTGGGTCCCACGTATGACGTGGTGCACCAGACAGCTAGCGGCCGGGGCCAGACTTTCGGACAAGTCTTTGCAACAGGGAACCTCTAGAGGCTCCATTTTTTCCACAGCTTCCTTGACAGGTTCTGGGGCTTCGACCTCCAGCATATCTACAAAGGCTAACCCCAAAAAGTTGGGGAAGCCCATAGCGGTAGGGAAGCTGCCGAATTCCATGGGTACCGCCAGGTACCCTTGCGCATGTCCAGCGACAATCGAAAGATCGAAGTCAACGCTAGCTATCCCGTTGATCATCATTGATCTGCCTGGAAAGATAAACGAAGCAATAATCAGTAGCCTTTGAGATGGCTTCGAAGCCCGAATATCCCGGCAAAGAGATGAAAGGTGACACTGGACCCACCGGGCGTGCCAGACTTGTTTGCGACCTTTTCTTTCTTTCGCGGGTCGATCGACCAACTGACTAACTGGTAGTCAAATGATCAATTAACGACGCGGGCGTGCCAGTCACATGAGTGACGAATTTGTGATGCGCTCATTATGACCCATGTCGGGCGAATGTGAGGATCGGTCGGGACCAGCAGTCTGCCATACCATAAAGGCTATGACGTTAATTACATCCCCCACGAGAAGGGAACACCTTTGATTAATTGCCGAGATAGCGGGCTGTCGAAGCCGAATTAAAAAGAGCTACATGATGATCATGACGAAAGCATGCAGGATGCATACATTTATCATACAGAAGATGCATAATTCATGGGATTATGGATCCTCGGTACGTGGCGGAGGACATAGGTCCGAAGACCACCGTCGCGCATAGCGAAGACTTCCGACCAGACGTAATCCGGTTTTCTATCGACGCCATTTAATATACCCAAGGATCTATGCATGCATGCGCATATGGCGTTCGTGACTATATTAAGCATGATAATGGAATTCATGGAAGCAAATGGTAATCGACCACATTTATTACTCCCCATCGAGAAGAGGGAAGGCAACACAAGTGTGATAGCGAAAGCACAATGCTAACGGACATGGTGATGAAGATATAATAAAAGTATAGTTTAGGCCCGTTCGGCCCTTCCTTTATTCAATTTATTGACGCTAACCCCGAGGGACGGGAATTACCCAGGGGCAAGTAAGCGATTGGGGCAGCAGGAGGCTTCAAAACCGGCGCGGACACGCGAGAAATAACTTCCACGGCGTGATGAAACGTAGGTATAGGAGGTTAACCCGGCGTGGCCCCATAGCTGGTTAAAACGGCGCGCATGGAATGGGGGCGCGCCGGAAAGGCGCAAGGAAAATTTTTTAGTTTATGAGTCCAGGGTTAATCCGGCGCGGGGGGGTACCGCGCCGTATTAGGGCTCGCCGGATTAAAGGCCGCGCCGTTTAAACCTATTTTTTTATGAATTTTGAACCATTTAAGTTTATTAGATTTCTGTTGAGAGTTTTGAAATTATTTGGGGCCAATTGCTTGTTAAATTGAAGTAAAACTCTCCAAGAATGACGTGATAAGCCAGTGCGAGGTTACTACTCGAGCACCAGGATAATTGGGTCCAAAATGAGTATTTCGTTATGGTTTATTCATTATTAATCTGTCCAGAATTGGACAGCATCTCCCCTGAACCTGAAGAGTTGCAGGGGAGAAGCGGGGTCATGTTCACTCATGGAACAAGCCCCTAAACCGCCGGTTTGCACAGTGGCAGCCAGCAAAATCCCATCGGATAGGGTGCCCCGAGGACTAGCCTGCGAGGGGCACCAATACTCCGTGGGTGAGAATAAAAGGACGAGGCCATTGATGACGAGAGCATCACCCCGAGGGCTAGCCTGCGAGGGGTGGACATCCAACAGATTATGGCACATCCGCTGAAGGGACCGGCTGTTAGGAGAGTGGAGCTCCGAGGGCTAGCCTACGAGGAGTGTACATCCCTTGGCCTTGATCGGACCTCCGATTGTCGGGGCTAAGCTCGTTGGGCTAAGGCCCCTGTCATTATCTGCTATGGCCCCGAGGAAGCATCTACCATCGAGAGATAGAGCCCCCGGTCGCCTAGCAATTCCACGAAGCGATAAGGGAATGTCCCCCTCCCCGGGTGATTAAAACGATGAGAAAATCTCGGAACAGTTCGAATGATCATGATGCGTAGAGGTAGTAAATGCATAAATGAGACGGGCCCATCGCAGGAGCATATGCTCGAACAGTTAAAAAGTGACATTCAGGGGATGGACCCTGCAATCCCAAAGGAAATTCTCACTTCACGAGCGATAGGGCGGCACGAAGAGAGAGATTAATGGGAGTTAAGCCCTTGATAGCACGGCGGAGAGAGGCATGCACAGAAGCACAGCTCTGTCCATGAAAAAAGGGGGGGGTACGAAGACCCTTGAATCAAACATGAGAATGATCGAAGGAAAAGCCCCCGGGGAGGGGTGTTTCTGTAGCCCACGATGATTCGGGGCATGATAGAGACTTCGGAGAAACCGGAATCAGAGAACTACACAGAGAAGAACTCAGACACACGCATTGGCATAGATAGAAAAGGGGGGCTGAAGATCATTCATTCGACCCGTTGATCCAAGCATTCACACATATATGTATTACCATCCCAGAAACGGGAATGGTTTAGCATTTACATAATAAGAACATGGCACCGGCACCATTTCTCGGTCGTCGTTCGCCAATAGAAGAGACAGAGGACGTGCAGAGCACAACAACAGGGAAAGGGAAAAAATAGAAAATCGCATAGAAGGGGGAGAAGAATAGGCTCATATCATCGCCACTCCTCCCCCTCTCGCTTACATCCGATGGGTGGAAAGCCCAGAAGAAGGAATCCATCAAAAGTATAGGGAAGACCGGCACCGGCGCCCACCTGTTCCTGAAACAGGGTATCGTAGAGAAAGGAAGACGGCCGATGGAAGATCCTCCGAAGAAGCCCTGCTCCCTCTCTTCTTCAAAGGAAAGCCCTCTCGAAAAACCCTCCTCTCTTTTCCTTCCTGCTCTCTATATCTTCTGATGTCTCGATATATCTCCTCCCCTTTTCTCTTTTTTTTCCCTTCTTTTCTTCAATCGAACCTCACCCATATATATAACAGGTTGGAGGCCCTTCATCCGGCGTGGGCTTTGGCGTGCCGGGAGGAAGCTTCATCAACTTATCGCGCCGGTTTAAGGCGCCATCAGATAGGGTAGCTTGCGCGCCGGGATGAGGGCGGAAGGTAGGGGGGCGCGCCGGGATAAGGGCGCGCCGGGCTAGTGCTCTTTACGACCTTCGAGCCAGTCGATAAGTCCGGGGATGATTCCGGGAGTCACCGTGAGCATTATCTCACCGATGCTCACTGAAACCTCGATGAGATATCTTGTCGAAGCTCCCGGGTTGGCGTATGGCCATTCTCGAGGTTCCAGATAGCTTTGGGTTGATCATACGGGCCTGTCGCTGACACTGCCTTCGGCTCTATAATTCGTGCCGCTGGCTCGGCTTGGCCCGTGCCCGAAGCTCCTTGGAAGGCAAGATAACACCAGGGATAGTTCCGCCCGAGCTGGGTGATCATTCGGCCACTGACGGGCCCATCTTGGCGGGAAGCCGCACCCGTGCCAGGTGATCGGGGTCTTCTGCCGATAGAGCTTTCGGTCCTCCGTCTCGGAGAGCCAGGGGGGACTCCTTTATCTTCAGGAGAGCCTTTCATGAGGTGGGTAGCCACCGGGTTGACCGCTGTCCTTGATCGGACAATGGGTATAGTGTATGCGGCATGACAGAGTCGATGCTGGTTCATTGGGCAGGCTTGGTCGCACTGCCGGTTGGTTGTGAGTTTGTCTCGGCTCTCCTGAGGTGAAGTCCCCGTGTCCATACAGAGTAACTCGAGGCTCTGGCAGCTCGAGAAATCTTTGATATGTTGATCTTTATCGGCTTCCGTGCTTCAGCGGGCCGGGTCCTTTATCTTTGTGGCTTGGTCGCCGACGATCATATTTTGGGTGCCAACAGTATTCTCGAGGATTGACTTGAGGTGGGGTTATTACCAGCTACGGATTAGAGAGTCGGATGTGGAGAAGACTGTATTTGGCATGAGATACGGGCATTATGAGTTCTTGGTGATGCCGTTTGGGATCACCAATGCCCCCGCGGCGTTTATGGATTTGATGCATCGAGTGTTCCATCCTTACCTAGACCAGTTTTTTGTGGTGTTCATGGACGATGTCCTTGTGTATTCTCGATCGGTGGAGGATCATGCTCGCCACCTGAGGATTGTGTTGCAGACCTTGCGAGACCATCAGTTGTATGCCAAGCTCAACAAGTGCAAATTTTGGCTTCAGGAGGTGCAATTTTTGGGACACGTGATCTCAGGTGAGGGAATTTCCGTTGATGCGTCAAAGGTAGAGGCCGTGGTTCAGTGGCTGAGGTCGGTGTCGGAGATTCAGAGCTTTTTGGGCTTAGCAGGATATTATTGGCAGTTTATCCGGGACTTTGCCCGTGTTGCGGCTTCGATGACTAGACTGACGAGGAAGGATGTACCTTTTTCCTGGACGGATGAGTGGGAGCATAACTTTATGGAGCTGAAAACGGTGCTCACCATCGCTCCAGTTCTTGTGTTACCTTCTAAGTCAGAGGGTTTCATGGTGTGCACGGATGCTTCTAGGGTAGGTTTGGGTGCAGTCTTGATGCAAGGCAGGAGAGTAGTGGCCTATGGATCTCGCCAGTTGAAGCCGCATGAGGAGAACTACCCTACCATGATCTTGAGCTGGCAGCAGTCATCTTTGCTCCAAAAGATATGGAGGCATTATTTGTATGGGGAGAAGTTCAAGATTTTTACTGATCACCAGAGTCTGAAGTATGTGTTCACCCAGAAGGATCTCAACCTCAGACAGAGGAGGTGGATGGAGTATAT
Source organism: Amorphophallus konjac (assembly GCA_022559845.1). Taxonomy (NCBI): domain Eukaryota; kingdom Viridiplantae; phylum Streptophyta; class Magnoliopsida; order Alismatales; family Araceae; genus Amorphophallus; species Amorphophallus konjac. Next base: position 254,467,086 of record CM040120.1, read on the forward strand.
GAAAGACTACGATTTCACCCTGTCTTATCAGCCAGGCAGGATGAACGCGGTGGCCGATGTGCTGAGTAGGAAGGTGGTGGTCAGTCATATGATGCTGAGGAAATGGGGGCTTTGGGAGCAGGTGCCAGTAGTAACTTTATGGCTTAAGATCCCAAAGGACCAGGGGTCAGACATTCTCGCTAGCCTGACTGTCACGCCAGCCATTCATCGTCAGGTGATGGAGGCCCAGCGAGAAGACCCCGAATTACCCCACATCTTGGCGATGGCCGAAGTGGAATTCAGAGAGGATTAGGCAGCAAGATTCAAGGGCAGATTGTATGTGCCGGCAGAAGAGCAGGTGAGGAGATCCGTGTTGCAGGAGGCGCATGGCACTCGTTACACGGTCCATCCTAGAGCGACGAAGATGTATCGGTATTTGAAGAGGAAATTTTGGTGGCCGAGAATGAAGAGAGATGTGGCAGAGTTTGTGGCCCGGTGTTTGGTATGCTAGTAGGTGAAGGCAGAACACCAGCAGCCAGGTGGTACCTTGCAGCCCCTAGAGATTCCAGAATGGAAGTGGGGCCATGTGACCACGGATTTTGTAGTTGGTTTGCCACGAACCCCAAGTGGCCATGATGGCATTTGGCTGTTAGTGGATAGGTTGACGAAGACATCCCATTTGTTGCCAATCAAAATTGGTTGGGGTGTTCAAAGATTGGCCAGGTTGTTCATGGAGCGGATCATACCTTTGCATGGGGTTCCTATTTCCCTTGTCTCAGATAGAGACCCCCGCTTCACTTATGGCTTTTGGCGGAGTTTTCAGAGGGCTCTAGGGATAGAGTTCACATTTAGTTCAGCTTATCACCCACAATCTGACGGTTAGTTAGAGAGGACCATTTAGACTTTGGAGGATATGTTGAGGTCTTACTGCCTGGAATCATCATTTACCACTAGTAGAGTTTGCGTACAACAGCAACTACCACTCGAGTGTTGGCATGGCACCCTATGAGGCATTATATGGGCATCCGTGTCGGACTCCGCTTGATTGGTTCAAGGTCGGCAAGCGGATCATGATGGGACCGAAACTTGTACAGTAGTGTGTTGAAGTGGTCCAGCTCATCCGACAGAGATTGCAGGGGGCGCAGTGTAGACAGAAGAGTTTTGCAGATCGCCGAAGGAGACCTCTTTGTTTTGTAGTGGGAGATCAGGTGTTTTTGAGAGTCTCCCCCATGAAAGGGGTAATGCGGTTCGGCAAGCGCAGGAAGTTGAGTCCCCGTTATATTGGACCGTTCCCTATTGTGGAGCGCATCGGTGAAGTAGCATATAGGTTGCAGTTGCCCCCGTGGTTAGATACTGTGCATGATGTGTTCCATGTTTCTATGCTAAGGAAGTACATGCCTGAAGATTCCCATGTTTTAGAGGATGCCGTGTGGCCCGAGGTGATGTCTGATCTATCTCTTCCTGAGTATCCCATCCGTATAGAGGATCGGCGAGAGCAGCAGTTGAGGAACAAGGTTATCCCATTGGTCAAGGTCGTTAGGCAGCATCACTCCGGTGACGAGGCAACCTAGGAGCAAGAGGTCGAGATGCAGCGACAGTTTCCCTACCTTTTCGAGTGAGTTATCTCTTCCCCCATGCTCTAGCCTAAATTTCGAGGATGAAATTTCTATATGGTGGGGAGGATTATAATACCTCCGAATTTTGGATCCCATGTTTTATAGGCTTCGGATCCATTTAATAGGTAAATTAAAACTTTATTCAAAATTATTTTTGGCGGAGAACTTAATCTTAAACCGGCAGGAATTGAATTTAGATCGAATTATGACTTTTTCAAGATTTTTATATGAATAAACATTTCATGTTAATAGAGTGGGCGTTTATACAATTTCAGTTCTGGGAGGGTTAGGGAGCAATCCCTAATTCTTTTTTTATTCTCTCTCGTGAGCACCCCACCCGCCATCCGATCGTTGCGAGCTCTCTCCCTCATCCGAGCGCACCCGACTCCCTCCCTCTCTGACTGTAGACGACGAGCTGAGGTGTTGGCGTGGTGGCAACGTGGCGAGCGTGGCGGTGACGGTTCGTGGCGAGCTCATGGGCGTTCGTGGTTTCGTGCATGGAAATGAGATCGGCGTCGATTTCAAAGGATTCTCATGTCTTTAAGGTAGGGGGATGGATCCCTACTCTTTGTATTTCCATTCCCATGATTTCTAGGTCGTGGAGAGGTCGAGAGAGGCATGTTTTGTGCTGGGAAGGGAAAACACATGTTTGGGGTTTAAGCGTCGGATCTAGTGTTTCCCGAGGTCTTGGGGTGCTTGTTGGGCACCTTTGATGCTAGAGGGGGAGGGGATAAGTTTCCCTTTGTTTTCCCCATTACCTGGGGGTGATTGGGGCATGGAATGGCCTTTTTCATGGAGTTCGCCATTTTTGACCTTGTAAGGAGGTGGCAGTCGTACCAGGGATTGCCTCCTTCCGTGGGGGCTTTAGGTAGTCTGCTAGGGACCGTCTCTTGGCCATCAGTCGATTCCAGGTAGCGGCCAAGTGACTGACCGCCACCTGATGGTGGCGGTCTATCCGGGATCGCCACCTGGCGGGATCGACGAACCCTTGGTGGGTGTGTCGACATGCTTTCCATTGAGTCCCCGAAAATGCGGTCAGGTCTCAGATCGCATTCTTCGGGTTGCAGTTTGGTGATGACGACCTTCTGCTAGGTATCCCTGGCAGGTAGCGGTCCTGTGGAGACCGCTACCTGAGGGTAGCAGTCCAGAGTGGACCGCCACCTGAGGTGACAGTCTGGGGAAGACTGCCATCTAGTTTTCCATGTTGACGGAGCTTTAGTTGCCTTGTTTTAGCCTCCAGTGAGTCGATATCGGTGGGGTGTGTCACTCCCGTACCTCTCTAGTGTTTCAGACGGTGGTTTCCGTTGGCTAGTGAGTCCATATCTCCAGTGACCGTCCCACTAGACATAGTTGACCTGGGCACGTTTGTGTCGACCAACCTAGGAGTGGTGGAGGCTTGTCCCGAGTAGAGGTTTTTAGGCCGGTTACTTGAGGGCCCCTTGCCTTTACAGAATGAGTCCGGCTAGGGGGAAAACCGACTAGAGGACTGACCTAGAGCAGATGGTCTGTGTGTGCACACGTAGTCGGGGACACTGGACGCGAGCTGATGAGCACGACCCCGGCTAGTCGTTGTTCTATGGTACAGTGTACCGTGTCTCAGTTTTCGCCTGAGGCCGAGTAGGGAGACACTTGAGGCTGCGGTGTAAGTCATCGGAGGACACTTCCGGTCTCGTGGTTAGTGGGTTAGTACTCCTGTCACTTGGGTGATTCCGGTTTGGGTTTCTTTTGCTGTGGTTTATGTGAGCGACGTCACGCGGTTCGGGGAGCGAAGAAGACGCGGAGCGCGCGGGCTCCTCTTTGTTTGCTGCAACACAGAAATAAGAGAAAAGAGAAGGGGCCACCATGGGAGATTGCTCCGGCAGGGCGAGCGGGACAAATGTAATATAGCAAGATATGGGGGTTAAACGGCCATAGCGGGAAGTGACTCGCCGCGACCTCGGGGGGACGGGAATGGTGCAGAAATTAAATAGCAAGAATTGAAACGGCCATTGGGGAAGTGACTCGCCGCGGCCTCGAGAATATGAGCAGATAAGAATATAACAGAATATAAGGAGAATATAAAGAACGGGAATTTAAACGGCCATTGGGGAAGTGACTCGCCGCGGCCTCGAGAATGTGAATAGATATGAATATAACAGAATATAAAGATAATATAAGAGCGGGAATTTAAACGGCCATTGGGGAAGTGACTCGCCGCGGCCTCGAGAACATGAATAGATAAGAATATAACATATAAGAATGGGAATTTAAACGGCCATTGGGGAAGTGACCCGCCGCGGCCTCGAGAACATGAATAGATAAGAATATAACATATAAGAACGGGAATTTAAACGGTCATTGGGGAAGTGACTCGCCGCGGCCTCGAGAACAAGATGTGATCGCCAGGGGCCAAAAGACCCCAAAATAAAGAAAGTGACCGCGCCTACCTCAAGAGCGGGACATGGCGGGTTGCTTCTTCCTCCCCCTTCGGCCGGCCGACGGAGAGGGCTTTCCTTGGGTACCCTTGCAAAACAACGACAAACAAGTAACGAGTGGATTAGAAAGATGAAGGTGTAGTATTCAAATCCTTGTGATAAAAATAACGAAATGATGGCAAGACACACACCTGGTGGGTGTTATCTTTTAAACCCCTTTCGGACTCGAGTAGGAGGAAAATGAGATGATGGATGCAAGAAGTATATAAGAAGAGGCGCCCTTATGAAGGGGGATAGAGGATGCGAGATGATGAATGCAAAAGAACTACGAAGAAAAGGAAAGGATTGGCTTATTGGATGTGCCGATGGTGAAATCCAGCGGAGCTCCGGCAGCGTGGGGACGACGTGGAAGCGCAGTGGATGAAGATGACCTTCCTCTCGCGAGCGTGGGCACCCGAGAAGCCGGCAGAACCTCCACCTACAAAAGACCCCACGGGTTAGAAATGACTCTGTAGCCTCTGGGCTCCGACAGCCTATCGGATCTCTTAGAAGCTCCCTCAGAACTGAGAGGGTGGGCCTCTATTTATAGGGCTCCGGAGGGTGGAGGCGTCCAGGACCCTGGACACCACCATTAGGGTAAAAAAAGATATTTTATTCTATTTTTATTCATTTTTTTTGAATATTTTCATGGAGGCGTCCAGGGGCCCGGACGCCTCCATAAGTCCCACCGAACTCCACCGAAAGTCGCATGCGGTTTAACACAACGCGTGGTTTTGGAGCGGCGACCCGTGATTTGGAAATGGGCGCGTCCAGACGGCTGGACGTCTCCACAATTTGGATTCTTTCACACACGACAAACCGTCGTTCGGTGGGCGGCGCCCCGTGAGTGAGTTGATGGAGGCGTCTAGGGGCCTGGACGCCTCCAAGAAAATATTTTTTTATTATTTTTGTTTTGTTTTTTTATGCCAACTGGCATTTTAATTTTTTATATTTGTTTTTATGGAGGCGTCCAGGGGCCTGGACGCCTCCATTAATATATTATTTTTTATTTGGTTTTGGGCTTTGAAAAATAAATTAAAAGAATGGGGGCGTCTAGGGGTCTGGACGCCCCCATAAAGACCCACCCGGGTCCTCAGTTCAGGCGTTGGCGGCCGCCCGGCAGACACCCTTCCTGGTTTCGGAACCTCTGATGCGTCCGACTGGTGTTGATGCCGTCCGAATGCCGTGACGAGACGATTCCGGATGCCGAAAAAGGCAGAAGAAGACCCAAGAAAAGGAAGCACTTAAGAGATTCGAAATGCGTAAGCCGTTGCAGGGCGTAATATGAGACTTTCTCAGGAGACGTCAGGAATGGCGTGTCTACAGCTACCCCGCCTTGGCGTCTGCTTTGCAAGGGAGTGACACGTAGTGGAATGGTATCGAAGTGGAGTGAAATGAAGTGGGAGCGGACTGATAAGTTGATGACAAGGTGTGATGAGACACGCTTTTGACGTTACTGTCTGGAATTTTTCCTGGAGTTTCAATGAGGCAACCTTTGAAGAAGGTCTTTCAAATCTTGACGATTGCTTGGACGGAGATCAAATAAGGGAGGGTGAGATGTGCGCTCAGGCACGAAAAAGAGACCAACTTCTCGGTGTGGAAGTACCTGGGTCATAAACCGGAGGTTTCACCTTTGGGGAGCGGTTACCAGCCAATGTGGAAGTGCTGCGGCCAAGGTGGGTCAAATAAGGTAAAAAGTAAAGGAATATCTGAGGGTCTGTCCAAACAAGGGTCTCCTTTGGAAGAGCAACGTAGGGCTGTTTCAAGGAAACTCAGTATTTCATTCGGAGTGGAATATCTCATATTTGTAAGAATTGAAGCACAGCGACTTTCGCAATCGAATCACTTGAATGATCTTCCGCAATAAATCAAAGTCCTATATGAATGCATGCTGGGCTTAAAGAAAAGTTTAAAACAAACTAAAATAGAAAATAGCCAAGGATAATATTGTCAACTTGTTAAGAATGGGTCAGGATACTGATCCGGTGAGCTGGTACTGGGCCGGGACCCGTTTATCCACGCACCAACTCACTGAATGGAACCGTCGTCCCTATGCTACCACAAGTTAACGGCCTATCCGTACAACCCAAATTCTTCCGGGATCATCACTGTTTTTGTTGAAGGGGAACTCAAATCCCAGATTCGTTCGGGCCGCAAGGTCCTTGACATGTTCTAGTAGCGTAGGTATCATATACTATGATGCATGACATGGTGGGACCAACCATTGAAAGGTGGGACAGGAGATAGGACAAAGACATCCGTTAGTAAAACCTGCATAGGCCAGCATGGATTAATAACATCAGAAAGTAACAGAATCGTAACACAATGGAAAGGAGATCTAGCCAAAATCCTGACACTGACCGCTGATGTGACATGTTCCGTCCTGTAGCGATCTTCCCTTCCTATAAGAACTCCCCTTAGGCTAGTTCATTCAAATGCACCAAGGTGGGTTTTGGAAGCTCAGGAGAGGAAGGAGAGGAGAATCTAGAGATTTTAGGATGGAAGGAGAGTCTTCCCGCGTTATGAAGAGGAGCAGGCCTAGCAGCGAGATCAGGCGACTCTCCGACCTCGAGGGTCATCTGAGTGGGGCGATCATGTCGCATATGGTAAGCTGATTCTTTTCAAATTTCTCCACGTGAACCTTCTTCTTACTTCCTTCATTTCTTCTTCTTTCTTTTCTCTTCCAGCCATATCCACTCTTCCCAGGCCCGAGGAAGTTTTCCAAACCGCCATGGCTTTCAAAGCTAACTTCCAACATCTCCATCGGCATGAGGGTCATACTCTCGAAGTGGCATCTGCAGGGGCTCTTTATTCACGCCAAACACTACGAGAAGATTCGTATGGACTGGGCGGCTATGGACGCACTAGTGGAGATCTGGCATCCCCAGACCCGCACTTTTATCTTCCCGACCTTTGAGGTGACCATCCTCCTCGAGGAGGTGGAACTTCTGCTCGGATTGAAGAAATTCAAGAGTGACGGGAAGGTGAAGGCTATGCAGATGCTGACACAGGGGACTTCCGAAAGCGTCCTTGGAAGCTTCATGCTGCCTGACGCGGCCAGGAAGGTGCGTAATCAAAAGGGGATTGATTTGTAAAAGCTCGCGGAGTGGGTCATGTACGCCCTGAGGGGGGCACCAGATGATGACTACTTAGAAGGAATCATGAAGGGGTTCACTATCTGTCTGGCGGGTGCTCTCTTGTTTCCTCATACCAACAACATGGTGGAGGAAGACCAACTGAGTGCCATCTGCGGGATCTGGCGTGGAAAGAGGGTGGGACCCGCTGTCCTTGCCTACCTATATAGTGGCCTTACTGCCTCGAGCATGGGTAAGCCTCCTTTTGGTTGCGCACTTGTCCTGAGTTGTTGGCTGGATTTGCATTTCAAGTTTGATCACCGTGAGGGAATGCCAACCGCTTCGAAGCTCTTCCAACAAAGCCCCCTTTATCATATAGCCGACGTGTTAGGCTTTGGTGGCACCGTGGCGAACCGTGTTCCGTGGCTAAAGAGACGTGAAGACTGGCGGTCTCACTTCCGCACCGTGACACAAAGCTTCTTCACTTGCGCACCGGCATGTTTGCTTTCGCTTGATCTCCTCATGAGGCCTTCCCCCGAAGTTGATCTTCAACTGATTGGCACGACCGAGTTCGTCCTTTATAATGCGCATCGGTGTTGTCTCCAGATCGGCATCCCACGCCATTCGTTCCCACTACCGACTGGTATCGTCCCTTTGAAGAAGAGGGAGTTGGGCACGGAGGCGGATGCGAGGGAAACGAAAGCCATTAAAGCTCCCTGGAAGACAAGTGTTGTGGGAAAGGCCTTAGCGCACGTGGTGGAAGAATGTGAGCTGTGGAGAGCTTATATAACCGAACTGGGGAAGTTAAGGCCTAAAGCGCCTAAGCCCCTGATGTAGCTTGCTCTGCTCCTCTGATGGAATAAAATCTGGAATGTGGATGTTTTGGACCCCCTGTTCCTCTAGATTTTTTTTATGATTTTTATTTTATTTTTCTTTTTGTGTTTTCTCTCTTTTTGTGTTTTTTGTTTATATATATATATATATATATATATATATATATATATATATATATATATATATATTATTTAATGTTCAATGGGGGCGTCCAGAGGCCTGGACGCCCCTATGTTTTATTTTTATTTAATTTTTTGAAAATTTTTTCTTTGGGGGCGTCCAGGGGCCTCGACGCCCCTATGTTTTATTTTTTTATTTTTTTTGAGATTTTTTATTGGGGGCGTCCAGGAGCCTGGACGCCCCTATGTTTTATATTTTTTTTATTTTTTTTTAGATTTTTTATTGGGGGCGTCCAGGAGCTTGGACGCCCCTAAATTTTTGAATTTTGAACAAAATAAAAAAAAGTGGGGGCGTCCAGGCGCCTGGACGCCCCAAAGATGGGTGATTTTTATATATAGGGGGCGCCTCACCCCCTGTTCACTTTTACTGTTCATTCTGACCACTCGTTCACTCTAAATGACCCATTCCCAGTTCCAATGGAGCAAGGAGGCCCGAGCCAGGGTGGAGAGAAGCGGAAACGACGGGCTCGTCGTCCGAGGAGGCTGAGGGATGATGCCGAGGAGGCTGCTACGGCGGAGGAGATTGCCGTGGAGGAGGAGGCTCCTCCTTTGGCCGTGGAGGCTGCTGCGGGTGCTGGCGACGTGGGAGATGACGATCACGACCCGGTAAGCCCCTCGGAACTTCAATCTGTTGGTTTAATAGGCTGGATAGGCGGACGAGAGGCAGTGTGGTGAGGGCCGGGGAGTGAGGGAAGGAGGCGTCCATGGGCCTGGACGCCTCCATATTTTCTTTTTTTTTCTTTTTTATTTATTTATTTACGTAAATAATAAAAATAGAATTAAAAATAAGGAGGCGTCCAGGGCTTGGGACGCCTCCATGATAATATATATATATATTTTATTTATTTTTGTTTTGGTTTTTGGGGTTTTCTAAAAATAAAATAAAGAAAATGTAAAGGAGGCGTCCAAGGTGTTGGACGCCTCCAAAAAAATATAAATATTTTTTTAAAAAATAAAAATAAAATAAAATAAATAAGTAGTATATACAGTGTTATTGTTTATTACTATTCATGATGCTGATGTGTTCTTTGTTGGTTTTGTGGTGTGCAGGGCGTGATGAAGGGCCGGATCAGCTGGTCCCTAGTGGTGGCAGCATACCGTGGGCTGTCAGACTTTCAGAGGGCGCATGTGGACGCCATGGGCTTCGGAGCTTTCCTTAGGATCGAGCCCTTTCGGCTCGACCTTCCTCTTATCCAGGCATTGAGGGAGCGGTGGCACGCACCGAGCCGGGCGTTTCTGATGCCCTGGGGGCACATGGTGCCGACACTCGAGGACGTGGCTCGGATCACCGGGCTACGGGTTGACGGAGAGGCGGTGAGCGGGGTCACCTACCCTGACTACCGAGAGAGTGTCATGGACCTGCTGTGGTTAGAGACGAGCGTGACTGACAGGGACAGCAGGGTAGTTGGCCGAGTGGAGATTATGGAGGCGCTCGGATTCGTCGACCTGCGCCAGCGGGTTAGCGAGACTGGAGCGGAGTTTCTGGCACGACTGGAGGGAGATGCCCGTGCAGCTTTCACCCAGGACCCGAGCGAGCGGGAGCTGGTGGATCTAGACCTCCGGAGGTTTCTTTTCTTCTTCCTGGGCCGCCTTCTGCTAGGGACGAAGGGGGATGGCATCCACTGCCGCTTCCTCGGGATCCTGGCGGACCTTGACAGAGTGGGGCACTACGCGTGGAGAGCGGCTCTGCTTGCCCATTTGATTGCTGATCTCTCCCAGACTTCAGAGAGGGAGACGACAGTCAGCGGCTTCGCACCTTTTCTCCAGGTACACAATTTATTTATGCATTTTACCGTAGTTAAATATGCAATTACTCGTGCTAATGATGTATGATGGATGTAGGTGTGGAGTTATTACTACTTCCCGATGGGGAGGGCCAGGCAGGGGAACAGGAGAGCCGTTCCTCTAGCGCGACAGTGGAGGCCGGTCGTGGTAGCGGCACCACACAGCTACCAGCTGGCGTCACTTCGTCGGGAGCTGAGCGAGTATCCCGAGGCCATGGTATGATGCGTATGATTTTTTGTGTTTTTATGCATGTGACTGAATGGTAACTAACATGATGTATGTATGGTGATGCAGGTGGTGTGGAGACCCTACCTAGGCATGGGCGACGCTGGCCAGCCTTGGGTTGTAGCAGGTCTTCCTCGTTTCGGGCGGGACGTGTGGGTCCATTGCCTGAACGAGATCGAGCCACTTCGGCTGAGGCTGGTTATGAGGACGTTGGGGCTGGCCCAGGAGTGGGTCGATGTAGATGAGCCGGTCCGCATCGGGCGGAAGACCAAGGGGAAGGCGAAGATCGTGGACTGGCGTACGCGCTTCCTGGCACAGTACCAGGACTGGCAGCAGGGTGGGGTCCCTGTGGTGTCCCATGTACAGGACAATACTGATTACCTGAGACGGTACCGGGCTACGTACGGGGACCGCCTCTCCCTCGGTGGTATGGCAGGGGTAAGTGAAATGAAAATGCTTCACCCTTCTATATGTATATGCTTGTGGCACTAACTTATGTGTAATGCAGGATGCTCGTGACAACATGATCGCCGAGCTGAGGGCCCAGTTGGCGGAAGCCAGGCGGCAGTTGGTGGCCATCCGACAGGAGTTGGAGATCCTGGTGAGTCTATGCAATGCATTTTTTGTGACCTGGATTTCGATGCTTAGCCTCTGACTGTCGTTTGCCCCGTGTTTCAGCGGGCCCACCAGACAGCGGCAGCCGGGATGGCTGGTGGAGCGGGTTCCAGTTCGTGGGTTCCTCCCCCGGAGATCTCTTCCCTTCAGGAGTAGCTGGCGTATGCGGTGGCTCGGGCCGAGGAGGCCGAGCGTGACCATGAGGCTCGAGTGAGTGCCTACTTGGCCCTGACCCTCTTTCTAGCTGCTTTCCTTCTATCACTGCTCTCTCATGGTGTATGCGTGCTTCGACAAGTGGCCGAGATTCGAGAGGCCCTGGCCCGTGCTGTTCATGCCAAGCAGGAGCACGATGCTCGGGTGGCGGAGCATGACGCCCGGATTGTGGAGCTGGAGGAGGAGCGGCGACGGGAGGCTGAGGAGCTCCCTCATGACGTGCTGGATTTGCGTATCGCGCTTGAACTGTCGAGGAGGGAGGCGACGCGGGAGAGAGAGGAGAGGGAGAGGGAGAGAGAGGACAGAGAGAGAGAGAGAGAGAGAGAGAGGACGGGAGGGCGGAGCGACTGCGAGACTAGGACGAGAGGAGGGCTCTGGAGGCCCAGCTGATGGAGCTCCGATTGAGTCTCCGCACGTCACAGGGGAGGCTTCGAGAGAGCGAGGAGCGGTACCAGAGGGTGAAGGAACGCGGGGCGCGACTTCGTCAGTCTGGTTCTTTTTCCATGGGCAGCTATCTGGTTTCTTCGGCCGAGGAGCGTCGTCGTGCCTTCGAGGCTGGGGTGCCACCGCAGGGCGAGGCGAGCACGGCTTCTGAGGGTTCGCAGAGGTCGCAGAGGCCCCCTAGGGATCCCCGTCAGAGGAGGGAGGAGAGAGATGACCAGGAGGGTGATGGTGAGAGTTAGAGAGTTGCTTGTACACTCCACCCTCCTTACTGCATGATGTACTTTCGGCTATTATATGAAATGAAAATGGCTTTCTTGTGTTGTGTGTACTTTTCTCACTCCCACACTTTCTTCTTTGCACTAAGTTGTCCTTCGAGACACGCTCCACGAGATCTTGCCCTGAACAGTGGGGAACTACGCTTTGCACGGGGGGATTCTATTTCCTTTCTCCCTTTTTTGGGCGCGTCCAGGCGCGAGGACACGTCTTAATCCTCAAATTCAAATTTAAAGCGCCGGGTGGCCTTTCTTCTCCCGTGCCTTACCCGCAAACGAGCCCGCCTTCCGTCGAAACTCGCTCACCCGTCTTTGTCTTCTTCCCCTCGATCGATGGAGTTCGGCGGTCTGGACCACGGCAAAGGTGGAGAGGGACGTGGGACCCCTCGCCTGAGGAGGGACGCGCCAGAGCACGGAACGGCGTCCATGGAGGAGGAAGGGCCGCTTCGGGCCCCCGAGGGACCCGAGGGGCCCGATGTCGCGGAGGGAGGTGAACACGGTCTGGTAGGTCCTCCGATCTCTTCCTCTTTTGATCCATTTTGAGTTTTGAAGTGAGCCGCGCGAGGGGGGAAAGGGTTCGGCGAGTGTTGCACTCAAATGATGGACGCATCCTAGACAGGGGACGCGTTCTTTGTTATGATGCGAGGTCCTTCTTTCTTGGTGCAGGACATGGCGAGGACCCTGGGCCTGGCCGATGAGTGGGCGAGTGCAGACGAGCCGAGACGCGTCAGGAAGGAGAGTCGCGGCAAGGCGAAGCTTGAAGATTGGCGCATACGTCTCCCTGGGCAGCAAGGGAGCGTACTGCTGCAGGATAGTGTCGACTTCCTGCGGCGGTAGAGAGAGAGTTATGCGGGGCTTCCCCAAGCCGGGGATACGTGCGACGTCGACGGGTCGCGTGCCCAATTAGCCGAGGTAAGGCGGCAGCTGGCCGCCACTCAACAGGAACTGTCGCCCCTGGTAAGCTAAGTGATTCATTTTCTATTTTTAAATGTGGAGCTTAGCTGACGGCTGTTGTTTGTTCGTTCCAGCGTGCCCAGCAGACAGCGATGGTGGGAGTGACTGGCGGCGCATCTTCCAGTTCCTCGGCCCCTTTTCTCAAGATTGCCTCCCTTCGGGAGCAACTTGCTGGTGCGGTGGCTCGGGCTGCCCGGGCGGAAGAGGAGCGTGATGCCTGGGTGGCGACTATAGCAGAGCTGCGACATCACGGTGAGGAGAGACCTTCTCTAGACATCCTGGAGTTAAGGGTTCTTCTGCAGATGATGAGGAGAGAGGCCGAGAGAAGGTCCGAGCGACAGCGGGATCAGACCGAGAGGAGGGCCTTGGAGGCCCAAGTGAGGGAGCTCCAGCTGGGCCTTCAGGCCGTCGTGCAGAGGCTAGGAGGGATGGAGACGCGCTACAAGAGAGCGCGAGAGTTCGGGGAGCGACTGCGCCAGTCTGGTCGCTTTGCCGCTAGTGGCTTCTTTGCCACGCCAGGGGAGGAGCAGCGAGTCATTGCTGTGGAGCCGGCGCCACGAGGCAAGGTGGGTGCTACTGCACGGGGATCCGGGAGGCTTCTGAGGGACCCTCACCTCAGGGGAGAGGAGAGGGACGCCTAGAGGGATGAGCATGAAGATAATGGCAAGAGTTGGCGAGCTAGTGGACCCGCCTCCTCTCTATGATTGTGATGTTTATGACAGTTTATGTAGAATTATGAATGGAGTGATTTGATTTTCTGCTGCTTGTTTGTTCTCTTGTGCGTTCCTTCTTCCCTACACTTCTTCTCCTTTGCACTGTTCTCATGTGATGGGTTTGTCGAGACTGCACCCCGAGCGGAGAATCACGTCTTGTTGTGACCATTTTCACGGGAATCTACCGTCGAAGTCAATAATGACGGCCCTAGTCCCTTTTTCCGGATGTTGTGTCAAATTTTGCGGACGTCCTCCAAAACATGATAGGGTATCCCTAGACAACATAGGGGGCTAGTCGTCATATTCTTCATCCAATCAATCACCCTGTGCGAGCGGTGAAGTGACACACGGGACCGCATGGTAGGTGTCTCATTGCGAGGGCTATCATTAAAGATGATGGAGGCAATCTTGGCCTGCACTCCTTCCATTTCTATAAGTTCTTGTCCCTTTTATCCTCCCAGGTATATCGAGAGCTAACTCGAGGAGCACAAGTTCTCACGGGAGAGGAGGAGTTCAAAATTCTGAGAGTTGGATGGAGGGCGAATCTTCCCACTCCTCGAAGAGAAGCAGGTCCAGTGGTAGTAGTTCCAGGAGGCTTTCAGACCTCGAAGGGAACTTTAGCGAAAGGGCCCAATCACAACTCGTAAGCTGAGCTTTCCTACCCTTTTCTCATTCTTTCTTCCTTCCTCTTGACAACACCCTTCTCCATTTCTTATGCACGCACAGAGTGTGATGAAATAACACATTTCATGGGAGTTAGCAGTGGCCGCATACAGGGGTCTCCCGGATTTTCAGAAGGCCAGGCTAGACGTGATGGGATTTGGCAACTTTCTTCGGATCGAGCCGCTCGAGCTCGACCTGGTTCTGATCCAAACCTTGTGTGAGAGATTGGACCCAGTGAGTCGGGCATTCCTGATGCCCTGGGGGCACATGGTGCCCAGCTTGGAGGATGTGGTCCGGATCACAAGCCTGAAGGTGGAGGGCGAGGCAGTGACCGGGGTCACTTAGGTGGATTACCGAGAAGGTGCTCGGAAGCTACTGGGTTTGGACCTAGATGGTCAGAAAAATAGGTCGGTAGCTAGGGCGTCCCTCATGGATGCATTAGGGCTCACCGACACTCATCGGCGGGACGATGAATCCTCAGAAGAATTCATGGAAAGGATCGAAATAGGATGCCGTGCCATGTACTGCACAGATTTCGGCAACTGGGAAAGATGCAACATAGATTTGAGGAGATTTCTCCTCTTCCTTTTGGGGAGATTGGTACTGAGCTCGAAAGAGGACGGTATCCAATGTCGCTTCCTGGAGCTACTGTCAGACCTTGAAAGAGTAGGGTACTACGCCTGGGGAGCTGCCATGCTGGCGCACTTGTTTGCAGGCCTGTTCCAAGAAGCGGATCGTGAGATGGCTGTGAGTGATTTTACACCATTTATCCAGGTATTTTTGGTTTTGCTTGTTTTGTATTTTTTTTTATGTTTTTACAAGGTACTGATGACCTGCGCCGAGCAGCTGTGGAGTTATTATTACCTCCCCATGGGGAGAGCTCGTCATTGGCGACCCGCGATGGTGTCGCAAGCCAGGTGGTGGGAACCCATCATGAGTGCGGCACCCCTAACCTACCAACTGATGGTGCTAAGGCGGGAGCTACAGGAGTTCCCTGCAGCGATGGTAAACTGGAGACCCTACTCAGACATGGTCGATGCCGACCAGCCGTGGGTTCTAGCAAGTCATGCCCAGTTCGGACGAGAATCGTGGATGCACTGCCTGAATGAAATCGAGCCGCTTCGGCTACGATTGGTTATGAGGACTTTAGGACTGGCTCAGGAATGGGTGGATACGGCTGCGTCACCTCGTGTCGGGAGAAAGACGCGAGGATCGGCGACCTGCATTGACTGGCGCATGCGGTTCCCTGAACAGTATGAAGACTGGCAACGGGGTGGCACGATTGTAGAATCACATGCGCGGGATAGCGAGGACTACTTGCGTCTATATAGGACAAAGTACGCAAAGCGGCTCCAACCCCGGGGACTTGTAGAGGTAGGTTTCCCCTTTTTCTCTTTTCTTCTTTCTCCCTTTTTGGTTTTCTGGTGGAAATGCTGACTCGTATGGATGCAGGATATCCGTGATACCATGATAGCGAATTTACAAACTCGCTTGACAGAGATGGAGCAACGGTTGGGCGATGCCCGCGGAGCTATGAGCGCCTTGGTAGGTGTACAGTGCGCGTTCCTAATTGAAACCCTAGATTCCAGGTGTTGGCTGCTAACTCATGTGGTTATAGCATGCCCAGATTGACGCGGCTTCCCCAGCAATGGGAGTAGGCGGTGTCTCTTCCAGCTTGTAGATTCCTACCTCAGAACTCGATTTGCTTCACGAGTAACTTGCTCGTGCAACGCAGCGTGCCGCGGAGGCAGAAGGGATGCTCTGTATACAGGTAAAAGTTTCAGTGTTGAGTTTTCTTTGTTTACGCCTTATCGCGTATCTGAGATGGTACACTCGGCAGGAAAAGGAGACGGAAGAAGCGCTTGCCCAAGCTGCGCAGAAGGAGGCTAGGATAGCAGAACTGCAGAGGGAACTGCGGCGTCATCCTGATGACGACTCCTCTAGGGATGCCGTGGAACTGAGGATCACTCTCCAGTTGGAGAGGGAAGACCGTGAGAGAGAACGGGCAGAGAGAGAAAGAGACGCAGAATGAGAAAGAGCCAACAGATTGACTGAACGGGAGGAACGAAGGGCCATGGAGGCCCAGTTGTTCAAACTTCGAACCAACCTTGGTCTTGCTGAACAGTGGCTGAGAGATGGTGAGGAGCGCTACCGAAGAGCACGAGAGCGTGGCTTTCATGTTGGTAGCTTCTCTGCTGCTTCCGTGGATCAACGTCGGGATGTGGGAATAGGAAGGGGAGTACAGAGCGGTAGGAGTACCGCTTTTCGTAGTTGGGTAGCACCTTTGAGAGCGTTTTGCCCGGAGAGTAGTGGGACGAGTAATGCAGAGAGAGAGGGCGGAACTTGATGTAATTTTTTTTAGTTTTTGGAATAAAATACAAGGTTCGGTTTGTTTGGTTTTCACCTTTGCTTCTGTTGCCTGAATCCCTGCACATATCACTGAAATAAACAAATCAGAATTTCTGTTCTGACTTGGCCCCTTGCTCAATAAGCAAATGGTCCTGTGACTGTCCTTGATAACTGGTCAAGGGGCCAAGCCTTTATTTAAGAAGGCGAGAGAAAGATGTAGTGATGATAAATGCGACAGGCAAGCACACGAATGCAAGCGGTATTAAAAGTGAGATGCTGCACGCAAATGCAATCATGCAAAATTGATTTGTTTTCTTTTTTATATTTGGCATTTTTTTGTTTTATCATAAAAAAGATTTTTTTGTTCGCAAATATGTACATTTTCTTTTTTTTCTTTTTTGTTGTTTTTATGATTTCAATTTTTTTGTTGCTAACGCCCGGCAAGCACCCACATGGCACCTAACCTACTTGAGAACAAGGGTTTCTTACTAACCTCCCAGGTATCCTAAGTGCACATCTAGGTTGATTTGGGCCACTAGACCTCTCGAATGATGATCCCGCCGACTAAGACTTACCCTGATGATAATACCATCATGCCATGCTTAGGCTCCCAGTCGCTTCCGACCACAGGGATTCACCCAAAAGATGTTTGAGGTAAATGATTTGCCCGACCCGGGTCTGTTTCCTCACAACTCTAGATGGTATATGATGGAACACCCTGGAACCCTAACGACCAACCGCGCGACGCTGATTCGGAATCAGACGCCGTCGCACCCATAGGTGACGCGCTTGCATTGGCCTAAGCCCGAGGTTAAACAAGAAGACATCAAGACGGTAAACATGGGTCTTGACCAGCCAGAAACACAGAGACTCCTTCGCAGTGATAGCTTTTACTTTTCAAAGTAGGAAACCAAATGTGTATATTAAAATAAGGTCACAGACCCTGGGCAGTTTTCACCCTTCAGAAACTCCATCGAACCTTCCTCTTTAGAGGGAGAAGGAAGAGTGTAGGGGATAAACCTCCTGAGAGGACCGGCAAAGCCGTTAACCCGGCGAGCGAATAAGGGCCCATTAACTCTTTCCTTTCGAACAACTTCGGACCAAATCTCGAGCATTTACATTCCACGGCCCCTTTTGTGGATTCAGACTTTTGCTTTGAGGGGTTCCGTTTATCGCGACAGGCACGGTCACGACCAGGTTTTTCTCTTGATTTTGATTTTGCATTTCTTTTTGTGAGGGAGATATAGTCGTTTGACGTTGGTGGGCTCCCTTTTCGTATGCCTGCGGGGACACTGCCCTCTTCTCGTGCTCTGATCGATGCTCGAGGAAATGGATCCTACTCTTGCCTTTGGGGTTTGAGTTTCGATTTCTCATGCTCAGCGTTTTAAGGGCGCCGACTGTCTCATTTGGTCGAAGAGAAAAGAATAAAGATTACAGCTTCCGGAGATCTTCTGGGTGGGGCCCCACCGTAGGTGATGCTACCGACTTTTTTGAATAAAATACATAAGTGAGCACATGTTAGCTTCCTTCGAGCGAGCATAGGCCGACGTGGCCGGACAGGGATCTCCACGGTTCTGGCAAACCAAGACCCGGTGCCTACCAAGCCTTAATGGGCCCTATCCTAACATGAAGGTTAGATGCAGTGACTTGACTACATGGTGACCACCAGGCATCGGCGTTTTGAATTTTCCATATTTTTAGTGGTTTTCAATATTTCTTATTTTTGATGTTTTCTATCTTTTCATCATTTTTTTTGTTTGTTTTGTGCTAAGGGTAGTATTTCTTAAGATAAAGCCCATTCCAAGGGTGGGATAACTCGGTCCCTTCGACGTTGACTAGCTTGTAGGCGTTGCCAGGGTACACGGCTTGAATTACAAATGGTCCTTCCCAATTGGGTTGGAGCTTAGAACGCGGCCCTCCAGGCTTGACAAAAATTCTTTTTACGACCATCTCATCGACTTTGAATTTTCTCTTAATGACTTTCTTTTGGTAAAAGCGAGCGAGTCTATTTTGATACACACGCGCGTGTTCGGCAGCGGCCAGCCGCTTCTCATCCAAGAGTTCCAACTGGGCGATGAGTGAATTACGACGATCGTCGAGGGGAAATTCCTCGTCCAATTGTACCCTGAGAGAAGGGATCAGAGTCTCATACGGGACTACCGCTTCCATACCATAAGTAAGGGCAAATGGAGTCTGCCCGGTGGGGGTACGGATTGAAGTGCGATAGGCCCATAGGGCTTCGATAAGTTTTTCTGGACAGTCTAAAAACTTACTAGACTCGCAGGTTTTTTTGATGATTTTGAGCAATGTTTTATTGGTGGCCTCTGCTTGGCCGTTACCTTGTGGGTAATAAGGCGATGAATGATGCAATGTAATTGCGTACCTTTTGTAGAGGTCCTGTAGGTCCTGAGAAATGAATTGTGGCCCATTGTCGGTGACGATTGTGCTTGGGACGCCGAATCTGGCGAGGATGTTCTTCATGATGAACCTGTAGACTGTTGATGCCTTGATTTCTGCGTAAGCTTCCGCTTCGGCCCATTTGGTGAAGTATTCCGTCGCAGTAAGGATGAAAGATTTCTGCTTGGTGAGGGAATTGGGATCACCTAGGGGACCAATGATGTCGAATGCCCACATGGAGAAAGGCCACGGGGAGGATATTGGATGAAGTGAGGAAGATGGTGAATGGATTTTATCGGCGTGAAGTTGACACTTGACACACCTACGGACATAGACAGCGCAATCCTCTTCCATAGTGGGCCAGTAAAAGCCTTGCCGAATGATCTTCTTGGCGAGCATCTGACTATTCACGTGGCCACCGCACACACCCGAGTGCGTCTCCTCTACACATTTCTAAACCTCATCGTCACCAAGACATCTTAACAGAATACCAGTAAGGCTCCTCCTATAGAGTAGACCTCCAACCAATGTATATTTCTGAGCCACCCTTCTTATGGCTTTCTTGTCCTCTGTGGTGGCCCCTTCAGGATAAGACTGATCTTGGCAGTATTTGACGATTTCATAGAACCATGGTTTCTCTTCATCAGCCAGTTCTTCTTCAACCTCTGCCAACATGATCTCCCTCTTCTCAAGGATATCTTCCTGCAAGATCTTCCTTGCTATTCTATCTTTGATATTTACGTAGGAAGAATCATCGATTGCAGGGGCGTGAAGTTTGTAGATGGAAATGGACTCAAACCATCTTCCTAGAGGGAACCTTATGGATGATGCCAACGAGGCAAGGGCATCGGCGAGAATATTCTGATGACGAGGGACATGAACAAAGATCAGTTTGGTGAACAATTTGGCAAAGGTAGCAGTGAGTTCTTAGTATGGCTTGAGTTTGGGATCGCGAGTGCGATATTTAGTGAGCACCTGGCGAAGGATGAGTTGACTATCACCTACGACTCGCAACTCAGTGATACGAAAGGAATGAGCGAGTTCTAAGCCAGCTAGAAGAGCTTCATATTCGGCTATATTGTTGGTAACTAAAAATTTGAGCTGGTATGCCAATGGGAATGTGAGGCCTTCAGGCGACAGGAGGGCGACGCCGATTCCTCTCCCTTGAGAATTCAGAGCCCCATCAAAATATAGCGTCCACATTGGCTCATCTGATTGGTTGACGGACATTAGTTCCTCATCTGGAAACTCTGATTGGACGGGATCGAACTTGGGAAGAGGATGGTGAGCGAGATGCTCGGCTATGGCCTAGCCTTTAATCGCCTTTTGCTAGATGTAGGTGATGTCGAACTGAGAGAGAAAACTTTGCCAGCGTGCTAGCCTATCCGTAAGGATGGATTTCTCCAGAAGGAATTTGATAGGATTCATTCGAGCAATCAAGTGGACTTCATGAGCCAAGAAGTAGTGCTTCAATTTTTGCACTACCCAAACGAGGGCAGCACAGGTTTTCTCCATGACGGTGTACTTCTGCTCACAGGGATTGAGAAGTTTGGACAAGTAATAGGTTGCCCGTTCCTTGCCTTCTTCATCAGCTTGTGCGAGGACGGCTCCCACGGAGTCATCCAAGACTGAGACGTAAAGGATCATAGGTTTTTCTGGTTTGGGTGGAATGAGAACGGGTGGACTAGCCAGATATTCTTTCAACCCTTCAAAAGCTTTCTGACATTTAGAATTCCAGTGGAATTCTACTCCTGGCTTGGTCAACTCGTAGAGAGGTCTACACCTTTGTGAATGTTGGGACACAAACCGACGAATAAACTGCAACCTCCCGATTAAACCTCGGATTTCCCTCAAATTCTTGGGAGGCGGCATATCCCTGATGGCCTTAGCTTTGTCGGGATCTATCTCGATCCCTCTCTTACTCACAATGAACCCCAGCAATTTACCCGACGACACACCAAACACACACTTCTTCGGGTTCATTTTCAATTGGAACTCCCTTGACCTCTGCAAGACCTTAGCCAAAACTTCTGGATGTTCCATCCTGGTCCTTGATTTCACCAACAAGTCATCCACATACACTTCCAGATATATGTGCATCATGTCATGAAATATGGCCATCATCGCTCTTTAGTAAGTGACTCCAGCATTCTTTAATCCGAACGGCATGACCACGTAACAATATGTCCCCCAAGGGGTAGTGAATGACGTCTTTTCCTGATCCTCTTTTACCAAACGAATTTGATTGTATCCTGAAAATCCATCCATGAATGAGAGGGTTTCATAGCCTGTCGTGTTATCAATCAACACATCGATGTGAGGTAAGGGAAAA
This sequence comes from Amorphophallus konjac, assembly GCA_022559845.1. NCBI lineage: Eukaryota > Viridiplantae > Streptophyta > Magnoliopsida > Alismatales > Araceae > Amorphophallus > Amorphophallus konjac. Next base: position 254,488,183 of record CM040120.1, read on the forward strand.
TCATCTTTTGGACACGCGCGGTTAAGGTCCCGAAAGTCAATGCAAATCCTGACTTTCTCATCTTTCTTCAGGACCGGAACAATGTTCGCCACCCATTGAGGATAAAGAACGACTCTAATGAACCTGGCTTTGTGGAGCTTATCGACCTCTTCTTTCATTTTCAAAGCCATCTGAGGGTGGAAACGTCTTAACCTTTGTTTTACCGAGACGGACCCTGGTTTTAGGGTTAAACGGTGTTCGACCAAGGTTGAATCTAGACCCGGCATATCCTCGTAGCTCCATGCAAACGTGTCCTTATATTCCTTGAGAACTTCAATTAATGCCTTTTCTTCAGAGGGTGGTAGATTGTCACTTATGAGGATGATCCTAGGGTCTTCCTCAGTTCCCAAGTTGACTTCTTTGGTGGATTCTTCTACGGCGGTTGACGACTCATCGAATCTCCTCATTCCACTAGCATATGCGCCAGCCGCGTCCTCATATTCCTCACTCTCATCTTCGGTAGGGTATTCTTCATCCATGATCTCGTAGACTCCATACCCTTCATCAAATGCCCCGTCGCCCTCACATTCTATTTCTGGTAGCCGGATGGGATTTTCTAACAACTGGGGGATGGCAAGAAGGGCTTGAGACCTGGCGGCTAAATCCAGAAGGAATCGACGAGGGATCTGCCTACCCTTGGATTTCTTCCTAGGTACTACCCTTGATCTATCATTCCTAGATTGACTGACAATATTTACAGAAGAAGAGGAAGACGAAGAGGATGGTGTAGAATGTACAGAAAAAGACCCCTCATAGGAGGGGTAGAAAAGGTCGCTCATCGGACCTTGGACGGGTGGTCCGCAGGGCGGTACGCACCTGTAGGAGATGTAGGAGGTTTCCTCAACGAAGATGTGTTGTTGGGGAGTTTGAAAATTGACATTTTTTTTCGTTTTCATTTTTAATGACAAAGCAGTGAAAAGAGATTAGAGGAGAGAGGAAAGTGGTTATGGCTAGAGAATTGTGAGGCTCATAGAGCAGATCATGGTTGAAGACCTGGCGCGGGTTGAGAAGCCCGCGTAGGTACGTAAGCAGAGAAGGGGATCTGGGAAGATCATCAGACAATTGTCTGGCCCAGGAAGAAGATATCAGCAAAGGCTGAGACGAGTGGATGGAGAAGATGGCGGCTAATGAGCCATCGATGGCAATGTTGAGGACGGATGAAGATCCGTTGATGACATGGTCCTTCTGGCGAGGACGAGGATAGTTTGGAACCTTGGCAAGAGTGATAATATTCTCTGGTATTCCGGAGATCAATGGTGGTCCTTCAAGCTGCGGAGACGAGAACATCCTTTCCAGTGCAACGGAAATGTCCCATATGTCGAACCATTTGTTCCACTCGCATTCCGGATCTTTGATCTTGCCTCTTTTGGTGATCCTCAGACATTTTTCGGCCAAATATACAGCATGTGATCTTCCATATGCTTCTCGTGGGTAATCTCCCATCTGAACAACGGGCCCTCTGTTGAAATGGTTCGATAGAGTCCATGTGAGGGGCTTCCAATCCGCCTTGAACGGTCCTTTGAAGCCTAGGCCAAACCTGCGGTTCGGCCTAATTTCCTTTGGCGGTTTGAGTCTACCCTGTAACTGTGCGCCCAGACCTTTACCCTGTTGGTAGCCGATGTTCCTCATAATCTCCCACCCTTTGGAGTGAAAAGGGAGATATGATGTTGCGGTTGTCCTGACCGGCTCCTTTGGTGCTAGTGGAACGTGAGATGAATCACATACGTCCAGTAGTGACAATATGGGCCGATGAGATGGCCAAACAGAGGGTAGAGAGGTGTTGATAACATCCACTATGTGAAGGACATGTGTACTGACCACTTTAATAATCCTCCCATTGTAAGGAAACTTCAGGCACTGATGGTTGGTGGAAGGCACAGCGTCCATGGCTTCGATGTAAGGGCGACCCAGTATAGCCTTGAATGTGGGGTCCATGTCGAGGACATGGAATTCTGTGGGAATTGACATGGGGCCTAGTTCTGCCTTCATAATAATCATCCCCTGCGGCGGCCTTTTACTATTGTCATAAGCCGTGACCGTGATCGAGGAAGGTCTTATTTGTTCCTCGTTGACCCCACACAACTGAAGGGTGTCCATGGAGATCAGATTTATGGACGCACCCGTGTCCACAAGACACGGGTTTATGGATACCCCATTAATTTTTATTGAAATGCACAATGCATATTTCCGAGCTTCCTTGGGAGTGAGCTCGTAGTTGTGGAACATGATGGCCAGTTGTGTGTCCGTTGGGGTTAGGACGGTAGAGATCTTTTCTACAGGGAGGTCCTCATTCACCATGACCCTTTGAAGGTACTCCATTAAGACTGCCTGGTGGGATGTGGATCTTTGAAGTAGCTCCAGGATGGAGATCCGAGCAGGCGTCTTGTGCAAGTGTTTCAATAGATCATATTGTGTTCCAGGGATAGCTCTTTCTGGTTGTTCTCCATCATCCTTCTCTGGCTGAGATTGCTTAGGATTCTGACTGTTGTGGGGGAAAACCCTGTGGAAAATCCTTCCACTCCGGAGCACCATTGCCTGCGGATTTTGTACCTCTGTGGGGGTAGCAGTGGGTTTTAACAAGGATTTGAGGGGTAGTGGTGGAGGAATGGTTGATGAAGCAGGGGTGATGACGGGAGCAGGGATTCTGATGAGGGGTTTGTTAGGTGGAGGCATGGTGGAGGTAGAGGGGATATCGTGCGGATTATGAAGGATAAGGGGTCTGGAAGGTGGAGGTGGAGACGAAGTAGAAGTGGGTAGAGCTTGAAGCGGGCAATGATTTTGAGGTGGGTGATGGGTAATGAGTGGTTTTGAAGGCATTAGTGGTGATATGGTGGAGAAAGACGGGGTTATGTATGGTTGACGGATGATAAGGGGTTTAGAAGGCGTATGGGTAAATGTGGTAGAGGTGGATGGTAAAGTGGGGGAGTGAGAGAAGATGAGAGGGTGTGAAGGCGTAGTGGAGAGTGTCGGTTGATAGGAGATCGGGGTGCGGATGAGAGGGCGTAATGGTAGTGGAAATGGTGAAGGCGATACTGACGCGGGTTGATGAGAGAGAGGTGCTACCCGAGCAAGGTAAGGGTGTTGCGTGATGATAGGATTGGCGGTAGAAAGAATGGAGGTACTTTCCGGGTGCCACACCTGCTCTCTCCCGACTTCCGGGAAGGAGGAGATGGGGTTAACCTGATGATTGGGCTATTGGTGCTCCGGTAATGGATTCTGGATTATGCCCATGTTGGGCTGTTGTTGTGGGGCCTGCTGAGGCTGTTGTTGTTGTTGTTGTGGTTGCTGTTGCTGCTGCTGTTGTAACTGCTGCTGTGGCCTATGAGGAGGTCTCCTAGCCTTGAGAGCGGCGACGTATCGTCTCATTTCATCCCAATGTATTTGATGTTCATCATTCATATCGTGAATGTAATCTTTGAAATGGAAGCAGTAATCTACTGTGTGTCCTGGCTGCCTGTGGTAGACACAGTATTTGAAGGTATCAACATTCAGGGGCCACACGGGCCTTTCTATGGGTAGGGCGAGTTGGTTTGATGCCATGAGGGCATTAAAAATGTCTGCTAAGGTTTCTGGCAATGGTGGATAGTAGGCTCTCTTGGGACCGACCGGCCTCCTTTGTTGCTGTTGGGGACCATAGTTCCCCGGGGGTGGAACTTGGTTGTACTGAAGCGGTGGTTGTTGTTGCTGAGGTTGTGGTTGTTGTTGCTGGGGTTGACGTAATGGAGGCATATTATCCTGGGGTGGATTATTTTGGGGTGGAGGACGAAGAGGGAAAGGACCTGGTTGGAGGGGAAGTCGGGGCATTTGTGGAGGCCTTGGGTTGACTGCATAATTGGCATTGTTGACCGCACCCACTTGCTCATTTGTTACGACCCCTTCTGTGGCTCTGCCCGGGACACCAGCGCCTATCTTTCTGATCACTTTGGGCTTCGACGACTCAAACATATTCATAATGGGGGAGTCTTTTAACTGGGTTTGGATGTACCGGGCCCTTTCATAGAGTTCCTCCATTGTAGTAAGTTTATTCATGGCCAGGACGTGTCTGAACTGTGGGGTTGCATTAGACATAATCATCTTCACTTGTTCTGGCTCGGAGAGGGTATCCCTTATTCTTTTCGCCAGAGACCTCCATCTATCAGCATAGCGGACAAAATCTTCATCGGGCTTCATCTTTTCGGCCACTAGGTCGGTAATGGAGAGTGAGGGACCGACCATATCCCTATATTTCTGCAAGAACCTTCTCTAGACTACTTCAAAATTCTCGGCCTCGCGGGGCTCCAAAGAATAGAACCACTCTAGCGCGGGACCATCCAATGATCTCCGAAAGAGGTATGCCAGGGACCTCTGATCGTTTTGCCAATAGGAGGACTCATACATGAAATCCTTGAGGTGAATGAAGGGGTTGCCGGTACCATTGTATCTGTGGTACGTGGGTATTTCGGAGGGAGGAAGATGAATGACGGGAAGGATTGGCAAAGCAACCTCCGGGGTGGCTTTCACGTCCACCATTCTTCTCAGATTTTGAAACTGCTCGTCCATGCGATTGAACCTATTGAGGAGCGATTGGGTGAGCTTCTCTAGAGGTGAAGGTGGCACTTGCCACTGGGGGAGAAACTGCCTCCCGGAGACTTGGGGGGGGGGACCCCGAATGAGAGGGAGCTGTCGGACCGCCGACAGTTGGCCTTGGCTGAAGCGGTATGTGGGGAACAACGGGAGTTTGAGATTGTGACGGGAACTGGAATGAGGGTGGTTGTTGACTCGCTTGTCCTTGAAGCGAGGGAGACTGGATGGCTTGTGCCAATGAAGGAGATGGAATGGCCGGCACGGACTCTTGGAGAGGTGTGATGGCCGGAGTTGATTCCTGGGGCGTGGGGGAAACAGACTTCCCCTTCAGAATGGCCTGGAAGGCCCAGAGCTGTTCAGAGGTAAGCTCCGTGTTGGCGAGGACGCCCAGTAAGGAAGAGATATCCTGTGGTGGGGACGTGTCCCCGGCAATAACCTGCACCTCATGCGAGGGCTCATGAGAAGGACCCGAGTCCATAGCATAGACTCGCGGGTCGGCTGACAAACCACGACTAGGGTGGTTCTCCTCAAAAGACTCCGTAGCCATGCTCACAGTTTTCCCAGAACGTAAAAACATACACTAGCAAGTAGGTAGCAGAGATTATCAAACAAGTGGATGCCTTTACGCCTTTTTTGTGTTTTGATTTTGATGATTTTTTTGTGTTTTTAGCGAGATCCGAAGTTCACACAAAATAGGGACCCTAGTTTATTTTTGTTTCACCGCCGTGTCAGCTAGGGTCTCTTGTCTTACCACGAATGGGATGACTAACTCCGGGGAACTTCAATGGTACAACCAGCCCAGTGAACGAAGAGGAGATTCTTCGATGTCGGGGACTTACGGAGGTCCCAGTGGAGGTGATTCTAGTCCGTTGAGAGGAATTCTCAAACGGAGAGTCCTTCCTTCAACAGGAAAGGGTGATCCTTAGAAAAAATGAAAAAGGATATAAAAGAGGGATGGATGTATGCAATGGAATGCTGACAGAGATATAGAGTAAGAAAACAACAGAAATAACAAACATATGATAAACACCCAACCAATCACAACTGACAGTGCTGCCGTGAGCACAACGGGGGCGCGCGAGGGCGCCAAGGTGGAGAGGCACGGACGGTGCCGAACTTGCAAGGGTAGCCAAAAGGAAGCAGTAGAGGTCCCACCGTGATCGCCAATCTGTGAGCGACGTCACGCGGTTCGGGGAGCGAAGAAGACGCGGAGCGCGCGGGCTCCTCTTTGTTTGCTGTAACACAGAAATAAGAGAAAAGAGAAGGGGCCACCACGGGAGATTGCTCCGGCGGGGCGAGCGGGACAAATGTAATATAGCAAGATATGGGGGTTAAACGGCCATAGCGGGAAGTGACTCGCCGCGACCTCGGGGGGACGGGAATGGTGCAGAAATTAAATAGCAAGAATTGAAACGGCCATTGGGGAAGTGACTCGCCGCGGCCTCGAGAATATGAGCAGATAAGAATATAACAGAATATAAGGAGAATATAAAGAATGGGAATTTAAACGGCCATCGGGGAAGTGACTCGCCGCGGCCTCGAGAATGTGAATAGATAATAATATAACAGAATATAAAGAGAATATAAGAGCGGGAATTTAAACGGCCATTGGGGAAGTGACTCTCCGCGGCCTCGAGAACATGAATAGATAAGAATATAACATATAAGAACAGGAATTTAAACGACCATTGGGGAAGTGACTCGCCGCGGCCTCGAGAATATGAGCAGAATATAACAGAATATAAAGAGAATATAAGAACGGGAATTTAAACGGCCATTGGGGAAGTGACTCGCCGCGGCCTCGAGAACAAGATGTGATCGCCAGGGGTCAAAAGACCCCAAAATAAAGAAAGTGACCGTGCCTACCTCAAGAGCGGGACATGGCGGGTTACTTCTTCCTCCCCCTTCGGCCAGCCGACGGAGAGGGCTTTCCTTGGGTACCCTTGCAAAACAACGACAAACAAGTAACGAGTGGATTAGAAAGATGAAGGTGTAGTATTCAAATCCTTGTGATAAAAATAACGAAATGATGGCAAGACACACACTTGGTGGGTGTTATCTTTTAAACCCCTCTCGGACTCGAGTAGGAGGAAAATGAGATGATGGATGCAAGAAGTATATAAGAAGAGGCGCCCTTATGAAGGGGGATAGAGGATGCAAGATGATGAATGCAAAAGAACTACGAAGAAAAGGAAAGGATTGGCTTATTGGATGTGTCGATGGTGAAATCCGGCGGAGCTCCGGCAGCGTGGGGATGACGTGGAAGCGCAGTGGATGAAGACGACCTTCCTCTCGCGAGCGTGGGCACCCGAGAAGCCGACAGAACCTCCAACTACAAAAGACCCCACGGGTTAGAAATGACTCTGTAGCCTCTGGGCTCCGGCAGCCTATCGGATCTCTTAGAAGCTCCCTCAGAACTGAGGGGGTGGGCCTCTATTTATAGGGCTCCGGAGGGTGGAGGCGTCCAGGACCCTAGACACCTCCATTAGGGCAAAAATGATATTTTATTATACTTTTATTCATTTTTTTTGAATATTTTCATGGAGGCGTCCAGGGGCCCGGACGCCTCCATAAGTCCCACCGAACTCCACCGAAAGTCGCACGCGGTTTAACACAACGCGTGGTTTTGGAGCGGCGACCCGTGATTTGGAAATGGGCGCGTCCAGATGGCTAGACGTCTCCACAATTTGGATTCTTTCACACACGACAAACCGTCGTTCGGTGGGCGGCGCCCCGTGAGTGAGTTGATGGAGGCGTCTAGGGGCCTGGACGCCTCCAAGAAAATATTTTTTTATTATTTTTATTTTGTTTTTTTATCCCAACTGGCATTTTAATTTTTTATATTTGTTTTTATGGAGGCGTCCAGGGGCCTGGACGCCTCCATTAATATATTATTTTTTATTTGGTTTTGGGCTTTGAAAAATAAATTAAAAGAATGGGGGCGTCCAGGGGTCTGGACGCCCCCATAAAGACCCACCCGGGTCCTCAGTTCAGGCGTTGGCGGCCGCCCGGCAGACACCCTTCCTGGTTTCGGAACCTCTGATGCATCCGACTGGTGTTGATGCCATCCGAATGCCGTGACGAGACGATTCCGGATGCCGAAAAAGGCAGAAGAAGACCCAAGAAAAGGAAGCACTTAATAGATTCGAAATGCGTAAGCCGTTGCGGGGACGTCGTATAGTAATATGAGACTTTCTCAGGAGACGTCAGGAATGGCGTGTCTACAGTTTGCTGTCTTGGTGGCTTGATCTATTCCGTCCCAAGTGGACGAGGTTTGGTTTAGCACCAGCTGTAGTGATCTCGTGTAGAGTTCTTTTACTAGTAGTTCCTTACCTTTCCTGTTATTTATTTACTGCTCTTATGTTTGGTTATCGTGTTGTTGATTCGGTCGTGTGAGGTGGGGATCTGTAGGACCCCTACTGAGCCAATGAGACGAGGCTCACCCCATTTATTTTCAGGTGAGGTGAGATTTATGTGTGGTACTTCTGAGGTTGTTCATGGTGCCGGTGGTCAGGGTTAGATGCCAGTTTGCCAGAGCCGGGGTATGCCCCGTATACTTGTACCTTTCTTTTCGATAGACTGCACTTACTTTGGACTTGTAGTTCTAGACTATATAACTCTATTAAACCATGTGATAGTTTAGTTCCTTATTAACTATATTGTGCATTATGTTCCTACGTTTATTTTAACTTCTTGTATACTCCCACACCAACCCTTTACCCTTCCGAGCCTCCCGGCCCGTGGGTGGCAGTTCAGGATTCGAAGTATCTAGTCTTTTCTGGTACTCAGATTCTGGGTCGTTACAAAAAGTGCGTCCCCAAGTCTGGCACGCCCGGTGCGACTGAAACTTCCCTTCATCTCTTTGCTTGGATTAGGGGCCCTGTGGCCTCCTCGTGAAATTCTAAACTATTTTACTTGCAATTGTAGGTCATACTTCGACAATTACGATGGCCATTAGCTTCGGACCGTTAGTCGTCGCAAGCCACGCAAGGGAGGGCTACCTGGCGATTCCAATGCAATTCGGGAGCTTCCCTCCTATGGTGGGCTTCCCCAACTCTTAGGGGTGGCCTTCGTCCATTTGTTGGAAACCGAGGGGCCCAAGCCCATCGAAGTCCACATCCCCGCCACGGGGACTTCTACCACCAAACCTAATATTGTTGGGTCACCGGTGACTACTGCTGACCATGCGGTGGTCAAGACCGTGGGCTGTCTTGTCCACCATGTCTGTTTCGACATGGGCTGAACTAGAAAGAATATGGCATCCCACCGAAGAAGGAGCCAAAAGAATGTCGCTGCTACTGTCACGGGCCAGGTCTCCAACACTGGCAAATATGTCCAGATCGGAGGTATCGGAGTTTACTTGATTGGCCGCAATGCTAAAGTGATCCCTAAATGAATCATGCCGAATGTCCCTGTGCGCAACTCTTTCCAAGCGCTAGGGGGAATAGAGAAGAAGAATGGTGGAGCGGCCCGTCAGCCGAAGAATGAGCGGGCTCCAAGGCCATTCAAAACCAAACAAGTTTGGGTACCCAAATCAACTCGGGTCCTAGCACCAGCTTAGTCGGGACCTGTCATGGTTGACAGGCCCAGGAAGGAAGAGAAGGAAAGAGAGAAGAAGAATGAGATGCCAGGAGGAGCGTCTCGTAAATCAACTATTCAGGCCTACACCCGACAGGCAGATGATCATTTGCATCTCAAGAACTATGGCAAGATCGCTAGGAGGGGTCAACCCTCCTACAGCCCCCTAGTACAAGGAAGGGTCCTGCCACCCGCGGTTTACCCTGATCATGAACAAGAAGACATCACCCAAGTCATGCACGGATATCTCCATGGCCTTGGGAACACCTCCCTAGGGAGGCAGCGACTACTACAAGCCATCACCGCTGTTGAGGCAGGTCGAGGGTATCCAACTGACCCGGATGAAATAGAAGATGTAGAATCGGGGTGCTATGGGCCTCCCCGCCATGAGAATCCTATGCCGAGAGTCTTGGTGTTTGAAAGATTATCCTTCCCCAGTCAGCCGACCAGGCGGGTGAAGAAAAGAAATAGAAACATGTGAGTCTATACTTGCCATATGGCCGGGACGGCCAACAATTATGGGGCTTTGCCTATGGAGCCCGAAGAAGTCACTAAAATTGCTGAGAGGCTGGGCCCTCTCACAAGAAGAAGGAAAGCTCCAAACAAGGCATTACAGACCCTCGTCGGAACAACAAATCCGGAATAGACAGTGACAACTTTGACTGCCAATGTAATTACAATTGAAGATGACAGTGGGGTGCCATCCACCTCATCTGAAGAAACACCAGCTGAGGATTGGGGAAGCCTCCCCAGCCCTACCATCAATGATCCGACCCTGCTGATGCTACTGCAAAGATACCAGCAGGAAATCGAAGCATTAAAGAAGCAACTGAGCGAGAGGTATACTTACACCTCCACACCCGGACAAGTTGAAATCCCCCCTGGGACATCAGGGGGCAGAAACAAGGCGTTTGAGGCCTTGCCACAAGCCATTGTTGAACAGATGTGTTGTGTCCCTGTGATTTTGATGATAGCAAACACTATAAGTCATTTGAATGCATACAATTCTGTTTGTGGTGCAGATGAATGTTTCATTGAAAATCTTATCTGAATTACTGCTGCATTTAAATATGACTGTGTGGCGTGTGCTTTGGTGCATTTCATTATTGCTGATGCATTTCATAATTGATTGTTATCTGGATTGCTTGTTATCTAGATATCTTGATATCAGTCTGTTCAATGGGTCGACCCCCCTTCCAGATGGGTCGACCCCCCAGTCTATACAATGCCAATCTGTTCATGCATCATATCTCAAGTCTACACACTGCATTTTAGGCAAAGTCTGCATATGGGTAGAGTCGGTACATTGCCTTCAAAGCCTTCGAAGTATGTACATCGATCTGTTGAAAACTCAAGTCTGTACAGCGCCCAGGTTACTGCATTTCAGGCGAAGTCCATACATTGGGCCATTCATCAAAGTCCATACAGTGCACTGTTCGTCAAGTCAATACATTGCACTGAAGATGCATCGAAGGGAAGTATGCACATTGGACTGTTCATATGAAGTCTGTACATTAGAAGTGTGTACAGTGTTCAGTTGCCTTTCTCCATGTCTATACATCCGATTGCCTCTGCATTGCTCAAAGTATGTACAGCCAATGCACTCAAGTGAAGTCTATACATTGACTGTTCATTCATCCTTCGAAGTCTATACATCCATCAGTGAACCTTCAAAGTCTGAACATCCCTTCACTTCACTCAAGTCTATACATCCACAGTGTAACTTCAAAGTCTGAACATTGTCTCACTCCGTCAAAGTACATACATTCTCAGTTGAACCCCATGTCTATACAGTGGCCTCGAGCTTCTCAAGTCTACACACTGTCTTCAGCCTCAAAGTCTGTACACTCGCTGCACTGTACGAGTCCATACACTGGCAGCTCTGCAGAAGTCTATACATTGGCTCAAACATTCCAACTCTGTACAATGGTCCTTTGAACACTCCAAGTCTATATAGTCTGATTTCACGATTCAGAGTCTATACATCGTTCCTCAAAGGCTAAGTGTATACACTGCTCAACGTCTCATTCAACGTCTCACGTTTACAAAGTCTATACACTGGTCGGTGGAAGCAAGCCTATATATTCGACTGTTCAGCCTGTGCTCAAGTCTGTACAGCCAGGGAGACCATTAAGTCTATACACTCAATCACTGTAGCTTGCACGGGGTGAAGTTTGAACATTGGCATGATTTTTCCAAGTCTGTACATCCACCGTTGAACCTTCCAAGTCTACACATTCTTCACCTTTACCTACGTTCAGCTCACAAAGTCTGTACATCGACTTGGCGCTGGCTAAGTCTATACATTGGGGTATCTTTACCAACGTTTCATGCTTAAAGTATATACATTGTTCAGCGTCTTGTCTCACTCGAAGTCTGTACAGTCTGGCAGCGTCTCATGCTGCGTCTTAGGCAAGTCTATACATTGCTCTGTTGCACGAAGCAAAGTATGTACATCCGATCGTCTCACTCATCGTCTTGGCCATCGTTCTTTCAAAGTCTGTACAGCCCATGGTCTAGAGACCAAGTCTGTACATCGTCCTGTGCCTTCAAGCTTTCAACGTCAAGTCTGTACATCGTACTGTGCCTTGAGCTTGGAGCAAGTCTATACATTACTGGTGCATTCACGCAAGTCCATACATTGTTTGTTGGGCCAAGTCTATACATTGTTCCATTGTGTGCTTGTCTAAGTCTATACATCGCCATTCTTTGCACGAGCTGAAAGTCCTTCAAGTCTGCACATTCTGCTGTTGTGTTCATGCATCATATGAGCAAGTTTGTACATTGTTACGCAGAGCCTACACATTCGTTTGGCTTGGCTGAGTCTACACACTCGATTTGGCTTGACTGAGCATTCATCGTCAATGTACACACTTCACCATATGCATACTGCAGCATGTGCTATTAAGTCCATACACTACTTTTGTGCATCGTTCAGAAAGCAAGTCTGTACATTGGTTCTGTCATGCACAGAAACGCTTAAGTCTATACATTGCTATGGCTTGTTCTTGCAACGCTCTTTAAGCAGCAACTCTGTACACCCTTCTAATATTGTCTTCGACTGATTATCTGATAGGATTAATGGACGAGGTTATTAAGACTGGCACGTGATCCTAGAGGCTGAGATGCTGACACGTGGACTGAACCTTCTGGGTGGGAATTTTCGAGAGCTCACGCCCTAGCTGCCTGCTGCTGGTATAAATATGGAGCTTCCTCCATCGGCTGAAGAAGGATTGAAGAGCAGTGAGCCATCAAGAAAAACAGAAGAGTAGTGAGTCCCTCCATGATACAGAGAACAGAGAAGAAGAAGAAAAAGAGAAAGAAAGAGAGTGAGAGCAGTTGAAGAAGAAAGAAGAAGAGTGAGCCAGAGAGCAGAAGAGAGATCGAGAGATCCAGCAGAAGAAGAAAAAGAGAAAGAGAGAGGGCTCGTGTAGAAGAAGAAAGAAGCTTCAGTTGAAGATCTGCCTACTGGAATTTGGATCAGATCCAATCCAGTCAGCTCCTTCGAGAGCCACATTCCTTGTATTTCATTTACAGCTTTTCAGTCGCTGTGACTCTACTTTCTGTTTTCCTTTTCATTTGATATCTAGTCTTTCCGATACTCTGTAGAGAGGTCGGGGTCCCTCCTGTTGGTTCAGGAGAAGGGAGATTGCTATCTCCGGTTGCAAGTAGCTGGGTGCTACTTGTGGGTTCCCTCTGGTTAGAGGAAGGGAGGCTCTTCCTCCGGTTCTGGGCTTGTAGGTTTCAAGTCCAGGGGTCCCTCCGGTTGGGAGGAAGAGAGGTCCGAGACCTCTGGCTTGCAGATGACTTAGTGTCACTTGTGCTTCCCTCTGAGCTTCAGAGGAAGGTCGACTTGGGTCTCCGAGTGCAGGTAGTGTTGCTACTTGTAGGTCCCCTCCTGGTCTGGAGGAAGAGAGACTTGCGTCTCTGGTTTGCTAGTGACTGGTGTCACTAGTGGTTCCCTCCGGTTGGGAGGAAGAGGGGAGGTTGTTCCCCTGGTCAAGCTGTGTGGCAGCATTTGTTGCAGACTGAGTCTGCTGTGCTAGTGTTACTAGTGGAAGCCTCACTCCGGTTTGGAGTGAGGGGTGGACGTAGGTCTGTTGACCGAACCACCTAAAAATCCTGGTGTCCCTTGTGGTTTGATCTTCTTATATGTTCACTTAATTGCTGCACATTAGATGCTTGCTTAGGATCGTTTGAGGGCTTATTGAGTTGTTGTCTTGCTTTGATCCTTCTAAGTATCCTCAGTTTATTTCTGCAACAGTTTTAATTCCGCATAACTGAGCTTTAGAGTTTTAATTAGGCTATATTTATAGAGGGATACATTCACCCCCCTCTATATCGGGCCTTGCACCCTAACAATTGGTATCAGAGCAGGTTCTCTGTCTGATCAGATCCAAGGATCTACAGAGGATCCTATTGTCTTTGGTGCTTTTCTGATTTTACTTCTTGATGCATTAATCTGCTTGTCGATTTATTCAATGGGTTCTCCACCAGTTTTTAATGGCTCTAATTTTAACTCATGGGTAGCCAGTCTCCATAACTATGTGAATTTGATGGATCCGGATTTGTGGAAGTTAATTTCACAAGGTCCTCATAGATTACCAAGGAAAGAGTCCAAATGGACTGACAGTCACAAATCAAAACATGGAGAGAATCAGAGAGCTTTGAATCTAATGAAAGAAGCTACTGACAAGACTCTACATTCTTGTTTTTATGACTGCAGGTCCGCTAAGGACATTCTGGAAAAGCTGAAGCTAACTCAGAGGAGAGATGAGGACAGTTGCCTGATGGTTGACAAGAGTAACCATAGCAGTGACCAAGATGAATTTGAAGATGCTGAGGAGGTAAACCCTTTCGAGAATATTTCTTTAGATGACTGGGAAGATGCCTATGCCAATCTGTCAAGATCCTATAAAAAACTAGGGCAGAAGTATAAAAGTCTGAAAAAGGAGCTAAAGAATCATGAGAATGCTAAATCTCGAGGTGAAAGTCCTGAAATTCTGAAAACTGAAAATGAAAATTTTAGAAGACAACTACAAGATTTTGATTCTATTACTACAGATCTAGATCACTTGAAATCTGAAAAACAAACTCTTATGAAACAAATTGGTTTACACAAAAAGGAGAATCAGGAGCTTGTTTGTGAAATTTCTGAACTAAAGGAAAGGCTTAGTTTAATTGATGATCAGGTTCATCACAATAATGCAGTTCAGAATGAAAAATTAGTGAGAGAATTAGAGTGTGTCAACTCTGAATTGGAAAACATGAAATCTATAAATGAAATACTCAATAATCGGCTCAAGGAATTTGAACACAAATCAATAAATCTTGAAAAAGAAAATAGATTGATTTCTGAAAAATTAGAGGCTGATAGAGTAACAAAGTCAGAGATTCAGAAAAATCTTGACAAACTTCAATCTGAAAAATAACAAGAAATGTTTTATGAATGTCAGCCTTCAACAGATGACTGGGTGGTTGATGATGATATCCTAGAGAAAAACAGGAAATTGGAAGAAGAAATCAACAAACTGAAACATCTAAACACCCAGCTGACAGATAGGCTATTGACAATTGAAAAAGGCAAGGGTGTGAGCATAGATAATTCTGATAGGTTGATGAATGCTGAACAAGAAATTGAGAGTCTAAAAACCATCAACCTAATATTGAGTGGAACTGTCAAATGCTGTGAAGAGAAGGTAGCTAATTATGAGCTCACTATCACATCCCTTCAACAAGAAGTTGATGATCTTTATAAGTCCCTATTTGAAGCTGACAATGAAACAAAGCTAAAACATGAAGTTGAAAAACTCAAAAGTTTGAATGATGCCTTGCATCAACAACTCATTTCCTGTGAAACAGATTTGTCCAAATATGAAGCTAATACTTGTGGCTTAAATTCTGAAATTCAAGACTTGAAAAATTCTTTGTCAAAATTTGTCAAAGGAAAGGACAATCTGAATAAGCTTCTTGGAAATAATGTTAGCTTTCAGAGAGAGGGACTGGGTTACAGTCCGACAAACAAAAGGAGTAATGGGAATAAAACATCTACTGTTTTTGTCAAAGCTTCTAATCAGAACACAACCTCTGCTCCTTCTGTTTTCAATTCACTGCACAAAAGTCCATTGTGAAACCCAAAACTGTGGAACAAACTCGAAAACTAAAAAAGGGTGAAAATTCACAGAAAAAGGAAAAAGACACTCTTGTTGTTATAAAGAAGACTGCACACAATTCACATGATCTCTCACACACTCGCATTAAAAAGGGTTCATGTTATTATTGTGGGAAAGGAGGTCACATAATGGAGGATTGTGGATTGATGTTAAAGGATGAGCATGCTAGTGGAACTTTACATTCTAGAAATTTTTCTGATAAAAACCATGCTACTAGGAAGCCTGATGCTTCATGTTATTATTGTGGTAAGTATGGTCATCTCATGAGTGAATGTTTTATCATGAAAGAAGACAATAAACTGCATGCCAGGTCTTCCATTCATTTTCATGGTCCATATGGATCTAAACACAATTCTAGTCAGCACATTGTGTGCTGAAACTGCAATAAGCCCGGGCACAGGGCCGCTGAGTGCTGGTTTAGATCCACTTGGGATAAAAGTGGTTTCAAAGTAAGCAAACCAGATGCTTTGAATGTGGGAAAAATGGGCATACAGTCAAGGACTATTGGTATGTTCAAAAGAATTCTGTTAAACCCCATTTTGTCAAATTCCCTGCAAAACATTTTGTGAAAATTTCATGCTATAACTGTGGGAAGCCAGGCCATAGATCTGCTGAATGTTGGCTGGTTAGGAATAAGAACCAAATTGTTCATGCATATAACAGAAACCAAGGCACCCAAGTAATAAAGCCCCTTTCAGGTAAATTCTCTGCACTTCTTGTTCTTAGAATAACTGAATAGCATGTTAAATCCGTCTTTGCCTATTCATTCATCATCTGCATTGTCAGATTCAAATTTTCTGAACTCTCCTCATACATGATTTGTTCTTTTTATGACAGTCTGAATGAGCATAAATTTTAAAAT
The DNA here is from genome assembly GCA_022559845.1 of Amorphophallus konjac. NCBI lineage: Eukaryota > Viridiplantae > Streptophyta > Magnoliopsida > Alismatales > Araceae > Amorphophallus > Amorphophallus konjac. The sequence goes on from CM040120.1 coordinate 254,504,398, forward strand.
TATGTTTCAGTGCCCTAATTGCATATCATGCACTCTGTAAGGGGGAGTTTGACTAATGCTTGCATATCATGATAATCTCATTTGCTGTATGCATACATGTAGTTAGTAGCACTGCATTTCCTTACATTGAAAATTTTAAAAAGAAATGTCTCATTGCATCTAGATAGGGGGAGCATTCCTGTTTCATCTCTTCACCTCTTGAACTCCTTCTATCTAGCAATCTGATCCATTCTTGGTAAATATGTGGTTCACTTGAATTCTCTGTTGTCTACACTTTTATAGCTGATCTGTCTGTATTCCAGACTCAGCCATTGATTCTGTCTACTATGAATTCAATTGGTAGCTTGTTCCTATCATACACATTTCTTCATATCTAGTCAAGACTGGTCAAAGCTAATCTGACTGATTTTTAATCTTTAATGCTGGCTTCTGAATTGCTCTATTCTCTCAACTATTGGTATCAGAATTACTCTCTGCTAATTTCTCTTGACAATGTCATTGATTCAGCCGAATGAGGAAAGATTTAATCAGTGCACCCTAGGCATAAATCAGACATTCTAAAAAGAAGAATCTTCTATTATACTGGCTTAAGAATATTTTGATAAATCAAATTGATTTAAGCCTAATGTATTTTCTAAGTTTTTGATGTAAAAGACTTGAAAATATCTGAATCATCATGCTTAATAAGTCTTAACCAATTGCCTCATGAATTTCATGCAAAACTTTCTGAAATCTGAAATTTTAAAAGACATGGCTTTCTTTGGTTAAGATACATGTAGAAAGTATTGTTCTTAATCATTTCAAGTGTACTGAGCTTTGTTTGAAGAATCTGAAAATAGTTAAATTTTAAAGCTAGAGCAATGACTGTGGTCACAGAGAAACTGGGTTTTCTATCAATGAAATAGAGTAAGCCCATGTCATGAAGTGCCATAGTTACCTCTTTTCAATATGTTTGAAAGTCTGGCAGAGCAATGGCATGGATGTGTTGAGTAACTAGGGATTCTGGCCTCTGATCAAGGTGTCTCCTCATGTAAAAAGATACTCCATTGCTAACTCTGTTCTTTTTGAGAGGCAATATGGTTGTCACACTGAGTAACTGGGTCACTTCACCTAAGACGTGTTGTGCCTCACGTAAAAAGGTGTTGACTGAACCAAACTTGCTCAAGGAAAAATAAGTGCTGCTCAATTGGTGTCAGAAAATTTTGAAAATCTAAAGACAAGCTCAGTCTCATTTATTTCTGTTTAATCTCAATATGATCTTGTGTATTTTCCATAGGAGTTACTGAATTTAAATGAGTAAGATGGAAGGAGGTTAAACATGAATATCAAATGAGTTGTTGGTTCACCTTTATTAAAAGGTGTTTCAGATATGAGTATTGAATTTTCTTGATAAACTTTGAATACATCTCTCTTAAATCATGATGGTCAGTTTAAACTCATTCATAATCTATTATGATTGAAGAATCTGAAATTCGTTTACAAAGATTTATGAATTTGGTGTGCTAATGAAAATCTATCTTCCTCATTTATTCACTGTGATTACAGTCTGTGTTTTGCTGATAGATGCTCAACTTCACTATATCAATTGGCTTCACTCCATCATCTAATCAGGGGGAGCTTTCCTGTCTTGCTGGGTGTCTTTCTTAAAGGGGGAAATCTAGTCAGCATTCTTGAGTGTCCCTATGTTTTTGTTGATATTCTCCCTTCATCTCAATTGGTTTCAACCTTCAAAATGTTTCTGATCATATTGCCCTCTATCAATGTATTTTGATTGACATTGGTTCTCTTTTATGTGATGCACAACTCTCAGAATTTTTTTTTGGATAACCAGAGTTCATCCTTGTAGATTTCTCTTGCATCATGGATCATAAGGGCAGAATTCTCTGGTCTGTTTGAGACACTATATGCATAAGGGGACAATGTGCTAGACTGTCTGATCAATTTGTTTGTCTGCAATAGCTCTATATCTTCTGCCATGTCAAAGGGGGAGTATTTGTTGCATATGCATGACTACATAAGTTGTTTGACTAAGGGGGAGAATTGATTTAAATGATTCTGATATTATGTTGCCCTCATCTGCTGATCTATTTTAAGTGTCTCATATGACATCACTAGATTATCAAAAGTATTTTTTTTGATGAAGTCAAAGGGGGAGAATACTTTGATGAGTCTAGTCTGAATATTCCATTTATTTCATTCATAAGACTCATAGTATTGGCATCATCAAAAAGGGGAAGATTGTTGTGTCCCTGTGATTTTGATGATAGCAAACACTATAAGTCATTTGAATGCATACAATTCTGTTTGTGGTGCAGATGAATGTTTCATTGAAAATCTTATCTGAATTATTGCTACATTTAAATATGGCTGTGTGGTGTGTGCTTTGGTGCATTTCATTATTGCTGATGCATTTCATAATTGATTGTTATCTGGATTACTTGTTATCTGGATATCTTGATGTCAGTCTGTTCAATGGGTTGACCCCCCTTCCAGATGGGTCGACCCCCCAAGTCTATACAACGCCAATCTATTCATGCATCATATCTCAAGTCTACACACTGCATTTTAGGCAAAGTCTGCATATGGGTAGAGTCTGTACATTGCCTTCAAAGCCTTCCAAGTATGTACATCGGTCTGTTGAAAACTCAAGTCTGTACAGCACCCAGGTTACTGCATTTCAGGCGAAGTCCATACATTGGGCCATTCATCAAAGTCCATACAGTGCATTGTTCGTCAAGTCAATACACTGCACTGAAGATGCATCGAAGGGAAGTATGCACATTGGACTGTTCATATGAAGTCTGTACATTGGAAGTGTGTACAGTGTTCAGTTGCCTTTCTCCAAGTCTATACATCCGATTGCCTCTGCATTGCTCAAAGTATGTACAGCCAATGCACTCAAGTGAAGTCTATACATTGACTGTTCATTCATCCTTCGAAGTCTATACATCCATCAGTGAACCTTCAAAGTCTGAACATCCCTTCACTTCACTCAAGTCTATACATCCACAGTGTAACTTCAAAGTCTGAACATTGTCTCACTCCGTCAAAGTCCATACATTCTCAGCTGAACCCCATGTCTATACAGTGGCCTCGAGCTTCTCAAGTCTACACACTGTCTTCGGCCTCAAAGTCTGTACACTCGCTGCACTGTACAAGTCCATACACTGGCAGCCCTGCAGAAGTCTATACATTGGCTCAAACATTCCAACTCTGTACAATGGTTCTTCGAACACTCCAAGTCTATACAGTCTGATTTCACGATTCAGAGTCTATACATCGTTCCTCAAAGGCTAAGTGTATACACTGCTCAACGTCTCATTCAACGTCTCACGTTTACAAAGTCTATACACTGGTCGGTGGAAGCAAGCCTATACATTCGACTGTTCAGCCTGTGCTCAAGTCTGTACAGCCAGGGAGACCATTAAGTCTATACACTCAATCACTGTAGCTTGCACGGGGTGAAGTCTGAACATTGGCATGGTTTTTCCAAGTCTGTACATCCACCGTTGAACCTTCCAAGTCTACACGTTCTTCACCTTTACCTACGTTCAGCTCACAAAGTCTGTACATCGACTTGGCGCTGGCTAAGTCTATACATTGGGGTATTCTTTACCTACGTTTCATGCTTAAAGTCTATACATTGTTCAGCGTCTTGTCTCACTCGAAGTCTGTACAGTCTGGCAGCGTCTCATGCTGCGTCTTAGGCAAGTCTATTCATTGCTCTGTTGCACGAAGCAAAGTCTGTACATCCGATCGTCTCACTCATCGTCTTGGCCATCGTTCTTTCAAAGTCTGTATAGCCCATGGTCTAGAGACCAAGTCTGTACATCGTCCTGTGTCTTCAAGCTTTCAACGTCAAGTCTGTACATCGTCCTGTGCCTTGAGCTTGGAGCAAGTCTATACATTACTGTTGCATTCACGCAAGTCCATACATTGTTTGTTGGGCCAAGTCTATACATTGTTCCATTGTGTGCTTGTCTAAGTCTATACATCGCCATTCTTTGCACGAGCTGAAAGTCCTTCAAGTCTACACATTCTGCTGTTGTGTTCATGCATCATATGAGCAAGTTTGTACATTGTTACGCAGAGCCTACACATTCGTTTGGCTTGGCTGAGTCTACACACTCGGTTTGGCTTGACTGAGCATTCATCGTCAATGTACACACTTCACCATATGCATATTGCAGCATGTGCTATTAAGTCCATACACTACTTTTGTGCATCGTTCAGAAAGCAAGTCTGTACATTGGTTCTGTCATGCACAGAAACGCTTAAGTCTATACATTGCTATGGCTTGTTCTTGCAACGCTCTTTAAGCAGCAACTCTGTACACCCTTCTAATATTGTCTTCGACTGATTATCTGACAGGATTAATGGACGAGGTTATTAAGACTGGCACGTGATCCTAGATGCTGAGATGTTGACACGTGGACTGAACCTTCTGGGTGGGAATTGTCGAGAGCTTACGCCCTAGCTGCCTGCTGCTGGTATAAATATGGAGCTTCCTCCATCGGCTGAAGAAGGACTGAAGAGCAGTGAGCCATCAAGAAAAATAGAAGAGTAGTGAGTCCCTCCACGATACAGAGAACAGAGAAGAAGAAGAAAAAGAGAAAGAAAGAGAGTGAGAGCAGTTGAAGAAGAAAGAAGAAGAGTGAGCCAGAGAGCAGAAGAGAGATCGAGAGATCCAGCAGAAGAAGAAAAAGAGAAAGAGAGAGGGCTCGTGTAGAAGAAGAAAGAAGCTTCAGTTGAAGATCTGCCTACTGGAATTTGGATCAGATCCAATCCAGTCAGCTCCTTCGAGAGCCACATTCCTTGTATTTCATTTACAGCTTTTCAGTCGCTGTGACTCTACTTTCTGTTTTCCTTTTCATTTGATATCTAGTATTTCCGATACTCTGTAGAGAGGTCGGGGTCCCTCCTGTTGGTTCAGGAGAAGGGAGATTGCTATCTCCGGTTGCAAGTAGCTGGGTGCTACTTGTGGGTTCCCTCTGGTTAGAGGAAGGGAGGCTCGTCCTCCGGTTCTGGGCTTGTAGGTTTCAAGTCCAGGGGTCCCTCCGATTTGGAGGAAGAGAGGTCCGAGACCTCTGGCTTGCAGGTGACTTAGTGTCACTTGTGCTTCCCTCTGAGCTTCAGAGGAAGGGAGACTTGGGTCTCCGAGTGCAGGTAGTGTTGCTACTTGTAGGTCCCCTCCTGGTCTGGAGGAAGAGAGACTTGCGTCTCTGGTTTGCTAGTGACTGGTGTCACTAGTGGTTCCCTCCGGTTGGGAGGAAGAGGGGAGGTTGTTCCCCTGGTCAAGCTGTGTGGTAGCATTTGTTGCAGACTGAGTCTGCTGTGCTAGTGTTACTAGTGGAAGCCTCACTCCGGTTTGGACTGAGGGGTGGACGTAGGTCTGTTGACCGAACCACCTAAAAATCCTGGTGTCCCTTGTGATTTGATCTTCTTATATGTTCACTTAATTGCTGCACATTAGATGCTTGCTTAGGATTGTTTGAGGGCTTATTGAGTTGTTGTCTTGCTTTGATCCTTCTAAGTATCCTCAATTTATTTCTGCAACAGTTTTAATTCCGCATAACTGAGCTTTAGAATTTTAATTAGGCTATATTTGTAGAGGGATACATTCACCCCCCTCTGTATCCGGGCCTTGCATCCTAACAAGATGATGCCCAATTATGTTGGGGGCATCCCTCCCCCACAACAAAAACTTATAGCCGCGTCATAGCCCTCAGTCTTCCAATTTCAAGGCGCCCCTACCACGCCCCATGCGGCCGTGTTAACAACGCCGCATATGCAACAAGCTCACATTTACCCAAGTCCAGTATATCCGACGGTGATGAACAAGCTCATGGTCGAGCAAATGATAGAGATGAAGCTGGCGGAAAGGAGCGATGGTGACTCCGCCTCATTTGATGTATATAGGGTTCCATACCCACCTCATCATGCTGCAAAGAGGTTGCCCCCTTGTAGACACGCTAAAATTGATGCTAAGTTGAGTAAATCTCATGTCGCAATACAATGCCCCAAAGTGGATTTCACTATGAGCTCAATAGTAAGGTTTTTCTATTTCCTTGGATTTGTTTTAAAATTCTCGTCCGTTTTATTGGAGGCCAATTTTTATGGGTGACTTCCAATTGAGACACCAACTCATGGAATATTTGGCAATTTTCTGGAAATGATGACTTCCATGACAGACGCTAATTATTGGATTATTAATAATTTGATCAAGAGAATGCATCCCGTATAGTGGACGCTAATTAATTAACGACTATTATGGGAGATGCCCATTCTTTTGGAAAATCAGGATTTAATAAATTAAGCCCTGCAATTCGTGTCTAGTGTGGTGGACACTGTGGATGCACTTTTCGTTCGTTTATTATGCTCGTCTATTCGGGAATGGTTGATTCGTCTATTAAGTGCGTGGGCGTGCCAGTCACAAAGTGACAATTTATTCGGGCCCTGAAGAGCCCATGGTGCGCTCGATCTGACTTCGTCAGACGATTGTGTAGTTCGTGTCAGGACCAAAACCCGCCGCGCCATAAAGGTCACGGTGTCATTTACATCCCCCAAACGAGGGAACACCCTTGATTAATCGCCGAGATTCAGGGCCTCATGGCCAGAAAGTCAATTGCACGAAAGGTCTATTAGGAAACATCAAAATCCCCGTATGAGGGTGTGGACGCACTAAAATTCACTCATTCAGGCGGTTCGTCTATTGAGTGCGTGGGCGTGCCAGTCACCGAAGTGACAATTTGTTCAGGCTCCGAAGAGCCCATGATGCGCTCGATCTGACTTCGTCAGACGATTGTGTGGTTCGTGTCGGGACCAAAACCCGCCGCGCCATAAAGGTCACGGCTTCATTTACATCCCCCCTACGAGGGAACACTCTTGATTAATCGCCGGGATTCAGGGCCTCATGGCCAAGAAATTAATTGCATGAAAGGTCTATTACGAGGTATTGAAATCCTCACGCGAGGGCGAGAAGAAAACCATTCGCGGTCATGTCGGTCGTGTACTGACCATTTAATGTTCGGACAAATGTCCGGCTCGAGAAAATCGCGGTTGTTGCGGGAAAATCGGAACGCATGTATGCCGAGGTATGACAAATTTATTGTTCGGAAGAGCGGAAAACGTTCGGCGGAGCCTCGGTTAAAGCGGTCAAAAACCAATAAATCTGTTGGCCCGATGCAAGAGCAAGCTGCGACCATACTGCAGTGGGCCTCCCGCGGTCGAAGTTTGGCTCGCATGAGTGTCATTAACATTTCCGGTGCCAAGGGGCAACGAGGGAATGTCCCTTGAATCGGCTGAAAAGCCCTGTGTCTAGGGAAGCGGACGTTCGAAACGTGTCGGTCATTCGGGAGACCGTTCAATATTCAGACGGGTGTCTGGCTTGCGAATATCGTAATCGTCACAGGAGGACCTGGAACATATGTATGCCGGGATACGGCACATATACTATTCCGAGACACTGAAAACATTCGGTTAAATCTCGGTTAGTGTAGCAGGAAACCAGTAAATTTGTTGGCCCGGTGCGAGATCGAGTCAGGACCATACCGGGGGCGCCTCCCGCGGTCCAAACGGGGCTTGCATGGGCATTATTAATGTTTTCGGTGTCGGAGGGCAACAGGGAAGAGTCCCGGGACTAGATTCCAAAACCGAGAAAGTGTTCGAAGGGAGCGGGCTGTAGGCTGAGGATGTGGGTCAGACAACGACCATAGTCGGGACGGACCCGAGGTCCAAGCATAGCCCACAAAGGCCTGGTTGATATTCCCATGCAGAGGGTCCAGAGATGACGGGAGCCATCTCGTTCTATTCAGATTTCGTCGGTCACTTGCGGACCGTTTGATATTCGGACAAGGGTCCATATTGAAGGTACAACGTAGATAGAAACAACCCCGTACAAATGTATGCCGAGTTCGCGGCAATTTCAATGAAAGGGGGGAATGAATCCCGATAGGGTGAATCTGATTTGGCGAGCTATCGGCCCAGAGCAATACCGGGTTACGACCACGTCGGGGTGGGAGCTGTCGGCCATGTTGGTTGCTCATGGGTCTTTTCATGTTCAGACACAGGTCCGTAATAGAAACGCGGCGGAAATTGAGGTGAACCCGTTCAAAATGTCTGCCGAACGTGCGGTAATTTTTGTAGTGGCTCAGAAGGGATCTAGCCTGAGAAACGAGTCCGGTTTCATCAGAATGTCGGCCCGAGGCGAGGTCGGGTCATAGCCAGTTCGGGATCATTCCCGAGACTCAGACCCAACCTAGAAGGGCGGCATCGTTGTTCCTTCAGCACCGGGCCACGGGAGAGTCGGGGCTGCGATATAGATTTTTACCATCTTCTTTATTTGGGATTTTTAGTCGTAAGATTTGGTGCTGTTTATTCCCCTTTATGTATTTGTTCTGGATGGTTTTTGTTTTATTTTGTTTTATTTTTATTATTATGTTCTTCTTTTCTACTATTATTATTACTATTTCACATTTTTTCTATTTATTTCTTATGTATATTCAGATTTATTTATTTATCAAAATTTTTATTATTTTATTATTATCATTATCATTATTATTATCATTATATATATTTTTGGAGAGAGAGTGGGCCGCTAGAGGGCTAAAAAGGGTGTACCGCTGAAGAGCTGAGGGAGTGTGCCGCTGAGGAGCTAAAAGGGTGTACCGCTGAAGGGCTGAGGAGTGTGCCGCTGAAGGGCTAAAAGGGTGTACCGCTGAAGGGCTGAGGAGTGTACCGCTGAAGGGATAGGGAGTGTGCCGCTGAAGGGCTAAAAGGGTGTACCGCTGAAGGGCTAGGGAGTGTGCCGCTGAAGGGCTAAAAGGGTGTACCGCTGAAGGGCTAGGTTGGAAATACCGATGAGGGCCCACTCTCCCTCTAGTTCTTTTAAGACTTTTCTTTTCTTCTTTTCTTTGGTTTTATTAAGTTTGCATGGGTTTCTTCTTTTGTTCTTTTGATCAGTTTCCATTCTTTCTCCCATGAGGACGAATGTTCAAGTTGTTTAGTTGTCGTTCGATTTGGCTCTCTTTATATTGATTACGGTTCCCTTACCTCGGTTAAAGTGCTTTACCATTGTTCTCCTTTTTTTTATTTGTTTGTTGCTTTCTTTTAGCCCTTTTTAACGTGTGGTCGTTCCATTTGTTGGTTGCTTCCTTTTATCTTTTTAATATGTTATCGTTTCTAACGAAAATTCGGCAACATCTCCCCTTAACTCGAGCGTAAGGGAGATACATGGAACGCGCCCACAAAGAGTGGCAGAACCTGACAACTGGAGGTGGGCGCCCGAGAGCGGCAACACCTTATTGAAACCTCGGAAAACTCGGAGAGAACGCCGGACAGGAAACCTCTCCCCGGCTGGCTGGGGATGCACCGGGAAAAAGGGTTGGGGGTGTGTCGGCAAGGAGTGGCCTGGGGCGTGCCGGGGAAGGAGTGATTGGGGTGTGCCGGCGAAGGGACTCCAGGGCGCACCAGGGAAGGAGCGATTGGAGTGTATCGGTGAAGAGGCCCTGGGCGACAGCGGGGGAGGGCCCATGGGGCGTGCCGAAGAGGGCCCTGGGCAACAGCGTGCCGCTGAAGGGCGTTAGAGGAGCGGATCGTTGAGGGGCCGAGAGGGGAGAAACTCCCCACAGGCGGACGGGCGAGGGTGAGGGCCAAAAGCCCTACAAGGGGGATACGCCACGGGGTAAAGTTCACTGTCGGAGGCCAAACGAACGGGGAAGAAGAGGAAGAGGAAAACGCCAAGGGATGCAAACACGCGAGAAATGTCTTAGAAAGACATCAAAAATATTCGCAAGCCTTCTATTCCTATTCTCACAAGAAAAATGCCCCGAGGGGACTAATACATTGTAATAAAGGGAAAACGGGGAAAAGGGAAAGCAAGAAGGAACAAGATACGGTCGGGGGGGGGGGGGGGGACACCGGCTCCTCTTCTCTTCTTCTCTTCCATCTTCTTTCTCCTCGCTCAGGCGGTGGTGATCGAGGCGGCAAGCTCCTCTTCTTCTCTTCTTCTTCTTCTCTTTTCGCACAGACGGCGGCGGTGGGCGGAGCGGCGGGGCCTCTCCCCTCTCTTCCTCTCTTCCCTCTTCTTGTCTTTCCCTTCTTCTTCTCTTCTTCTCATTCTCTTCTTCTCTTCTGCCTCTCTGTCCATCCGTCCCCCCTCTCTTTTCGCAGCGAAGAGGGGTTTTATACCCCGGGCGGCGGGAGCCTCCGAAGGCGGGAAGCGTCCGGCGGGCATTTAATGGGAGTTGACTCCCTTGTCCTGGGTGGCAGGAGGAGTAGGCAGCGTAGCTCTCTCCACGGGCGACACCTCAGCAGGTCCACTATGCGCCAAGAGTCCGTAGGGCATGGGCGTAAGATTTCGTTTGCCGGAACATGCCGTTGAAGAGCCTGAATGGCGTGCCGCTGGCAAGCACAACAAGCGTGCCACTGAGAGGGCCAAAAGGCGTGTCGCTGAACGGCCAGGAGAGGGTGCCGTTGAAGGCCTGAAATAGTGTGCCGTTGAAGGCCTAAAATAGTGTGCCGTTGAAGGCCCGAAATAGTGTGCTGTTGAAGGCCTGAAATAGTGTGCCGTTGAAGGCTTGCAGGGTGTGCCGTTGAAAGGGCACAAGGGCGTGCCGCTGAAGGCCCAGGGGTGTACCGTTGAAGGGCCAAAAGGCTGTGCCGCTGAAGGGCCCAGGGTTTTACCGCTGGAGGGCCAAGGGCTGTGCCGCTGAAGGGCTAAAATGGGCAGTTCTGAGCCCGTTGTGAGCATGAGTTGTGGCCCATTTAATTTTCTTCGAAGCCCATAGATTGTGGGGGCTCTTGGTGGTTGATTTCTCTTCACTGTCGTGACTCTGGAGACAGCTTCACAGCAGTGTGCATATTTGGGGAGTCCGGATGCCCCTCCCTTCTCCACAGTTTCTTCAGTTGCTGTTGTTGTTGAGGCTGGACTAGTTGGGATGTATGGGTGTGCAATTTTGCACGTCCACAAATGCCCCCCACCGACGGGTAGCGCAGGCGAAGGATGAGCCGGGCGGTACCCGTGGGTGTACTGGTCTCTTCTTCTCTTTGTTGGTGCCGACAGGGTGTTGGGAGCTGGCGTAGCATGTTGGTCTCTTCTTCTCTTCGTCAGTGCCGACGGGGTGTCGGGGACTGACATGGCATGTTGGTCTCTTCTTCTCTTCGTCAGTGCCGATGGGGTGTCGGGCGTTGACATGGTTTGCTTGTTCTCTTCTTCTCTTCGTCAGTGTCGACAGGGTGCCGGGGGACCGACGCGGTTTGTTTGTCTCTTCTGCTCTTCGCCAATGCCTGACAGGGTGTCGGGCGTTGACATGGTATGTGTTGGTCTTTTCTTCTCTTCGCCAGTGCCGATAGGGTGCCGGGAACTGAAGCAGTGTATTGGTCTCTTCATCAGTGCCGACGGGATGCCGGGAACTGAAGCAGCATGTTGGTCTCTTCATCAGTGCCGACGGGGTGTCGGGAGCTGACACGGTTTGTTGATCTCTTGGTCTCTTCGCCAGTGCCGACAGGGCGCCGGGAGCTGACATGGCTTGTTGGTCTCTTTGTCTCTTCGTCAGCGCCGACAGGGTGCCGGGGGCTGACCTGGTTTGTTGGTCTTTTTGACTCTTCGCCAGTGCCGACAGGGTGCCGGGAGCTGACCTGGCTTGTTGTCTCTTGGTCTCTTCGTCAGCGCCGACAGGGTGCCGGGAGCTGACATGATATGTTGGTCTCTTGGACTCTTCGTCAGCGCCGACAGGGTGCCAGGAGCTGGCCTGGCTTTTTGGTCTCTTTGTCTCTTCATCAGCGCCGACAGGGTGCCAGGAGCCGACCTGGTTTGTTGTCTCTTGGTCTCTTCGTCAGCGCCGACAGGGTGCCGAGAGCTGACATGATATGTTGGTCTCTTGGTCTCTTCGTCAGCGCCAACAGGGTGCCGGGAGCTGACCTGGTTTGTTGGTCTCTTTGTCTCTTCGTCAGTGCCGACAGGGTGCCGGGAGCTGACATGATATGTTGGTCTCTTTGTCTCTTCGTCAGCGCCGACAGGGTGCCAGGAGCTGACCTGGTTTGTTAGTCTCTTCTTCTCTTCATCAGTGCCAACAGGGTGTCGGGCGCTGACATGGTTTGTTTGTCTCTTTTTCTCTTCATTAGTGCCAACAGGGTGTCGGGCGCTAACATGGTTTGTTTGTCTCTTTTTCTTCTTCTTTTTTTTAACCACATTACTGGTGCAAGCGCCCTTTCGGGTTTTCGCCGGCACCAGCCCCCTCTTGCTTTTGCCCACGCGCCCTCTCGGGTTTTCGCGTGGTGGGGTACCCAATTTTTTCTGTAGCGCCCTTTCAGGTTTTTGCCATAGTTGGGTTATTGCCATTTTTACCCTTGTTCCCGTGTAGGGGCAAGTCCGGCGGGGCACCTCTATTTTAAGCCCTTTTCTCTCTCTTTTTTTTTGACGAGTGGATAACATGTGATTGTTGGCTAGGGCCCAAAGCCTTGCGCCGAAAGACAGGGTTCATTCGTTGGTAAGGAGACAATGCCAACGCAACAGGGGATTTTTCGCCGTTTCGGACGTAAGGTCCGTAATGGCAATATCGTATGGAGTGGGCGGCTAGGGCACGAAGCCTTGTGCCGGAACGGGACTTATTCGTTGGCAAGGGGCTAATGCCAGCGCAAGGATAGAGATTCTACCGGTTCGGGTGTAAGGCCCACAATAGCGATTTGCATGAGAGAAGGTGGCTAGGGCACGAAGCCTTGCGCGGAAAGATAGGGTTCATTCGTTGGCAAGAAGATAATGCCAACGCAACGGGTTTTTTTTTCTTGCCTCTTCGGACGTAAGGTCTGTGATGGCAATATTGTGTAAGAGCGGGTGGCTAGGGCACGAAGCCTTGCGCCGGAAAAGGACTTATTTGTTGGCAAGGACTAACGCCAACGCAGGGGTGGAGCCGTCTTTGCCCGTGCGGCTGTCCGTCGATACGTAGGGGCGTGCGGACGGGAGACATATGTATATACACATATATATATGTATATCATTATTATTATTACTTTCTCTTATTTCTGTTTCTTTCTCTCTCTTTTTTTCTCTTCTTCTCCTTTCTTATCTTCTTTTCTCTCTCTTTTTTTCTTTTTTTTTGTCGAAATTCCCCCCTTCTCTTCCCCTTTTTTTCTTTTTTTCCTTTTTTTTATTATCTTCCTCTTTTACCGTCTTTCCTCTTTTACACATAAAGAGAGTACATCCTGCCAGAGCGTGCCGCCGGGACACTTGAAAGGCGCGTTGGGGGAGAGCACAGGAGGGTGTGCCGCGTAAGGCACTCCGAAAGTGTGCCGTCGGGGGCGCGTGGGAGCGTGCCGGATGGGGCATGTCATCGGTGTGCCGCTGGGGCGCCGGGAGTGTGCCGTTGGAGGGCCAAATGGGTGTGCCGTTGAAGGCTTCACAATGGGTGTGCCGCTGAGGGCACTTAGTAGTGTGCCGCTGGAGGCCTTGCAGGCTACTACGTCGTTGGAGCACTTCAAGAGTGTTTCTTTTTCCTCTCTTCTTATCTTCACCTTCTCTTCTCTTTTCTCTCCTTCTATATTCCCCTGCATGTAAACATGGGGTGAGAATTTATTTAGTGTCCACGAATCGGGAAAGCGGGTTACAAAAGCCTAAATTGGGGAGCGGGCAGGCTGCCAGAGCCAGAATTGGGAAAGCGGGCCATGGAGGTTGAGGTAAGCAGGCTACAAGAGCCAAAGTTGGGAAGCAGGCTATAAAAGCCAAAGGGAAGCAGGCCAGAAGAGCCAAAGTTGGGAAGCGGGCCGCGGAGGCCGAATTGGGGGAGCATCTTATAAAGCCAAGGATATTGGGAAGCGGGCTGCAAGAGCCAAAATTATGGGAAGTGAGCCGCGAAGGCCGAATTCTGGGAAGCAGGCTATGAGAGCCGAATTCCGGGAAGCAGGCTGCAAGAGCCAAAGATATTGGGAAGCGGGCTGCAGGAGCCAAAATTATGGGAAGCGGGCCGTGAAGGCCGATTTCTAGGAAGCAGGCTATGAGAGCCAGAATTGGGAAGCAGGCCACGAGGGCCCAAAGGGAAGTAGGCTATGAAGGCCGAGGGAAAGTAGGCTGCGAGAGCCAAAGCTGGGGAGCGGGCCGTGAAGGCCGAAATTATAGGGAGCAGGCTACGGAAGTCAAATCGGGGAAGCAGGCCACAAGAGGCAAAATTAGGAAGCGGGCTGCAGGAGCCGAGATTATGGGCAGCGGGCCGTGAAGGCCGAATTCTGGGAAGCAGGCAGTGAAGGCCGTATTCTGGGAAGTAGGCTGCAAGAGCCAAAGATGTTTGGAAGCGGGCTGCAAGAGCCGAAATTAGGGCGCAAGATGTGAAAGCCCAAATCGGGGAAGCGAAATATAGAAGCCGGAGTTGGGAGATTAACGAGCCGCGAGGGCAAGAGGTAGGCCATGGGGGCCAAGATTGGGCTCTACGAGCCAGCGCAGGGAAAGTATGCTTCGATAGCCGAAATTGAGTTTATTGTATACACACATTTTTATTATTTATTATTTATTATTTTTATATATATATATATATATTACTATATATAATTTTTTATTCAAGCATGCAAGCATTCATTAGCAGGCATATCATAGATATGAGTAAGGCAGCTCCCTCTATAGGGGATAGGATAGGGACATCGCCCGTAATTCGTAGATGCGGTGCGGGCCGCGAGGCACAATTGAGGGGTGGTGCACCCGTCAAGAGGATATCACATGTCTTGCATGCACAGCCTAAATTCACGCATTTTACCCGAGGCAATTCTCCGTGGCGTGGCGGTACAAATGTATGAACAAAGAGCCCTAACCATAGGGATATGCAGGTTTTCCTGGTGACACTCGAGGATCACTCTAGCGCCTACACATTAATTCTAGGCTTTCGACTTTCGGTAGCTTCACACAGCCCCCATTCGTTTATTTTGGTAGCGAATTTCACCGTTCGGCGCGAGTCTCCTCATGTGTCTCAATGGGGATTCCCGGCTACTAAGATTCATCCTTATTATGATTCTATTACGGATTCCACCGTTTGACGCGAGTTTCCTCATATGTATCAATGGGGATTCCCGGTTAATAGGTTTCATCCTTATTGTAATTCGCTTCACCATTTTGCGTGAGTCTCCTCATGTGTCTCAATGGGGATTCCCGGCTACTCGGATTCATGTTTCTCTCTCTCTTTTTTGCATCATTTTTTACTCTCTTTTTTTGTTTTTTTTATTTTACAGTGGGGGTAGGCAGCTTTTTCCTCACGATTACCTTTCACGCGAGTGCAGGAATTCAAGTCTCCGTAGAGTGCTAAGAAGGAATTCGGGCAATCCCTATGGTTGAAAGCTATTGAACACATTAAGTGCTAAGTATGGGAGCGTTACCTCAGGTTTATTTTGTGAGTTGGGCTTAGCGATTCAGCCATGACTCTTCCCCTTGACGTGTGCACTCGCCATAATCGGGTTCCTTCGAGCGTACGCCGTGACGCGCTTGCATCCGGAATCGGAGTGATATTATTTAGTAAGGAAACACAGTCCTAGAATATTTCAAGGAGGTGTATTATTCTATATTCAGCAACCATGCAAGCAGGGCAATCATGCATTCTCTTTTTTTTATTTTTTTTCCTCTTTTTGTGTGTCTGTTTTGTTATTTTTTTTTGTTTATTTTTGCATAAGAAAATATTGTTATTACGTATAAGTGTAGTGGTAGTAAAGGTATTAGGGAAGCAGACCACGAACGGCTGAAAGGATATTAGGGAAGCAGGCTATAGAACCCAAGGGACATTAGGGGAGCGGGCCATAAGGGCCGAAATCAGGAAGCGGGCTGCAAGAGCCGAAGTTATGGGAAGCGAGCCGCGAAGGCCGAATTCTGGGAAAAGGCTACGAGAGCCGGACTTGGGAAGCAGGCCACGAAGGCCAAAGGGAAGCATGCTACGAGAGCCAGAGTTGGCGAGCAGGCCATAAAAGCCAAGGGGAAGTAGGCTACGAGAGCCAGAATTGGGAAGCATGCTATAAAAGCCAAAGGGAAGCAGGCTGCAAGAGGCAAGGTTGGGAAGCAGGCCACGAGGGCCAAAGGTAAGCAGGCTACGAGAGCCAAAGTTGGGGAGCAGGACACAAAAGCCAAGGGGAAGAAGGCTACGAGAGCCAGAAGTGAGAAGCAGGCTATAAAAGCCAAAGGGAAGCAGGCTGCAAGAGCAGGGGAAGCAGGTTACGAGAGCCAGAATTGGGAAGCAGGCTATAAAAGCCAAAGGGAAGCAGGCTGCAAGAGCCAAAGTATGAGCAGCGGGCTGTAAAAGCCGAAATTGGGAAGCGGGCCGTGAAGGCTGAATTCTGGGAAGCAGGCTGTAAAGGCCGAATTCTGGGAAGCAGGCCGTAAAGGCCGAATTCTGGGAAGCATGCTGCGAGAGCCAAAGATATTGGGAAGCGGGTTGCAGGCGCCGAAATTATGGGAAGCGAGCCGTGAAGGCCAAATTCTGGGAAGCAGGCCGTGAAGGCCAAATTCTGGGAAGCAGGCTGCAAGAGCCGAAGATATTGGGAAGTAGGCTAAAAAAGCCAAGGGATATTAGGAGCAAGCTGACAAGCCGAGAGATGTTAGGAGTAGGCTGTAAAGCCGAAAGGATATCGGAGAGCGCGGTGGGATGGGTGGATTAATCATGACAGTGGGCCTTGGCCGGAATGACTGAGCCAAAGGGCGTCGGGTAGTAGGATACGTGAGCCGAGGAGAAGGGTTTGTGAAGCGGCGGGTTCGAAGACCACGTCTGTCTCATGTCTTTTTTTTCTTCTTCTTTTGTGTGGGGAGACAGGTGCAAAGACCATGTCTTCCTCGTGACTCTTCTTTCTCTTCTTCTTCTTCTGTTATGGAGAGGCGGTGCAAAGATCATGCTTGCCTCATGGTCATTTCTTTCTTTTTTTCTCTTCTTTTGTGTGAAGAGGCGGGTTCAAGGACCGTGTTCGCCCCGTGACTGTTCTTTCTCTTCTTCTTTCATGGAGAGGCAGGTGCAGAGACCATGTTCGCCTCGTGACTGTTCTTTCTCTTCTTCTCTTCTTCTTTTATGGAGAGGCAGGTGCAAGGACCATGTTCGCCTCATGTCTCTTTTTTCTCTTCTCTTCTTCTTTTGTAGAGAGGCAGGTGCAGAGACCATGTTCGCCCCGTGACTGCTCTTTCTCTTCTTCTCTTCTTCTTTTATGGAGAGGCAGGTGCAAGGACCATGTTCGCCTCATGTCTCCTTTTTCTCTTCTCTTCTTCTTTTGTAGAGAGACAGGTGCAGAGACCATGTTCGCCCCGTGACTGCTCTTTCTCTTCTTCTTTTATAGAGAGGCAGGTGCAAGGACCATGTTCACCTCATGATTGTTCTTTCTCTTCTTCTCTTCTTCTTTTATGGAGAGGCAGGTGCAAGGACCATGTTTACCTCGTGATTTTTCTTTCTTTTCTTCTCTTCTTCTTTTATGGAGAGGCAAGTGCAGAGACCATGTTCACCTCGTGACTGTTCTTTCTCTTCTTCTCTTCTTCTTTTATGGAGAGGCAGGTGCAAGGACCATGTTCACCTCATGTCTCTTTTTTCTCTTCTCTTCTTCTTTTGTAGAGAGGCAGGTGTAGAGACCATGTTCGCCCCGTGACTGCTCTTTCTCTTCTTCTCTTCTTCTTTTATAGAGAGGCAGGTGTAAGGACCATGTTCGCCTCATGACTGTTCTTTCTCTTCTTCTTTTATGGAGAGGCAGGTGCAAGGACCATGTTTGCCTCATGACTGTTCTTTCTTTTCTTCTCTTCTTCTTTTATGGAGAGGCAGGTGCAAAGATCATGCTTGCCTCATGGTTGTTCTCTTTCTTCTTCTCTTCTTTTCTTGTGTGGAGAGGCGGGTACAAAGACCATGTTCCCCTCGTGACTCTTCTTTCTCTTCTTCTCTTCTTCTTTTATGGAGAGGCAGGCGCAAAGACCATGTTTGCCTCGTGACTGTTCTTTATTTTCTTCTTTTGTGGAGAGGCGGGTTCAAGGACCACGTCTGCCTCATGCGTGTCTTTTTCTTTATTCTGCTCTTATTTTCTCATTAATGCTTCCACGCTGGAGTGTATTTCTCTTAATGTTCCCCCAGGTTGGGGTGTAGCTTCATTTGGTAGGCATCCCCCCTGAGGGGGGTGTGTTTTGCCTCTTCGCTTCTATGCCCCCAGGCGGGGTGTATTTTTTTTTGGCTTCTATGTCCCCAGACCAGGTGTGTTTTTTTTTAATGCCCCCGAGGCGGGGTGTAGCTCTCTTCAAATGCCCCCATGGTGGGGTATACTCTTCACGGCTCCTATGCCCCCAGATGGGGTATGTTTCTTCTTCAAATACCCATAAGCCAGGGTGGACTTCTATTCATATGCCCCTGAGCTGGGGCGTGTTCTTTATAGCTTCTAGGCCCTCGAGGCGAGGTATGTTTCTTCTTCATATGCCCCTGGTATGGGGTGTAGCTCTCTTCAAATGTCCCCAAGCCAGGGTATACTCTTCATGGCTTCTATGCCCCCAGGCGGGGTATGTTTCTTCTTCATATGCCCCTGGTATGGGGCATAGCTCTCTTCAAATGCCCCCGGGACGGGGGTGTATCTTTTGCTTCTTATGCCCCCTTGAGGCCGGGGTGTATCTTTTGCTTCTTACGCCCCCCCTGAGGCGAGGGTGTATCTCTTTACGGCTTCTATGCCCCCGAAGTAGGGTATGTTATTTCTTCAAATGCCGCTTGGGCGGAATATATCTTTCTTCTTATACTCCCAGATCGGGATGTATGTCTCTTTGTTTCTGTGCCCCGGGTCGGGATAGATGCTTCTGCTTCTTATGCGCCAAGGGCGGAGTGTATTTTTGTGCTCCCAGGCTGGGGTAGGTGCTTCTGCTTCTTATGCGCCAAGGGCGGAGTGTGTCTCTTTCTGTGCCCCTAGGCTGGGGTACATTCTTCATGTTTCTCATACCCTTTTCACAGAGGATATTCTCTTGCTTCTCATGTCCCTGGATCGGGGCATATGTTTCTTCTTCTGACTCCCCTGGGTCAGGGTATATTCTTTCTTCATGTGCTCCCAGGTCGGGATGTATGCCTCTTTGCTTCGGTGCCCCCGGGTGGAGGTGTACTCTGTCTCTTTGCTTCTGCGTCCCCAGGCGGGGTATGTTTCTTCTTTAAATACCCCCAAGTCGGGGTATACTCTTTGCTCTTTATACCCCGGATCGGGGGGGATTCTTCGTCAAATGTCCCAGAGCCGGGGTGTATTCTCTTCATGCGCCCCCGGGCGGGGTGTGTCTTTCACGGCTTCTATGCCCCCAGACGGGGTGTGGCTTCTGCTTCTTATGCTCCCCGGGGCGGGGTACATTCCTTGCTTCTCATACCCCCTTGGCGGGGTGTGGTTTCTCTCTTTGTGTGCCCCCATGGTGGGGCGGATCCTGCTTCCTTGCTTCTGTGCCCCGGGTGGGGTATGTTCTTTATGGCTTCTATGCCCCCAGGTGGGGCATGCTTCTTCTTCTGATGCCCCTGAGCCGGAGAGTCTCCTCTATGGCTTCTATGCCCCAGGCGGGGTGTATGTTGCTTCATATGCCCCCGGGGCGGGGATGTATTCCGCTTCTAATGCCCCCATGGCGGGGTATGTTCTTGGTTTCTTATGCCCCCAAGGTGGGATGTGTTTTGCTTCTTGTGCCCTCGAGGTGGGGTGAATTTCTTTCTTTGTATGCCCCCAGTCTAGGGTGTGGCTCTTTCTTTGAGTGTCCCCAGGCCGGGGTGAATTCTTTTCTTCTTATGCCCCCATGGCGGAGTATGTCTTTGGCTTCATGTGCCCCCATATCGGGGTGTATTTCTCTTCTTCAAATGCCCCTAAGCCGAGGTGTAACTCTATTTCTTCTTATGTCCCCAGGTCAGGGCGGATTCTTCTTCAAATGCCCCGAAACTGGGGTGTAGCTTTTGCTTTGTGCCCCGCAGTCGGGGCGGATTCTCTTCATGTGCCCCTGGGAATGGGGTGTATCTCTTTTTTTGCCTCTTATGCCCCCGTAGCAGGGTATATATCTTCTTCTTATCCCCCATGGCGGGGTATATGCATGCTCTCTTCGGGAGTGGTGGCCGTGCTTGGCCTCATTGCTATAAAGCATTCCCCACAGTGGGCAGCCATTCACCAAGCTACAATTGTGGCTCGCTGGGTTTTTTAACAGCCACTCGAGGGGCCGTCTTATACCGGATGGAGGTAGTAGGAAGGAGGAAGGAGCGGGGTCATTGCACCGCAGACTCGGAGCCTCCTAGAGTTGGGCGGGATGCCGGGTTTCTTCTTGCTCTTTTAGTCGGGGATGCTGGCCAACATTTCTTCCTTTCTTCTCTCTTTCTCTCTTTTTTTTCTCTTTTTTTTCTCTTTTTTTTTCTTCTCTTCTTCTTGTATGATTGACCAGGGTGGAGGTGCAGGAGAGCGCTCACCCCCTCAGGGAGGGGATGAGTGGTTCGCTCCATTGCATCAACCCCACAATTGTAATCTTTGTTCAGCACGGGTCTCGACGGACGTGGCCGTACAACCCTCTCTTGCCAATTCTTTCTCCTTTTTTTTTTGCTTCTTTCTTTTCTCTTTTTCTTCTTTTCTTCTCTTCTTCTCTTCTTCTCTTCTTCTTTTCTTCTTTTCTTCTCTTTCTTTTTGAGGAAAAAGGGGGGTTTGATTTCCCCTCCCTTCTCTTCTCTTTCTCCTCTCCCTTTTTTTTATAACATCCCCCATAATTCTTGGAAGCTGCATATGCTTCGAAGCAGCGTCCTCAAGGCCACGAAGGTAGCTGCACCGAGTTTGGCTTTTCTCCCCATAGGACTGGCGAAGACAGCACCTGCCATTCATCAAAGTAGGCAAACATCGTTAATTAGGAGGCCATGAGGCCCTAAATCCCGGCGAAGAGATGAAGGGTGGTTTAGGTCCCACCGGGCGTGCCAGACTTGTGGACGCACTTTTCGTTCGTTTATTATGCTCGTCTATTCGGGAATGGTTGATTCGTCTATTAAGTGCGTGGGCGTGCCAGTCAGAAAGTGACAATTTATTCGGGCCCCGAAGAGCCCATGGTGCGCTTGATCTGACTTCGTCAAACGATTGTATAGTTCGTGTCGGGACCAAAACCCGCCGCGCCATAAAGGTCACGGCGTCATTTACATCCCCCATACGAGGGAACACCCTTGATTAATCACCGGGATTCAGGGCCTCATGGCCAGAAAGTCAATTGCACGAAAGGTCTATTAGGAAACATCGAAATCCCCGTATGAGGGTGTGGACGCACTAAAATTCGCTCATTCAGGCAGTTCGTCTATTGAGTGCGTGGGCGTGCCAGTCACCGAAGTGACAATTTTTTCGGGCTCCGAAGAGCCCATGGTGGGCTCGATCTGACTTCGTCAGACGATTGTGTGGTTCGTGCCAGGACCAAAACCTGCCACGCCATAAAGGTCACGGCGTCATTTACATCCCCCCTACAAGGGAACACCCTTGATTAATCACCGGGATTCAGGGTCTCATGGCCAAGAAATTAATTGCATGAAAGGTCTATTACGAGGTGAAGAGGCGAAATCTCGCGCTGTGTCCTGAGCGGGCTGTGGATCACCAGAAGATGAACTGCAAGACAGGGAAGCGTATCAGAGGGCCCAGGGGGTTTCCCTAGGGAAAAACCCTCCGATGGTTAAGTCAGTAGAGCTGTGGTGGAAGAAATAATGGGGAGGAGAAAAACTAGTACGCGAGATTCCTCTCCACCAGAGGGGTGAAGTGGATTGTGCTCAGGAGTTTGGGTGTATGAGTGCCTTAATAGCCCTTCTCTTCTTACCTTCCACCGGAGGGTATCCCTGGTTTAAATAGTACGCCGCCTTCAGGAGTCCTGCAAGCTGAGGGGTTTCCGGCGGGAGTTACGTCCTCAACATGGGCTTTCATGGCCTTATCGTGGGAACATTATCGCCTCGAAGTCTGGCGGCTTCTTGATTCCCCTATCCGTTGGGGACTCTTAACGGCAGCACGAACGGATAATATCCGATCTGGCCGAGCTTCTGAAAACCCAGCCCTGTCCGGGCGATGAGCATAGCTCGGTGAAAGAGGAGTTGGATAGGTCGGCGAATGCCTGTCTCCCCCGGGCGGGGAAACGGCTTGGGCCGGACCCTCCTCGTGTCCTGACCATTACTCGGGCCCTCCGAGCCTAGGGGCCGCCGGGGAGAGTTGGTTCCTCGAGTGTTTGTTCATTGGGCTTTTCTTTCCTAAGTGGGCCCTGTAGGCTGTCACTCAGGTGAGCTTGTCTCGTTGGACCCTGTTGGGTCTTGTTGGGCTGCTCTTTGAGTGGGCTGCAGAAATCCCCCTCTCCACTTGTCCCCCTCCTACTCCTGAGCCATGGAGGCTCGGTCGAGTAGTTTTTGAGGCTTTGGACCGACATGGCTCAAGTGGGTGGAATTCTGTTGGCGTTATGGAGCCACGTGTAGTGGTCACCTGGGCCCGTAATGATGATCTTGACGGATTTGAAATGAAGGGGTCCCCCTTTTCTCAGAGCACGGAACGACGCGCCGCCTTCCTCTAGGGTTTTATAGGCGTTGGGCGCTGTTCGTCGTTCTAGGCTTCTTAGGGTTTTAGGCTTTCCTTAGTTTCTTTGCTTCTGGGGCTCCTTGATGCGCCGTGAGAGCACAGTGGAGACGCAAAGTCTTGCGGCGGCGTTTGAGGAGTTGGCGAGGGTAACCGCGGAGGCGATCTGGCAACTTCCTTCCCCCCCGGAGTCTTCGAGCTCGCGCGAGGGATCATCTTCCAGCTCGATGGCGGATCTGCCTTTGGAAATCGAGCAGGTGAGGCGGGAGCCCGTCCCCAATTGTAGTGAGTTGGGGGAAGCCGAGGTGAGGAAGCTGGAGCATCGTTTTCGCTTGCCTCTCAGGTACAGCTTTGCTGCCGCCGCCCCATATGAGACGAGTCTGGATAGCCGTACGGGGCACATTTGCACTTTTCTTCTGTCTTGGAAGAGTGGGTTCCGCCTTCCCTTCCAGCCTTTTGTACTTAAGCTTCTCGAGTTTTTCCGGTTGGCGCCTATTCAGTTGGTGGCCAACTCGTATCTCCTTCTCTCCGCCTTTCGGATTCTCTGTCGTCAGCACGCTATTTTTCCTTCCTTGGACCTCTTTCACTATTTTTTTGAGTTGAAAGCGCACCCGTCGGCGGGGAAGGGCTTCTACTTTATCCAGGCGAGGAGGAAAAGGAGTTGCATCTCACTCACAGTGAAGGACTCCTCGCACAAGGGTTGGAAGACCCAATTCTTCTGGGTGAAGGCGGAGGCGACGGATGAGTCTTGGAGATGTCTGGTTTCGCCCAATTTTCATCCGAATCTTCCCCCTCGCCAGGAGGAGTTCCCTCCCCACGTGGAGTGGTAGGCCGCTCGTCTGTTGGATAACCGCCAGTCGACCGAGGAGCTGGTGACGTCGGAGAACATCGAACGGTGTTTTCTTACGTGGTTGACGTCGACAGGTACCGCTCTCGAGGTTCTTCTCCTGGGGTGGTAGTTATTTTCTATCTCCTGACCGGGTCTTCTTCCTTTGTTGCAGACGTGAGGGGGGAACCTCTGGAGGAAGCTGCTGAGGTCATTGATCTGGGAGATGACTCGGCGGCCGACGAACCAGATGCTTCTGCGGGTCGCGCCCAAGCCCGAGATAAGGGCAAGGGGGTGGCCCCCGAGGGATCTTCACGACCAACTGGTACGAAGCGCAAGGATCCCACGGCGGGAAAGTTGCGGGAGGCCGCGAAGGCCAGGAAACGGGCCAAGAAGGCAGGTCTTCCTTCTACCGCCGGGGGTGACTCCGGCTCGGCGGCGCTCCCCTCTCGGGGGCAAGATGGGGCCGACCCCTCGGGGCTAGCTCCCCCACCTGCCAGGCGAGAGGGGGCCGAGCAGACCGGGGGCCCTTCAGAGGGCGGCGATGGGTCGGCTCTCCCCCCCACGGGGGTAGAGGGGGCCGATGTTGAAGTAGTTGACGCTGAGACCGGGGGATCGGTCGGAGTCGGTGATGTCTCGGTCGGCGAGGTGCGGGCCGAGACAGGTAGGGCTGGAGGTTCGCCCGCGAGGGCATTGCAGCCCCAAGTGCTTGAAGTTCCCAGTGCAGTCGATCCCGCGGCGCCGGTCGAGGTTGGGGGTTCGCCCGGGGAGGCGTCGCAACCCCAACCGACCGTGGTGCGCGAGTCGGTCAGCTCCGTCGCTCGAGCAGAGCCTTCTGGCGGGGTGCCCAGGGCGGAGCGGTTCCCTCTGCCAGAGCCCTTGGAAAGGCTCGGTATTACGGGCGACCTGTATCGGGTCTGCCGGTCGATCGCCGCAAGGACGAAGGGGGGAGAAAGGCGCAATACCCCCCCCCCCCCCCCCGGGGTCCTTGATGTTCTGATGGAGGGCGGCTTGGTCATAGCTCGGTCAGCGGCTTTGATGTCGGAGGCGCACACCCGGACGGAGGCGGAGCGGTCGAAACTCGCCTGGGCCCTTGGTGGATGTGAAAGGAAACTGGCCCGACTCAAGGGGGAGCATGAGGGGCTCCGGCAGGAGTTTTTCACGTTCCGGGAGGTGGCGCGGGCGAGCCCTCTGGTGTTGTGTCCCTGGCCCCTGTGGCTTGTGGTTTTGATGATTGGCTTTAGGGGTTTGTGATGATTGGTCTTATGTGAGTTAATCTGTAACGCCCGGTAATTTTTGGAACAGGAATAAAAATATACATAATGATATACCTACTCTTATAAGTATATAATGTTAATTAAAAATTTATTCATATAAATAAATGGTCAAGCGATATTCCTATATGGTTGCTCAGATCGAACCTGCCTCTGATACCTAGGACAAAGACTAATAAAAGTTAAACAAATTATGAGGAATAAAATCCCTATATACATACAAATTATTAATAGGTATATGAGGGTTAGAAAGTAACAAATATGTTTATGAATATATAATGCAATATAAATAAATATAATACAACGTAAAGAATCAAGGCCAGACTCGGTACACGACCCCCTGACATCCTGAGAAATCTCACAAAAAGAACTCATGAACCCTACCATTGTATTATCATAATTTTAAGAATAACATGTTATTTTTAAGTAAGGCATTTAATGCATAATACCATTTTAGTTGAATTGAGAATCATTAAATCTTGAAGAAAACATCAATTAGTATTTTATTAATAATTTAAAAAAAATTAATATTCACATTTATTACATTATACTTTTATTGGAAAGAAGAAATATAGCAACCCTGATAAAATATTAATAAAAATAAAGATTTTAAATAAATCAAATAAATAGATAAATAAAACAAAATGAAATAACGCCTCTGATAAAGGCGCTATTTAAATTAGACACGCCCTTAAACAAGGCGTGATTCAAGAAAGGACGCCCTCACCACATGGCGTCAAATTCCAAACACCAAATAGGGCAAATAAGATAAACGCCCCTTTCATGGGCGTGTTTTAAACAAGAAACGCCTCTCCACTGGGCGTGTCTTTAAGAAACGCCCTATGACAAGGCGTCAATTTCATTTCCACTTCCGTTCGACCCAGGAACTTATCCAGGGAAGGATTATGCTAATCTAGTAAGTGTCTACTAGGGTAAGGACTCTATATTGGAAGCATTACTTCCAATCAAACTCTAACCCTAATAGGACCCTCAAAAATCCTATAAATACCCTTGATTACCCAAGCCCTAAAACTATTTGATTCGCTCGTCTGCTATGGTACGTGAAGAACAAACAGTTCTTCTTATTCCCCTTTGTTCTCTGCTTCGATTGCATAAAGAATTAACGTTCCTTCATCTCTTTCTCTTCTATATAGGTTGAGAAGATCTGCATACGAGAAAGAACAAGGTAATGTTCTTTCTTGTTTCTATCATGCTTTCGGTTGAAGCATATTAAAGGTTCTTCATCCTTTTATTTCTTCAACCAGCAGTTGCCTACAACCTGAAGGAGTCTTTTATCTTCCTCTGCATACAGCGAAGGAGGTCTTATTCCTGTGATCGTTTTTCTTCACCACCACATCCTCCAGAAGTAGCATCATCTTCCTCTTTCTTCGAAGAAAAACTCTATTTTAAACAGAGTACTATCCTCTTATCAGAGCCCTACGCGAGGCTTCATTCATCCAAAATCATAAGGTAGGTTTTCTCAAGGCACTGTAGCCCAAACAAGTTAATTCAATGAATATACATCATCACATGCATGAATATAAGTTTTAATATAGCTTCTACGCGTTTTCTGGAATATTTTTGAAAGAGACGCCCCTGTCAAGGGCGCTATTTTACAAGACACGACCCTGACCAGGTCGTCAATTCCTAAATTCGACGCCCTGTACAAAGGCGTTAATTCCATGAAATTACATGCAATTAATAATTGTTCACGTTTAAAATTTAATAGCTATGAAATCTTGAAACTAATGTAATGCATGAGTATACCGTGAAATCCTACTATTTTTCTTGTCATGACTATATATCTTGTCTCCTGAAATTTATTATCCTGAAATTTATAAAAATTCTTAAAAAGCATGAATTCACGACCTGAACCAAGTCGTTTCTTGTGAAACCCACGCCACGATCGAGGGCGTGAATTTGAAAATAACGCCCCCGTTCAGGGCGTGTCTTTGATAAATCCCAGAATATGTATATCCTGCAAAAAAATAGGATTAAAGAATGGACGACCATTGTGCATGTCGTCACATTGAAATAAAACGCCCCTGTAAAGGGCGTGTTTTTGATAAAACACATAATTATGGAAATTTCTGCAAAATGGGAAATGCATGTAAACGCCCTTATTTAAGGCGTTATTTACTTAAGTAGTGACTTAATCAAAGTCGCTATTTTTTGTAACAATGTTTTTACCTGTTACTGCTAACCGAGGGTTTGCATTATATTTATATATATGTATATCGGCACTATATCTCCACTCCGTGAGTATAGTCCCACGTTTTCATGTTGTTCTATCGATCACCCTCAACTCTCATTGACATACAAGCTCTCCATTGGACATTCCGTTCCTTTGGACTAGCGAGTTAGTCATAGAGACCTCCGTAAGACTCCTCGTACCTTGGATTCCCTCAAGGTCGACTGAGCTGGTTGTACCCTAAAAACCCATTACACAATCTTTACCATGTCACTCTAATGAAACATGGTATACCGGCCCTCATGTTATACTATATGTATGATATGAGAACTATCTTAAGGAATGGGGGAAAACATGCCATCAATGAGATGTTATTGTAGACCCCAATTCTATATCAATTTTGTTATGATGATTCTTGTGGACCTCATGTTATTAACATGCTGTTCTTGTAGATCACAATTCTATATAAAGGAGTGACCATCTACATATGGGCACTTATTTGTCATGGTACCCAAGTTAGAGAACCAATTCCACCCAGTTTATCGACATGTCATGATTTATATGCTTTGCGTGGATTTTATCGCCAGTATGTCCTTACTCAAGGGTCTTGCCCTTGAATTCCATGAAAATCTTATCTTATCATCCTAATTAAAGCTTGTTCTTGGAACTCCTTATTGGCTATAAACTATCGTGGATGTCTAGATCTATCATGAATGCTGTGCATATAGGGCCCGATCTGGTCCTGGGAGGAGCGCCCGAAAGTACTAGTGCCCATGGGAGTTTTAATGATAACGGTGTCTAGCATTGCACCGGAGTACTCTTTATCTTGATCTTTGGCATTCCACGATCTCTCTTTTCTTGCGTGCGTGACTTGACTTGCGTGACTTTACTAGCGTGGCCCGACACGGGCAATGTACTTGCGTGAAATAGCCAATAATCTATAAAGTCTCTCATGAATACTTCTTGATTAATACTCGCTTGGATGTTTTGCACGACGTGTTATTCTATTGATCAGTTTATTTCACTTGCTCAGTTATTTATACATGCATAGCCCTATTGCATAAACATGTGAAAACTTGTAATTACTTAAACCCATTGCTAGTTCTTGAGATATAATTTCCTACTGAGCGTTTGCTCACTCCGTTTTATTCCAACATTTTCAGGTAAGCAGGTAGCTAGCAAGACCGAGACCCACACGGGCGGGACAAGTGTGCAAGCGAGCTTCGGAAACTAGTGAACCCGAGTCTTTTGTCTTTCTTGAGTCTAGATAGTATTTTCTAGCTAAGTTAGCTTATCGTCTCTTATTCAGTTATCTTGTCTAAGTCTGTGGTATGTCGTTTCATTCCTTTCCATTATGTTGGAGTCTCTAAGCTGGACAACAAGTTCTTGTAAGAGATTTATAATAGAAATATAAATTTCTATTATTGTTCGAAATTATCTTGGTCTTATGCGATTGCTCTTGATCATTCACGACTGTTTAACTGCCACGTTCCGAGCAAACGACACGTTCCGCTACTATCGGCCTGGGGCGTGACAGAGGTGGTATCAGAGCTTCGGCTTTCATATCCTCCAGGTTAAGTATCCTTGTCTGTCATATCAGAGCTTCGGCTTTCATATCCTCCAGGTTAAGTATCCTTGTCTGTCATATCAGAGCTTCGGCTTTCATATCCTCCAGGTTAAGTATCCTTGTCTGTCATATCAGAGCTTCGGCTTTCATATCCTCCAGTAATTTGGTCCTAAGGATAGGTTATCCTTGTGGGTCATATCATAGCTTCAACTTTCACAATCATTAAAGTTTCAATGATAGGTCAAGTATCCTTGTCAGTTATATTAGAGTTTCCACTTTCAAAATCCTTAGATTGTTAAATCCAGGTTATAGGTTGAGTATCTTTGTCAGTCGTCCTATAGGAATTCCGTGAGAGATGGGTAGAACTTGGGGTTAAAGTTATAAAAGAAAGATAAAGTATTTACATTTCATTAACACTAAATCTTGAGTCAATAAATTATCCCTCCACTCATCCTTGCAGGAACCTAGATAAAATGGAAGCCTCTAAGCCGAGCCTTGTTCATGAAATGATCTTGGTGGATGTCCAAGTTTACGCGAGCCTTGTCAGGAGAGTTCAAGAACTAGAGAAAGTAATGGAAGAAAAAGAAAGAGTTGAAGGGAAAGATCAAACAAATAACTCCGAAAGTTTACCGTTACCAAGAAAAGAATAAATGAGGAAGATATTTCACAAAGGTGTGAGAAATGCCAGAAATGTAAGAAGTGTAATAAGAGAAAAACTCAGGCGGATCAATCGCAAGATAAGTGTAAATCTTGTGGAAGATATGGTCACAAATCGAAGGAGTGTTGGTGGAGTTCGGGAGCATGTCTGCGTTGCGGGAAGTTAGATCACAAGATAGCGGAATGCCCCAAGAAGCCTCCAAAAGGAGTTCAAGATTTAACCAAACTTGCCAAAGGGAAAGATGCGGAAGGTATCCCTCAACCGTAATCCTAAACTAGCCCTTTTTCATTCTGAAGATTTCTTCTGCTCGTAATAAGTTATAGCTAGTTCTCTATTAGGAATGGAAGTTGATGTGAATTTGGGGACCAAATTCTCTTAAGTGGGGGAGGGTGTAACGCCCGGTAATTTTTGGAATAGGAATAAAAATATACATAATGATATACCTACTCTTATAAGTATATAATGTTAATTAAAAATTTATTCAAATAAATAAATGGTCAAGCGATATTCCTATATGGTTGCTCAGATCGAACCTGCCTCTGATACCTAGGACAAAGACTAATAAAAGTTAAACAAATTATGAGGAATAAAATCCCTATATACATACAAATTATTAATAGGTATATGAGGGTTAGAAAGTAACAAATATGTTTATGAATATATAATGCAATATAAATAAATATAATACAACGTAAAGAATCAAGGCCAGACTCGGTACACGACCCCCTGACATCCTGAGAAATCTCACAAAAAGAACTCATGAACCCTACCATTGTATTATCATAATTTTAAGAATAACATGCTATTTTTAAGTAAGGCATTTAATGCATAATACCATTTTAGTTGAATTGAGAATCATTAAATCTTGAAGAAAACATCGATTAGTATTTTATTAATAATTTAAAAAAAATTAATATTCACATTTATTACATTATACTTTTATTAGAAGGAAGAAATATAGCAACCCTGATAAAATATTAATAAAAATAAAGATTTTAAATAAATCAAATAAATAGATAAATAAAACAAAATGAAATAACGCCTCTGATAAAGGCGCTATTTAAATTAGACACGCCCTTAAACAAGGCGTGATTCAAGAAAGGACGCCCTCACCACATGGCGTCAAATTCCAAACACCAAATAGGGCAAATAAGATAAACGCCCCTTTCATGGGCGTGTTTTAAACAAGAAACGCCTCTCCACTGGGCGTGTCTTTAAGAAACGCCCTATGACAAGGCGTCAATTTCATTTCCACTTCCGTTCGACCCAGGAACTTATCCAGGGAAGGATTATGCTAATCTAGTAAGTGTCTACTAGGGTAAGGACTCTATATTGGAAGCATTACTTCCAATCAAACTCTAACCCTAATAGGACCCTCAAAAATCCTATAAATACCCTTGATTACCCAAGCCCTAAAACTATTTGATTCGCTCGTCTGCTACGGTACGTGAAGAACAAACAGTTCTTCTTATTCCCCTTTGTTCTCTGCTTCGATTGCATAAAGAATTAACGTTCCTTCATCTCTTTCTCTTCTATATAGGTTGAGAAGATCTGCATACGAGAAAGAACAAGGTAATGTTCTTTCTTGTTTCTATCATGCTTTCGGTTGAAGCATATTAAAGGTTCTTCATCCTTTTATTTCTTCAACCAGCAGTTGCCTACAACCTGAAGGAGTCTTTTATCTTCTTCTGCATACAGCGAAGGAGGTCTTATTCCTGTGATCATTTTTCTTCACCACCACATCCTCCAGAAGCAGCATCATCTTCCTCTTTCTTCGAAGAAAAACTCTGTTTTAAACAGAGTACTATCCTCTTATCAGAGCCCTACGTGAGGCTTCATTCATCCAAAATCATAAGGTAGGTTTTCTCAAGGCACTGTAGCCCAAACAAGTTAATTCAATGAATATACATCATCACATGCATGAATATAAGTTTTAATATAGCTTCTACGCATTTTCTGGAATATTTTTGAAAGAGACGCCCCTGTCAAGGGCGCTATTTTATAAGACACGACCCTGACAATGTCGTCAATTCCTAAATTCGACGCCCTGTACAAAGGCGTTAATTCCATGAAATTACATGCAATTAATAATTGTTCACGTTTAAAATTTAATAGCTATGAAATCTTGAAACTAATGTAATGCATGAGTATACCGTGAAATCCTACTATTTTTCTTGTCATGACTATATATCTTGTCTCCTGAAATTTATTATACTGAAATTTATAAAAATTCTTGAAAAGCATGAATTCACGACCTGAACCAAGTCGTTTCTTGTGAAACCCACGTCACGATCGAGGGCGTGAATTTGAAAATAACGCCCCCGTTCAGGGCGTGTCTTTGATAAATCCCAGAATATGTATATCCTGCAAAAAAATAGGATTAAAGAATGGACGACCATTGTGCATGTCGTCACATTGAAATAAAACGCCCCTGTAAAGGGCGTGTTTTTGATAAAACACATAATTATGGAAATTTCTGCAAAATTGGAAATGCATGTAAACGCCCTTATTTAAGGCGTTATTTACTTAAGTAGTGACTTAATCAAAGTCGTTATTTTCTGTAAAAATGTTTTTACCTGTTACTGCTAACCGAGGGTTTGCATTATATTTATATATATGTATATCGGCACTATATCTCCACTCCGTGAGTATAGTCCCACGTTTTCATGTTGTTCTATCGATCACCCTCAACTCTCATTGACATACAAGCTCTCCATTGGACATTCCGTTCCTTTGGACTAGCGAGTTAGTCATAGAGACCTCCGTAAGACTCCTCGTACCTTGGATTCCCTCAAGGTCGACTGAGCTGGTTGTACCCTAAAAACCCATTACACAATCTTTACCATGTCACTCTAATGAAACATGGTATACCGGCCCTCATGTTATACTATATGTATGATATGAGAACTATCTTAAGGAATGGGGGAAAACATGCCATCAATGAGATGTTATTGTAGACCCCAATTCTATATCAATTTTGTTATGATGATTCTTGTGGACCTCATGTTATTAACATGCTGTTCTTGTAGATCACAATTCTATATAAAGGAGTGACCATCTACATATGGGCACTTATTTGTCATGGTACCCAAGTTAGGGAACCAATTCCACCCAGTTTATCGACATGTCATGATTTATATGCTTTGCGTGGATTTTATCGCCAGTATGTCCTTACTCAAGGGTCTTGCCCTTGAATTCCATGAAAATCTTATCTTATCATCTTAATTAAAGCTTGTTCTTGGAACTCCTTATTGGCTATAAACTATCGTGGATGTCTAGATCTATCATGAATGCTGTGCATATAGGGCCCGATCTGGTCCTGGGAGGAGCGCCCGAAAGTACTAGTGCCCATGGGAGTTTTAATGATAACGGTGTCTAGCATTGCACCGGAGTACTCTTTATCTTGATCTTTGGCATTCCACGATCTCTCTTTTCTTGCGTGCGTGACTTGACTTGCGTGACTTTACTAGCGTGGCCCGACACGGGCAATGTACTTGCGTGAAATAGCCAATAATCTATAAAGTCTCTCATGAATACTTCTTGATTAATACTCGCTTGGATGTTTTGCACGACGTGTTATTCTATTGATCAGTTTATTTCACTTGCTCAGTTATTTATACATGCATAGCCCTATTGCATAAACATGTGAAAACTTGTAATTACTTAAACCCATTGCTAGTTCTTGAGATATAATTTCCTACTGAGCGTTTGCTCACTCCGTTTTATTCCAACATTTTCAGGTAAGCAGGTAGCTAGCAAGACCGAGACCCACACGGGCGGGACAAGTGTGCAAGCGAGCTTCGGAAACTAGTGAACCCGAGTCTTTTGTCTTTCTTGAGTCTAGATAGTATTGTCTAGCTAAGTTAGCTTATCGTCTCTTATTCAGTTATCTTGTCTAAGTCTGTGGTATGTCGTTTCATTCCTTTCCATTATGTTGGAGTCTCTAAGCTGGACAACAAGTTCTTGTAAGAGATTTATAATAGAAATATAAATTTCTATTGTTGTTCGAAATTATCTTGGTCTTATGCGATTGCTCTTGATTATTCACGACTGTTTAACTGCCACGTTCCGAGCAAACGACACGTTCCGCTGCTATCGGCCCGGGGCATGACATAATCACTGTGAGTCACCATGGTTTTATTCAGTCATTCTATATCTCAGTCATTTTATCAGTCATTCTTATATTCAGTATGTCATTCAAATGTTCATTCAGTCTTTCATATGTTCAGTCAGTTTATCTGCTTACACTGTGAGTCATTGCATTTGAAATTCAGACTGGTTATCTACTGCATAAAGCATTCATATGCATCTAAAGAGTCTGCACATTTGCATCAGGCAGCAAGTGTGTACAACGCCCTGTGTAGGCACGACAAGTCCATACACTGGTTGCACTTTGCACAGTTGCAGGCACTTCTAAGTCTACACACCGTGTAGCTTACTGGCATAGACTGAACACTCATCTATCTGCATGTGTCACCAAGTCCACATATTGCATCGTGTGTTTCTTCATGAAGTCTATACATTGACATGCAGCATCTCTTGATGTATGTACATCCTCTTCAAGCATTTCAGAGTCTATACATCGATTGGAGTTCTTTCAAGTCTATACATTGCTGAGCGTCTCACTGACTGTCTCATGCAAGTATATACAGTGGCATGTGCTTTAACTGTAAAGTCTATACATCCTGCACCGTCTCATGCAGCATCTCAAGCCAAGTCCATACATAGTTCATCAGCACTTAGAAGTCTATACATCGTTCCGTCTTGTTCAGCGTCTTAGTGCATTCGAAGTCTGTACAGCGTCTGTCTCAGCCAGCGTCTCATGCTGCGTCTTAGGCAAGTCTATACACTCCATGATCTTCCAAGTATGTATATCCACAGTGTAACTTCAAAGTCTGAACATTGTCTCACTCCGTCAAAGTCCATACATTTGTCTTCTCTTCAAAGTCAGTACATTGGCGTTGGGCATCCAAGTATATACATCGCCTTCTGCAAGCTTTATTACAAGTCTGTACATCATACTGTTTCATCTGCAAGACTGTACATTGGCTTCATATCATAAAGTCTGTACATTGGCTTCGCATCTGCAAGTCTGTACATCGGTTTGATATCAACAAGTCTGTACATTGGCTTCAACTCTCCAAGTCTGTACATCGTTATTTGCCAAAGTTTGTACATTGGCATCTGTTCCTACGTTGCACTTCCAAGTCTGCACATTGGGTTCTTTACCTACGATCAGCTTTGAAAGTCTGCACATTGGTAGTTTTACCAACGTTGCCTTGCCAAAGTCTATACACTGTGTTTGTTCAAGTCAGTACAGACTTAGCCTTGTTCTAGTCTGTACATCGACCAGCTATAATTGGCAAGTCTACACATCGTGATTTCATCATGACTGTACAGCCTCTTCATTGAAAGTCCACTCATCACTCAAGTCTATACTATGCACACTTGCTTTCTTGCATAAAGTCCATACACTGCACTTGGCTTGTGTTCTTCACACCAAGTATGTACAGCCTGTGCTCGCAGCAGTCAAGTCTATACACTGGGGTCGTTCAGCTGCAAGGACAGGATGCCTGTACTTTGGGTGCTCATGCATTGCTCTCATCGAAGTCTACACATCCGATAGGCTTGTTACAAGTCTGTACACCGAGGACGCTTGAAGGTTCTCAAGTGTATACACTCTACACACTTGGTTATCTAATGCATTTAACTGCAAGTCTATACACTGTGCTCGCATGAAGATATCCAAGTCTATACACTCTCTCAGTGTACACACTTACTCACTTGCTGTTCTTCAAAGTATGCACATCGCATAGCTTCACATATTTGAAGTCCATACATTGGAGAGTTTGTACATTGCATTTGCATTCACAAGCCTATACATCTTGAAGTCTGCCATTGCTCCCTCATTCATTGAAGTCTGCACATTGCTGAATGTTCTTCAAGTCTGAACAGCGGATGTCTTCATATGTCAAGTCTATACACTGCATGCTCACTCAACTAACTCTATACACTCGTGAGTGTCTCATCAAGTCCATACACTGGCCTTGATCTGAAGTCTATGGCTGAGCAAGTCCATACATTGGCGACTGTTCTTCAGAGTCTGTACATCGCAGTGAGTTGAAGGTTGCCTAAGTCTGTACAGCCGTTGGCTTCTTATGTCAAGTCCATTCATTGAGTAAAGTATATACAGCCATTGCTTGCGTCGCCTTACACGACCAAGTCTGTACAGAGTTTGCATTGCATCTCATGAAGTCTACACATTGGAAAAGCTAGTGCATGCATTGTTCATCACCTGTCTTGTTCACTGCGTCGATGCTGCACGATGGAAGCGTTGACGCCTTGGGCTGATGTCCAAAGGTGTCTTGTTCAACATCAAGTCTATACAGCATGAAGTCTGTACATTGGCTTTTGTCTTAAACAGAAGGCCTTAGGCTACACACTCTTCTGTTATGATAATGCACTCTTCAGCAAGTATATACACTGAGCACGCATGAAGACTTCTAAGTCTATACACTCCCTCACTCTGTACACACTTGCTATATTGATCTCTGAAGTCTATACAATGCTTTGCATTCATAGAGTCTGTACAGGGTGTTCAGACTTAAACTGATGACTTATCCGATGCTATGTCTGACAGGGATTCTTACCGAGATTGATGACCTGGCTCGTGATCCCAGAAGGACAAGGTATGCAGATGCTGACACGTGGATGAAGCTGCCTCGGTTCTAGCGAATTCCTTGGGCGGGAAAACGTGGAAGCCACGCGCCCAGGAGCTGCTACTGCTGCTGCTATATATATGAGCCTTCTTCCACTAAAGAAGGCTGATCGATAGAAAAGGAGCAAAGTCTATACATCGAGTCAGAGAGCAGCAGAGAGTATTCGATCCAGTGAGAAGAGAAGAAGAAGAAAAAGAAGAGTGGCAGAGTGAGAGAAGCAGTCGAAGTAAAAAGAGAAAGAGAGAGAGCTCGCGAGTGAGAGAAGGAAGCAGAGAAGAAGAAGGAAGCAGAGAAGAAAAAGGAAGAGAAAGAAGAAGCTTCATCTGAAGACTAGTTCCTACTGGACCGTGGATCAGATCCAGGCCAGTCAGCTCCGTTGAGAGCCACATCTGTGTTTTCATCTTTTACAGCTTTCTGATTGCTGTGTTATTTTCGTTTATTGTTTTCCTTTGTTTTTCTGATTACCTTTGTACTTCCGATCCTCTGGACTGAGGTCGGGTTCCTCCTGTGGATTCAGGAGAAGGGAGACTTGTCTCCGGTTCTGGGCTTGTGGGTTGCAAGTCCAGGGGTCCCTCCTGGTCTGGAGGAAGAGAGGTCTTCGACCTCTAGTTTCCAAGTGGCTGGGAGTCACTTGGGGTGTCCCTCCGGTTGGGAGGAAGAGGGGAGGTTGTTCCCCTGGTCAAGCTGTGTGGCAGCACCTTATTTGCAGACTGAGTCTGCAGGTTTCTAGCTTGTGCTAGTGGAAGCCTCACTCCGGTTGGGAGTGAGGGGTGGATGTAGGTCTGTGGACCGAACCACCTAAAAATATCTTGTGCAGTGGTCTGATTGTTTGCTTTGCTTCCGCTAGATGCTTGAATAGGCGCGCTCCAAGTGTTTGTATTTGAGTTGAATCGAATTGGTTCTACTCTGTGTTTATATCTAGCATCCTAGTTTTTATTTGGCCATTATTCATAGAGGGATACATTCACCCCCCCTCTGTATCCGGGCCTAGCACCCTAACTGTTGGTATCAGAGCGGTGTCTGCTTAGAAGGTCCAGCGACCTGCAGATTCGATCTTGCAGTCTAAGGTGCTAATTTGTTTTTAGTGCATCAATATTCCTGTTGCATTAATCTGTTGTGTTCTCATGGCTCATCCACCGATTTTCAGTGGTACACATTTTAATGCATGGTTCACTAGTCTGAAGAATTATGTCAAATCGGTGAATCCAGACCTGTGGAAAGTAATTTCACATGGTCCTCATGAACTGCCAAAGAAAAAGTCCAAATGGACTTACAGTCACAAGTCTATGCATGAAGAGAATCAGATAGCTATAAATCTAATGAAGGCAGCTACTGATAGAGCCTTTCACTCATGCTTCTTTGATTGCAGTTCTGCTAAAGATATTCTGGATATGCTGAAGCGAACTCAGAAGAGAGATGTGGACAGCTGCATGATGGCTGACAGAAATGATCAAGGCAGCAATCAAACTGAAGAAGATGATGATGATGAGGTAAATGTCTTCAAGAATTTTTCTCTAGAAGATTGGGAGAATGCATATGCTGAATTATTTGAATCTCATGAACTGTAAAGAAAACAGTATAAAAAATTGAAGAAGTGTACTGGTTTAGATAGTTCAAGCTCTCCTTGTAGAAATTGTGTTGAATTGAAAAATATTCATGATACTTGTATGTCTGATTTTCAAATATTGAAGAAACAAGTTTCATTATTGAAAACTGAAAATCAAGATCATACAAATGTGATATCTGAACTCAAAGAAAAATTCAACTCAGATAATGATAATCAGACTCTTGTTAACTATCATGACCAGTATGAAAAATTGCTGAAAAACTTTGAAAGTGTAAACTCAGATTTAAACAAGCTGAAATCTGAAAATGATTCTCTGAGAACATCTGCTAATAAAAATGATAAAAAATTTGAGAAACTTGAGCAGGAGAAAAACTTGCTTGCTGAAAAACTTGAAGCCATCAAATCTGTGAATGTGGAATTACAAAAAAACATTGAAAAGAAGGAAAAAGATTTGAAGGAATTCAAGGCTGGAAGAAAACTTGAAACTAACTCAAAAGATCAGACTTTGATAAATGAGTTAATTCAGAATGACAAACTTAAGCAAGAAAATGAGAAATTGAAAATGCTGAACTCCACTATGTCAGAGAGACTTCTAGCTTTGGAAAGAGGAAAAAGTATTTGTGATGAAGATTCTGATAAACTGAGCAATCTGAAAATAAAATTAAGAAATATAAAACTGTTAACAAAGTTTTGAATGAAGCTATGAATTGCAATGAGCAAGAGATTGCCAGTTATGAGTTACAAATCACCTCTTTAGAAAATGAAATCCAAGACTTAAAGAACTCTCTGTCAAAGTTTGTAAGTGGACAAGAAAATCTGGACAGGTTGTTAGGAGTTAAGGTCAATACTCAAAGGGAAGGGTTAGGCTACAATAATGTCAATAAAAAGGCTTTTGAAAATAAGCTGACGACATCCTTTATCAAAGCATCTGATGTAGCCACCACCTCAGAAAATAAACAACCAAATGTTCAGAAGAATCTGAAACAAACTGAAAAGTTGAAAAAGGTTGATGGATCCAAGCTGAAAACTGTTTTCATTAAAACCCCTGAACAGGAAAAGCTTTCTACTTCATCTCCAAGTCAGTACAAGGCTAAGAAAACAGGAAAAGAGGATAAAAATCAGAAAAGGACTGTAAATCAGAAAATAAATGAAAAGGGTTCATCAGTGTTTGCTGATCACAGTCCTCACACACACTCACATGCATCTAGAAAGAAGATTATATGTCATTACTGTCATAAAGCTGAACATCTGATGCATGAGTGTAAGTTGATGGAGAAGGATAATAAGAATGCTAGGAGATATCATGATAACAATCTTTCATCTCAGAAAAGGAAAGTTGAGTGTTTTCATTGTGGTAAACTAGGACACAAAATTTCACAATGCTGGTTTGCTAGTGATAAGAATAAATTTCATGCAAACGATCATGCTCTTAACAAGAACAAGTCTGTTCCAATAAACCAGCATATGACATGCTTTAATTGTGGAAAATTGGGTCATAAGAGATTTGAATGCTGGCTGAATGCTGGTAAGAAAAGTTCTAATTCATGCTTTCACTGTGGCAAGATGGGCCACATACCAGCCCATTGGCATGCTCAGGGTAGAAAAGTAAATTCTAAACCTGCCATTGGAAAGTCTCCTGCATGCTATCACTGTGGGAAGCCAGGCCACAGGGCTGCAACCTGTTGGCTGGCAGGATATCAAAACCAAACTGGTTTTGGTAAACAGAATTCTTATTCTGATAACAGAAAATCTCATGCATATACACATGGATTTCATGCTAACAAGAATGTGCATAGATTAAATCCGAAATCTGGTGCATCTTACTATCATTATAGTAAACAGAACTCTCTCTCTGCCAATGAACTTCATGACAACAGAAATGTGCATAAGAGGAATTTGAAATCTGCTAATTCATGCCATTGCTGTGGACAAATTGGTCACTCAATGTATAATTGCTATTTGATGAAATCTGATGAACTTCATGCACGAAAATTGTTGAGAAAACCTGCTAGGAGTAATATTGTCATGTTAGGACCCAAGACTTCTTGGGTGCCTATATGTGCAAAATAACATTGCTATGCAGGTGTGCCTTGGGACTGGAATAAAAGGGGGTAATGATCTAAGGCACTCAAGAATAAAACCCCATACTGAACTTTTCAGGTAAACTTCATGCTCTTCTTGTTTTTAGTTTTAATGCATAGCAAAGTAAATCTATTTTTGCATAATCATTCTTCATCTGCATTGTCTGAATTGATGCCTCTGAACTCTACTCATCTGAAGTGCATATATGTGATTTGCATGTATAGTACATTGAAAAACCTGAACTGCATTTGAATGCTGTTTGAAAACTGTCTGTTGCATAATTCATTGAAAACCTGAATTGCATATAGGACTGTTGATTTTACCTTGTTATTCATGACCTCTATGGTATATCAAATGGTAAGTTACCAAAAGGTAGGGAAATCTGTC
Source organism: Amorphophallus konjac (assembly GCA_022559845.1). Taxonomy (NCBI): domain Eukaryota; kingdom Viridiplantae; phylum Streptophyta; class Magnoliopsida; order Alismatales; family Araceae; genus Amorphophallus; species Amorphophallus konjac. The sequence continues at coordinate 254,544,148 of CM040120.1, forward strand.
CGGAGGTCCTTACTATGTGAGAGCTGGTCTTTTAGACCAAGTGCTCCGCCTAGTACCATGGGTCATTTTACTTGATAGGGCAGTCTAAATGTGCATGAATTATTTGGTATCATATGTTCAGTTTTCAGTGCAAACATTGCATATTTTCAGGGGGAGTTAGTTGCATATCCTTGCATAGCATTCAATGTTGAGTCTTTGCATGTCCCTGCATACATATAGTGCATTGCATCTCCTTATATTGAAAATGCCAAAAAGAGTGATTGAATGCATATTGTGAGGGGGAGTCAATGCATTGCATATAGGTTGTCAAATGCATACATATGTCAAAACTCATTGCATATCCTTTCTTATTGACTTTGTTGACAAACCTTAATCATATTCTGAAAACTTTGAGCTTCACAATCTCTATCTTAACAATTGGTATTTCTCCCATCAATTGGTATCATTTCATTTCAGAATTCTATCAGTCTTTCATGAGGATTTCAAGGGCTATCTCGATCATAAATCTGAAAACTCTTGAACTAGAAATCTTCTATTATACAGTTTTATGAATGTCTGAAATAACTCATGTGGTTTAAGTTTAATGTTCATGGAGTTTGACTTTAAAATCTCTTAAAAAAATATCTGAAGCATGTTTAATAAACCTTAACCATTTGTTTCATGCTGTGTCTTGTGAAAAATTTCTGAAATCTGCACTTTTGAATACATGACTTTAATTGGTTAAGTACATGAAACTATTATTGATTTGAAGTAAATGAATGTCTCTGAAATGTCTAAAGGGTTATATCTGTCAGAGCAATGACATTGGTCACTGAGAAACACAAGTCCAAAGGACTGTGTCATGAGGTGCCTTAGTTAACTCTGCATAAAATTCATTGAAAATCAGGTAGAGCAATGGCATGCACACTGAGAAATACAACTCACTCATTAAAAAATGATTTGTAGTGTGTCATGATGTGTAAATGCTAACTCTGTTCACATAAAGCATGACAGTTAGTCACACTAAGGGCTTAGGGATATTGGCCTCTAATCAAGGTATATCCTCTAGTTGCAATGTGTGCACTGAACTAGAGTGCTCGTAAAATTTGTAGCAAGAAAATTGTTGAACAAATTGAAATATCTGAATATTGATGTTAAAATCAAATTGCTACAACCCTAGACAAAATCATATGACTTCATAATTGCTTGATTTCAATACTAGTGCATGTAATTCTGAAAGAAGTCAATAGATTTGATTGTGTAAGAGAAAGGGAGATTAATCAAGATAAATATGAGGGCTTGGTTCATTTTTATTAAACCATGGTTTTAGATATCAATACAGAATTTTACTGATAAACTCTGCATACATTATGGTTAAACCATGCTAAACAATAAAGCTCATTCATAAGCCCTTATAATGGAAGATTTTGAAAACTTATGTTTTGGATTTATGAGATTACTATCTCTCTGAAAATCTGGCTGAATTTCTTGTGATTGGAGCTTCTTTGAAAAATCTGCTACTTGAAACTTGTCTGCTCAATATCATTGATTCATTGACCTGAACCTCTCCTTGTTATCCATCTTGTAAGATTCCACTTATTGAGGGGGAGCTTCCATGTCATATGCATCATGCTGCATAGAAACTCTTAAAGGGGGAGAATTGTGTTCTTGCATTCATATTGATTATATCAAAAAGGGGGATTTTTTGCCACAGAGGGAGAATTTTATTCAATCATTGCATGCTGGTTTGCTTTCACTTCTCAAACTATTTTCTTTTTGATGAAGTCAAAGGGGGAGAATAGTTTGAGTCATCAGAATGACTTAAATAAGAATGTCTTACATCATCAGAACGACTCACTGTGTATTCTTGCCATCATCAAAAAGGGGGAGATTGTTGTGTCTCTGGCCCCTGTGGCTTGTGGTTTTGATGATTGGCTTTAGGGGTTTGTGATGATTGGTCTTATGTGAGTTAATCACTGTGAGTCACCATGGTTTTATTCAGTCATTCTATATCTCAGTCATTTTATCAGTCATTCTTATATTCAGTCTGTCATTCAAATGTTCATTCAGTCTTTCATATGTTCAGTCAGTTTATCTGCTTACACTGTGAGTCATTGCATTTGAAATTCAGACTGGTTATTGTGAGCGACGTCACGCGGTTCGGGGTGCGAAGAGGACGCGGAGCGCGCGGGCTCCTTCTTTTTGTTTGCTGCAACACAGAAATAAGAGAAAAGAGAAGGGGCCACCACGGGAGATTGCTCCGGTGGGGCGAGCGGGACAAATGTAATATAGCAAGGTATGGGGGTTAAACGGCCATAGCGGGAAGTGACTCGCCGCGACCTCGGGGGGACGAGAATGGTGCAGAAATTAAATAGCAAGAATTAAAACGGCCATTGGGGAAGTGACTCGCCGCGGCCTCGAGAATATGAGCAGAATACCACAGAATATAAAGAAAGTATAAGAACGGGAATTTAAACGGCCATTGGGGAAGTGACTCGCCGCGGCCTCGAGAACAAGATGTGATCGCCAGGGGCCGAAAGACCCCAAAATAAAGAAAGTGATCGCGCCTACCTCAAGAGCGGGAGATGGCGGGTTACCTCTTCCTCCCCCTTCGGTCGGCCGACGGAGAGGGCTTTCCTTGGGTACCCTTGCTAAACAACGACAAACAAGTAACGAGTGGATTAGAAAGATGAAGGTGTAGTATTCAAATCCTTGCGATAAAAATAACGAAATGATGGCAAGACACACACCTGGTTGGTGTTGTCTTTTAAACCCCTCTCGGACTCGAGTAGGAGGAAAATGAGATGATGGATGCAAGAAGTATATAAGAAGAGGCGCCCTTATGAAGGGGGATAGATGATGCGAGATGATGAATGCAAAAGAACTAAGAAGAAAAGGAAAGGATTGGCTTATTGGATGTGCCGATGGTGAAATCCGGCGGAGCTCCGGCAGCGTAGGGATGGCGTGGAAGCGCGGTGGATGAAGACGACCTTCCTCTCGCGAGCGTGGGCACCCGAGAAGCCGGCAGAACCTCCACCTACAAAAGACCCCACGGGTTATAAAATGACTCCGGTAGCCTCTGGGCTCCGGCAGCCTATCGGATCTCTTCGAAGCTCCCCGTGAACTGAGGGGGTGGGCCTCTATTTATAGGGCTCCAGAGGATGGAGGCGTCCAGGACCCTGGACACCTCCATCAAGGCCGAACTAATATTTTATTCTATTTTTATTCATTTTTTCGGAATATTTTTGTGGAGGCGTCCAGGGCCCCGGACGCCTCCAACAGGTCCACCGAACACCGCCGACGGCCGCACGCGGTTTGGCATAACGCGTGATTTTGTGAGCGGCGTCTCGTGATTCAGAAATGGGCGCGTCCAGCTGTCGGAACGTCTCCATAATTTGGCTTTTTTCACCCACGACAAACCGTCGTTCGGTGGGCGACGCCCGTGAGGGAGTTGATGGAGGCGTCCAGGGGCCTGGATGCCTCCATTAATATATTTTTTTTATTTTTTTTATTTTGTCTTTTTATGCCAAAGCTGGCATTATATATTTTTTATGCTTGTTTTTATGGAGGCGTCCAGGGGCCTGGACGCCTCCATTAATGTATAAGTTTTTATTTTGTTTTATCTTTTTATGCCAACTAGCATATATATATATATATATATTTTTATATTTGTTTTTATGGAGGCATCTAGGGGCCTGGACGCCTCCATTAATATATTATTTTTTATTTGTGTTTTGGGTTTTGAAAAATAAAAATAAAATAAATTAAAAGAATGGGGGCGTCCAGGGGCCTGGACACCCCCATTAAGACCCACCCGGGTCCTCAGTTCAAGCGTTGGCGGCCACCCGGCAGACACCCTTCTTGGTTCCGGAACCTCCTGATGCGTCTGACTGGTGTTGATGCCGTCCGAATGCCGTGACGAGATGATTCCGGATGCCGAAAAGGGCGGAAGAAGACTCAAGAAAAGGAAGCACTCGAGCGATTCAAAATGCGTAAGCCGTTGCGGGGCGTTGTATAGTAATATGAGACTTTCTCGGGAGACGTCAGGAATGGCGTGTCTACAGCTGCCCCGCCTTGGCGTCTGCTTTGCAAGGGAGCGACACGTAGTGGAATGGTATCGAAGTGGAGTGAAATGAAGTGGGAGCGGAGTGATAAGTTGACGCCAAGGTGTGATGAGACACGCTTCTGACGTACTGTTTGGAATTTTTCCTGAAGTTTCAATGAGGCGACCTTGAAGGAGGTCTTTCAAGTCTTGACGGTTGCTTGGACGGAGATCAAATAAAGGAGGGTGAAATGTGCACTCAGGCACGAAAAATAAAGGAGACCAACTTCTCGGTGTGGAAGTACCTGGGTCATAAACCTGCAGGTTTCACCTTTGGGAGCGGTTACCAGCCAATGTGGAAGTGCTGCAGCCAAGGTGGGTCAAACAAGGTAAAAAGTAAAGAAATATCTGAGGGTCTGTCCAAACAAGGGTCACTTTTGGAAGAGCAGCGTAGAGCCGTTTCAAGGAAACTCAGTTATTTCATTTGGAGTGGAATATCTCATATTTGTAGGAATTGAAACACAACGGCTTTCACAATCGGATCACTTGAATGATCTTCCGCAATAAATCAAAGTCCTATATGAATGCATGCTGGGTTAAAATAAAAATTTAAAACAAACTAAAATAGAAAATAGCCAAGGATAATATTGTCAACTTGTTAAGAACGGGTCAGGATACCGATCCGGTGAGCCGACACTGGGCTGGGGCCCGTTTATCTGCGCACCAACTCACTGAATGGAACCGTCGTCCCCATGCTACCACAAGTTAACGGCCTATCCGTACAACCCAAATTTTTTCGGGATCATCACTGTTTTTGTTGAAGGGGAACTCAAATCCCAGATTTGTTCGGGCCGCAAGGTCCTTGACATGTTCTAGTAGCGTAGGTATCGTATACTATGATGCATGACATGATGAGACCAACCATTGAAAGGTGGGACAGGAGACAGGACAAAGACGTCCGCTAGTAAAACCTGCACAGACTAGCAAAGGTTATCAGAAAGTAGCAGAATCACACCACAGTACAAAGGAGATCCAGACAAAATCTTGATAATGACCACTGACGTGACATGTTCCGTCCTGTAGCGATCTTCCCTTCCTATAAGAACTCCCCTTAGGCTAGTTCATTCAAATGCACCAAGGTGGGTTTTGGAAGCTCAGGAGAGGAAAGAGGGGAGAATCTAGAGATTTTCAGGATGGAAGGAGAGTCTTCCCGCGTTATGAAGAGGAGCAGGCCTAGCAGCGAGATCAGGCGACTCTCCGACCTCGAGGGTCATTTGAGTGGGACGATCATGTCGCATATGGTAAGCTGATTCATTTCAAATTTCTCCACGCGAACCTTCTTCTTACTTCCTTCATTTCTTCTTCTTTCTTTTCTCTTCCAGCCATATCCACTCTTCCCAGGCCCGAGGAAGTTTTCCAAACTGCCATGGCTTTCAAAGCTAACTTCCAACATCTCCATCGGCATGAGGGCCATACTCTCGAAGTGGCATCTGTAGGGGTTCCTTATTCACGCCAAACACTATGAGAAGATTCGTATGGACTGGGCGGCTATGGACGCACTAGTGGAGATCTGGCATCCCCAGACCCACACTTTTATCTTCCCGACCTTCGAGGTGACCATCCTCCTCGAGGAGGTGGAACTTTTGCTCGGATTGAAGAAATTCAAGAGTGACGGGAAGGTGAAGGCTATGCGGATGCTGACACGGGGGACTTACGAAAGCGTTCTTGGAAGCTTCATGCCGCCCGACGCAGCCAGAAAGGTCTGTACTCAAAAGGGGATCGATCTCCAAAAGCTTGCGGAGTGGGTCATGGACGCCCTGAGAGGGTCACCAGACGATGACTATTTGGAGGGAATCATGAAGGGGTTCACCATTTGTCTGGCGGGTGCTCTCTTGTTTCCTTATACCGATAACATGGTGGAGGAAGACCAACTGAGTGCTATCTGCGGGATCTGGCGTGGAAAGAGGGTGGGACCCGCTGTCCTCGCCTACCTGTATAGTGGCCTTACTGCCTCGAGCATGGGTAAGCCTCCTTTTGGTTGCGCACTTGTCCTGAGTTGCTGGCTGGATTTGCATTTCAAGTTTGATCACCGTGAGGGAATGCCGACCGCTTCGAAGCTCTTCCAACAAAGCCCTCTTCATCACATAGCCGACGTGTTAGGGTTCGGTGGTACTGTAGTGAACCGCGTTCCGTGGCTGAAGAAACGTGAAGACTGGCGGTCTCACTTCCGCACTGTGACACAAGGCTTCTTTACTTGCGCACCGGCATGTTTGCTTTCGCTTGATCTCCTCATGAGGCCTTCCCCCGAAGTTGATCTTCAACTGATCGGCGCGACCGAGTTTCTCCTTTATAACGCGCATCGATGCTGCCTCCAGGTCGGCATTCCACGCCATTCGTTCCCACTATCGACTAGCATCGTTCCTTTGAAGAAGAGAGAGTTGGGTACTGAAGCGGATGCGAAGGAAGCGAAGGCCGTCAAAGCACCCTGGAGGACAAGTGTTGCGGGAAAGGCCTTAGCGCACGTGGGGGAAGAATGTGAGCTGTGGAGGGCTTATGTAACCGAACTGGGGAAGTTAAGGCCTAAGGCGCCTAAGCCCCTGATGTAGTTCACTCTGTTTTTCTGATGGAATAAAATCTGGCATGGATGTTTTGGACCCTTGTCCCCTTAATTATTATTATCTTTTTGTGATTTTTCTTTTTCTTTTTCTTTTGTTTGGATTATATACATACGCTTATCTCTTTTTTTTTCTTTTATTATATATTTTTTTGAAATTTTTATTATGGGGGCGTCCAAGGGCCTGGACGCCCCTAATTTTTTATTTATAATTTTTTTAAGTTTTTGTTTTGGGGGCGTCCAGTGTCCTGGACGCCCCAAATTTTTATTTATTATTTTTTTGGTTTTTGTTTTGGGCGGATCCAGGGTCCTGGACGCCCCAAATTTTTATTTATTATTTTTTTTGATTTTTTTGTTTTGGGGGCGTCCAGGCGCCTGGACGCCCCTAATTTTTGAATTTTGAAAAAAATAAAAAAAAGGTGGGGGCGTCCAGGCGCCTGGACGCCCCAATCAGAGTGGTTTCTACATATATGGGGGGCCTCACCCCCTGCTCACTTGTACTGTTCATTCTGACGACCCCGTCACCCCAGACGACCCATTCTTAGTCCCAATGGAGCGAGGAGGATCGAGCCAGGGTCCAGAGAAGCGGAAACAACGGGCTCGTCGTCCGAGGAGGCTGAGGGATGATGCCGAGGAGGCCGCAGCAGAGGAGATTGTTGCGGAGGAGGGGATGGAGGTGCCTCTTCTGGCCGCGGAGGCCGCTGCGGGCGTTGGCGACGTGGGAGAGGACGATCACGACCCGGTAAGCCCTTCGGAACTCTCACTCTGTGGTTCAATAGGCTAAACGGACGGGCGAGAGGCTGTGAGAGAAGGCCGGGGAGTGAGGGAAAGGAGGCGTCCAGGGCCCTGGACGCCTCCACATTTTCTTTTTCTTTTTGTTTATTTGTTTATTTACGTAAATAATAAAATAGGATTTTAAAAATAAGGAGGCGTCCAGGACCTGGGACGCCTCCATAATAATATATATATTATTAATATAATTTTTGTTTTGGGTTTTTCTATAAAGAAAAAAAGGAAAATAGAGAGGAAGCGTCCAACGTTTTGGACGCCTCCATGAAAATCCTGAAATTTTTTAAAGATAAGATAACATAAAATAAATAAGTAGAATATGTAGTGTTATTGCTTAATATTATTCATGATGCTGATGTGTTCTTTGTTGGTTTTGTGGTGTGCAGGGCGTGATGAAGGGCCGGATCAGCTGGTCCCTAGTGGTGGCAGCATACCGTGGACTGCCAGACTTTCAGAGGGCGCGTATGGACGCCATGGGCTTTGGAGCCTTCCTCAGGATCGAGCCCTTTCGGCTCGACCTTCCTCTTATCCAGGCATTGAGAGAGCGGTGGCACGCACCGAGCCGGGCGTTTCTGATGCCCTGGGGGCACATGGTGCCGACACTAGAGGACGTGGCTCGGATCACCGGGCTACGGGTGGACGGAGAGGCGGTGAGTGGTGTCACCTACCCCGACTACCGAGAGAGTGCCCTAGACCTGCTGTGGTTAGAGACGAGCGTGACTGACAGGGACAGCAGGGTAGTCGGCCGAGTGGAGATCATGGAGGCGCTCGGATTCGTCGACCCACGCCAGCGGGTTAGCGAGACTGGAGCGGAGTTTCTGGCACGACTGGAGGGAGACGCTCGTGCAGCTTTCACCCAGGACCCGAGCGAGCGGGAGCTGGTGGATCTAGACCTCCGGAGGTTTCTTTTCTTCTTCCTGGGCCACCTTCTGCTAGGGACGAAGGGGGATGGCATCCACTGCCGTTTCCTCGGGATCTTGGCGGATCTGGACAGAGTGGGACACTACGCGTGGGGAGCGGCAATGCTTGCCCATTTGATTGCTGATCTCTCCCAGACTTCAGAGAAGGAGACGATAGTCAGTGGCTTCGCACCTTTTCTTCAGGTAAATATTTTATTTATGCATTCCCACAGTTAAATATGCAATTATTGTACTAATGATGTATGATGGATGCAGGTGTGGAGCTGTTACTATTTCCCGATGGGGAGGGCTAGGCATGGGAACAGGAGGGCCGTGCCTCTGGCGCGGCGGTGGAGGCCGGTCGTGGTTGCAGCACCCCACGGCTACCAGCTGGCGTCACTTCGTCGGGAGCTGAGCGAGTATCCCGAGGCCATGGTATGATGCGTATGGTTTTTTATGTTTTCTTATGTGACTGAATGGCAACTAATATGATGTATGTATGATGATGTAGGTGGTGTGGAGACCCTACCTGGGCATGGGCGACGCTGGCCAGCCTTGGGTTGTAGTGGGTCTTCCTCGTTTCAGGCGGGACGTGTGGGTCCATTGCCTGAACGAGATCGAGCCGCTTCGGCTGAGGCTGGTTATGAGGACGTTGGGGCTAGCCCAGGAGTGGGTTGATGTAGAAGAGCCGGCCCGCATCGGGCGGAAGACCAAGGGGAAGGTGAAGATTGTGGACTGGCATACGCGCTTCCCAGCACAGTACCAGGACTGGCAGCAGGGCGGGGTCCCAGTGGTATCCCATGTACAGGACAGCACAGATTACATGAGACGATATCGAGCTACGTACGGGGACCGCCTCTCCTTGGGTGGTATGGAAGGGGTAAGTGAAATGAAACTGCTTCACCCTTCTATATGTATATGCATGTGGCAGTAACTTATGTGCAATGCAGGATGCTCGTGACAACATGATTGCCGACCTGCGGGCCCAGCTGGCAGACGCCAGGCGGCAGTTAGTGGCCATCCGACAGGAGTTGGAGATCCTGGTGAGTCTATGCAATGCATTTTTTTGTGACCTAGATTTTTGATGCTTAGCCTTTGACTGACGTTTGCCCCGTATTTCAGCGGGCCCACCAGACAGCGGCAGTCGGGATGGCTGGTGGAGCGGGTTCCTATTCGCGGGGCCCTCCTCCGGAGGTTTCTGCCCTCCAGGAGCAGCTGGCGTATGCGGTGGCTCGGGCTGAGGAGGCCGAGCGTGACCGCGAGGCTCGAGTGAGTGCTTGCTTGTCCCTGACCCTCTTCTAGCTGCTTTCCTTTTATCACTGCTCTCTTACGGTGCATGCGTGCTTTGACAGGTGGCCGAGATTCGGGAGGCCCTGGCCCGTGCTGTTCGTGCTGAGCAGGAGCGCGATGCCTGGGTGGCAGAGCGTGACGCCCGGATTGCGGAGCTAGAGGAGGAGCGGCGACGGGAGGCTGAGGAGCTTCCTCGCGACGTAGTGGATCTGCGGATCGCCCTCGAGCTGTCGAGGAGAGAGGCGATGAGGGAGAGAGAGGAGAGGGAGAGGGATAGGGAGACCGTGGAGAGAGAGAGGGAGAGGGATAGGGAGACCATAGAGAAAGAAAGGGAGTACAGGATGGCAGAGTGATATCGAGATTGGGACGAGAGGAGAGCTCTGGTGGCCCAGGTGTCGGAGCTCCGGCTGAGTCTTGGCACGTCGGAGGGGAAACTTCGGGAGAGTGAGGAGCGGTATCAGAGGGTGAAGGAGCGCGGGGCGCGACTTCGTCAGTCCGGTTCCTTTTCTGTGGGCAGCTTTCTAGTTTCTTCGGCCGAGCAGCGTCGCTGCACCTTGGAGGCTGGCATGGTGCCACCTGGAGAGGCGAGCACGGCTTCTCAGGGCTCGCAGAGGTCGCAGAGGCCCCCTAGGGATCCCCGTCAGAGGAGGGAGGAGAGAGATGACCAGGAGGGTGGTGGTGAGAGTTAGAGAGTTGTTTGTATACCCCACCGTCCTCACTGTATGATGTACTTTTGACTGTTTGTATGAAATGGATTTCGTGTGGTTCCTTTTGTCGTGTGCCCTTTTCCTTCCTGCACTTTCTTTCACACCACGTTGTTCACGCTTCACAAGACTTTATCCTAGACAGGAGGGAACTACTTTGCATGGAGGGTTTTTTTTTTCCCTTTTTTTTCGCTTTCTTTTGGGTGCGTCCAAGCGCGAGGACGCGTCTTAATCCTCAAATTCAAATTTAAAGCGACGGGTGGCCTTCCTTCTCCGTGCCTTACCCGTAAACGAGCCCGCCTTCCGCCGAAACTTGCTCGCCCGTCTTTGTCTTCTTCCCCTCGATCGATGGAGTTCGGCGGTCTGGACCACGGCGAAGGTGGAGAGGGACGCGGGACCCCTCGCCCAAGGAGGGACGCGCCAGAGCACGGAACGGCGTCTATGGAGGAGGAAGGGCCGCTTCGGGCCCCCGAGAGACCCGAGGGGCCCGATGTCGCGGAGGGAGGTGAACACGGTCTGGTAGGTGCTTGGTTTTCCCCCTCTTCGATCCATTTTGAGTCTTGAAGCAAGCCGTGCTAGGGGGGAAAGGGTTCGGCGAGTGTTGCACTTAAATGATGGACGCGTCATAGACAGGGGACGCGTTCTTTTTGACTGATGTGGGACCCCTTTCTTGGTGCAGGACATGGCGAGGACCCCGGGCCTGGCCGATGAGTGGGCGAGTGCGGACGAGCCGAGCCACGTCAGGAGGGAGAGTCGCGGCAAGGCGAGGCTCGAGGACTGGCACGTACGTCTCCCTGGACAGCAAGGGAGTGTATTGGTGCAGGACAGCGCCGACTTCCTGCGGTGGCAGAGAGAGAGTTATGCGGGGCTTCCCCAAACTGGGGCCACGCGTGGCATCGGCGGCTCGCGCGCCCAACTGTCAGAGGCTAGGCGGCAGCTGGCCATCGCTCAACATGAGCTGTCGCTCCTGGTAAGTTACGTGCCGCACTTTTATCTTCAGATTTTGGAGTTTCACTGACGGCCGTTGTTTATTTCATTCCAGCGTGCCCAGCAGACAGCGACGGCGGGGATGATTGGTGGCGCATCTTCCAGTTCCTCGGCCCCTTTTCTCGAGATTACCTCCCTCCGGGAGTAACTTACCGATGCGGTGGCTCGCGCGACCCGGGCGGAAGAGGAGCGTGATGCCTGGGTGGCGACTGTAGCAGAGCTGCGACATCGCGGTGAGGAGAGACCTTCTCCAGACATCCTGGAGTTAAGGGTTCTTCTACAGATGATGAGGAGAGAGGCAGAGAGCGAGCGACATCGGGATCAGACCGAGAGGAGGGCCTTGGAGGCCCAAGTGAGGGAGCTCCAACTGGGCCTTCAGGCCGTCGTGCAGAGGCTAGGAGGGATGGAGACGCGCTACGAGAGAGCGCGAGAGTTCGGGGAGCGACTGCGCCAGTCTGGTCGCTTTGCCGCTAGTGGCTTCTTTGCCACGCCAGGGGAGGAGCAGCGAGTCACTGCTGCGGAGCAGGCGCCAAGAGGCGAGGCAGGTGCTGCTGCACGAGGATCCCGGAGGCTTCTGAGGGACCCTCACCTCGGGGGAGAGGAGAGGGACGCCTAGAGGGACGAGCATGAAGATGATGGCAACAGTTGGCGAGCTAGTGGACCCGCCCCCTCTCTATGATTGTAGTGTTTATGACAGCTTATGTAGAATTATGAATGGAGTGATTTGATTTTTTGCTGCTCATTTGTTCTCTTGTGCATTCCTTCTTCCCTACACTTCCTCTCCTTTGCACTGTTCCCATGTGATGGGTCTGCCGATACTCCACCCTAAATAGAGAATCGCGTCTTGTTGTGACCATTTTCCACGGGAATCTACCGTCGAAGTCAATAATGACGGCCCTAGTTCCTTCCCCAGATGTTGCGTCAAATTTTGCAGACGTCCTCCAAAACATGATAGGGTATCCCTAGACAACATAGAGTGCTAGTCGTCATATTCTTCGTCCAATCAATCACCCTGTGCGAGTGGTGAAGTGACACACGGGACCGCATGGCAGGTGCCTTATCATGAGGGCTGTCATTAATAGGTGATGGAGGCAATCTTGGCCTGCACTCCTTCCATTTCTATAAATTCGTGTCCCTTTTATCCTCCCAGGTATATCGAGAGCTAACTCGAGGAGCACAAGTTCTCACGGGAGAGGAGGAGTTCAAAATTCCGAGAGTTGGATGGAGGGTGAATCTTCCCACTCCTCGAAGAGAAGCAGATCCAGTGGTAGTAGTTCCAGGAGGCTTTCGGACCTCGAAGGGCACTTCAGTGAAAGGGCCCAATCACAACTCGTAAGCCAAGTTTTCTGCCCTTTTCTCATTCTTTTTTTCTTCCTTTCTTTCTGACCAAACCTCCTCTCCATTCCCTGCATGCGTAGAGTGTGATGAAATCACACATTTCATGGGAGTTAGCAGTGGCCGCATACAGGGGTCTTCCGGATTTTCAGAAGGCCAGGCTAGACGTGATGGGTTTTGGCACCTTTCTTCGGATCGAGCCGATCCAGCTCGACCTAGTCCTGATCCAAGCCTTGTGTGAGAGATGGGACCCAGTGAGTCGGGCATTCCTGATGCCCTGGGGGCACATGGTGCCCAGCTTGGAGGATGTGGTCCGGATCACAAGCCTGAAGGTGGAGGGCGAGGCAGTGACCGGAGTCACTTACGCGGACTACAGAGAAGGTGCCCAGAAGTTACTGGGTTTGGACCTAGATGGTCGGAAAAATAGGTCGGTAGCTAGGGCATCCCTTATGGATGCATTAGGGCTCACCGACACTCGTCGGAGGGACGATGAATCCTCAGAAGAGTTCATGGGAAGGATGGAAATAGGATGCCGTGCCTTGTACTGCACAGATTTCGGCGACTGGGAAAGATGCAACATAGATTTGAGGAGATTTCTCCTCTTCCTTTTGGGGAGATTGGTACTGAGCTCGAAAGGGGACGGTATCCAATGTCGCTTCCTGGAGCTGCTGTCAGACCTTGAAAGAGTAGGGTATTATGCCTGGGGAGCCGCCATGCTGGCACACTTGTTTGCAGGCCTATTCCAAGAAACGGATCGTGAGATGACTGTGAGTGGTTTCACACCATTCATCCAAGTATTTTTTAGTTTTGCTTGTTTTGTATTTTTTTTTGTGTTTTTGCAAGGTTTTGATGACCTACGCCGAGCAGCTGTGGAGCTATTATTACCTCACTATGGGGAGAGCTCGGCATTGGCGACCCGCGATGGTGCCGCTAGCCAGGCGGTGGGAACCCATCATGAGTGCGGCACCCCTAACCTACCAACTGATGGTGCTAAGGCGGGAGCTACAGGAGTTCCCTGCAGCGATGGTAAACTGGAGACCCTACTCAGACATGGTCGATGCCGACCAGCCGTGGGTTCTAGCAAGTCGTGCCCGGTTCGGACGGGAACTGTGGATGCACTGCCTGAATGAAATCGAGCCGCTTCGGCTACGATTAGTTATGAGGACTTTAGGACTGGCTCAAGAATGGGTGGATTCAGCTGTGCCACCTCGTGTCGGGAGAAAGACGCGGGGACCGGCGACCTGCATTGACTGGCGCGTGCGATTCCCCGAACAGTATGAGGACTGGCAACGGGGTGGCACGATTGTAGAATCACAGGCGCGGGATAGCGAGGACTACTTGCGTCTATATAGGACAAGTACGCATAGCGGTTCCAACCCCGGGGACTTGTGGAGGTAGGTTTCCCCTTTTCTCTTTTCTTCTTTCTCCTTTTCTTGGTTTTTTGGTGAAAATGCTGACTCGTAAGGCTGCAGGATGTCCGGGATGCCATGATAGCGAATTTACGAACTCGCTTGACAGAGATGGAACAACAGTTGGGTGATGCCCGCGGAGCTACGAGCGCCTTGGTAGGTGTACAGTACGTTCCTAATTAAAACCCCAGATTCCAGATGTTGGCTGCTAATTCACGCGGTCGTAGCATGCCCAGATTGGCGCGGCCTCCCCAGCGATGGGAGTAGGTGGTGCCTCTTCCAGCTTATGGATTCCCATCTCAGAACTTGACTTACTTCATGAGCAACTTGCTCATGCCACGCAGCGTGCTGCAGAGGCAGAAGGGATGCTCCGTATACAGGTAAAAGTTTCAGCTCTTTGTTTATGCCTTATCGTGTATCTGAGATGGTACACTCGGCAGGAAAAGGAGACGGAAGAAGCGCTTGGCCAAGCTGCGCAGAAGGAGGCTAAGATAGCAGAACTGGAGAGGGAACTGCGGCGTCATCCTGATGACGACTCCTCTAGGGATGCTGTGGAACTGAGGATCACTCTCCAGTTGGAGAGGGAAGACCGCGAGAGAGAACGTGCAGAGAAAGAAAGAGACGCAAAGAGAGAAAGAGCCAACAAATTGACTGAAAGGGAGGAACGAAGGGCCATGGAGGCCCAACTATTCGAACTCCGAATCAGCCTTGGTCTTGCTGAACAGTGGCTGAGAGATGGTGAGGAGCGCTACCGAAGAGCACGAGAGCGTGGCTTTCGTGTTGGTAGCTTCTCTGCTGCTTCCGTAGATCAACGCCGGGATGTGGGAATAGGAAGAGGAGTACAGAGCGATAGGAGTACCGCTTTTCATAGTTGGGTAGCACCTTTGAGAGCGTTTTGCCCGGAGAGTAGTGGGACGAGTAATGCGGAGAGAGAGGGCGGAACTTGATGTAATTTTTTTGGTTTTTGGAATAAAATACAAGGTTTGGTTTGTTTGGTTTTCACCTTTGCTTCTGTTGCCTGGATCCCTGCACACATCACTGAAACAAACAAATCAGAATTTCTGTTCTGACTTGGCCCCTTGCTCAATAAGCAAATGGTCACTGTGACTGTCCTTGATGACTGGTCAAGGGGCCAAGCCTTTATTTAACGAAGGCAAGGGAAAGATGCGGTGATGATAAATGCGACAGGCAAGCACACGAATGCAAGCGGTATTAAAAGTGAGATGCTGCACGCAAATGCAATCATGCAAAATTGATTTGTTTTCTTTTTTTTTTATATTTGACATTTTTTGTTTTATCATAAAAAGATTTTTTTTGTTTGCAAATATGTGCATTTTCTCTTGTCTATTTTTTTTGTTGCTTTTATCATTTCAATTTTTTTGTTGCTAACGCCTGGCAAGCACCCAAATGGCACCTAACCTACGTGAGACAGGGGTTTCTTACTAACCTCCCAGGTATCCTAAGTGCACATCTAGGTTGATTTGGGCCTCTAGACCCCTCGAATGATGATCCCGCCGGCTAAGACTTACCCTGATGATAATACCGTCATGCCATGCTTAGGCTCCCAGTCGCTTCCGACCACAGGGATTCACCCAAAAGGTGTTTGAGGTAAATGATTTGCCCGACCCGGGTCTGTTTCCTTACAACTCTAGATGGTATATGATGGACCACCCTGGAACCCTAACGACCAACCGCGCGATGCTGACCCGGAATCAGACGCCGTCGCACCCATAGGTGACGCGCTTGCATTGGCCTAAGCCCGAGGTTAAACAAGAAGACATCAAGGTGGTAAACAGGGGTCTTGACCAGCCAGAGACACGGAGACTCCTTCGTAGCGATAGCTTTTGCTTTTCAAAGTAGGCAACCAAATGTGTATATTAAAATAAGGTCGTAGACCCTGGGCAGTTTTCACCTTTCAGAAACTCCATCGAACCTTCATCTTTAGAGGGAGAAGGAAGAGTGTAGGGGATAAACCTCCTGAGAGGACCGGCAAAACCATTAACCCGGCGAGCGAATAAGGGCCCATTAACTCTTTCCTTTCGGACAACTTCGGACCAAATCTCGAGCATTTACATTCCACGGCCCCTTTTGTGGATTCAGACTTTTACTTTGAGGGGTTCCATTTATTGCAACAGGCACGGTCATGACCAGGCTTTTCTCTTGATTTTGACTTTGTATTTCTTTTTGTGAGGGAGATATAGTCGTTTGACGTTTGTAGGCTCCCTTTTCGTATGCCTGCGGGGACACTGCCCTCTTCTCGTGCTCTGATCGATGCTCGAGGAAATGGATCCTACTCTTGCCTTTGGGGTTTGAGTTTCGGTTTCTCATGCTTAGCGTTTTAAGGGCGCCGACTGTCTCATTTGGTCGAAGAGAAAAGAATAAAGATTACACCTTCCGGAGATCTTCTGGGTGACGCTCCACCGTAGGTGATGCTACCGACTTTTTTGAATAAAATACATAAGTGAGCACATGTTAGCTTCCTTCGAACGAGCATAAGCCGACGTGGTCGGACAAGGATCTCCACGGTTCTGGCAAACAAAGACCCGGTGCCTACCAAGCCTTGATGGGCCCTATCCTAACATGAAGGTTAAATGCAGGGACTTAACTATATGGTGACTGCCAGGCATCGGCATTTTGAATTTTCCATATTTTTAGTGGTTTTCAATATTTCTTTGTTTTTGATGTTTTTATCTTTTCATCATTCTTTTTGTTTTGTGCTAAGGGTAGTATTTCTTAAGATAAAGCCCATTCCAAGGGTGGGATAACTCGGTCCCTTCGGCGTTGACTAGCTTGTAGGCGTTGCCAGGGTACACGGCTTGAATTACAAATGGTCCTTCCCAATTGGGTTGGAGCTTAGAACGCGGACCTCCAGGTTTGACAAAAATTCTTTTTACGACCATCTCACCGACTTTGAATTTTCTCTCAACGACTTTCTTTTGGTAAAAGCGAGCGAGTCTATTTTGATACACACGCGCGTGTTCGGCAGCGGCCAGCCGCTTCTCATCCAAGAGTTCCAACTGGGCGAGGAGTGAATTACGATGATCGTCGAGGGGAAATTCCTCGTCCAATTGTACCCTAAGAGAAGGGATCAGAGTCTCGTACGGGACTACCGCTTCCATACCATAAGTAAGGGCAAATGGAGTCTGCCCGGTGGGGGTACGGATTGAAGTGCGATAGGCCCATAGGGCTTCGATAAGTTTTTCTGGCCAGTCTGAAAACTTACTAGACTCGCAGGTTTTTTTGATGATTTTGAGCAATATTTTATTGGTGGCCTCCGCTTGGCCGTTACCTTGTAGGTAATAAGGCGATGAATGATGCAATGCAATTGCGTACCTTTTGCAGAGGTCCTGTAGGTCCAGAGAAATGAACTGTGGCCCATTGTCGGTGACGATTGTGCTTGGGACGCTGAATCTGGCGAGGATATTTTTCATGATGAACTTGCAGACTGTTGACTCCTTGATTTCCGCGTAAGCTTCAGCTTCGGCCCATTTGGTGAAGTATTCCGTCGCAGTAAGGATGAAAGATTTCTGCTTGGTGAGGGAATTGGGATCACCTAGGGGACCAATGATGTCGAATGCCCACATGGAGAAAGGCCACGGGGAGGATATTGGATGAAGTGAGGAAGATGGTAAATGGATTTTATCGGCGTGAAGTTGACACTTGACACACCTACGGACATAGACAGTACAATCTTCTTCCATAGTGGGCCAGTAAAAGCCTTGCCGAATGATCTTCTTGGCGAGCATCTGACTATTCACGTGGCCACCACACACACCCGAGTGCATCTCCTCTACACATTTCCAAACCTCATAGTCACCAAGACATCTTAACAGAATACCAGTAAGGCTCCTCCTATAGAGTAGACCTCCAACCAATGTATATTTCTGAGCCACCCTTCTTATGGCTTTCTTGTCCTCTGTGGTGGCCCCTTCAGGATAAGACTGATCTTGGCAGTATTTGACAATTTCATAGAACCATGGTTTCTCTTCATCAGCCAGTTCTTCTTCGGCCTCTGCCAACATGATCTCCCTCTTCTCAAGGATATCTTCCTGTAGGATTTTTCTTACTATCCTGTCTTTGATGTTTACGTAGGAAGCATCGTCGATTGCAGGGGCGTGAAGTTTGTAGATGGAAATGGACTTAAACCAACTTCCTAGAGGGAACCTTATGGATGATGCCAACGAGGCGAGGGCATCGGCGAGAATATTCTGATGACGAGGGACATGAACAAAGATTAGTTTTGTGAACAGTTTGGCAAAGGCAGCAGTGAGTTCTTGGTATGGCTTGAGTTTGGGATCGCGAGTGCGATATTTAGTGAGCACCTGGCGAAGGATGAGTTGACTATCACCTACGACTCGCAACTCAGTGATACGAAAAGAATGAGCGAGTTCTAGGCCAGCTAGAAGAGCTTCATATTCGGCTATATTGTTGGTGACTGGAAATTTGAGTTGGTATGCCAATGGGAATGTGAGGCCTTCAGGCGACAGGAGAGCGACGCCGATTCCTCTCCCTTGAGAATTCAGAGCTCCATCAAAATATAGCGTCCACGTTGGCTCATCTGATTGGTTGACGGACATTAGTTCCTCATCTGGAAACTTTGATTGGACGGGATCGAACTTGGGAAGAGGATGGTGAGCGAGATGCTCGGCTATGACATAGCCTTTAATCACCTTTTGCTAGATGTAGGTGATGTCGAACTGAGAGAGAAAACTTTGCCAGCGTGCTAGCCTATCCGTAAGGACGGCTTTCTCCAGAAGGAATTTGATAGGATTCATTCGAGCAATCAAGTGGACCTCATGAGCCAAGAAGTAGTGCTTCAATTTTTGCACTACCCAAACGAGGGCAGCACAGGTTTTCTCCATGACGGTGTACTTCTGATCACAGGGATTGAGAAGTTTGGACAAGTAATAGGTTGCCCGTTCCTTGCCTTCTTCATCAGCTTGTGCGAGGACGCCTCCCACGGAGTCATCCAAGACTGAGACGTAAAGGATCAGAGGTTTTTCTGGTTTGGGTGGAATGAGAACCGGTGGACTAGCCAGATATTCCTTCAACCCTTCAAAAGCTTTCTGACATTTAGAATTCCAGTGGAATTCTACTCCTGGCTTGGTCAACTCGTAGAGAGGTCTACACCTTTGTGAATGTTGAGACACAAACCGACGAATAAACTGTAACCTCCTGATTAAACCTCAGACATCCCTCAAATTCTTGGGAGGCGGCATATCCCTGATAGCCTTAGCTTTGTCGGGATCTATCTCGATCCCTCTTTTGCTCACAATGAACCCCAGCAATTTACCTGACGACACACCAAACACACACTTCTTCGGGTTCATTTTCAGTTGGAACTCCCTTGACCTCTGCAAGACCTTAGCCAAAACTTCTGGATGTTCCATCCTGGTCCTCGATTTTACTAATAAGTCATCCACATACACTTCCAGATATATGTGTATCATGTCATGAAATATGGCCATCATCGCCCTTTGGTAAGTAGCTCCAGCATTCCTTAATCCGAACGGCATAACCACGTAACAATATGTTCCCCAAGGGGTAGTGAATGACGTCTTTTCCTGATCCTCTTCTGCGAAACGAATTTGATTGTATCCTGAAAATCCATCCATGAATGAGAGGGTTTCGTAGCCTTCTGTGTTATCAATCAACACATCAATGTGAGGTAAGGGAAAATCATCTTTTGGACACGCGCGGTTAAGGTCCCGGAAGTCGATACAAATCTTGACTTTCCCATCTTTCTTCATGACCGGGACAATGTTCGCCACCCATTGAGGATAAAGAACGACTCTAATGAACCTGGCTTTGTGGAGCTTATCGACTTCTTCTTTCATTTTCAAAGCCATTTGAGGGTGGAAACGCCTTAACCTTTGTTTTACCGAGACGGACCCTGGTTTTAGGGTTAAACGGTGTTCGACCAAGGTTGAATCCAGACCCGGCATATCCTCGTAGCTCCATGCGAACGTGTCCTTATATTTCTTGAGAACCTCAATCAATGCCTCTTCTTCAGAGGGTGATAGGTTGTCACTTATGAGGATGATCCTAGGGTCTTCCTCAGTTCCCAAGTTGACTTCTTTGGTGGATTCTTCTACGGCGGTTGACGGCTCGTCGAATCTCCTCATTCCACTAGCGTATGCGCCCGCCGCATCCTCATATTCTTCACCCTCATCTTCAGTGGGGCATTCTTCATCCGTGATCTCGTAGACTCCATACCCTTCATCAAATGCACAGTCGCCCTCACATTCTATTTTCGGTAGCCGGATGGGATTTTCTAGCAACTGGGGGATGGCAAGGAGGGCTTGACACCTGGCGGCTAAATCCAGAAGGAATCGACGAGGGATCTGCCTACCCTTGGATTTCTTCCTAGGTACTACCCTTGGCCTATCATTCCTAGATTGACTGACAATATTTACAGAAGAAGAGGAAGACGAAGAGGATGGTGTAGAATGTACAGGAGAAGACCCCTCAGAGGAGGGGTAGAAAAGGTCGCTCATCGGACCTTGGACGGGTGGTCCGCAAGGCGGGACGCACCCGTGGGAGATGTAGGAGGTTTCCTCAACCAAGATGTGTTGTTGGGGAGTTTGAAAATTGACGTTTTTTTTTTGTTTTCATTTTTAATGACAAAGTAGTGAAAAGAGATTGGAGGAGAGAGAAAAGTGGTTATGGCTAGAGGATTGTGAGGCTCATAGAGCAGATCATGGTTGAAGACCTGGCGCGGGTTGAAAAGCCCGCGTAGATATGTAAACAGAGAAGGGGATCTAGGAAGATCATCAGACAATTGTCTGGCCATGGAAGAAGATATCAGCAAAGGTTGAGACGAGTGGATGGAGAAGATGGCGGCTAATGAGCCGTCGACGGTAATGTTGAGGACGGATGAAGATCCGTCGATGACAGAGTCCTTCTGGCGAGGACGAGGATAGTTTGGAACCTTGGCAAGAGTGGTAATATTCTCTGGTATTCCGGAGATCAATGGTGGTCCTTCAGGCTGCGGAGACGAGAACATCCTTTCCAGTGCAACGGAAATGTCTCGTATATCGAACCATTTGTTCCACTCGCATTCCGGATCTTTGATCTTGCCTCTTTTGGTGATCCTCGGACATTTTTCAGCCAAATATACAGCATGTGATCCCCCATATGCTTCTCGTGGGTAATCTCCCATCTGAACAACGGGCCCTCTGTTGAAGTGGTTTGATAGAGTCCATGTGAGGGGCTTCCAATCCGCCCTGAACGGTCCTTTGAAGCCTAGGCCAAACCTACGGTTCGGCCTAATTTCCTTTGGCGGTTTGAGCATACCCTGTAATTATGCGCCCAGACCTTTACCTTGTTGATAGCCGATGTTCCTCATAATCTCCCAACCTTTGGAGTGAAAAGGGAGACATGATGTTGCGGTTGTCCTGACCGGCTCCTTTGGTGCTAGTGGAACGTGAGATAGATCACGCACGTCCAGCAATGACAATATGGGCCGATGAGAGGGCCACACAGAGGGCAGAGAGGTGTTGATAGCATCCACTGTGTGAAGGACAGGTATACTGATCACTTTAATAATTCTCCCATTGTAAGGAAACTTCAAGCACTGATGGTTGGTGGAAGGCACATCGTCCATGGCTTCGATGTAAGGGCGACCCAGTATAGCCTTGAATGTGGGGTCCATGTCGAGGACATGGAATTCTGTGGGAATTGACATGGGGCCTAGTTCTGCCTTCAGAATAATCATCCCCTGCGGCGGCCTTTTGCTATTGTCATAAGCCGTGACCGTGATCGAGGAAGGTCTTATTTGTTCCTCGTCGACCCCACACAACTGAAGAGTGCTCATGGAGATCACATTTATGGATGCACCCGTGTCCACAAGACACGGGTTTATGGATACCCCATTAATTTTTATTGAAATGCACAGTGCATATTTTCGAGCCTCCTTGGGAGCGAGCTCGTAGTTGTGGAACATGATGGCCGGTTGTGTGTCTGTTGGGGTCAGGATGGTCGAAATCTTCTCCACGGGGAGGTCTTCATTAACCATGACTCTTTGAAGGTACTCCATTAAGGCTGCCTGGTGGGATGTGGATCCTTGAAGAAGCTCCAGGATGGAGATCCGAGTAGGCGTCTTGTCCAAATGTTTTAATAGATCATACTGTGTTCCAGGGATAGCTCTTTCTGGTTGTTCTACATCATCCTTCTCTGGCTGAGATTGCTCAAGATTCTGACTGTTGTGGGGGAAAACCCTGTGGAAAATCCTTCCACTCCGGAGCACCATTGCCTGCGGCTTTTGTACCTCTGTGGGGGTAGCAGTGGGTTTTAACAGAGGTTTGAGGGGTAGTGGTGGAGGAATGGTCGATGAAGCAGGGGTGGTGACGGGAGCAGGGATTCTGATGAGGGGTTTGTTAGGTGGGGGCATGGTGGAGGTAGAGGGGATATCGTGCGGATTATGAAGGATAAGGGGTCTGGAAGGTGGAGGTGGAGACGAAGTAGAAGTGGGTAGGGCTTGAAGTGGGCAATGATTTTGAGGTGGGCGATGAGTAATGAGTGGTTTTGAAGGCATTAGTGGTGATACGGTGGAGAAAGACGGGGTTATGTATGGTTGACGGATGATAAGGGGTTCAGGAGGCGTAGGGGTAAATGTGGTAGAGGTGGATGGTAAAGTGGGGGAGTGGGAGAAGATGAGAGGGTGTGAAGGCGTAGTGGAGAGTGTCGGTTGATAAGAGATCGGGGTACGGATGAGAGGGCGTAATGATAGTGGAAATGGTGAAGGCGATACTAAAGCGGGTTGATGAGAGAGAGGTGCTACCCGGGCAAAGCAAGGGTGTTGCGTGATGATAGGATTGGCGGTAGAAAGAATGGAGGTACTTTCCTGGTGCCACACCTGCTCTCTCCCGACTTCCGGGAAGGAGGAGATGGGGTTAACCTGATGATTGGGCTGTTGGTGCTCCGGTAATGGATTCTGGATTATGCCCATGTCAGGCTGTTGTTGTGGGGCATGTTGAAGCTGTTGTTGTTGTTATGGTTGCTGTTGTTGCTGCTGTTGTAACTACTGCTGTGGCCTATGAGGAGGTCTCCTAGCCTTAAGAGCGGCGACGTATCGTCTCATTTCATCCCAATCTATTTGATGTTCATCATTCATATCGTGAATGTAATCTTTGAAATGGAAGCAGTAATCTACTGTGTGTCCTGGCTGCCTGTGGTAGACGCAGTATTTGGAGGTATCAACATTTGGGGGCCACCCGGGCCTTTCTCTGGGTAGGGCAAGTTGGTTTGATGCCATGAGGGCATTAAAAATGTCTGCTAAGGTTTCTGGCAATGGTGGATAGTAGGCTCTCTTGGGACCGAGCGGCCTCCTTTGTTGCTGTTGGGGACCATAGTTCCCCGGGGGTGGAACTTGGTTGTACTGAAGTGGTGGTTGTTGTTGCTGAGGTTGTGGTTGTTGTTGCTGGGGTTGACGTAATGGAGGCATATTATCCTGGGGTGGATTATTTTGGGGTGGAGGACGAAGAGGGAAAGGACCTGGTTGGAGGGGAAGTCGGGGCATTTGTGGAGGCCTTGGGTTGACTGCATAGTTGGCATTGTTGACCGCACCCACTTGCTCATTTGTCACGACCCCTTCTGTGGCTCCGCCCGGGACACCAGCGCCTGTCTTTCTGACTACTTTGGGCTTCGGCGACTCAAACATGTTCATAATGGGGGAGTCTTTTAACTGGGTTTGGATGTATCGGGCCCTTTCATAGAGTTCCTCCATTGTAGTAAGTTTATTCATGGCCAGGACGTGTCTGAACTGGGGGGTTGCATTAGACACAATCATCTTCACTTGTTCGGGCTCGGAGAGGGTGTCCCTTATTCTTTCGCCAGAGACCTCCATCTATCAGCATAGCGGACAAAATCCTCATCGGGCTTCATCTTTTCGGCCACTAGGTCGGTAATGGAGAGTGAGGGACCGACCCTATCCCTATATTTCTACAAGAACCTTCTCTGGACTATTTCAAAATTCTCGGCCTCGCGGGGCTCTAAGGAATAGAACCACTCAAGCGCGGGACCATACAATGATCTCCGAAAGAGGTATGCCAGGGACCTCTGATCGTTTTGCCAATAGGAGGATTCATACATGAAATCCTTGAGGTGAATGAAGGGGTTGCCGGTACCATTGTATCTGCGGTACGGGGCATTTCGGAGGGAGGAAGATGAATGACGGGAAGGATTGGCAAAGCAACCTCCGGGGTGGCTTTCACGTCCACCATCCTTCTCAGATTTTGAAACTGCTCGTCCATGCGATTCAACCTATTGAGGAGCGATTGGGCGAGCTCCTCTGGAGGTGAAGGTGGCACTTGCCACTGGGGGAGAAACTGTCTCCCGGAGACTTGAGGGGGGAACCCGGAATGAGAGGGAGCTATCGGACCACCGACAGTTGGCCCTGGCTGAAGCGGTGTGTGGGGAACAACGGGAGTTTGAGATTATGACGGGAACTGGAATGAGGGTGGTTGTTGGCTCGCTTGTCCTCGAAGCGAGGGAGACTGGATGGCTTGTGCCAATGAAGGAGATGGAATGGCCTGCACGGACTCTTGGAGAGGTGCGATGGCCGGAGTTGATTCCTGGGGCGTGGGGGAAACAGATTTCCCCTTCAGAATGGCCTGGAAGGCCCGGAGCTGTTCAGAGGTAAGCTCCGTGTTGGCGAGGACGCCCAGTAAGGAAGAGATATCCTGTGGTGGGGACGTGTCCCCGGCAATAACCTGCACCTCATGCGAGGGCTCATGAGAAGGACCCGAGTCCATAGCATAGACTCGCGGGTCGGCTGACAAACCACGACTAGGGTGGTTTTCCTCAAAAGACTCATGAGCCATGCTCACCGTTTTCCCAGAACGTAAAAACATACACTAGCAAGCAGGTAGCAGAGATTATCAAACAAGTGGATGCCTTTACGTCTTTTTTTGTGTTTTGATTTTGATGATTTTTTTGTGTTTTTAGCGAGATCTGAAGTTCAAACAAAATGGGGACCCTAGTTTATTTTTATTTCACCGCCGTGTCAGCTAGGGTCTCTCGTCTCACCACGAATGAAATGACTAACTTCGGGGAACTTCAATGGTACAACCAGCCCAGTGAACGAAGAGGAGATTCTTCGATGTCGGGGACTTACGGAGGTCCCAGTGGAGGAGATTCTAGTCCGTTGAGAGGAATTCCCAAACGGAGAGTCCTTCCTTCACCGGGAAAGGGTGATCCTCAAAAAATGAAAAAAGGATAGAAAAGAGGGATGGATGCATGCAATGAAATGCTGACAGAGATATGGAGTGGGAAAACAACAGAAATAACAGACATATAATAAACAAACAACCAATCAAAACTGACAGTGCTGCTGTGAACACAATGGGGGCGCGCGCGGGTGCCAAGGTGGAGAGGCACGGATGGTGCCGAACTTGCAAGGGTAGCCAAAAGGAAGCAGTAGAGGTCCCACCGTGATCGCCAATCTGTGAGCGACGTCACGCGGTTCGGGGTGCGAAGAGGACGCGGAGCGCGCGGGCTCCTTCTTTTTGTTTGCTGCAACACAGAAATAAGAGAAAAGAGAAGGGGCCACCACGAGAGATTGCTCCGGTGGGGCGAGCGGGACAAATGTAATATAGCAAGGTATGGGGATTAAACGGCCATAGCGGGAAGTGACTCGCCGCGACCTCGGGGGGACGGGAATGGTGCAGAAATTAAATAGCAAGAATTGAAACGGCCATTGGGGAAGTGACTCACCGCGGCCTCGAGAATATGAGTAGATAAGAATATAACATATAAGAACGTGAATTTAAACGGCCATTGGGGAAGTGACTCGCCGCGGCCTCGAGAATATGAGCAGAATACAACAGAATATAAAGAAAGTATAAGAACGGAAATTTAAACGGCCATTGGGGAAGTGACTCGCCGCGGCCTCGAGAACAAGATGTGATCGCCAGGGGCCGAAAGACCCCAAAATAAAGAAAGTGATCGCGCCTACCTCAAGAGCGGGAGATGGCGGGTTGCCTCTTCCTCCCCCTTCGGCCGGCCGACGGAGAGGGCTTTCCTTGGGTACCCTTGCTAAACAACGACAAACAAGTAACGAGTGGATTAGAAAGATGAAGGTGTAGTATTCAAATCCTTGCGATAAAAATAACGAAATGATGGCAAGACACACACCTGGTTGGTGTTGTCTTTTAAACCCCTCTCGAACTCGAGTAGGAGGAAAATGAGATGATGGATGCAAGAAGTATATAAGAAGAGGCGCCCTTATGAAGGGGGATAGATGATGCGAGATGATGAATGCAAAAGAATTAAGAAGAAAAGGAAAGGATTGGCTTATTAGATGTGCCGATGGTGAAATCCGGCGGAGCTCCGGCAGCGTAGGGATGGCGTGGAAGCGCGGTGGATGAAGACGACCTTCCTCTCGCGAGCGTGGGCACCCGAGAAGCCGGCAGAACCTCCACCTACAAAAGACCCCACAGGTTAGAAAATGACTCCGGTAGCCTCTGGGCTCCGGCAGCCTATCGGATCTCTTCGAAGCTCCCCGTGAACTGAGGGGGTGGGCCTCTATTTATAGGGCTCCGGAGGATGGAGGCATCCAGGACCTTGGACACCTCCATCAGGGCCGAACTAATACTTTATTCTATTTTTATTCATTTTTTTGGAATATTTTTGTATAGGCGTCCAGTGCTCCGGACGCCTCCAACAGGTCCACCGAACACCGCCGACGGCCGCACGCGGTTTGGCATAACGCGTGGTTTTGTGAGCGGCGCCTCGTGATTCAGAAATGGGCGCGTCCAGCTGTCGGGACGTCTCCATAATTTGACTTTTTTCACCCACGACAAACTGTCGTTCGGTGGGCGGCGCCCATGAGGGAGTTGATGGAGGCGTCCAGGGGCCTGGACGCCTCCATTAATATATTATTTTTTATTTTTTTATTTATTTTGTCTTTTTATGCCAAAGCTGGCATTATATATTTTTTATGCTTGTTTTTATGGAGGCGTCCAGGGGCCTGGACGCCTCCATTAATGTATAATTTTTTATTTTGTTTTGTCTTTTTATGCCAACTGGCATATATATATATATATATATATTACATTTGTTTTTATGGAGGCGTCCAGGGGCCTGGACGCCTCCATTAATATATTATTTTTTATTTGTGTTTTGGGTTTTGAAAAATAAAAATAAAAGAAATTAAAAGAATGGGGGCGTCCAGGGGCCTGGACGCCCCCTTTAAGACCCACCCGGGTCCTCAGTTCAAGCGTTGGCGGCCACCCGGCAGACACCCTTCTTGGTTCCGGAACCTCCTGATGCGTCTGACTGGTGTTGATGCCGTCCGAATGCCGTGACGAAACGATTTCGGATGTCGAAAAGGGCGGAAGAAGACTCAAGAAAAGGAAGCACTCGAGCGATTCAAAATGCGTAAGCCGTTGCGGGGCGTTGTATAGTAATATGAGACTTTCTCGGGAGACGTCAGGAATGGTGTGTCTACAGTTATCTGCTGCATAAAGCATTCATATGCATCTATAGAGTCTGCACATTTGCATCAGGCAGCAAGTGTGTACAACGCCCTGTGTAGGCACGACAAGTCCATACACTGGTTGCACTTTGCACAGTTGCAGGCACTTCTAAGTCTACACACCGTGTAGCTTGCTGGCATAGACTGAACACTCATCTGTCTGCATGTGTCACCAAGTCCACACATTGCATCGTGTGTTTCTTCATGAAGTCTATACATTGGCATGCAGCATCTCTTGATGTATGTACATCCTCTTCAAGCATTTCAGAGTCTATACATCGATTGGAGTTCTTTCAAGTCTATACATTGCTGAGCGTCTCACTGACTGTCTCATGCAAGTATATACAGTGGCATGTGCTTTAACTGTAAAGTCTATACATCCTGCACCGTCTCATGCAGCATCTCAAGCCAAGTCCATACATAGTTCATCAGCACTTAGAAGTCTGTACATCGGTCCGTCTTGTTCAGCGTCTTAGTGCATTCGAAGTATGTACAGCGTCTGTCTCAGCCAGCGTCTCATGCTGCGTCTTAGGCAAGTCTATATATCGCCTTCAGACTTTCAAGTCTATACACTCCATGATCTTCCAAGTATGTACATCCACAGTGTAACTTCAAAGTCTGAACATTGTCTCACTCCGTCAAAGTCCATACATTTGTCTTCTCTTCAAAGTCAGTACATTGGCATTGGGCATCCAAGTATATACATCGCCTTCTGCAAGCTTTATTACAAGTCTGTACATCAGACTGTTTCATATGCAAGACTGTACATTGGCTTCATATCATAAAGTCTGTACATTGGCTTCGCATCTGCAAGTCTGTACATCGGTTTGATATCAACAAGTCTGTACATTGGCTTCAACTCTCCAAGTCTGTACATCGTTATTTGCCAAAGTTTGTACATTGGCATCTGTTCCTACGTTGCACTTCCAAGTCTGCACATTGGGTTCTTTACCTACGATCAGCTTTGAAAGTCTGCACATTGGTAGTTTTACCAACGTTGCCTTGCCAAAGTCTATACACTGTGTTTGTTCAAGTCAGTATAGACTTAGCCTTGTTCTAGTCTGTACATCGACCAGCTATAATTGGCAAGTCTACACATCGTGATTTCATCATGACTGTACAGCCTCTTCATTGAAAGTCCACTCATCACTCAAGTCTATACTATGCACACTTGCTTTCTTGCATAAAGTCCATACACTGCACTTGGCTTGTGTTCTTCACACCAAGTATGTACAGCCTGTGCTCGCAGCAGTCAAGTCTATACACTGGGGTCGTTCAGCTGCAAGGACAGGATGCCTATACTTTGGGTGCTCATGCATTGCTCTCATCGAAGTCTACACATCCGATAGGCTTGTTACAAGTCTGTACACCGAGGACGCTTGAAGGTTCTCAAGTGTATACACTCTACACACTTGGTTATCTAATGCATTTAACTGCAAGTCTATACACTGTGCTCGCATGAAGATATCCAAGTCTATACACTCTCTCAGTGTACACACTTACTCACTTGATGTTCTTCAAAGTATGCACATCGCATAGCTTCACATATTTGAAGTCCATACATTGGAGAGTTTGTACATTGCATTTGCATTCACAAGCCTATACATCTTGAAGTCTGCCATTGCTCCCTCATTCATTGAAGTCTGCACATTGCTGAATGTTCTTCAAGTCTGAACAGTGGATGTCTTCATATGTCAAGTCTATACACTGCATGCTCACTCAACTAACTCTATACACTCGTGAGTGTCTCATCAAGTCCATACACTGGCCTTGAGCTGAAGTCTATGGCTGAGCAAGTCCATACATTGGCGGCTGTTCTTCAGAGTCTGTACATCGCAGTGAGTTGAAGGTTGCCTAAGTCTGTACAGCCGTTGGCTTCTTATGTCAAGTCCATTCATTGAGTAAAGTATATACAGTCATTGCTTGCGTCGCCTTACACGACCAAGTCTGTATAGAGTTTGCATTGCATCTCATGAAGTCTACACATTGGAAAAGTTAGTGCATGCATTGTTCATCACCTGTCTTGTTCACTGCGTCGACGCTACACGATGGAAGCGTTGACGCCTTGGGCTGATGTCCAAAGGTGTCTTGTTCAACATCAAGTCTGTACAGCATGAAGTCTGTACATTGGCTTTTGTCTTAAACAGAAGGCCTTAGGCTACACACTCTTCTGTTATGATAATGCACTCTTCAGCAAGTATATACACTAAGCACGCATGAAGACTTCTAAGTCTATACACTCCCTCACTCTGTACACACTTGCTATATTGATATCTGAAGTCTATACAATGCTTTGCATTCACAGAGTCTGTACAGGGTGTTCAGACTTAAACTGATGACTTATCCGATGCTATGTCTGACAGGGATTCTTACCGAGATTGATGACCTGGCTCGTGATCCCAGGAGGACGAGGTATGCAGATGCTGACACGTGGATGAAGCTACCTCGGTTCTAGCGAATTCCTTGGGTGGGAAAACGTGGAAGCCACGCGCCCAGGAGCTGCTGCTGCTGCTGCTATATATATGAGCCTTCTTCCACTAAAGAAGGCTGATCGATAGAAAAGGAGCAAAGTCTATACATCGAGTCAGAGAGCAGCAGAGAGTATTCGATCCAGTGAGAAGAGAAGAAGAAGAAAAAGAAGAGTGGCAGAGTGAGAGAAGCACCCGAAGTAAAAAGAGAAAGAGAGAGAGCTCGCGAGTAAGAGAAGGAAGCAGAGAAGAAGAAGGAAGCAGAGAAGAAAAAGGAAGAGAAAGAAGAAGCTTCATCTGAAGACTAGTTCCTACTGGACCGTGGATCAGATCCAGGCCAGTCAACTCCGTTGAGAGCCACATCTGTGTTTTCATCTTTTACAGCTTTCTGATTGCTGTGTTATTTTCGTTTATTATTTTCCTTTGTTTTTCTGATTACCTTTGTACTTCCGATCCTCTGGACTGAGGTCGGGTTCCTCCTATGGATTCAGGAGAAGGGAGACTTGTCTCCGGTTCTGGGCTTGTGGGTTGCAAGTCCAGGGATCCCTCCTGGTCTGGAGGAAGAGAGGTCTTCGACCTCTAGTTTCCAAGTGGCTGGGAGTCACTTGGGGTGTCCCTCCGGTTGGGAGGAAGAGGGGAGGTTGTTCCCCTGGTCAAGCTGTGTGGCAGCACCTTATTTGTAGACTGAGTCTGCAGGTTTCTAGCTTGTGCTAGTGGAAGCCTCACTCCGGTTGGGAGTGAGGGGTGGATGTAGGTCTGTGGACCGAACCACCTAAAAATATCTTGTGCAGTGGTCTGATTGTTTGCTTTGCTTCCGCTAGATGCTTGAATAGGCGCGCTCCAAGTGTTTGTATTTGAGTTGAATCGAATTGGTTCTACTCTGTGTTTATCTCTAGCATCCTAGTTTTATTTGGCCATTATTCATAGAGGGATACATTCACCCCCCCTCTGTATCCGGGCCTAGCACCCTAACATCTGGAAGCCGGGGTGCTGACCGAACAGCTCGCCAAGACCCGAGAGTCTCTTGAGAGGATAAGCCGATCCCTGGAGGAGGAGCGTCTGCGTCACCTCGAGCTAGACAATCGCTGGGAGCTCGAACGCGCCGAGCCGCTAGATCGGGCGGAGGTGGCGGAGCGCCTACGCTCTGAGGCTGAGGTGGACCGGGCCCGGGCGGAGGAGTGTGCGAGCGAAGCCGAGCGGAGGATGGTCGAGGTAGAGGAGCGTCTGGCGAGGGCGGAGGAGCGTGCGGCTGAGGCAGAGCGGGCTCGGGTCGAGCTCGTCGGAAGGGCGGGGCAGATCGAGGCGGAGGCGATCGAGCGCTATAGGAGCTCGGATGCTTACTCGGCCGACCTGGTGGAAGCCGCCCTACCCTATTACGAGGTAGCACTTCACCGAGGCACTCGAAAGGGGTTCAAGCAGGGCTATCGCCGGGCGATAAACTACGCCGACGAGCAAAACTCTGTGATCGAGTTCCCCTTTGGCCAGCGTTATGACTCGGATGAGTCAGTTTCTAGCTCCTCATCGTCGGTCGGGGAAGATTCGGAGGGGTCGCCTCCATCGGGGTCACTGGCTCCGGGCGTTTCGGGAGGGCTCACGACCGAGACAGTTCTCGCACAGGCGAGGTCAGTGTTCGAGCCGGCCGTCATCGAAGGTGCCGGGGATGACGCGTCCCCTTCCGCCGTTCTCAAGCGTCAAAGTGGGCCCGAGACCTGATGTATTTTGCCTTGTTTCGCCTCTTTCCCTTTTTGTCTCTCTTTCCTCTTTTTAGAGAGTTTCCTTTTTGTGTGATAATGGACGACTTACTCTGTTTGAGTACCATCTTTGCCGTGATTTGGTTGGCGTATCTGGAGTAGTTGGGAGATGCCGATATGTTCTGCGCGGTTTTTGCATGTTGATTTGGTAGACTTCTGACGGGGCGTCCTTTCGTTCCTTCACGCTTTGAATGCCAGGCCGCTTCGTGAATCCCGCTAGGGCGGGGATCGAGGAGTTGGAGGTGACCATTCAGGGGGATCCCTTGGCGTGTTTTAAAGGGGGGAGTCATTTAAGGCGTGCGGCCTCCCTTGGCCTATAAGAGAGACCGAAGGGCGCTCCTTCCTCCTTAACGCTAAGGATTCTCGCCGACGATCTGTCCTTACTCCTTCTTCTTCACTCTGCGTTACGCCGCTGTAATCTAAGCATGGAGGGTCCCGCGGAGGGTGATGTTGCCGACGACGGGGAGCGGCGGGCTCCCGCTGTCCTGGAATGTTGAACGGATCCCTCGGTCGCCGCGCGTGCACGAGACGGGTCTGACGGTCACCGCGCGGATCTGGGGAGGGCTTCGGCGTGTGGAAGCACGTCGTTTGCCTCTTCTTAGCTCCGGCGAGGCTTCCGGGTGGACGCCGAGGCGGAGGACGGATTGGGGTATCAGGGAAGCCTGCCGCCACTCCCCCTCTACATGGGGGGGGGAGGCGCATCAAGTTCCCTCCTCACCGAAGCCTTCCTCCGTCTGCAGCCTCTTTTTCCCTCTTCTGCTCTTCATTTCTTTCACTCTTCGGGGCTGCTTGCTCTCTCCTTCCTTCCAAGGAGTTGGCAGATTGGAAGAGGGGAGGCCTTCACGGCGCTCCTTTTTCCTGGTTGTTACCAACTTGGGAGGTAGCCTTCCTCAACGTTTAAAGGTGGCCTCCCTTCTGCAGTCCCTCTGTCACCTTTGTCACGGGCCACCCGAGCCAACTGGCTCGACCACCTCTTGTCCGAGCCAGTTTTCACACGAGGCAGAGTCAGTGGCTGGACGCGAGGAGATCAAGACCGAGTCAGCTGAGCGATGGCCTCTTGAAGCGGTGTTAGACAGATTTTTGCTTTTTGCTATGTGATGTACTGGAATTTGCCTATCTGATGTACCAGCAATTGTTTGAATGAATGGAGAGGGAATTTTATTTCATTCAATCTTGCTATACAACTTTAGAAATAGAATCTGCGTAGTGTGGTCGCATTCCATGTTCGGGGAATGGGTTCCCCTTCCATTATAGCTAGCCTGTACGCACCTTTCCCGAGCGTCTCGATCACTCGGTAGGGGCCTTCCCGGTTGGGGGATAGCTTGCCCGTCGCCTCCAGTGGTCGAGAGGCTTCGGCCTTCCTGAGGACGAAGTCCCCCGGTTGGAAACGTCTGTCTCGGACCTTGGCGTTGTAGTATCGAGTGAGGCGGCGCTGGTACTCCGTTGCTCGGACGTTCGCGATCTCTCGGAGTTCATCTGCCAGGTCGAGGTTCTCGAGCAACTTTTGCCTGTTTGCCTCGGGTGAGAAGCTGATCACTCGGAGAGACGGATTGGCGATCTCTAATGGAACGACGGCTTTGGTGCCATATACCAACTGAAAAGGGCTTTCACCGGTTGCCGTCCTGGGGGTCGTTCGGTGCGACCATAGAACGCTAGGCAATTCCTCGAGCCAGCTACCCTTAGCCTTGCCGAGTCTGGTTTTTATGCCTTTTAAGATAGTCTTGTTGGCATTTTCAACTAGCCCGTTGGCCTGAGGGTGGGCGACCGAAGTGAAGTGGTTGCGGATATTTAGGTCGGCGCATCTGTCTCGGAAATACCGAGAGTCGAATTGCCGACCGTTATCGCTTACTATCACTCGGGGGATGCCAAAGCGACAAATGATCGATTTCCAAACAAAGCCCCAAACTACTGTCTCGGTGATCCTTGCCGTAGCCTCGGCCTCGATCCACTTGGTGAAGTAGTCGATGGCGACGATGATGAACTTCTTCTGGGACTGGGCCATCGGGAATGGCCCAAGGATATCGATTCCCCACCGAGCGAAAGGTTAAGGCTCGGCTAGGGTGACAAGTTCCGTAGCCGGCTGATGGACCAAATGGTCGAACCGCTGGCAACGGTCGCACTGCCGTGCGTGAGCCATGCAGTCGCGCTGCAGGGTGGGCCACCAGTACCCCTGCCGTAGCAAGATCCTGGCTAGCGGCCGACCTCCTGCATGGGCTCCGCACAGGCCTTGGTGAATCTCTTGGATGGCTCGGCTTGCTTCGTCGGGACCGAGGCACTTCAGGAGGGGACCGGAGAACGATCTTCGGTAGAGAGTGTTGTCGAGGATGATGAAGCGCCGAGCTTGATACTTCATTCGACGGGCTTCCCGAGGGTCGGAGGGCTCTTGGGAGTCCTGTAGCTAGGATAGGTAGGGGGAGCGCCAGTCACTTGGAGTGGCCGAGTCAATAGCGAGGAGCTCCGTGTCGATGCTCGGGCGCTCTAGCTCTTCTAGGAGGACCGATCGTGTACCTTCCGGGTCTAGGGAGGAGGCCAATCGAGAGAGGGCGTCCGCCCGAGAGTTTTGCTCCCGAGCTATCCGGACTACCCCAAATTCCTCGAACTGTTGGGCCAGGCTCCGGACCAACTGAAGGTATTTGATCATGGGTGCCTCCCGAGCTTCATACTCACCGTTGACTTGACCTGTGACCAGCTGAGAGTCGGTGTGGATCCTGACTCGCTCGACCCCCAACCGTCGGGCCATGCGTGCTCCCGAGATAAGGGCCTCGTACTCGGAAGCATTGTTGGATGCCTGAAAGTTGAATTTCAAGGCGTACTGTAGCTCTATCCCTTCGGGGGACCTCAGGAGGATCCCCGCACCGCTGCCTGCCGAATTGGACGATCCATCGATGAACAGTTCCCAGGTTGGCCCGGTCGTGGTCGGAGGCTTGTCTTCAGCTGGGATGGTGCTTTCGGCAATGAAGTCGGCCAGCGCTTGGCCTTTGATTGCTGATCGTGGCCGGTACGAGATGTCGTAGGCCCCGAGCATAATGGCCCATTTGACGAGTCGCCCTGAGGCCTCGGGGTGGGCCAGAATCTTCTTCAACGGCTCGCTGGTTAGCACGGTGATGGGGTGCCCCTGGAAGTAGGGTCGAAAGTGCCTTGCGGAGGTAACCAACGCTAGCACGAGTTTCTCGGTTGCGGGGTACCTCCGTTCGGCCTCATTGAGCACCTTGCTGGTGTAGTAGATCGGTCTTTCGATTCCTGAGTCATTTCTGACTAGGACCGAGCTGACCGTGGATGGCGTCGCCGAGAGGTAGAGCAGCAAGACTTCTCCTGGGACGGGCTTGGAGAGCACCGGTGGCGAATCCAGGAACTTCTTAAGCTCGGTGGATGCTATCTGGCATTCCTCATCCCATGCGAACGTAGCAGATGCTAGCTTGGGTCCCCTCATCAGTTTGAAGAAGGGCAAGCATCGTTCGGCCGCACGGGACAGGAAACGGATGAGAGCGGCGACACGCCCTGTCAGACGCTGGACGCCTTTAACGCACGTGGGCGGGCGCATGTCCAGGATGGCCTGGACTTTGTCGGGGTTGGCTTCGATCCCGCGCTGAGTGACCAGGAAACCCAGGAACTTCCCGGATTTTACTCCAAAGGCGCACTTGGCGGGGTTGAGCTTCATGTTGTACTTCAGGAGGGTGCCGAAGGTTTCGGCAAGGTCGGTGAAGTGGTCTTGGGACTTGGGGGTCTTGACGAGCATGTCGTCGATGTAAGCCTCGACGTTTCGACCTAGCTGTCCCTCGAACATGTGATTTACCAGTCGCTGATATGTGGCTCCAGCGTTCTTCAACCCGAAGGGCATCCGGGTGTAGCAATACACGCCGCAGTCGGTGATGAAGGCGATCTTCTCGACGTCTTCTGGATTCATTCTGATCTGGTGATAACCCGAATAGGCATCTAGGAAGCTGAGTATCTCGTTGCCCGAGGTTGAATCAACCAATTGGTCGATGCTCGGTAGTGGATAGCAGTCCTTGGGGGTAGCCTTATTCAGATCGGTAAAGTCCATGCACATTCGCCATTTGCCTGTGATTTTTGGCACCAGGACGATGTTGGCTAGCCACGTTGGGTACCGGACTGGTCTGAAGAGGCCAGTCTCTTGTCCCTTGGTGACTTGCGCCTTGATGATCGCCTGCTTCTCGGGCGCATGCTTCCTTCTCCGTTGCTGTACGGGCCTCACGGTGGGGTCGAGGTTGAGCTTGTGCATCACGGTCTTCTCTGGTATGCCAGGGAGTTGATCATCGGACCAAGCAAAGACCTGAACGTACTCAGAAAGAAATTTCTTGTATTGCTGCTGTTCCTTAGGTGGTAGGTCGGCTCCGACCCTTACTCCGAGGGCCGGGTCATCGTTTAGGAATACCGTTAGCAATTCACCACCGGGCTCGGTGGTTACGGTCTTTCCTTCGATTCCCTTGGGGCCCTTATCATTCCCGTCCGGCCTTGAGGCTTCCACCGAGATGTTGTAGCACCTTCTAGCCGTGGCCTGGTTACCTCGGACTTCCCCCAACCCATTTTTGGTGGGAAACTTCATTTTCTGGTGATAGGTAGATGGTACGGCCTTTATTCGGCTGAGGATTTTCCGGCCGAAAATGGCGTTGTACGCTATCATATCCTTGATCACTATGAAGTCCACCATGACCGTAACAGTTTTGGGTGGGGTGCCGATGGTGACCGGCAGGCTTAGGGCCCTCTCGGGGTAGGTGGCCAGGCCGTTAAACCCGCAAAGGGGTGTTCGGATCGGGCGGAGCTTGGATGGGTCTTCCCCCATCTTGAGGAAACAGTCATAAGATAATACATCGGGGTCGCTCCCATTGTCAACCAGAATTCTATCTACGTTACAATGGTTTGTTGTGGCCGAGATAACGAGGGCATCATCATGCGGGGTGTTCAGCCCTTCCAGGTCTTGGTCGGAGAAGACTATGACCTGGGGCTCCCTCGGCGGGCCCCTGGAGGGCTCTAAGACTTGGCTGGCCCGTTCGGCATGACGCTTCCTTCCTCGGCCGGTGTCGCCGCCCGATGCCGTTCCTCTGGAGATGACGTTGATGTGGACCCCTCGGGGGGCGTTGTCAATCTCCTCGGCGGTGTCTCGGTCTTCTTTGCGCCCGGCTGTAAACCGGGCCAGGTGCCCCTGACGGATGAGACGCTCGATCTCGTCTTGGAGCTGGTGACAGTCGCCGGTGTGGTGCCCGTGGTCGCCGTGGAACAGGCAATGCCTATCGCGCTTGTGGTTCTTTGATCTCATTAGTTTGGGCTGGCGGAGGAGTCCCGAGTCTTTGATGTCTTCATAGATCTCGTAGACTAGCGCGGTCAACGGGGTGTATCGCTCATACTTCCGTTTGCGCTCTCCTTCCCGATCGCGCTTCTTGCCCGAGCCAGGATTTGGCTCGGAGGCCCGCTTCTTGTCCCCCTCCCGACCCGAGCCGGTTGTGTCTCGGCAAGCGCTGAGTACTTCTTCGCACTCGGCATGGCGCAGTGCCAGAGTCACTAGCTCGGCAAGGGTCGAGGGAGGGTGGAGGACCAGTTCGCGGCGGAGATTCTCGTCCCGGGTGCCCCCGGTCAGAGCGGTCGTGGCTGAGGCCACATCCAAGCGGGGAGTTCTGAGGGCTTCCGATTTAAATCAGTGGACATAAGCCCGGAGCCTTTCCCCTTGCGCCTGTTTGAGGGCCAGGAGCCCCGCTACTGACCTTGGGGGGGCGCTCCCGGCGAAGCTCTCCTTGAAGACTCGCCCGAATTGCCTGAAGTCCCGGATGGACCCAGGGGCGAGGGCCCGGAACCATGCCTGAGCGCCTTGGACCAGGGTGGCCGCAAAGGCTCGGCATTTGATAGGATCCGGCGTTCCATGCAGAGTTACCAGGGCGTCGAAGCTATCGTAGTGGTCGGCTGGGTCGCCCTGGCCATCATAGAGCTTGAAGGTCGGAATGGAGGTTCTGGGATACACCTCTGCCTTCAAGATGTATTCGGAGAAAGGGGATTTCTCCTCGTCCTCCGGGAAAGAGGTTTTTTGCAGGGCGCAGAGGGCGCGCTCTTGCTCTGTAAAATGTCATTCGAAATCCCTCAGTCGGAGGGATACTTCCGGCTGCGGTCGTGCCGTGGGACTGGGGGGAGCGTCGTGGCGATCCTCAGGAACGTCAGCGCCCAGGCGCGGAGGCCTCGCCCTCTGTTTCCCTTTTCTGGGCGTGGAGGAAGCCTCTTGCTCCGGGGGCGGAGCTTGCGAGGGTCCTCCAACGTTGTTGCGGATGAGCTGCTGACCGCGGAGGGTGAAGCGGCCCCCGGCGGTATGCTGGGACGCACTTCGACGGGGGGGGCTCCCGAACGGGGCGCGGGACCTGGCATCCCTTGCCGCCTGGGCCCTCATGAGCTCCACGAGGACGTCAAGCTTCTTATTGAGGGCCTGGAAGATCTCATCGCCACCATTGGGGGGTACCCCTGTCGCCGTCGGAGGGGGCGGCGGCTCGTTGGTGGGGACGCTGGCGTTGGAGGGAGGGTTCTGTGAGGCCCTAGAGGGGCCATCTCCTACCGCCACCATGGCCTTACCCCTCTCGCCGGCGGACCTCCTCCCTGA
The DNA here is from genome assembly GCA_022559845.1 of Amorphophallus konjac. Lineage (NCBI taxonomy): Eukaryota > Viridiplantae > Streptophyta > Magnoliopsida > Alismatales > Araceae > Amorphophallus > Amorphophallus konjac. The sequence continues at coordinate 254,582,487 of CM040120.1, forward strand.
GCTTCTTCTCACCATCTTGGCTCTTCGTGCGTTCCCACAAACGGCGCCAGATGAAGAGGCGAAATCTCGCACTGTGTCCTGAGCGGGCTGTGGATCACCAGAAGATGAATTGCAAGACAGGGAAGCGTATCAGAGGGCCCAGGGGGTTTCCCTGGGGAAAAACCCTCTGATGGTTAAGTCAGTAGAGCTGTGGTGGAAGCAATAATGGGGAGGAGAAAAACTAGTGCGCGAGATTCCTCTCCACCAGAGGGGTGAAGTGGATTATGCTCAGGAGTTTGGGTGTATGAGTGCCTTAATGGCCCTTCTCTTCTTACCTTTCACCGGAGGGTATCCCTGGTTTAAATAGTACGCCGCCTTCAGGAGTCCTACAAGTTGAGGGGTTTCCGACGGGAGTTACGTCCTCAACGTGGGCTTTCATGGCCTTATCGTGGGAACGTTATCGCCTCGAAGTCCGACGGCTTCTTGATTCCCCTATCCGTTGGGGACTCTTAACGGCAGCATGAATGGATAATATCCGGTCTGGCCGAGCTTCTGAAACGCCAGCCCTATCCCGGCGATGATCATAGCTCGGCGAAAGAGGAGTTGGATAGGTCGGCGAATGCCTGTCTCCCCCAGGCGGGGAAACGGCTTGGGCCGGACCCTCCTCGTGTCCTGACCATTACTCGGGCCCTCCGAGCCTAGGGGCCGTCGGGGAGAGTTGGTTCCTCGAGTGTTTGTTCATTGGGCTTTTCTTTCCTAAGTGGGCCCTGTGGGCTGTCACTCAGGTGAGCTTGCCTCGTTGGACCCTGTTGGGTCTTGTTGGGCTGCTCTTTGAGTGGGCTGCAGAAATCCCCCTCTCCATGAGGTATTGAAATCCTCACACGAGGGCGAGAAGAAAACCATTCGCGGTCATGTCGGTCGTGTACTGACCATTTAATGTTCGGACAAATGTCCGGCTCGAGAAAATCACGGTTGTTGCGGGAAAATCGGAACGCATGTATGCCAAGGTATGACAAATTTATTGTTTGGAAGAGCGAAAAACGTTCGGCGGAGCCTCGGTTAAAGCGGTCAAAAACCAATAAATCTGTTGGCCCGATGCAAGAGCAAGCTGCGACCATACTGCGGTGGGCCCCCCGCGGTCGAAGTTTGGCTCGCATGAGCGTCATTAATATTTCGGTGCCAAGGGGCAACGAGGGAATGTCCCTTGAATCGGCTGAAAAGCCCTGTGTCTAGGGAAGCGGACGTTCGAAACGTGTCAGTCATTCGGGAGACCGTTCAATATTCGGACGGGTGTCCGGCTTGAGAATATCGTAATCGTCACAGGAGGACCTGGAACATATGTATGCCGGGATACGGCACATATACTATTCCGAGACACTAAAAACATTTGGCTAAATCTCGGTTAGTGTAGCAGGAAACCAATGAATTTGTTGGCCCGGTGCGAGATCGAGTCAGGACCATACCGGGGGCGCCTCCCGCGGTCCAAACGGGGCTTGCATGGGCATTATTAATGTTTTCGGTGTCGGAGGGCAACAGGGAAGAGTCCCGGGACTAGATTCCAAAATCGAGAACGTGTTCGAAGGGAGAAGGCTGTAGGCCGAGGATGTGGGTCAGACAACGACCATAGTCGGGACGGACCTGAGGTCCAAGCTTAGCCCACAAAGGCCTGGTTGATATTCCCATGCAGAGGGTCCAGAGATGATGCGAGCCATCTCGTTCTATTCAGATTCCGTCGGTCACTTGCGGACCGTTTGATGTTCGGACAAGGGTCCATATTGAAGGTACAACGTAGATAGAAACAACCCCGTACAAATGTATGCCGAGTTCGCGGTAATTTCAATGAAAGGGGGGAACGAATCCCGATAGGGTGAATCCGATTTGGCGAGCTATCGGCCCAGAGCAATACCGGGTTACGACCACGTCGGGGTGGGAGCCGTTGGCCATGTTGGTTGCTCACGGGTCTTTTCATGTTCAGACACAGGTCCGTAATAGAAACGCGGCGAAAATCGAGGTGAACCCGTTCAAATGTCTGCCGAACGTGCGGCAATTTTCATAGTGGCTCGGAAGGGATCCGGCCTGAGAAACGAGTCCGGTTTAATCGGAATGTCGGCCCGAGGCGAGGTCGGGTCATGGCCAGTTCGGGATCATTCCCGAGACTCAGACCCAACCTAGAAGGGCGGCATCGTTGTTCCTTCAGCACCGGGCCACGGGAGAGTCGGGGCTGCGATATAGATTTTTACCATCTTCTTTATCTGGGATTTTTAGTCGTAAGATTTGGTGCTGTTTATTCCCCTTTATGTATTTGTTCTGGATGATTTTTGTTTTATTTTATTTTATTTTTATTATTATGTTCTTCTTTTCTACTATTATTATTACTATTTCATATTTTTTCTGTTTATTTCTTATGTATATTCAGATTTATTTATTTATCATAATTTTTATTAATTTATTATTATCATTATCATTATTATTATCATTATATATATTTTTGGAGAGAGAGTGGGCCGCTAGAGGGCTAAAAAGGGTGTACCGCTGAAGGGCTGAGGAGTGTGCCGCTGAAGGGCTAAAAGGGTGTACCGCTGAAGGGCTGAGGAGTGTACCGCTGAAGGGCTAAAAGGGTGTACCGCTGAAGGGCTAGGGAGTGTGCCGCTGAAGGGCTAAAAGGGTGTACCGCTGAAGGGCTAGGGAGTGTGCCGCTGAAGGGCTAAAAGGGTGTACCGCTGAAGGGCTAGGTTGGAAATACCGATGAGGGCCCACTCTCCCTCTAGTTCTTTTAAGACTTTTCTTTTCTTCTTTTCTTTGGTTTTATTAAGTTTGCATGGGTTTCTTCTTTTGATCAGTTTCCATTCTTTCTCCCATGAGGACGAATGTTCAAGTTGTTTAGTTGTCGTTCGATTTGGCTCTCTTTATGTTGATTACGGTTCCCTTGCCTCGGTTAAAGCGCTTTACCGTTGTTCTCCTTTTTTTTTATTTGTTTGTTGCTTTCTTTTAGCCCTTTTTAACGTGTGATCGTTCCATTCGTTGGTTACTTCCTTTTATCTTTTTAATATGTTATCGTTTCTAACGAAAATTCGGCAACATCTCCCCTTAACTCGAGCGTAAGGGAGATACAGGGAACGCGCCCACAAAGAGTGGCGGAACCCGACAACTGGAGGTGGGCGCCCGAGAGCGGCAACACCTTATTGAAACCTCAGAAAACTCGGAGGGAACGCCGGACAGGAAACCTCTCCCCGGCTGGCCGGGGATGCACCAGGCAAAAGGGTTGGGGGTGTGTCGGCAAGGAGTGGCCTGGGGCGTGCCGAGGAAGGAGTGATTGGGGTGTGCCGGCGAAGGGACTCCAGGGCACACCGGGGAAGGAGCGATTGGAGTGTACCGGCGAAGAGGCCTTGGGCGACAGCGGGGGAGGGCCCATGGGGCGTGCCGGAGAGGGCCCTGGGCGACAGCGTGCCGCTGAAGGGCGTTAGAGGAGCGGATCGTTGAGGGGCCGAGAGGGGAGAAACTCTCCACAGGCGGACGGGCGAGGGTGAGGGCCAAAAGCCCTACGAGGGGGATACGCCACGGGGTAAAGTTCACTGCCGGAGGCCAAACCAACGGGGAAGAAGAGGAAGAGGAAAACGCCAAGGGATGCAAACACGCGAGAAATGTCTTAGAAAGACATCAAAAATATTTGCAAGCCTTCTATTCCTATTCTCACAAGAAAAATGCCCCGAGGGGACTAATACATTGTAATAAAGGGAAAACGGGGAAAAGGGAAAGCAAGAAGGAACAAGATAGGGGGGGGGGGGGGGGGCGGACACCGGCTCCTCTTCTCTTCTTCTCTTCCATCTTCTTTCTCCTCGCTCAGGCAGTGGTGATCGAGGCGGCAGGCTCCTCTTTTTCTCTTCTTCTTCTTCTCTTTTCGCACAGACGGCGGCGGTGGGTGGAGCGGCGGGGCCTCTCCCCTCTCTTCCTCTCTTCCCTCTTCTTCTCTTTCCCTTCTTCTTCTCTTCTTCTCTTTCTCTTCTTCTCTTCTTCTGTTCTGCCTCTCTGTCTGTCCGTCCCCCCTCTCTTTTCGCAGCGAAGAGGGGTTTTATACCCCGGGCGGTGGGAGCCTCCGAAGGCGGGAAGCATCCGGCGAGCATTTAATGGGAGTTGACTCCCTTGTCCTGGGTGACAGGAGGAGTAGGCAACGTGGCTCTCTCCCCGGGTGACACCTCAGCAGGTCCACTGCGCGCCAAGAATCCGTAGGGCATGGGCGTAAGATTTTGTTTGCCGAAACGTGCCATTGAAGAGCCTGAATGGCGTGCCGCTGGCAGGCACAACAAGCGTGCCGCTGAGAGGGCCAAAAGGCGTGTTGCTGAACGGCCAAGAGAGCGTGCCATTGAAGGCCTGAAATAGTGTGACGTTGAAGGCCTGAAATAGTATGCCGTTGAAGGCCCGAAATAGTGTGCCGTTGAAGGCCTGAAATAGTGTGACGTTGAAGGCTTGCAGGGTGTGCCGTTGAAAGGGCACAAGGGTGTGCCGCTGAAGGCCCAGGGGTGTACCGCTGAAGGGCCAAAAGGCTGTGCCGCTGAAGGGCCCAGGGGTGTACCGCTGGAGGGCCAAGGGCTGTGCCGCTGAAGGGCTAAAATGGGCAGTTCTGAGCCCGTTGTGAGCACGAGTTGTGGCCCATTTAATTTTCTTCGAGGCCCATGGATTGTGGGGGCTCTTGGTGGTTGATTTCTCTTCACTGTCGTGACTCCGGAGACGGCTTCACGGCAGTGTGCATATTTGGGGAGTCCGGATGCCCCTCCCTTCTCCACAGTTTCTTCAGTTGCTGTTGTTGTTGAGGCTGGACTAGTTGGGATGTATGGGTGTGCAATTTTGCACGTCCATAGACACCCATTAACTTGGCGATGGATGTTATGGACGCCCATTTTGCTTTTAGCTCTGCTCCTTTCCCGAGTTGTTTCCCGCCCGTTTTTATCTCTCCACTTCTTGGGGAAGTCTATCCCCTTCCTTGATTGAATCTTTTCAGAACGAAGTCTCTTCTCCTATAAATTGGGCTCCTTTATGCCCGGTGCGGGGAGAGGAGAATAGAAGAAAGAGAGAGACATAGAGACACACAGAAGGAGCTCTGTGGTTTTGCTGCGCTCGATCGATTCTCTATTTTTGATCCAGTGGAAAGGCTTCTCCCATTGCTCTTCTTCTCTGCAGTGGCATCCGATGGATGACCTCCTTCGTTTCTTCTCCCATATCCCTTTTTTTGTTTATTTAGTTTTGCATATCGCTCCCATATCATTGCTCACACATGTTATATCTAACCTTCGCTAGATCTCTGTGCACTTCATTACATAGCACTCATATTCTCACCCTTTACACTAAAGGGGTTTAAAAACACACAAGGTGTGTCCTCTCCCATTCTGCATATGTTCATTATATTTGAGAGTTGATACTGCACGACCTGTGCTAATTTGGTGTTTTCTCTACTTGTCTTTGTTTGTTTCAGGTTAATCAAAAGAAAAGACCCTCCTTAGCCGGCCGGCCGATTGAAGGCGGAAGTAGAACTCACATCCCTACTTTACAAGCTATTTTTCGCGATCACATTTCCTTTTTAAAATTGAGGAATTTCCTCTAGCGATCACCTTCCATTGAGCACCACGTGCTCCCTTTATTTCCTATATTGTCCTTTTCTCCTGTTAGTCTTCATTTCACCATTCTTTTCAATCACTCAAAGTGACACATTCACAAATTGGCGATCACGGTGGGACCGCTATTGTCTTTAAATTTTTGATTACCCTTCCCTTTAGGCACCCACGTGTGCCCCTCCTTTGGTGCTCCGCGTAGCACATCATCTTTTTTCTTATCCCCATCGTGCACCACGTGCACACTCCCACTTGATTGTATAATTGGTGAATTGCTGGTTGTTGTTTGGGTGTTGAAAGTAGTAAAGAATTCTTTGGATTTTTCTGGAGAATTGGCATCGACACTTGTAGACGCACATACTTTATCAGCGTCTCTCTATAGAGTCGCTCATTTATTTATCCATTTTTATTTTCGGAATCTCCGTCTTACCACAGAGATGCCATTTCCTATTTTTACTATCTATGTTCTGGAATCTACGTCTCTTTGTAGAGGCGCCATTTCCTATTTATTTATTAAAACAAGAATAGGTGTCCGCTTCAACAGATGCACATTGCTTGATTGTACGTCCAACACTCTGGGCACTATTTGTTTATGCGTCCACCCTCCTGGATGCTATTTCTTTTGATTGACATTTTCCCTTTTATCTGCACTGCTCTGCATCATACATGCATCTTGGCCGAGAGACCTCCTCCCTCTACACTTCTAGGATCCAATACCCCTTCTTGGACTTAGAAAGACCCTCCAATTGAGCACTCCATCTCATTGGATCGGAATTTCTTTATGCAAGGTCTCCATAAGTCCTCGCACCCGTGGATTCTCTCACGGAAGCTAGGCAGGTTGTACCTTGAACTACCCTGAAGATTAGTTGGCCTAAACACGGTTGAGAGAGAAAATTTTGTTTACTCGGGTTACACTCAAACTGAAACTAGGATTCTGTCACTAAGAGTTTAACTCATTATTCCAATAACAATTCATCTATAATTATAACAGAACCTACAAAATCTGGGCGTAAAGCATTCAAACTTCTATGCAACCTGTTTGAGTGTTTACCTGTTTAAGTGTTTTCCTTTCAACTACAGTTGCTGAATATTGCGTTGCCTCGGTTAGTCATTAGAAACATGATGCTCAGGTCGGGTAAAGTTGTTATGATGGTCAACCTAGAGTACGTTCAAGAAGAGGGTGAGACCAGTCACTTTGATCAAGCTGGTGAGGTTTCCCAGCAGTAGTTCCAACCTGAGGGAGGCTATGCCCCCACTCAGTATCCCTTTTCTCAATATCAAGCTTTTCAATAGGAGGGAGACTATACTCCCGCCTACTATTTCGACCCCCAACACCAAACTTCTCAAGTCTATATGGTTGACACTAATCAGGGGGGAGACCCTTCATCTCAAGTGCAACCTCAAACTTGGTCTACTTCTGGGGAAGCTTCCCCTTCAGTTAATGTTGATGATCTCATCCATGTTCTCTCTCAATTAGATGAGGCCCAATGTCAAAAGATCTAGGCTGCTCTCAAAGGGAAATATGTACCTTCTTCTTCTTTGAACCCTCCTCAGGCCGCGGGTGGCCATCAAACTAATCCCTCTAATGACCAGGCGATCCACCAAGGAAGTCCATCCGGTCCTCATTCCCGTCTGATAACCCCTGCCCCTCGTGCGGCATGCCATTCTTTTGTCAAGCCACAAAACCCATCTTCCCCCCTATTCTTGAGAAGGCCCATGCCTAATCAATTTCCTACCAATCCGGCCCCTGCCGAGTCTGCTACCAACACTCTCCTTCAGAAGATTGCTAGTATGGAGGAGCAACTCAAGAAAATGTCCATTCCTAAAGATGCTCCAGAAGTCACTGTCCCCACTCTGCCAGTTTTCCACTTGCTCTCGTCGGAAATGCCAAACTTTCGGCACTACAATGGAACAATCAATCCGTTCATTCATTTGAAAGACTTCATGTATGAAACATCCTTTTGGCAGAATAATAAGGCATCCTTGGCCTATTTGTTTAGGAGGTCTCTAGAGGGCCTGGCCCTAGAATGGTTTTACTCTATGGAGCCGACAGATGCCAGGGACTTTGACATTGTTCATAGAAAGTTCTTCCAAAAGTATAGAGATCGTGTGGGTCCCTCTTTGTCTGTTACTGATTTAGTCGCCGAGAAGATGAAGCCCGAGGAGGACTTCACTCAGTTTGCCGATAGATGGAGGTCGATGGCTGAAAAATTAAGAGATACATTGTCAGAAGCTGAGCAGGTTAAGATGATAGTTTCCAATGCCACTCCTCAGTTTCGTCATATTTTTGCCATGAATAAGTTGAATACCATGGAGGAGCTCTATGAGAGGGCTAGATATATTCAGACTCAGATGAAGGACTCGCCCATCCTGTCCATGTTTGAACAGAAGCCGAAAGTGCCGAGGAAGAGTAATGTCATGAATAACAATGGTGCCACTACCGAGGATATGGTTGTGAATGAGCAGATGGGCGTGGTTGGCAATCCCATGCAATCCCACATTTCTTCTAACCAAAGCCCACCACAACACTTCCAACCTTCCTTCTTTAACCAAGCTCCACACCAGCAAAATAACCCTCCTCAGCCCTTCCGGCCTCCTCCTCCACAGAATCAAGCCACACCACAGAACCCTCCAGTTCCCAAGTAATACCACAAGGTGCCTCCACCAGCAAATTATGACCCCCAGCAGTCGAGAAGACCCACAGGCCCCAAGAGAGTCCAATATCCTCCATTACCCGAGAGCCTTCTCGATATTTTTAATGCACTTATGGCCGCTAGTGCGCTAACCTTGCCAAAAGAAAGGTCGGCCTGGCCTCAAAATGTGGATACCTCTCGGTATTGTGTTTTCCACCGACAACCCAGGCATAATATTGATCATTGTTTTCATTTTAAGGACTACATATATGATCTGAATGATCAGGGTGGCATTGACTGGGATGAGATGAGACGATTCATTGCAACACTGAAAGCAAGAAGGCCTCTGTGGTAGAAAGCACTACAGCAGGATCAGCTGCTAGCTCAACAAGTCCAAGCACCGCAGCCGGGCATGGAGATTGTCCAGAATCCACTGCCGGAGCACCACGCACAGAATCAACAAGTGAACCCTGTCACCACCTTCCATGAAGTAGAGAGAGGACAGGGATGGCACGTCGAGAGCACCTCTATCTCCGCCTTAAACCAAACTCCCGGTCAGTTTCCCCGATTGCTAAAAACACCTCAACCTTCCCCTTTTCCACAAGCTTCATGTCCCCTTATATGCCCCGTCAATCAAGCTCCTTCCACCACCAATACCTTGCCCCAAAGTCCTCTGCTCATTCGCTTTTTGCCCTCCTCGCCTACACCACAAACCCCTCCTACCCCCACAAACCCTTTTCCATCTCAGCCACTCCTTATCCACCCTGTGCCGACATTCCCTTCTTTTCCCGTTAACACCAACATTGTACATGCTAGGCCTTTACTGCTCCACCCGTCACCAGCATCTCCAAATCACCATGCTCCTACCCCCACAAATCCTTTGCCATCTAGGCCCCTCCTTATCCACCCTTCACCTGCTCCTTCACCCACCATTCCTTCCAACCCTCTTGCCACTGGAATTTCACTACCCGCCATGTCAGTTCCCGCCAACCCTAAGCTGGGAAGGCCGGTTATCAGGGTCCCTCAACCAGTTGCTCCTATTCAACCCATTAACCCCGATATTCCTTCTTCTTCCACCAACCCTCCATCCACCAACAGCCCGACGGAGGCACAAATTTCCCAAACCATCGTGCCCCATTGTGGACGTATTTTCCATCGTGTGTTTCCACAGCGTCCAGAGCAGGAGCCCATGCAGGGGCAAGAAGATCAGTCACAAGAGCCGGAGTCCATACTGGAGACTCAATATGATTTATTGAAGCACTTAGATAAAACCCGAGGAAGGATTTCCATCTTGGAACTTATTTGAAGGTCACCAACTCATCAAGAAGCTCTCAAGCAATATCTATAGAAAGTGATGGTTAATGAGGACATTCCAACTGAACAGATCACATCAGTCCTGACACTGGCAAGGGATCAGCCCACAATTGCCTTTTCTGAACATGAGTTAGCTCCAAAGGCAGCAAGAAAATTTGCTTTATGCATTATCGTTGACATAAACAAAGTGGCGGTCAGCCAGTGTTTGGTGGACACTTGCGCGTCCATTAACCTTCTGCCGCCAAGCACCTTGAAGAAGTGCGGCATCCTAGAGAGTGAGATTCGGCCCTCACCCATCACCGTGACAGCATATGATAATACGAAGAAGCTGCCTATAGGGGTGGTTACCTTGAAAGTGGGACTGGGTCCCTCGACCGTTACAGTCAACTTTCATGTTTGTGTCATGGACTCCACATGCAATGCCATCCTGGGGCGTCCATAAATTCAGGCACTCGATGCTGTCCCTTCCACAAACCATCAATGCATAACATTTCCACATAAGGGTCGTATTATCAAGGTGACTAGTGTGCCAATTCTATTGACAGTTGATATCTATTCAGCAACATCAGTGCCCTCCATTTGGCCATCTAATATGCCTCTATTATCTGTGCTAGACCTCGTCGATCCACGGCATGATATACTGAGGCCACAAGCTGTAGTTTTCACACTAGCACCGACTTCATCGCATCCTCGAAAGGGGAAAAAGAAGAAAAATATGGTGAATACCCCGGGCTGGAATATTATGATGGGAATGGAGTATAGGTCTGGAAAAGGCCTAGGGCCATACCTCCAAGGAAGGGTAAGACTAGTCAAGAACCACAAGCTCATTCCCCAAGGCGGACTGGGGTATAAAGGACCAAGTAAAAAAGAACCCATTGAAAATGAAAAAGAACCATGGGCCACCATGACATCCACTCTCAAAACGGATAGACGACCACTCACTTGGTCTTTGTACACACATTTTGTCAAGGGGCCCACTGAACAAATTGGGGAGCAAACTACTATAGTTACTTTAGTTCTGGACAATCAAGATGTGCATGCACGCCAGTTCGCTCGCCACATAGCCCCGCTTGTCACTTATAAAGCCTTGGAGTCTTTGAGGCCGAATAAAAGAAGAAAAATGGATGACCCGGAGTGTGATTGGTACAGATGGTTTGACATAAATGATATCACTATTGCTTTGAGCCGATTGTTTTTTCCAGCTGATCCAGAATGACCACCACTCATCCATGATGTAGTAGAGAAGCCGATAGTCATCATGGATAAAAGGCAGTTGTTGAGCAACTACACCGACACCAGGGAGCTGGATGTGCCATTTGAAGAAGGCTTCACCATAGACAGGCTGTAGGCCGGCCTCTTTTTCCTAGATTACGTCCATCCATCATTGTTTACTTTCATGTGTTCCAGATTTTTTTCAGGTAGCATTCCCAGACCACCCGCGATCTTGATCTCCCTATCTCCTGAATTCTTACGGGCTCCATTAATTCCTCCTCTGCTCATTCAGCAGTTTTCTCAACTTTCTATCTTGCCCCCTCATGGGCGATCACTCAATCAATCCTTTGTCCATGAATTCTTGAATCTTTCCATCTCAACCCCGGCATCCTCTACTCCCTCTCATTGCTTCGCCATCCTGGAAAATGAAAAAAAAATGCCAATTTTCAAACTCCCCAATCCTCCTCCATTATCTCTGTTGAAGAGACATCCTATCTTCGTCCTGAGCGTGCCCCAACCCAAGGGCCGCTCATTCAGGATCCGTTAACGGATTTCCTTTACTCCTCCGACGAGGGGTCTCCTTCTGTACCATCTCCTGTACCCGCTTCCTCTTCTTCCTCTTCCTATTCTTTAGGATCTGGTGATCAGGCTAGTTGTTCTTCTTCTTCTTCTAGTGATAAAAGTCTAAGGGTAGTTGCTACTAAAAATGCCAAGCGTAGGTAGGTTCCCCGTTGGTTCTTGTTAGAACTCGCCAGGAGATGTCAAGCCTGTCTGGCCATTCCCCAATTTTTAGAGCATCCGATTCTCTTGCCCGAATTAGAATGTGAGGAAGCTTTTGCTTTAGATGAAGGGTTTGGTGTTTATGAGATTATAAATGATGAAGACCATGTCGAAGAGGGGGATGAAGAGTATGAAGAATATGAGGATGAGGCTGACACTTTTGCTAGTGGCATGAGGAGATTCGATGAACCATCAGCCTCAGTAGAAGAACCCACCAAAGAGATTAATTTGGGTACATAGGAAGACCCTAGGATTCTCCTCATAAGTAAAAATTTGCCGTCAGCTAAAGAAGAGGCGCTTATTCAAGTTCTCCAAGAGTATAAGGGACGAACCATCAGCCTCAGTAGAAGAACCCATCAAAGAGATTAATTTGGGTACTGAGGAAGACTCTAGGATTGTCATCATAAGTAAAAATTTGCCGTCAGCTGAAGAAGAGGTGCCTATTCAGATTCTCCAAGAGTATAAGGACACGTTTGCATGAAGCTACGAGGCTATGCCAGGTCTGGATCCTATGCTTGTTGAACACCGTCTAACACTTAAGCCAGGATCCGTCCCGGTTAAGCAGCGGTTGAGGCATTTCAACCCACATATGGCATTAAAAATGAAAGAAGAGGTCGATAAGCTTCACAAGGCTAGATTCATTAGAGTCGTCCTCTATCCCAATTGGGTGGCTAACATTGTCCCGGTTATGAAGAAGGACGGAAGGGTTAGAATTTGTATAGAATTTCGGGACCTTAACCACGTGTGTCCTAAGGATGATTTCCCCCTCCCTCACATTGATGTTTTAATTGATAATACAGCAAGGTTCGAGACCCTCTCTTTTATGGATGGCTTCTCTGATTATAATCAGATTCGCCTGGCTAAGGAGGATCAAGAGAAGACCTCTTTCACTACACCCTGGGGTACCTACTGTTACGTGGTCATGCCATTCGGACTTAAGAACGCCGGAGCCACCTACCAAAGGGCAATGATGGCTATTTTTCATGATATGATCCACATCTTTATAGAAGTGTACGTTGATGATCTGGTAGTGAAGTCAAGAACGAGGATTGAGCATCCTGGGGTTCTGCCCAGGGTCTTGCAAAGGTCCCGAGAATATCAATTGAAAATGAACCCCAAAAAGTGCGCGTTTGGTGTGTCATCTGATAAGTTGCTGGGATTCATCGTTAGAAAAAGGGGTATTGAGATCGATCCCAATAAGGCGTAGGCAATAAGAGATATGCCTCCTCCCAAGAATCTAAAGGAAGTTCGAGGATTGATCGGGAGGTTGTAATTCATTCGCCGATTTATCTCCCAGCATTCACAAAGATGTAGGCCGTTCTACGAGCTTACTAAGCCTGGAGTTAAATTTAATTGGGATGACAAGTGTTAGGCGACTTTTGATGGATTGAAGGACAATCTGTCTAATCCTCCTATCCTGAGGCCACCGGTTCCAGGCAAACCGGTTGTTCTTTATATTTTTGTCCTGGATGACTCGGTAGGTGCCGTCCTTGAGCAAGTCGATGAAGAAGGTAAAGAGAGGGCAGCCTACTACTTTTCGAAGCTTCTCAACCCCTGTGAGCAAAAGTATAGGGCTATGGAGAAGACCTGTGCAGCTTTAGTCTGGGTAGTTTAGAAAGTGAAGCATTACTTCTTAGCTCATGAGGTCCATCTCATTGCTCGCATGAATTCCTCATTGAAAAATCTGTTCTTACTGACCAATTAGCACGATGGCAAAGCTTTCTTTCTCAGTTCGACATCACTTACATTCAACAAAAAGCAATTAAAGGCTATGTCATAACAGAACATCTTGCTCATCACCCTCTTCCTTGAGTTGATCTTGTTTGCTCGGAGTTTCCAGATGAGGAATTAATGTCCGTCAATCAGCCTGATTTGATGTGGACGTTACATTTTGATGGAGCTTTGAATTATCAAGGTAAGGGTATTGGCATTGTTCTATTATCACCCGAGGGAGTCACCATTCCACAAGCCTTTCAGCTTGTATTTCCTGTTACAAATGATATAGCTGAATATGAGGCTCTTCTGGCTGGACTGGAGGCCGCTCATCTATATGGTGTCACCCAGTTGCGGATTGTAGGTGATAGTCAGCTTACTCTGTGCCAAGTACTCACCAAATGCCGTACCCTTGATCTTAAGCTTAAACCATACCAGGAACTCACATCCACTTATGCTAAGCTATTTCCTAAACTGATCTTCATCCACGCTCCTCGCAACCAGAACATCTTAGCTGATGCTCTTGCTTCACTAGCTTCTTCCTTGGCTTTCCCTTTCAAGAGGAATTTCTACGCTGTCCTCGTTCATAGGCACCTTACTCCTGCCATTAAGGATCCCGCTTTCCTTAGGATTAAGGAGGAGTTGCTTAAGAAGGTTAAGAAAGGAGAAATCATTGAGAATAAAGAGGTCATGCTATTCGATTTAGAAGAAGAATTGGATGATGAGGAAAAGCCGTGGTATTATGATATTGCCAAATATTGTTATGATCAGTCTTATCTTGAAGAAGCCATGGCGGAAGAAAAGAAGGCTATCAGGAGAGTCGCTCAGAGATACACTTTGGTTGGAGGCGCGCTTTAAAAAGAGGCCTCACTGGTGTTCTTCTCAGGTGCCTTAATGACGACGAAGTGTGGAAGATTGTGGAAGAGGCACATTCGGGAGTTTGTGGTGGCCATGTCAATAGTCAGATGCTAGCTAAGAAAATCTTAAGGCTAGGGTTCTATAGGCCCACTCTAGAAGAAGATTGCTCCATCTATGTTCGAAGGTGTGTTAAGTGTCAACTGCACGCCGACAAAATTCATGCTCCTGCTTCTTCACTCCATCCTATGTCCTCCTTATGGCCTTTCTCCATGTGGGCTTTCGATATCATTGGACCTCTTGGTGACATGAACCTCCTCACGAAATCCAAATCCTCCATACTCACGGCCACAGAATACTTCACCAAGTGGGCGAAAGCGAAAGCTTACGTGGAGATTAAAGCGTCAACCGTCTGCAAATTCATCATGAAGAATATCATTGCAAGATTTGGCATTCCAAGCTCCATCATCACCGATAACGGTCCACAGTTCATCTCTCAAGAGCTTCAGGACCTCTACAACATGTATAACATTGCATTACATCATTCATCTCCTTATTATCCACAGGGTAATGGGCAAGTGGAGGCTACAAACAAAACTTTGATCAAGATAATCAAGAAAACATGTGAGGCTAACAAATTTGTGGATTGGCTAGAGAAGCTAGTCGAAGCTCTATGGGCTTACCACACTTCCATCCGTACACCTACTGGGCAAACCCCTTTCGCCCTCACTTATGGAATGGAGGCGGTAGTCCCCTATGAGATTCTCATACCTTCCCTTAAAGTACAATTGGACAAGGAGCTGATGATTGATGAGCGTCTCGAATCTCTCCCTGCACAGTTGGAACTCTTAAATGAGAAGCGTCTGGCCGCCGCTGAACACGCGCAAGTTTATCAAAATAGGCTCTCACGTTTTTATCAAAAGAAAGTAATTGAGAGGAAATTTAAGGTAGGGGAAATGCTGATTAAAAGAATCTTTGTAAAATCTGGAGGATCACGCTCAAAACTTCAACCAAACTAGGAAAGGCCTTATGTGATAAAAGATGTTTATCCTGGCAACGCATATAAGTTGGTTAATGCTGATGGGGAAGAATTAACTCACCCTTGGAATGGTTTATACCTCAAGAAATACTATCCCTAACTCAAAAAAAATGGTATTAGTACGCATGCCAAGGAGGGCGAGAAAGGTCAAAACCTCTATTTCATTCTCTGCTCTTGACAGTTTAACCTTGGCTCAACACCTACACATAACATGCTTAACTCTTAAACTCAAACGGCACCGAATCCTGGGCAAGTCAAAGCTAAGCCAATAGCGGGAGGTGTTACCCGTTCTCTTCTCTTCGGTTGGCGAGGGGGGGAGTAAGGATTCGGTCAGATCTCCAAACCTATCCCCGCCCTAGTAGGTGGAAGTCACGGCCCAAAATGGAACAAATCTGCTGAAGCCTTAGTAAAGTCAAATCTGATCAAAAGAGCATGTCAAGAGGGTAAAGTCCCCGTAGGGAAAACCCTAGTCGTAAGCATGAGCGAAGTAAAGTCCAATCTAATCAAAAGAAGCATGTCAAGAGGGAAAGTCCCCGTAGGGAAAACCATGGTCGTAAGCATGCACTACCAAAGGCAAGGGCAACTAAAATTTCCCAAGCCACAAACCAAACCCCAACAGGCAATAGGGTAGGGGAGGGACATCCCCAGCCTTTCGGCCCCCCTCGTGAACTTCCCTCAAATTATCTTCCTTCTCCCTCCAAAGTGCGCCATAAGCTCGAGGGACGGTAAAGACCAGCTTAGGAAGACGTGCCATGCGAGGTGCTGAGCAAAAGCAAAACCCAAGCACGTTAGCCCTTGGATAAGCTGTTTAAGAACATTGAATGGATTTAGGGTGGTGAACGAGTAAAGTCCCTTGTGGTATGCGTGCTCTACTATGCCTTCAAAAAAATTGAGAAAAAAAAGAAAAATAAATTGAAAATAAAACACAAAAAATACAAAAAAATGTCATTTGATTGATTGCATGGTGCTTGACCATCTTTTATTTTCAGTACACATCTACTTGCTTGCATGTTGCATTTTCCTATGTCTGTTCATTATTTGCCTTAGTTGATTAAAGGCTTGGCCCCTTGACCCTTTATTAAGGTCAGAAAAAGAACATCCCCTTGCTTATTGAGCAAGGGGCCAAGCCGGATAGATTAACTAACCTATTTGTCTCAGTATGAACGTAGGGGTAAAGAGACACAAGTACACAAGTGCAAAAAGACAAAACAAGGGGAAAAAACATGTTTCCCATTTCATAATCATAACTATGTGCATACATGTGTACAAAATGTCCAGGAGGTGGTGCACAAAAGTCTCTCTCTAGCTCTCATCACCAGCCTCCTCTCTCCTCCCCCTACTCTCTACCTCACTCGTGTCCCTGGGAGGGACTCGTGGCGGCCTCATTTGCCCCTGAGAAGCGGCTGACCTCTTGGCTTGAGCTCGCTCGCTTGCCTCGTTCCTCTACTGTGTAGAGGAACCATTCAGGTAGCCGATACTGGAGTAGGCGCTAGGTCATCCCTCTCGCTGCGCCCGCTCCTGGCCCCTCCGATAGTGGTCCTCAGCCACAGCCGGGCGAAGCCTCAACTTGGCTAACTCTGCCCTATCACGGTCACGCTCCCTCCTCTCCATCTTGAGAGGTAGCTGCAGCTCTAGTGCCTCTCGGGGTAGCTCCTCTGTCTCGTGAGACCGCTCCTCTGCAACTCGTCGTCTCTCCTCCTCCCGCTCCTCTGCAACTCGTCATCTATCCTCCTCGAGCTCTGGTCACGGATTGCTAGCTCGGTGCCTGCCAAGGCCGCCCGAGTCAGTGTGTCATGTAGCTCTTTTGCCTGCGGTATGATACCACATGTCATCAACTTTTTTGAAAGGAAATTGATAATAGATGCATTATCTAAATGACAATTCTTACCTGTACTGCCAGGTCACGCTCGGCTACCTCAGCTCGTGTCACCGCTCACGCCAGTCGCTCCTCTAATGAAGCGATCTGGGCACTCTGGTCCACTACGCTGGAGCTAGAGGCTCCTCCCGCTCCTCTCCCTGCTACCCTCAGCTGGGCACGCTGCATCATTTAAGACTATCAGTCCCCAACCACTCAACTTTAGGACTAATATCATAACATTTAGAAAGCATACTCACAAGTGTCTCTAGCTCGGATTGTGTAACCGTTAGGCGAGCCTCGAAGGTGTAAAGATGTACCTGCATGTCCGCCGCCACCATATCTCGTGCGTCCTGCATTCATTGGATTTTAGTCAAATATTCATCATATAACAACTAAAGCATATAGACATGAAAGCATGCATTCATATGTACCCCTCGAGGCCTCATCTGAGACCAGCCGGCGTAGGTCCTCTAGTGGGTCCAAAGGTACGCCATGCTATCTGCCGCCTGGGAGACGACCGGGGTGCCACCCCTCTACCAATCGGTGTACTGCTCTGGAAAGCACAACCGCCAGTCCATCGTCACTGCACTCCCCCGGGTCTTTTGTCCGACCCCACAAGGCTCCTCCACCTCGACCCACTATTGATGTAGGCCGAGGGTCCTCATCACTAGCCTGAGGCGTAAGGGCTCGATCTCGTTTAGGCAATGGACCCAAATCTCCCGCCTGAACAAGTGTTGGCTCGCCGCGACCCAAGACTGGTCCTCATCTGCGATGCCCTGGTAAGGCCTCCACACAACCTACATTCCACACATATCATAACAGCATATCATCATAATCAGGAATAGAAAATAGGAAAAATGCATAAATACAACACACATACGAAAGAGGCTGGGTAGTCCCGGATCTCTCGCCTCACGACCTGTAGCTCGTAGGCGTGCGGGGCCCCCGACATGTAAGGGAGCCAACGTTGGGCCAGGGGAACTGCCTTAGGATGAAAAACTGTAGCTCACTCCATCGGCATGTATAGGTGGCTCCAAATCTGCATCCATAGGTCATTAGTATAATCATTGCATAGTCATAAGCATAAATAGAAGCATAAGCATGAAAAGGAAAATTGCATAGCTGAAGAAATGATGTGAAGCCGCTGACAGTCATCTCTCGGTCCGTCCCTATGGACAAGTCGGCCAGCAAGTGGGCCAGCATGGCGGCGCCCCAGGCGTATCGCCCCACTTGATCTAGATCCTCAAGCAGCCCTAGGAAACGATAGTTCATGTCATCCCCCTTCGTCCCCAACAGTAGTCTCCCTAACATCAGAAACAAAAATCTCCTCAAGTCTAGATCTACCCTCTCCCTCTGGGTAGGGTCCGCATAGAAGGTAGCCCCCACCTTCTCAACCATGCGGATCGCAAACTCCTCTAAGCTCTCCCTCATCCTCGGGCGCCCCTCCTCCAACCCAAGGACCTCCATCAGCTCTGCCATGTTCACCATCCTACAGTCCCTAGGCCCCGCCGCTACTGTCTCCAAATCTAGAAGTCTACGGGCTCGGTCCCCATAGTCAGGGTAGGTCACACCACTCACTGCCTCCCCGTCCACCCTCAACCCGGTGATCCTCACTACATCCTCCAGGGTGGGGACTATGTGTCCCCAGGGCATCAGGAATGCCCGGCTCACCTTGTTCCATCTCTCTCTAAGTACCCGGATAAGGACGAGGTCTAGGCAAAAATGCTCGATGCTCAAGAAAGGGCGAACCCCATCTCTCTCACTCGCTCCCTCTGAAACTTTAGCAATCCATGGTATGCTACGTATACCAACACCCAGGAGATGCGAGTCCTCATCACTGCCTACAAACAAAAGAAAGAACGAAACAAAACAAAAAAAATGTCAGTACTAGCAATAAACAACTAAACATTGGCTACAAAAAAAAACTGCGTCCGTCATGACGGATGTCATTTCTTTAAATACATGTTATTTCTTTAAAACACTTTTAAAAAAAATAAAAAAATAAAAAAACTACGTCCATCATGACGGGCGTCATTTCTTTAAATACTCGTTATTTCATAAAAACCTTTAAAAATAAAAACAAAAAAAAACTACATCCGTCATGACGGGCGTCATTTCTTTAAATACACGTTATTTCTTTAAAACCCTTTAAAAAAATTGCATCCTTCATGACGGGCGTCATTTCTTTAAATGCCCGCTATTTCTTTAAAACCCTTTAAAAGAAAAAAAAGTGTGCCCGTCATGACGGACGTCATTGCTTTAAATACCCATTATTTCATTAAAGCCTTAAAAAAAACTACGCCCGGATGGATAGACGTCATTTCTTTTCTCGTTATTTCTTTAAAAAACATTAAGAAAAAGCCTTTTTGCGCCCATCATCATGGATGTCATTTTTCTGCTATGTTTTCCCTCACCGTTCGAACATCCTATGGTTTTTAATTGAAGAAAAAAAGAAGAACAAATCAAAAACAAATCAAAAAAATTGTGAACTCACCTTCCCGGGCTCTGGTAGTTCCGCCGCTCCTCGTAGCGGATGGCGAGGTATGGGTCCTCGCCGTGGCCATGGTGCCACGGCCGCCTCCGGTTGATCTTCTTCGTCGTCGCCGTCGCCGCCTTCCTCTTCCCTTCCGTCTTCTTCTTCTTCCCCTTATTCTTCTTCTTCTTCTTCTTCTCTACCTTCCTCGTTGCCTCCTTCCTCTGGTTGCTCCATTGGCACCGAGGCCTCCGCTTTTGCCACCGGTTGGACTTCCTCGGCAGCGGCAGCCGTGCCGTCGCCCTCCTCGTTGCCGTTCAAAATCACCACCTCCGGTGGCATGACTCGTCGCCGCTTCCTGGGCATTGATCCGCTGGCAAACATGGCCGCAGTGGGGGAGAGTAAGAATGAAAGGATGGAAGAGGATCACCGGATGGGTTGGGGTTTAGGCAGGGAAGAAGCACAGTGTAAGAAGAGAGAGAGGGATGGGGAAAGTCGGTTCATGTTAAAAAGAAAACTTCAGAAGAATCTGCATCCCTTCTGTTTGACGTCCATTTTGGGGAATTAAAATAATAAAAGAATCAACGTCCGTTTCCATTGACGTCCATTTTAGAATGGCCGACCGATTGACGAGATGCATATTTTTGGAATTGAATTTTAAATTTGAGCCCGATGCGACGTATTTAGAATGGGCGACTGCTTGAGGAGACATATATTTTTGGAATTGAATTTTTAAATTTGAGCCCGATGCGACGTATTTAGATTGGGCAACTGTTTAAGAGGATGCCAATTATGGGAATTAAATTTACAATTTGGGATTTCATAAAATAATTGGCGACCGTGCTATGGGACGCAATTTAGAATGGGTGACTTCTTGGTTGGACGCTATTTTACTGAGAACTAAATTCCATACCGGACATTCATTTTGAGGGAGTAATCAATCTTTTCAATAATTATCTTGGCTCAATAAGGGAAAATGCTCCACTTTATTGAAAGAATGATCAATTACATCAATGAGCCACCTTGGGTCTCAATTTCCTAAGTGTTGTTACATAGATCTTCCACTGTTCTTTGTCTTCCTCAATCTGATCTAGGGGCTTGTGTAGCTTGCTTACTCTCCACAGTGCTTTGATGGTGTTGACTTCTTCTTCGTCGCCGCTTGTTGATAGGTCCCTTTTCTTGATGGGAGGGAGATGTGAAGCATCCTCCATGAGGTGGCGAGGCAGACCTAGCTGAGGAAGGCACCTATGAGAGTTATAAAGTATGAACTCAGTGGCACCAATGAGCCATAATTCTACTCCAGGAGAAAGCTGGGTGTGAAGATCTTGGGTTTTAACGATTCCCGGTGCACATGTGAACATTGTCTGAGGCATAGTTTCGAAGTGTTCCCTCCACTCAACTCTCTTATTAAGCTTGGGCACTCTGTTTGTCACCCTTTCACTCAATCCAAGCACGCCTGTCATATAGTAGAGTGGGCTTTTATGAAATATTCTAGACGCTCCTTGGGCATCCTCACATGGGTCAAATTTTAGGTGAAGGTCTACCCAGCTAGTAAGAAGAAGCATAGATCCATATAAGGGCCTTCCCATGGATGCCGAGATCAGCCCACTATAGAGGTAGGCTAGGACTGCCGGCCCGATCCTCTTTCCCTCCCAAATCTCACATATTGCGCTTAATTGTTCTTCCTCTAAGAAATCATCCACCGAGGGGAAGAGTAAGGCTCCTGCAAGGCATATCACAAAGACTTTCATGATATTTTCCATGTCTTCCTCCTTAGCTTGGCCCAATTGCTTGTACACCCATGCTGCCAATTTCATCAAGTTAATCCCTTTGGTGACCCAAATATGATCCACTATTTTTGAGCTTGGGATTAGGCCGAACAATATCTCTGCTGTGTTTATTGGATTGGGAATGACCGCCATATTCTCCTCTTTACCTTGTTGCAATCTCTTTAATCCTAGCAATACCTCTGCTTCTTCCAAGAGTACGGTGGCTTCAAAAGTGGGGAATAGAAAGGTCTGTGTACCTGGGTACCAGATTTCAAGGAGGGCCTCTATGACAGCCTAATCTAGGTGAACATCCTGATGGTGCTTGGCGTGGGTGATTAAGCCGAGCAGGTGCCACCGAGACAAGAAAGATCTCATGTCTAGGGTAATTTTAGAAAGAAGGAGGGGAAGCCATTTGTTCCTGGTATATGTTCGGGGGCCTGGGATAGTGGGATAGTCCTGTGAGTTACAGAGAAAGTAGAACTCAGCAGCATGAAAAGTGAGAATACAAGAACAAAAGAGAAGAAGATCTGGTAGAACCTAAGCTAGGCTAATAGGTTAAGATCAATGCTTTTCTATGACAAACTCACCTGATTCATTACTATCTTCCTGCTAATGTGACCATCGATCTCTGTAATCCTTGCTAAGCCCATGTTTGGCCTCTTCGATGGATGTTGAAGCATTTGGTTCATCCTACACTTCTTGAGTGTTGCAGAACACTTGGTTCTTGACCTGAAACTGCAGTAGAGCCTTCTGAACCTGTTTAATGCTAGGAGGCCCTCTGAGTTGATCTTTATAGAGTGGGAACTCTTGGGGAGTTTGAGTTTGAGCATGGTTGGACTCTTGAGGAGCCGTTTCCGGCCTGGGCTGGAAGCGAAATTGACGTCCATACTCGTGGACGCACACTAATGGGCGTCCTTTTCCACGGACGCTATTTCTTATTTTTTTCTTTTTTTTTGAATTTGGGATAATTATGGCTGCGGGAATTGCGGGGAATTGACGTCCACAATGGTGGATGCGCATTCAATGGGAGTCTAATGAAACAGACGCTATTTCTTGATTTCTGTTTGAGTTCGTGTTCGTTAATAAATTCAAAAATTGGGGGATTGACGTCTAATCTGGTAGATGCACATTAATGGGCGACCAATTATCCTGACGCCATTTCTTGATTTCATTGTTGAATATGTCACTTGCAGTGCTTTCGTTGAAAATACAGGATTTTCTTCATTATTAATTATGATGCTTGTATGATTATTGAGCTAATAAGTTGTGAGCGCATGAAGGTTAAGTTTTGTACATGATTTTGAGGCGCTTGGCTGCTGTGTTGGTAACATCATATCAACTCTGTGTATCCACCTGTATGCATTATTACTATATGTTATCTACGTTACTAGAGCATATCAAGGACCTTGTGGTCTAGATGAACCTGGAATTTGAGTTCACCATTAACAAAAATAATGATAGTTCTAAGGGAGTCTTAACTGCACGGATAGGCCGTTAAGTCATCAAGGCTTGGGACGACAGTTCCAATTTCTAGGTTGATGCGTGGATAAACGAGCTTCGGCTTAGTGTCAACTTAGAGATCTGGTTTCTTGACCTGGTCAGGATGGTTTAGCAATATTATCCTTGATTATTTTCTATTTTAGTTTGTTTTAAATTTTATTTTAGCCCAGCATGGATCATGTAGGACTTTGAGCTTCATCATGGAAAAATCTTCTCATTTAGGGCAATAGTGGAATCCACTAGCTCCTAATTACAATTGATGTGAGAAATTTCATTCCAAATCAAGTACTATGTTCTCCTTAGGGTTGTTGAGGTTGATTCCTTGAAAGCACTCTTGGTTGGATTCTTATCCTAATTTCTTTATTTTCCTCTTTCACCTTAGTTGCAGCATATCCACATTGGCTGGTAACTCCTCTCCAGCAGTGTTTGTTTCTCCCTTGTGCCCACGCGCACATTTTCGAGCTTAACTTTCATCTAAGTAATTGTTGCTTTCTTGAAATCATCCAAGATCGTTTCATTCTGAACTATAGAAAGATTTCCAACATCTGGTGTCAGAAGCATGTCACATCACACCTTGGCATCTACTTTTCAGTCCGTCCTCACTTTATTCTGCTCCATTCTATTACGCTTCATTTCATCTTACTCCCTTGCAAAGCAGATGTCAAGGCGGGACAGCTGTAGACACGCTAAAATTGATGCTAAGCTGAGTAAATCTCATGTCGCAATACAACGCCCCAAAGTGGATTTCACTATGAGCTCAATAGGAAGGTTTTTCTATTTCCTCGGATTTGTTTTAAAATTTGCGTCTGTTTTATTGGATGCCAATTTTTATGGGCGACTTCCAATTGAGACGCCAATTCTTGGAATATTTGTCAATTTTCTGGAAATGACAGCTTCCATGACATACGCTGATTATTGGATTATTAATAATTTGATCAAGAGCATGCGTCCTGTATAGTGGATGCTAATTAATTAACGACTGTTATGGGAGACGCCCATTCATTTGGAAAATAAGGAATTAATAAATTAAGCCCAAGAATTCGTGTCCGGTGTAGTGGACGCCCATTAAATTGGCGACGGATGTTATGGACGCCCATTTTGCTTTTATCTATGCTCCTTTCCCGGGTTGTTTACCGCCCGTTTTTATCTCTCCGCTTCTTGGGGAAGTCTATCCCCTTCCTTAATTGAATCCCTTCGGAATGAAGTCTCTTCTTCTATAAATTGGGCTCCTTTATGCCCGGCGCGGGGAGAGGAGAATAGAAGAAAGTGAGAGACACAGAGACACACAGAAGGAGCTCTATGGTTTTGTTGTGCTAGATCGATTCTCTGTTTTTGATCCAGTGGAAAGGCTTCTCCCATTGCTCTTCTTCTCTGCGTGGCATCCGAGTGGGGAACCTCCTCCGTTTCTTCTCCCATATCCCTTTTTTCGTTTATTTAGTTTTGCATATCGCACCCATATCATTGCTCACACACGTTATATTTAGCCTTCGCTAGATCTCTGTGCACTTCACTGCATAGCACTCATATTCTCACCCTTTATACTAAAGGGGTTTAAAAACACACAAGGTGTGTCCGCTCCCATTCTGCATATGTTCATTATCATTGAGAGTTGATACTGCACGACCTATGCTAATTTGGTATTTTCTCTGCTTCTCTTTGTTTGTTTTAGGGTAATCAAAAGAAAAGACCCTCCATAGCCGACTGGCCGGTTGAAGGCAGAAGCAGAACTTACATCCCCGCTTTACAAGGTATTTTCCGTGATCACATTTCCTTTTTGAAATTGAGGAATTTCCTCTAGCGATCACGTTCCATTGAGCACCACGTGCTCCCTTTATTTCCTATATTGTCCTTTTCTCCAGTTAGTCTTCATTTCACTATTCTTTTCAATCACTCAAAGTGACACGTTCACACCCCTGGCATCACTAAGCCTCCGAAGTTTGAAAAGTTCAACGGGCAAGGATCTCGCGTGAGCACATTGTCTACTACACTAATGTGATGGCCGACTTGGCTACTAATGAGTCGTACTTGCTGAAGTTCTTCGGATCCACACTAATGGGGCTTGCCTTAGAGTGGTACTCAAGCTTGCAGCCCGGGTCTATTATTGATTGGCCCGACATGCAAAGAAATTTTAAAGAGAGGTTCCACATCGCCGAAAGGGAGGTGACGGTGGCCAAATTATATGCAACCAGGCAGAGGAACGAAGAGTCCACCCTGGAATACATCAAACGCTGGAGGAACCTCAGTATGAGGTGCAGGTGTCCGCCGCATTAGGAGGATGCCGTCTAAATATGAAAGCAGAACTTGAGAAGAGTAGGTGCTGGAAAGAATGATAGGCACCGAAATCAAGTCATTTGATGGGCTAAACAACATTGTGGTGGAAATCGAGGCATCCCTCTCGAAGTACTCCGCCGCTCCCACTGCTTCAAGCCAGAAGGCCAGGCCAGCTGACAAACGACCGATGTCTCAAGAAGTGCACACAGTCGACTTCAAGGCCTTTGAGCAGCAGAAAGAAAAAAACAAAGGGGTAGCTGAGCCTCCCTCGACCAAGCCCGCCGATCGACAAGAAGGCCCCTCCCTTCGGGATAAAATGAAGAAGCTATATTCATTCCCTAGAGATAAGACTCGAGTCTTGTTTGAATGGTCTACAAGATACAACAAGATCACTCTCACAGAACCAAAAAGGCCGGGTGATCTCAGAAGAAGAGACGACTCTTGTTTCTTCCCGTATCACCAGATGCTCGGGCACACTATCGAGGAATGCTATGTCTTTAAAGACACTATTGAGTCTTTAATCAAGAAAGGGGAGCTGCAAATGGGAGAGCACAAAGTCGATCCCCCATGCCCACATGAAATGCCTACTCTGACTGTAACAATTAATATGGTATCTCTATGTCAGCAACTACCCGAAGAAGTGGCGGAGGCCTGCACACAACACACCTATGAGGCCTCTATCCTAGCGTCAGCAAAAGATCAAGGGAATTGGCAGACCGTGCCATCAAAAGCAAGAAGAAGGGCAGCGCCTCATCGTGGCCCAGGAATTCATACACGGGGCATCACACCTCAATCGGAACACCCGGCTGTGACCCTTGTCTGGTATGAGATAGCTCCTCAGCTGGTCATCAGAAGGTTCACCAACAATAAGAAGAAACACATCCCCTTGTGGGTGCATAAACAAGCAAGTTCGATGGTTGAACAGCTTCAAGAAATCATTGATGGGCTAGATGAATATGAACAACCTTAAGTCTGGCCTGTCCAGCTGAAGGAATACTTGGGAACATTTTGAGTCCCTGGAATTAGCAGAAGAGGCTGAAGCCGAGACCGAAGTTGAAGAACCTGGCATATGGGATGAACCCCCAAAGGAGTAATCACCGACTGTGAAGAAAAAGAAGAAGAGAGCTAAGGATAAAAGAAAAGGCATTGTTGTATCATGCAACACTCTTTCGGCCCTGTTCGACACATTCCGATCTCCAAAGAGGATGATGAAGAAATATGCCTCGCGCCGGCAGAGGTGAATCAAGCTAAAGCTTCCACCTCCCAGCATGCCACGAGGTTCGAAAGAAAATGGGGGCATCTTCCCTAGGCAAATCATAACATTATGTTCCGGGGAGAGCAACCACATCAAGTTCCCCAGCCTGAAGTCAAAGGCGCAAAGATTCCCCCTCCGGCAGGGCTCTATCCTAAATATGCAAGTGGCCAAGAGGCCCCTTCATTTGCTGAATTCATGTCATCTCGGGAAGGCAAATAGTCATGCCCGCAACTACAAGCAAGGACCAAGAATGTCCCGGCCTTACCATTGGCCATCCCTCCTCTGGCAAATAAAGACCGTATGGGCATCCCAAGCCTTACTGAATTCATGCAAGAGAAGGAGCCGGTCGGACCGACGTAGCAAGTCCAGGCAGCACTTGAAGAAGAAGATGAACTTCCTCCCGAGCCAGCTCCTCAAGAACACCATGAGGGCAGGCATAATAAGGCCAAATAACTAGAGTTGGCCAATATCAGACCCACCAACAGAATAGTGAAGCAGCTAAAAAGAATCCCTACGAGATTCTCTGTCTGGGAAATACTCTCCCTAAACGAAGAAACTCGGCAAGCCGTCATCACAGCTTTGCAAACACCGGCGCACTTCGAGAGCTATTTTTCTGAGGCGTAGCCGGGGGTGGGTATGACCTCCACGGAGGAGGATGTGCTTCTACCCTCCGTCAGCCACAATAGACCACTCTACATGAGGGGGCAACTGAACGGTCAACCAATAAGCAGAACTTTGATTGACCCCGGGGCAATAGTAAACATACTCCCTTATCGGGTATATTAGAAATACTATTTTTGTAACACCCTGGTTAATTAATAAAGGTTAAATTAAAATTTAAAATGAGGGAGACGAATTATATGAAATCGATCGTGGTGTGACCTATTGGAAATGTTAAAAAAAATATATTCTGAATTAATTTATCATTTAATGACTTCAATGATCTTCCGTAGCTAAATGACACTATAATAATTAATTATTTTGAAAGTGGCCAAAGTATATAAATAAGAAGGAATAATTATTTTGCTACAAGGATAATTTAATATTTTGAAGTACAATCATGTTTATGGCAATATGATAAAAAATTAGATTTAATTGAATTCCACTCTTAGGCCCAATTTTGACCAATTTATAAAAATATGGAAAAATTATATTCTTATAGAAGATTGAATGCTTAACAAATTTATTAACTAGGTCGAGCCCAAAATAAAATTGGATTCAGCTTGAATCAACAATTTTAAGGTAAAACTCAGAGTTTTGGGTGGAACGAGTTTAATTGATCAAATTCGAACTCAAATCGAGCTCAATTAATCCTAATCCTGACCCAATCGATAGGCCCATGCTCAAAGCCCATTTCTCCTTTGTTTCCCCGCGTAAACCCTAACCCTAGTCGCCAGATTTCGAAGATAAACTCGTTGAATTCGTCAAACGTGAGCATCGCGCAGAGGACTCTTCCCTTCGATCCCCTGGCATATACATGACTCCTCCTTCAACCCTAGCCCTATAAATCGATGCCTAATACTCCCTAGTATCCCATTTGGCAGTAGCAGTCACCGGTGAGGGCGATTGAGGGCGTGGTGCGTCGAGGAAGAGGGAGCTTTTGTCTAGGGTTTCGCCGCCGTCCACCTTCTTTCTCGCATTAAAAGGTAGGTTTCTCTTGGGCCAAACTTTAATTAAAGCATGCTAGATTGTTCGTCTCTGTGTCCTCTTTCTAATGATACTAAATTGCATAATTTTCATTCTCTATACCGATCGAATTAGTCATTTAAATCTAAGGTATGTCGAGTTTTTGTTGTCTTCACTTCATGTCTATTTATGGTAGATTACTCTCGGGTAAAACCTTAATTAAAGCATGCCATATTGTTCATCTTTTTGTCCTCTTTCCATTGATATCATTTTGCACAACTTTTACATATCGTATTGCTCGATTCATGCATTTTTCACGGGGTGCCGGGGTTCGCCGTCAGGCGGGTTCTGGTCTAAAATGTGGTACCACAGTAACCGCGTGCCAGACTGCGGTTTCCCGACAAACCGCGTTCTGTAGGCCATTTTTAAAATTTAAAATTTGTGATTTTGAACGCGTCAAGTTCATGGACGTGTCTTTTTATATGCATCCTTCCGAGGAGAAGTCTTCATTGAACGTAAATTAGTTTATTTTAATATTTTATAGTGTTAATTCATGAATGATAAGTGTGCATTTTTACATGTTAATTAATGTTATATCACACTTTTATGAGCTTTAATTTTCATCACTATGCATTTATCACACTTAATCATAATCTAGAGTAAAATATTTAGTTTCATGGAATTAAGTAATTTTAATAAATAAATTTACTTATTTTGTAGGGACGAAGAGGACGATGGCAAGAAAGGTAAGTTTACACAATAATGGGCCAAAGTCCATTAAGGTTGAAAAAGAAACAAAAAAAGTACAAATGGGCCAAAGGCCCATGGGCTTGTTTAAAATAAAAAAAAGAAAAAAAAGGAAAAAATAACAACAACAAAATGAAAAAAAAAATAACTAGCTTTCATATATATATATATATATATATATATATATATATATATATATAACAATAATGGCAGGCGCTTCAGTGCCTTCGCAGGGGCACGGGCGACCAGAAGGCCTAGTCAATGCGTGGCCAATAGGCGGCTGACGCAGGCACTTCACGCGGGCGAAGGTTGGCCAACGTGGCTTCGGCGGTGGCGGCTTCCACGCAAGGGCGGTTGGTGGCGTGGCCAGCAAAGTGACATTCAGATGCCAGGAAGTCAACTGGCGGGCTTCTCACGCACGGGCGACGAGGAGCGTCGATCAGTGAAGGCAGCTGGCACGGGCGACGTGGCTTCGTGCGTCGACGGGCTTCACGCGAAAGAAGGCGTGAAGGTCAGCGACAGTGGGCACTTGGGTGGTCAAACATGTTGGCGGGGGTGGCTTTGTTGGCAGTAGGCGGGTCTTCGAAGGCGGGCATGGGAGTCGTCTTCGCGCCATGGATTGCACAGCAGGCAGGCGCACGACGCGGGAGAAAGCGGAAGCAAGAAGAGTGCATGGGCTTGGTTTTGGCCCTATAAAAGGGGCTTAGGTTGGCAAGAGAAGGAGTTCGCGGGGGGGGGGTGATAATTTTTGAGTTTTGTTCTTTGGAGTTTAGAGAGAGGGAGTTTTTTTTCTTGGAGAAGAGAGTTACGTAGGAAGAGTTTATTTGAGAATTTTTGGTGGATACTTTGTTGGTTTCTATTGTTGTTATTAGTGTTTTTGAGAGTTCATCCCCTTTCTCAACCTCTTTACATATTGTTCTGTTCTTCATTTCAATTTCTTATATTCTGTAAACTTCTTCATTTTTAAGTGTTCTACATTTTTTTCTTTCATCACTTCCTCTAAATCTCTCCCATTTTTTAAGTTATTCCGTATTTTTCAAGTTACTATCCAATGATTTTACTATTCATCCAAAGTGCTACCTTCTATTCTTCCTCCGTTTTAGTGCCCTTCCACTCTTCTTTTATCTCTCAATTCCTCATGAACGTTATTCCTCTCTTGTAGATCTAGATTTTCTTCTTCTACTACTTCCTCTAATTCCTTCCCGTTTCTAAGTTATTTTTGATTTTTCTCAGTTCAGTTTTTTGCACAGTTACTGTTCATCTGCGCAAACCACTTTTCTTCTTCCCCAGTGTTTACCCTCTTTTTCATGTTTTCTGTAGTGCCCCAGAATTTATGGAAGAAAATTCTAGAATTATTTAATAAATTTCTGGCATTATTAGTAATTAATGGGTTAATTTGAAGTTATTAATCAAAATAAGGCCAAATGGTGTTAATCAATTAACTTAACCCACTTAATTAAAAGTCCAAAAGGTTTTAGGACCAAGCCCATTAAGTTTGGCCCACATTCTAGAAGGTTATTAAGCCTATCCATGAATTTTCAAGGATAAATACTAATTATATAGATAATTATATGGATAAATGAATAAAAGAGTCTTAATAACTTGGAATTCTAGATATGATGACTGTAACGGTCTATCGTAAGACCGCCACAGCCGTGTAACACAGCAGCGTTCGACCGTTACACTCTGTGAATTCCGTGAGTAGAAGAACTTGCAAATAGATTGGAACTTGATGTTCCTATCCACAAGAGACCCAATTGGAACGATGTATAAAGACCCTAATGACTCTTAGAGATTAGGTTTTGATAGATTAAGGACTCTAAACTGGATCTAATCTTCAAACCTTAGTTGAAACTCTATAAATAGGGCTTAGTTCTGAACTATGCGACCCTTACTTTTGGGACGTAAAGAATCAAGGTAAGGAGTCATTATCTCAGGTAAGTTCTTTAGAAGTAATTATTCACAATACTTTAGACTAACTCCTCTCAAAATTTCACATCTTTAGGTCAAGAGGTCGTGGAGATAGAACCTAAGGCAGTCGCTGGAAAAGTCACAAGAGGAGGAGAACTAGGGCAAGATTCCCAACCAAATTCAGAAGCTACAACCTAAGTTAAGAGGTAGGTTATCTCATGAACGGCGAAAACAACATTATAGGACTAAAAGCCCTCTGGTTTGATCGAATTCCATGCATGATAGATTATGAATTTCATGTTTTACAAATTCTATGCATTACATGCATCCCTTAGCCCTAATTGGACATGTTAAAAGATGTATCTTGTCTATTTCACTGATACCCATGCATGTAGTTAGCCTATACCTTGTTATCATGCCTAGTATGGACATGGTATTTGATTTAGACATGATGTGAGTTGATCTCTTAGGATTCATATCATTGTCTGTCAGCAGGTACTGTAACGCATCACAGTAGGACCATCACACTCAAGTAACAGCCTTACGATGAACCGTCACAGTCTCTGTGGCATATTAGTTACTATGTTGTCTCTAACGCAGCAAGACAGGAGCGTTACGCCCATGTAACGGCCCTACGATAAACCGTCACAGTCCCTGATTGCCTATTGAATTCTCTGTTGACTCTGACGCAATTATGTAGGAGCGTTACGTTACTGTAACGGCTGTTCGATAGACCGTCACACTACTGTGACGCACCCCTTCTAGACCGTCAAAAGCCTGGTGTTCTGTCAACCCTAGACAGAATATAACTTGCCAATATTATTTATTGTTAAGCCTAGTTACCTAAGTTTTAACCTGATTATGTGATTTTTGTTCATGATATGTATTGCATGATTTGGTGTCTTATTGTTATTTTAAGTTATGTTCATTTCATGAGCCAAATTCCATAATTTTATATTCTAAAGCATGACTCTTTTTAACGTTATATGGACGGAGTTTCCTCACAATTTTCACATCGTTACATGTCTCTCTCTGTCAATAGAGTCATTTCTATAAGTACATGGCACATATTCCGGTATGTTGTCATTAGTTTACACTTTGCACTATAGGAACATATTCTTGGACTTGAGGACCTCTCTATTGGATATTCCTTCCAATGGAATGGGAAATCTTGTTTCAAGGCCTCCGTAATTCTCCGCGAGCCTGGGATTCCCACTAGGATGTCGAGTTGGTTGTATCATTAAAACCCATTAGCTAGAATACACTATCGTGTTTTATGATTCTAGTAATGTAATGGCCTTACACTGGACCGTCAGGCTCACATCACGGCCCAATGCATGACCGTCACATTCCTCTGAGTCTATTTTTGTCTTTCTGGACTCGGATCATTGTAACGGCCCACTACAGGCGCGTCACATGATGTAACGGCCCAGTAGATGACCGTCACACAGCTTATATATGTTAACCCTAGGTTTGACCAAAGGGTTGATTTTCTAAGGTTCTAGATGGACTAATGATAGTCTAGAACTTATCATATTGATCAAGGAACTTAATATGATGAATGAAAAATAAAGAATGTACTGTTATGCTGCCGATTTATTTCCATAAACATAGTATAGTCTAAGTCATTCTTGATCTCATATATTCAAATTGAAGCGTTCATTCATTGATTTTCATTATTTGGAATTGTTATATTTTTGGCCATACTTTACTGTTACATGCATGGAAGTAGCTTAATTTATACCTAAAGATGCGATCGAGCACTGATTGTGTTCAAGGGCTCTATGCTAGTCCCTGGAAACATACTATTTTATAAACCATAGGGTATGATGCTACTAGCGTCGCATTGCGCTGGGAGTACTATTTCTATAAATAAGTGAAGATTCACGGCACGCTATGACATTCTTGTACATGACATTCTTGCTTGATATTCCACAGAAATTCACGAACTATGTACTCAAAAGAGACTAGTGTGATGAATATGTGGCTTGCTCGTACATTCTTGTTACATTATTGCTCATGAAAGGCCAACTATCTTGATCATGTTACATTCTTGCTAGTTCATTCTTTATAATCCTATCTTATGTAATTATCTTGTTACTTTGTTTTAATCATATGATTGATTCGCATTTGCATGATTTTACCTTGTTCTCTAGAGCTAAAATGTTCATTACTTTAATAGTGCCTTCATGTTGATGCGAAGATACCTACTGGGCAAGTGTGCTCATTACCTATTTCTAATGTTTTTCAGGAGATGGAAGTAGTTCATATTCGGATTCGGGCTATACTAGTAGCGGGTCCGAAAGTGAGTGAAAGTCTTGTAAAGCTACGAGCGAAGACATATGAAGTTTATAATGTCTAGATTGAGTCAATGTAATTTTCTTATTTCTTGAGTCTAGTAGAATGAAGGGTGATTATTGTAAAGGAATATCATTTATGAAATAAAGTTGAAGTTTGAATATATATTGTGCAGTTGCATTTATGTGTGTGATTGTCTCGCGCTCTGGTCATTCTTGCTTGCAAGAGGCTTACCATGCCGGCTGTTCGCTCTCCCCGAGCGAGTCTTCCTCTGTAATAAAGGCTCGGGGCGTGACAGTTAAGTTGGTATCAGAGCCTAAGTCTCAGGACTTAGGGAAAAGAATTATGTCACAGGATAAGTCCAAGATTTAAGGGCCCCTACCTATGAACTAAGTAAGAAATTCCATACCCATGTGAGGATTGGGTAGAGCCTGGGCTAAGATAACTGATTAGCTTTAAGATTTATTTTATTCCAATTTCATGAGAAATAATAAGTTGTTATTTTCTCTCTCAGGTATCCTATTTTACAAATGGCTCATCACGTAGATTGGGACGGTATGCAACAAACCGTTGCCGGCCTCACCTAGACATTGCAAACTATAGCACAAGGCGGTGCAGGGGCAAGGGCTGGTGACCTACATCGTAACTTCCAGAGTCTAAATCCTCCACGATTCTATGGATCTTCAAATCCCGATGAGGCAGAAAATTGGATCGATGAGATGAATAGGATATTTGATGTTATACAATGCACGGATCAGGAGAAGGTCCGTCTAGCAACATTCCAATTAAACAAAGATGCTCGCACTTGGTGGAAGTCGGTTCCGGCACCTCCGGCCGATGCGACACGTACGTGGGATGGTTTTCTCACTTTATTCTGTTCCAAATATTTCTCCGAGCATGTGAAGGAAAGGAAGGCCATGGAGTTTGCCTCCCTTCGTCAAGGGATGATGTCGGTGGCAGAATATGAGCTTTAGTTCTCAAGACTAGCACCATATGCACCACACCTTATTAGCACGGAATTATTAAAAGCAAATCGATTTATGGACGGGTTACGGCCCGGTTTCATTCAGCAACTTGGGACACAGAATATCTGCACTTATGCGGAGATGGTTCAGAGGGCATATCTATACGAGAGGACCTTAGAGAAGGTAGAAAAGTTGAAAGGAAAAGGAGAGGAATCTAGTCGATGATCTGATCGGCATTATAAGAAAGAGAAGTTTAGCATCACGGAACCATATAAAAGCCGTGACAATAAGAAAAGATCAAGGAGGGGGAACGGTGGAAGTTCCCAGAAGAATAATAAAAAGGTTAAGGAAGAGAAGGAGCAAGTTGCCTCGACGTGCATGTTTTGCGAGAAATTCGGCCACTCGGCTGAAGAATGGTGGAAGCGCCTCGGTGCTTGTTTGCGTTGTGAAAGTAGGGAGCATCGTGTGCCAGATTGCCCCCTTATGAAAGATCAATTAAATAATGGAGGACGTAGGAGGCAGGCTCGCCTCAATGCTGTTATAGATGAAGAAGAAGCACCAAGGGATCCAAATGATGGGCTTATGGAAGGTACTCTTCAAATCTGTTCTCGTCCTGCATTCATGCTATTCGATACTGGTGCTTCCCATTCTTTTATCTCCGCCACTTTTGCAAAAATATTACCAATTGCATCAACTCCCCTACCTTCAGATCTTGCTATTACTACACCTTTAGGACCAAGAACTAAGCTTACCAAACATTATCCTGATTGCGAGGTAGTGGTAGAAGGACACAATCTCCCCGCAAACTTAGTATGCCTTGATATGAAGGGTTATGATGCCATTTTAGGGGTTGATTGGCTTGTAGACCATGATGCTTATATCTTTTCTTTTCTTGGTATCAAATACAAGAAGCATCCTACCATTATATCTTCTCTTCACGCTTGCAAACTTATCTCGCAAGGATGTGAAACTTTTCTTGCCTCAGTCATTATTACCGAATCTAAGGAAATTGTTCTAGCAAACATTCCAATTGCAAGTGAATTCCCAGACGTGTTCCCATCTGAACTACCTAGTTTACCGCCCGAGAGGGGAGTCAACTTCACTATTGAGCTCATTCCAGGTGCAGCACCTGTTTCTATAGCTCCTTACAGGATGTCCCCTACGGAACTTAAGGAATAAAGGCAGTTGCAAGAATTACTAGACAAAGGTTTTATCAGACCTAGCACATCCCCTTGAGGTGCGCCTGTTCTATTTGTCAAGAAGAAGGATGGTTCTCTCAGGTTATGTATTGACTACCGGCGATTGAATCAACTTACAATCAAGAACAAATATCCATTGCCGCATATTGATGAGCTCTTCGATCAGCTTTCGGGAGCAGAATATTTTTCTAAGATTGACCTCAGGTCAGGTTATCATCAACTTAGAATCAAAGAAGAGGACACTTATAAATCAACTTTTCGAAGTCGTTACGGCCACTATGAATTCGTGGTGATGCCGTTCGGGTTAACTAATGCCCCAGCAGCATTCATGCAGCTTATGAACAGTGTCTTCCAGCCATACCTGGATCAATTCATTGTCGTCTTCATCAATGATATCCTGATATACTCCAAGACAAAAGAAGAACATGAAGAACATCTAAGGATAGATTTGCAAACACTTAGAGAACACAAACTTTATGCCAAACTCAATAAGTGTGAATCCTGGCTCAAGGAAGTCTCATTCTTACGCCACATTATTTCAAAAGAAGGTATTGCTGTGGATCCTTCTAAAGTAGAAGCTGTTAGGAATTGGAGTCGGCCAACGACTGTATCTGAAGCAAGAAGCTTTTTAGGTTTAGCAGGTTATTATAGGAGATTCATAAGGGACTCCTCAAAGATTGCGGTTCCTTTAACTACACTTACTAGAAAAGAAAATCCTTTTGTCTGGTCGAAGGACTGTGAAAAGAGTTTTCAAAGTCTTAAGAATCATCTTAGTGTTGGGTTCGGTGCAGTAGATTCAGAGGGGGGTGAATGAATCTCCCCTTAAAAGTTTCGCCCAATTAAAAATTCTTCCTGATACTAACAGAAGTCCAATAAGCAATTGCAGAATTCAGATTCACTAAGTCAAGTGATATGCTTATCGATGAACTGACTAGTGACTTAGGAACAATGTCAAAGGACTATCAAAGCTACAATCGAACACACAGTGTGCAATCAAACCATATCGTCCCTAAGCATTCATCTAGCGCCAATCAGATAAGAAAATTCAAACCACAGTGCACAAAGGATTTTTAGGTGGTTCGGTCCTCCAGACCTACATCCACCCCACACACAAACCCGAGTGTGGATTCCGCTGACTCATAGCTTGAACAGCTGGGCATCACAGCTTGCCATACAACCGCTGGGCAACACAGCTTGCCATCCGTTGGGGACTACAGCTTAACCCGTCCGAGGTATCCACCTCGCCACTGTGCATCACAGCTTGCACTGCTGACAGACAACTTGAAGAAAGGTTTAAAAGGAAACCAAAAATAAGAAACTACAGCAACGAAAAACTGTAAACAATGAAGCATGAATGTGGCTCACAAGGAGCTGACTAGATTGGATTTGATCCAACTTCCAGTGGAGACAGATTGTCTGATGAAGTCTTCTCTCTTCTCAACTCACAAGCTATCTTCCTCTTTCTTTTTCTTCTTCTTCTCTGCTCTCGATCTCTCACTCTCTTTTTCTTTCTCTTCTTCTTCTTCTCTGTCTTACTGGATTGTGCAGGCTCTCCTCTGCTTTAGTCGATCACGATCAGTCTTCTTCTGAGGAAGAAGGCTTCCTTTTATAGCAGCAGCAGCTAGGGCGTGTGCTCTTCACATTTCTCGCCCAAAGGCCGCAGTCCACGTGGTAGTTTCTCAGCCTGTTGCTGTACACGTGTCTCGATCCTGGGCACCTTGTCCATCCTTGGATCATGTGCCTTTCATTAAGCTCTGCAAGGAGTCCCTGTCAGATAGTCGAATAGGATTATTAGTTTAATGTCGACACCTTGTACAGACTTTATAGTATATAATGTGCAATGTGTAGACTTTGCACTGTATAGACTTCGCAATGCGACAACAAAGTATAGACTTAGAGTGAACGATGCACAAATGCATGAAACACACAGACTGAATAGACTTAGTGTCGCTTGAAGCACAGAATGCAATGGCTAAGGTTATGAGTGTATAGACTCTGCATGCGTGCTACATCAATGTACAGACTTGCTGACAATGAGTGTGCAGACTCTGCTTTGAACAATGCACAATGTATAGACTTAGTCATGCGTGAAGCAAAGATAATGTACAGACTATGCCATGCTCACAGTTAATGCATGTACAGACTTGTATGAGGAACAAGCTGTACAGACTTAGACGAATGACCCACAAGCTGCAATGTGTAGACTTGAAGAGCATTCAACAGCCAATGTATAGACTTGCAGACTTGTGCAGACTAGCCAGTGTATAGACTTGGTGAGCATGCAGCACACAATGTGCAGACTTCGTGCAATGCATGAAGAAGCAATGTATAGACTTGGACAGACTTTGCTAGCGTGGAATGTGCAGACTACATGCAATGCAATGTACAGACTTTAGAGATAATGCATGAACAACCAATGCAATGTACAGACTTGAGAAAGGAATGTGCAGACTTGAAGCATGAAGCATGGCAATGAGGAATGTATAGACTTTCATGATGTATAGACTTGCTAAAGACAACTGGACGATTTACAGACTTGAGCAAAGCAAGGTCTATACAGACTCCAACTCAGCTGCAATGTATAGACTCTAAGTGAGACAGAAGAATGTATAGACTTGCTAACATGCATGAACAAGTGTCGATGTATAAACTTGGCTAAAGTAGTGATGTATAGACTTGAAGCATGTGAACATGGCACTGTACAGACTTGAAGAAATGCATGCTACAGTGCAATGTATAGACTTAGTGCAATGCAAAGGCTGTATAGACTTAGCGTGCAATGCAAATGCTATATAGACTTACTCATGGACAATGTACAATCGAATGTATAGACTTTAAGTGAAAGCCCAATGTACAGACTTGGTGTTCTGAATGTCGGTAAAGATAAGGAGTGTATAGACTTGCTTAGTTCAGAACGTCGGTAAAGATGCAATGTATAGACTTAACATATGCACTGGCTGTACAGACTTGCTGCCTAGCCGATGTACAGACTTCCTATGTGTTCAACTCCAATGTATAGACTTGCTGAGATGAAGCACCTGAAGAATGTACAGACTTTAAAGAAGGCATGCACTTACTATGTTATGCTTGGGATGTACAGACTTCGTGGAAGGCATGTGCAGTGATGTATGGACTTTGCATATGCTCTGAAGACGGATAATGTACAGACTTGTGCATGCTACAGGACAATGTATGGACTTTGAATGGACGAGCATGCATTGTATAGACTTAGCATAAGATGTACATACTTGCTGGTCAGACAGGCAAAAACCCTGTACAGACTTGAGCGTGCAGACATGCCATTTGAATGTATAGACTTGTGTTCTAAACGATGCACAAAAACAACAACGTAATGTATAGACTTTGAGTGTGTAGACTTGTGTGTGTGTGCAATGTGTAGACCTATGTGTGCTGTGCAGTCGATGTGCATACTTGCTACGGAGGGATGTGTAGATTTATGCATTGACGCTAAGTGAGACAGTGCAATGTATAGACTTCTTAACAGACGCATGCAGCAACTGTTATTGCACTGATGCAGTGTATGCTAAACACAAAGATATTGCACTGATGCAGTGTATGCTAAACACAAAGACTATAGCAATGAATAGATCAGACAAAGCACACTCATGCATTCTCCACAGAACAGATCAGTCATATGCATTCATGTTGCTATCATTCAATGTGATGTTCTTAGCAAAACAATACGGTGACTCATTCATGTTGCTATCATTAAAACACCACATTATCACCAAAGCACAAGGGGCACAACAATCTCCCCCTTTTTGATGATGGCAACATAATGAGTCACACTGACTCGTCAAACTATTCTCCCCCTTTGACATAAGAAAAAAGGAGATGGTTTGAGAGACAAAATTCAGCACACAAATACAGAGAATGAAACATATTTCACTGAAATAGAGTTCCCCCTTATGACAAGAAAACATCTCTCTCCCTATCAATATGCATGATTGACTACTCTCCCCTTAAATGCAGATAATCCATAACTCCCCCTGAAGCACAGGAATGGACTCTGGTTATCCAATAAATCAATCTGAAATCTGTCATTACAAACAATCTGAACTCTGGTTGTGGCACCTGACATATGCATGAACAGAATGAAACAGGTGGAAAAATCCACAGAACCAGAACTTGTTGCAAAACAAGATGGAAGATTCCGTGGAGAGTAAAGTGATTGATGATAGAAAGGTAAGAGTAGATAACAATTATCACAAGACATCTCAATGAATAATCAATAGCAAGATTTATGTTGATCAGGCTGTCTGGAAAGAATCTGATCATGAGGGATTTTAATGCTTGTACCACTACAATAAGTCTTAAGAAGAATAGACTCTTCTATCATAAATGGTTATGAAGTGGCAACTTAACCAATCTGATTTAATTATGATGTATACCAAATTTGTCAAATTAAACTCAATACACATATCTGAATCTAAGTTTTAATAAAGGTGAACCAAATAGTCAGATAACACTCACAATCAATCATCCTTATCTTACACACATGATCTCAATGACTCTTTTAAGAGTTACACAGATTAGTATTGATGTTAAACACTTTTTACAGGAATATGAGTTGACAGAATTTTCAATTTATTTTCATTTGAAGCACATTATATTTTTCCTGGGCAATTTAGGTTGATCAACACATTTTTACATGAGGCACAACACGTCTCAAGTGAAGTGACCCAGTTACTCAATGTGATAACTGTCATTACCTCTCAACTTCGAGAACAGAGTTAGCAATATAAGTGTCTTTTTACATGAGGAGACACCTTGATTAGAGGCCAGACTCCCCAGTTACTCAACACAGGCATGTCATTGCTCTGTCAGGTTTTTCAATAATTTTTCACCAGAGATAACTATGGCACCTCATGACATAAGTTACTTTATTTCATTGATAAAGAACCCAGTTTCTCGGTGACCAAGTCATTGCTCTGAATTCACAATTTTTCATTTAGTCACCATTTCTCAAGTTAATGTTTAACCACAGTACTCACTCTATGTATCTCTACCAAAGTAGCCTTGATTTCATATTTTTAGATATCTGATGAGTGAGTCTAAGGTTTTTATGTCACAGATGGTTACGATTTATTAAAGCTTATCATTCAGATATTTTCAATTCACTTAATTACAAATCTGAGAATACATTAATCTTATATCAGTCTGATTCAGTGGTAATTCTTAAACCTATATGATAGGAATTTCTACAAAGATCTCAGACTGAATTGCATGACATGCAGCTTAAGTTCCTCTGACCGAATACAGACACAGCTGATCAACAATCAATAGTAGAATCAAATCAGTCACACCAACTAAGAGATATATGAAGGATGAGTATAAGCTGGTGGAAGAGTCAATCACCAATAGAGAAGAGCATTAGAAGAGAGTTTATCAACAGATAGTAGCTGAGTCTGTAATTCAGACAGATCAGCTATTTTGGTGAAGACAGCAGAGAATTCAATTGAGCCAAACTGAGAGCATTGGAAGATCCAATAAACTAGACAGGAGGATTTCAAGTGAAAGTGAATGAGATAATTAGAAAACTTCCTTTGTCTAGATTCATCATGACAATAGCAAGGCATGAGCAGCAGAATGGTTGGTCAAGACAAGTTGAGCTCCCCCTGACTAAGTGCATGATGTGAAGGATAAAACATAAGCAGCAATATGATTGATCAAAAACAGTTGGACTCCCCCTGACTGTATGCATGAAATGTATTGAAAGCACATCACATGATATCAAATTTTGCATTCAGATATGATTCATGCAAATTAGACAGAAGAGAATTACCATAAGCATGATTGTTCAATTCATATTTTAGAAAACTTCAGTTTAGCACCAACAGATCAACATGATATGCAATACACTGCTCTATATGACTTGACCCATGGTACTAGGCGGAGGACTTGGTCCAAGGACCACCTCACACATGACAGTAGCATCCAGACATACTCCATCTGCCCTTCAGCACTGTTCCATTTAATATACCATGATGGTCATGCAAATCAGTGCAATACAACATGTAGGGAGTTTGACATATCATGCATCATGACATAGATATGTAATGCATTTAGAGATAAACTACAATTATTTCCATGTGCATTTCAGATTTTCAATTAGATTCAGTTAGATGATGCACAAAAGAGTTAACATGATATGCAATCATTTCAAGTTCACAATTTCATATGATGGAATTTAAGATGAGTATTCAGAACAAACCTGAAAAGCAGAATCCTGGGGTCTTCCTGTTGAGTGCCTTGGTTTATTTACCCCTCTTTTTCATTCCAAGGCACACCTGTAACATGTTAATCAAGTTGATCCTGCAGGGACCAAAATAGCCTTGGGTCTCGAGTTAACTCTGACAGGTGTTATGAACAATTTCTTAGCAACATTATTATCATACTCCATCAGGTAACAATTATTCATGAAATGACCAAATTTACCACAATATCTACATGAAACAGTAGATTTTCTGGTTCTATGGTGCATATCAACAGCAGTATGAGACCTATGAAACTAAGCATGAAGTGTTCTGTTGTTTACATGAACATTTTGTTTCTTATTACCAGATGACCAACATTCAGCATGCTTATGACCTACCTTGCCACAGTTAAAACATGAAATATTTACACTTTTTGTTCTGGGGAATTTAGCAGATTTGAAGTTAATATGATTTTCCTGAACATGCCAGCAGTCCTTGACTGCATGACCATATTTCCCACACTCAAGGCATTTAAGATGCTTGCTTCTTGATTCATTATTACCCCAATGATTTCCTGACCAGCACTCATTTGCCTTATGCCCATGCTTGTTGCAAGTGAAACAAATAATATGCTGGCCTGAAATAGATCTATATCTATGTGGGCCATGAGCATGTGTGAAAAATCTAGAATTCACACTGTTGTCTTCTTTCATTTTAAAACATGCATTCATTAGATGACCACGCCTACCACAGTAATAACAAGATGCATCAGATTTCTTAGTGACATGGTTTGTATCAGATAAATTCTTAGAATGCATAACTTTACCAGCATGCTCATCTTCAAGCAACAGTCTGCAATCATCCATTACATGCCCTATCTTGCCACAATAATGACATGACACTTGTGATTTCCTGGCAACATGATTACTAATAGACTGACTAGATGCATGAGAATGAGTACATGAAGAATGAGCATTTTGCATTGACCCATTAAATTCAACTGAGTTGGCAGATCTTAGGGTGTACCTAGAAATATTCTTTACCTTCTTTGTTTGACCCTTCCTTTTCAATTTCTGATCATTCTCAACAATTTTTGTTTGCTTTTCATTTTTCTGGGCTTTGAACTGAAATACAGATGTTGAAGGTAATTTTTTATTTTCATTTTGTTTTGGGGATTGCTTTGAGGTACCGGCTACATCAGAGCTTTGCACAAAAGTGGCATATAGCTAGTTTTTAGTGATTTCCTTAACATCATAAGTGCAATTTGTTCCCCCTTTTGAATTATCATCCTTCCTTTTCACAATAGCTTTTATTTTTCTTTCAATTTTTGCAAACTTGGATGTTGAGTTTTCCAGATCATGAATTTTATCTTCCAAAGAAGCAATGTGGAGTTCATAACTGGCTATCTCCTGTTCACTGCAATTAACGCATTCACTTAAGACTTTATTTGTAGTTTTATACTTCTCAACTTCTTATTCCAGATTGCTCAAGATTTTTGATTCTTCATCACAGACAGTTTTTCCTTTCTTTAACATGAGAAGTTGCTCGGACATACCAGTGTTCAACCATTTCAATTTTTCAACTTCAACTTTCAGTTCAGTATTTTCTTCCTCAAAATTTTTAGCCTGAATTTCATTATCAGCACATCTTTCTCTTCCAGACATCAGCTCCAATTTTTCAATTAGTTCCTCTTCTCTTTCCTCCACTTTAATTTTCTCAGTGACCAAGTTTTTGTGATCCTCTTTAAATGAGGCAATTTCTTTATTCAGCCATTCATTCTCACTATAAAGATCTTCATTACGTTCTCTTAGAGCCAAGCACATATTGCAGTTTGATTTTAGAGAGGAAACATGCACACCTTCCTTGTTGATTTTATTCAGACTAGCCTTGAGATCTTCATTTTCTTTTTGAACTTCAACATATTCAAACTTTAGTTTGTCCATTACAGAATTAATTTCAGTCAGCCCTTGCATGCCTTTTAGATTCTCATTTTTCTTCTCATTCAGCTGATTCTCAAGTTCTGATATCTTGTCCAGGCATGTTTGATTTTCAATTTATAGAGAACCATTTATTTTGCTCCTTAAAGTTCTGAACATCTAGCATACATGTATCATAAGATTGTTTCAAATTTGGACAGTTTTCACAGGGAGCTTTCAAATTTATCTGATCACATTTCTTTTTCAATCTTTTATTCTCAGATTTTAATTTT
The DNA here is from genome assembly GCA_022559845.1 of Amorphophallus konjac. NCBI lineage: Eukaryota > Viridiplantae > Streptophyta > Magnoliopsida > Alismatales > Araceae > Amorphophallus > Amorphophallus konjac. The sequence goes on from CM040120.1 coordinate 254,625,914, forward strand.
TCACATCTATCAGAAAGTTCCTCATTTATATTCCATAGATCATCAATCGAAAGTTCTTCGGATCCAGAGCTTACCTGAGATGATGATTCTTCATCATCATTTCTCCGATCAGCCATCAAGCATTTGCTGTGATTCCTGATAAGTTTTAGTTCTTCCAAAATTTCTTTGGCAGACCTGCAAGAAGAAATACATTCGATTAGAGCTCTGTCAATTGATTCTTTCATTAAAACTAATGCTCTAGCGTTGACATTGTCTTTCAATTTATCCTTCTCAGTCCATCTAGATTTATCTTTTGATAATTTATGTGGACCATGAGTTATTACCTTCCAAAGATTAGGATCAGTTGATTTTACATACCGATGAAAATTTTCTAACCAAGAATCAAAATTATTACCTCTAAATATCGGAGGATTAGCCATCGAGATATGATGAATGCACTGAAATCAGATGAACAACTCAAGACACATAACCGATGAAACAAAACACAGAACACAAGAAGCACACTCTGAAATGCACCAAAGACTAGCAGGATCCTCTGCAGATTGTTAGATCTGTTAAGTCAGAGACCCGCTCTGATACCAAGTGTTGGGTTCGGTGCAGTAGATTCAGAGGGGGGTGAATGAATCTCCCCTTAAAAATTTCGCCCAATTAAAAATTCTTCCTAATACTAACAGAAGTCCAATAAGTAATTGCGGAATTCATATTCACTAAGTCAAGTGATATGCTTATAGATGAACTGACTAGTGACTTAGGAACAATGTCTAAGGACTCTCAAAGCTACAATCAAACACACAGTGTGCAATCAAACCATATCATCCCTAAGCATTCATCTAGCGCCAATCAGATAAGAAAATTCAAATCACAGTGCACAAAAGATTTTTAGGTGGTCCGGTCCTCCAGACCTACATCCACCCCACACTCAAACCCGAGTGTGGATTCCGCTGACTCACAGCTTGAACAGCTGGGCATCACAGCTTGCCATACAACCGTTGGGCAACACAGCTTGCCATCCGCTGGGCAACACAGCTTGCCATCCGCTGGGGACTACAGCTTAACCCGTCCGAGGTATCCACCTCGCCACTGTGCATCACAGCTTGCACTGCTGACAGACAGCTTGAAGAAAGGTTTAAAAGGAAACCAAAAATAAGAAACTATAGCAACGAAAAACTATAAACAATGAAGCACGAATGTGGCTCACAAGGAGCTGACTGGATTGGATTTGATCCAACTTCTAGTGGAGACAGATTATCTGATGAAGTCTTCTCTCTTCTCAACTCACGAGCTCTCTTCCTCTTTCTTTTTCTTCTTCTTCTCTGCTCTCGATCTCTCACTCTCTTTTTCTTTCTCTTCTTCTTCTTCTCTGTCTTACTGGATCGTACAGGCTCTCCTCTGCTTCAGTCGATCACGATCAGTCTTCTTCTGAGGAAGAAGGTTTCCTTTTATAGCAGCAGCAGCTAGGGCGTGTGCTTTTCACATTTCCCGCCCAAGGGCCTCAGTCCACGTGGCAGCTTCTCAGCCTGTTGCTGTACACGTGTCACGATCCTGGGCACCTCGTCCATCCTTGGATCACGTGCCTTTCATTAAGCTCTACAAGGAGTCCCTGTCAGACAGTCGAATAGGATTATCAGCTTAATGTTGACACCTTGTACATACTTTATAGTATATAATGTGCAATGTGTAGACTTTGCACTGTATAGACTTCGCAATGTGACAGTAAAGTATAGACTTAGAGTGAACGATGCACAAATGCATGAAACACACAGACTGAATAGACTTAGTGTCGCTTGAAGCACAGAATGCAATGGCTAAGGTTATGAGTGTATAGACTCTGCATGCGTGCTACATCAATGTATAGACTTGCTGACAATGAGTGTGGAGACTCTGCTTTGAACAATGCATAATGTATAGACTTAGTCATGCGTGAAGCAAAGACAATATATAGACTATGCCATGCTCACAGTTAATGCATGTACAGACTTGTATGAGGAACATGCTGTACAGACTTAGACGAATGACCCACAAGCTACAATGTGTAGACTTGAAGAGCATTCAGCAGCCAATGTATAGACTTGCAGACTTGTGCAGACTAGCCAGTGTATAGACTTGGTGAGCATGCAGCACACAATGTGTAGACTTCGTGCAATGCATGAAGAAGCAATGTACAGACTTAGATAGACTTCGCTAGCGTGGAATGTGCAGACTACATGCAATGCAATGTACAGACTTTAGAGATAATGCATGAACAACCGATGCAATGTACAGACTTGAGAAAGGAATGTGCAGACTTGAAACATGAAGCAATGTAATGAGGAATGTATAGACTTTCACGATGTATAGACTTGCCAAAGACAACTGGATGATGTACAGACTTGAGCAAAGCAAGGTCTGTACAGACTTCAACTCAGCTGCAATGTATAGACTCTAAGTGAGACATAAGAATGTATAGACTTGCTAACATGCATGAACAAGTGTCGATGTATAGACTTGGCTAAAGCAGCGATGTATAGACTTGAAGCATGTGAACATGGGGCTGTACAGACTTGAAGAAATGCATGCTACAGTGCAATGTATAGACTTAGTGCAATGCAAAGGCTGTATAGACTTAGCGTGCAATGCAAATGCTGTATAGACTTACTCATGGACAATGTACAATCGAATGTATAGACTTTAAGTGAAAGCCCAATGTACAGACTTGGTGTTCTGAACGTCGGTAAAGATAAGGAGTGTATAGACTTGCTCAATTCAGAACGTAGGTAAAGATGCAATGTATAGACTTAATATATGCACTGGCTGTACAGACTTGCTGCCTAGCCGATGTACAGACTTCCTATGTGTTCAACTCCAATGTATAGACTTGCAGAGATGAAGCACCTGAAGAATGTACAGACTTTAAAGAAGGCATGCACTTACTATGTTATGCTTGGGATGTACAGACTTCGTGGAAGGCATGTGCAGTGATGTATGGACTTTGCATATGCTCTGAAGACGGACAATGTACAGACTTGTGCATGCTACAGGACAATGTATGGACTTTGAATGGACGAGCATGCATTGTATAGAGTTAGCTTAAGATGTACAGACTTGCTGGTCAGACAGGCAAAAACCCTGTACAGACTTAAGCGTGCAGACATGTCATTTGAATGTATAGACTTGTGTTCTAAATGATGCACAAAAACAACAACGTAATGTATAGACTTTGAGTGTATAGACTTGTGTGTGTGTGCAATGTGTAGATCTGTGTGTGTTGTGCAGCCGATGTGCATACCGCATCTAGAAGATGCAATACAAATATGCAAACAGAATCTGAAGAAGGAGATTCTTGAAAAATGATCGGAATAGAAATCCGGTCATTTGACCGATTAAGTGATATTGCTACGGAGGTTGAAGATTTCTTTACAAGATATCCCTCCATTTCTACCGACTCAAGTCATCAGGCCAGGCAAGTTAATAAACAGCCAATGCTGAAAGCGGTTTATGCTGTCAGCGTCAAGGCAAAAAGGCACAAATGGATGCATAATCCTCCTCTCAATGAACCTGTTGAATGTCGATAGAGTCCTCCTCCGCAGAACAAAACAAAGAAGCTCTATGCCTTCTCCCGGGACAAGACTCAAGCATTGTTCGAGTGGGCTGTCAAATATAGCAAAGTCATCCTTCCAAAGCCCAAGAGACCTGATGACGTCAAAAGAAGAGATGATCCTTATTTTTGCCCCTACCATCAAGTCTTGGGGCATTTTATTGAAGATTGTCAAATATTTAAAGACATCACCCAAGGCTTAATAAAAAAAGGGGAGCTACAAATGGGGGAGGATAGAGTCGATCCCCCACGCCCCCATGAAATGCCTACTCTGGGGGCATCAATCAATATGATATCCATATATAAACAGCTGCCCGAAGAAGTACCAAAGGCTTGCAGCCGGCATACCAGTGAAGACTGTGCCCTAGCGCCTGAAGAAAAATAAAGAAAATGGTAAGCATCGCCAATAAAGAAAAGAACAAGATCGGCTTCTCGCCCCGCACTGGAGACCCAAATTCCCGGCGCCATGGACCGGCCTACTCTGCCTCTTGCAGTCTCTGCCCACCTTCAAATAGCCTCTCCAATGACTATCAGAAGGTCAACTGACAATAAAAAGAAGAAACAGACCCCGTTACGGGTACATGAAGAGGCTAGCTCAGCCATGGAGCGGCCACAAGCTATCATAAGTGGGCTTGTTAAGCATGAACAACTCAAGAGCCCGCCTATGCCGCTCAAGAAGCATGCCCCTCAAAGACGCAATGAGTCCCACAGGCTAATAAAAAGAACTAAAGAAAATGCAAGGGTGTTCAATGCACCAAGCAACCCACTGTGGGGACAGTTGCCAGCCACAAGGGGGAAGGAAAAGAAGAATACAAAGGCTAAAATAAAATATGTTGCTCTCTCCTGCAACATGCTGTCAGCACCGTCCAGTGTGGCTCAAGCTGCTGATGAAGAAGATGAAGAAATTTACTTGATACCAAAGGGAGCAAATCAAGCTGAAGCTTCTGCCTCCCATCATGCTGCTGGATCCGGGAGAATATTAAGATACCTGTCAGCCAACAAGGGGGCACAATACAACGTTCCTCCTCCATTCGAAGGCATAAAACCCAGGGATTCCATCTCAATGAAACTAGATGCGTCCAGCAACAATGACGGGATGCCACTCACCCCAGTCAAACTGGAGGTGAAAGACAGCACTCTTGTCCCCTCCTGGCAAGACCAGGCCATGGTTGCGCTACTGCACCAGAAACAACAAGAGATTGAAATGCTACAAAGGCGGCTAAATGAAATGAATCTAAGTCCGACTATGCCGCAATCGACAGGACATCTACATGAGGTGACACAAGGTGGTACTAGCTCACTTGAAGCTTCAGCGTGGCCAGCCATGCCCCGAATAGTACATAATTATACGAGGGGCATCCTCCCTCAACCATTCCAACATACAGTCCCCCGGGTATGTCTGGGGGCAACTAAAGCATCTCCAAAGATGGTGCCAACGAGACCGCGTGTGCAGTTGGACAAGCCAAGGGCAGAACAAACAATGACTATAAAGATGGCCGAAGGGGAAGTCACCGAGGCCGAATTACAAGCAGCCAAACAATAGGATGATGAGTCCGTCGTGGACTATATAAGAAGGAGAAGGAATCTCCGTGAAAAGTGTCAGCATCCGCCTAGCTATGGAGATTCTATTCAAATCTTCAAAGAGAATTTGAGAACGAAAATTCTACGATGGGTCATTGACATTGAAGTCACGCCCTTTGAACAGCTAGGTGACATCGCAGCCAATGCCGAAGCAGTTCTTGCAAGGCTCTGCCAGCTCCGATAGCCTCGAGCCAAAGGAATAAGGTAATCGACAAACACCTAGTCCAAGAAGAAATTTATGCCTCAAATTTTGAAGCCTTCGAGCAACAGAAGAAGAAAATGCAAGAGGCAACTAGCCTGTCTACCGTTGAGTCAGCAAAACAAGGGCCCTCATTAAGGGGTAAAATGATAAAATCATACTCCTTTCCGAAGGACAAGACTATGGCTCTTTTTGAGTGGGCCCGTAAATACGGCAAAGTGGTGCTTCCGGAGCCCAAGAAACTAGGTGATGCCGAAAGAAAAGATGATCCACGCTTTTGTCCTTATCACCAAATGTTGGGGCATCCCATTGAGGATTGATACGTGTTCAAGGATGTTATTGAAGGCCTGATCAAAAAAGGCGAACTATAAATGGGCGAGTACAAGGTGGACCCACCGCGCCCTCACCAAATGCCTATTTGGAAGAGAGCTGGCCCGCGCAGCGTCACCGCCTCAACAGCTCCTCACGAATCCGGTTGAAGCCAATGTCTGGCATGCTCGCATAGCTTCAATGCAGATGCTTGCCAACAAAAAGAAGAATGGCAAATGACACGAGATATGCCAAAGAAAAAAAAAGAAAAAAAGGAAAGGAAAGGGCTTGTTCTGGGGGCATGCACCAAAAAAAAAGAAAAAAATGAGAAAAAATGAGGGCTAATGCAATTTGCATATATAGACATATGGCTCTGCCTATTGAATCTGAGATGTCATCTCTCAGAAAGTTGGATCCTTCCACACAAAAAAAGAAAAGAAAAAAAACATAAAATAAATAAAGGAGGCCTTGATGGCTGCATCTGCTAAAGGAGATATCACTTCCCTCATGTCCTTGTCCGTGCCAAATAAGAAACTACCATTGTGGGGTTGGTATGGTGGAGCGAATCACTCATCCCCTTTCTGAGGGGGTGAGCGCTCTCTTGTGCACCCACCTTGGTCTGTTTAAAGAAAAATGGATGAAGAGTGACGGCTTTGCACTGCATTGCACTGTCAGCGCCATTCGAGCTGCCCGTTCAAAAAAAGAGAGACAAAACTGAATGCAAAAGAAAAGAAGAAAAGGAAAATCATGGGGTCAACAAGGCCTCCCATCTGCCCCCATAGGCAGAAGGCTCCCTAGTAGCATTACATGCTGAATGCCAAAGGGAAGATAAAATGACTATGCCATCTGCGGAGGTGGAAGACCCGACAATCGCAGCCTCTAAGAAAAATGGGCCAAGAGGATGACACTTGGCATAAGCACCGGAGACTCGAGCCGAAGTTGTTCGGAGTATCTTCTGAAGAATTAATGACAAGAAAAGATAGTTGTTGATCTAATGCATAGCTATCACTGAATATCCCCAGGGGGACTATGTGATCAACAGTCCCACCGACGATAAAGAGCATTCATGGTCACTAGGCCTCCCGCTTCAAATACGGGTCCAAACCCCGCTGGGGAATGAAAAGAACAAGTCCTACCGAGTTGTCTACACCTCGGCTCCTTTCTCCTTACCAAGCCAGCAAATAAATGCCTTTCGGCTTCTAATGGCCTGTCTCGGTACCCCTTGGTCCTGCCGGGATTCATGGTGCCTTGCCATCTTCCACTCCTACGGGGGTACTCCCCACTTGTCCCACTGGGACTAACCTTCCACCCTTGATCTGGGACCTACGCTCCCAACCAATGCATTCTCATTACCTTTCGGCATTCAGCCATGACAATGCCATATTTGTCCCACGGGAATTTCCCATCACTGCCGATTCAGATTCCGTGCCCAATGTCGGCCCAATAAAATATCCTTTTCCTTGGCATAAGGCGCTCTGCCCTTGTCGAGCTCAATAATTCACCCATCAGTCCCACCGGGTTGTGTCCATAAAGCTTTCCCTGGCCGAAGGCGCTCTGCCCTAGTCGAACTTCAAAATTACCTTCTATCCCATTGGGCAGGATTCATAAAACCCTTTTCCTTGGCCTAAGGCACTCCGCCCTAGCCGAGCCCCAAAATTACCCTTTGTCCCACTGGGTAGGATTCATAAAACCCTTTTCCTTGGCCTGAGGCACTCTGCCCTCGCCAAGTCCGCCGGGCTCTTGGACATCAATCCCTAGCCCCACCAGCAGAATAAACAGTCAAATTCCTCAATGGTCCCACTGGACAAAAATATCCCGCATCGCAAACGAGACTGCGTTAGGGAGCCCAATAAAAAAAATAAATAACAAAATAATAATATTAATAATAAAAGGAAATGAAAAGAAGAAAGAAATGAATAAAAAATGATGAAAATGAATGAAGAAAGGAAAATGATGATTTAAAATAAACTTAATGAATCAACAAACTCAATAGACCTAATAAAATCAATAAATTCAATTAAACCAATCAATCCGATGAGCTCAATAATAATAATAATAATAAAACCAACGAAATTTAATAAACCTAATAAGCAAAGTAAAATTAATCGACTCAACAAATCAATAAGCCTATCAAACCAAATAAACCTCAATAAACCCAGTCAACTCAACAAATCAATAAACCTAACAAACCAAATAAACTCAATAAATCAATAAACCCAATAGAGTCAATAAATCAATAAACCCAAAGCACTCAATAAACCTAATAAACTCAATAAAACCAATGAAATTAATCGAATCAACAAAATCCAACAAACCCAACAAACTCATCAAAATCAAAACTCAATGAATCAATAAACCCAATAAACCAAATAAATCCCAACGAACTCAACCAACAAACTTAATAAACCCAACAAGCTCAGCTTAATCAATAAGTCCAATGAACTTAACAAACTCAATAAAACTGATAAATCCTATAAATCCAATAAACTTAATAAACTCCAATAAACCCAACCAATCCAACAGATCAAACAAGCCAATAAACTCAATAAATCAATAAACTCAACAAGCCCGATAAAACCAATAAACTCAACGGAATTGACATAATCCAACAAACCCAATAAACCCAACAAGTCAATCGACTCATCGAATCAACAAACTCAATAGATCAAATAAACTCCAAGAAACTCAATTAACTCAATGAACTCAATAAACTCAACAAAATAAACCCAATAGACTCAATAAACTTAAAAAACTTGAACAAAGAAACCAACAAATATATTTCTTCACTTTGTCTTAGACCTTCTGTCTAAGCGAGGTTTGTTGATCCCGACATCTCCACGGGTCAACATTCATATTCTACCTTGGCTTAGGCCTCACGTCTTCGCCAATTTGGTCAATTTCGACATGACGTCGGGTTGACATCTTCACCTACACATTCTACCCTTGTTTCAGACCTTCCGTCTGAGCGAGGTTGGTTGACTCTGACATTTCATCGGGTTGACATTGATATCTAGCCCTGGGTCTGGGCCTCTCATATGTCTATAATCCTGTCTACCCTCACCCCAAAACTTCTATCGGGACAGGATCCGTTGACTTCGACATGACGTCGGGTCAACATTTATACCTAATGTTCTGCCCTTCGCTTAGGCCTCACGCCTCTACCAAGTTCGTTGGCTGCGACAAGACGTCGAGTCGACACCTATTTTATATTCTGCCCTTGGCTTAGGCCTTACGCCTCTGCCAAGTTCGTTGGCTATGACAGGACATCGAGTCGACGCCTATTTTATATGTTGCCCTTGGCTTAGGCCTCACGCCTCTGCCAAGTTCGTTGGCTTCGACAGGACATCGAGTCGACACCCATTCTATATTCTGCCCTTGGTTTAGGCCTCACGCCTCTGCCAAGTTCGTTGGCTCCGACACGACATCAGGTCAACATCCATATTCAATATTCTTCCACTATATCAGACCCTTTTACCTCTGACGCGGACCTTTCGTCCAGTCAGTCAACAAAAAGACCCTTTTACCTCTAGCTCGGACCTTTCGTCTCGTCAGTCAACAAAAAGATCATTTCTACTTGTGACTCTACCCTTCCATCTAGTTGAAGAACAAAAGACTCCTTCTTGTACAGCGTCATGACTTTACGTCCAAGCCATTAAATATTCTTGTCCGGCGTCATGGCTTTCTGCCTAAGTCGGTAAATATTCTACCTTGGTGTCATGGCCTTCCGCCTAAGCCAAGTTGTACGGCATCATAACTTTATGTCTAAGTCGTTAAATATTCTTGTACGGCGTCATGGCTTTCCGCCTAAGATGGTAAATATTCTACCTTGGCGTCATGGCCTTCCGCCTAAGCGAAGTTGTACGACATCATGACTTTATGTCTAAGCGGTTAAATATTCTTGTCTGGCGTCATGGCTTTCTGCCTAAGCCTGTAAATAATCTACCTTGGCGTCATGGACTTCCGCCTAAGCCAAGTTGTATGGCGTCATGACTTTATGTCTAAGCCGTTAAATACTCTTGTCCGGCGTCATGGCTTTCTGCCTAAGCCGGTAAATATTCTATCTTGGCGTCATGGCCTTCCGCCTAAGCCAAGTTGTATGGCGCCATGACTTTATGTCTAAGCCGTTAAATACTCTTGTCCGACGTCACAGCTTTCTGCCTAAGCCTATAGATATTCTGCCTTGGCGTCATGGCCTTCTGCCTAAGCCAAGTTGTACAACGTCATGACTCTATGTCTAAGCCGTTAAATATTCTTATCCGGCATCACGACTTTCCGCCTAAGCCAGTAAATATTCTACCTTGGCGTCATGGCCTTCCGCCTAAGCCAAGTTGTACAGCATCATGACTTTATGTCTAAGCCGTTAAATACTCTTGTCCGACGTCATGGCTTTCTGCCTAAGCCGGTAAATATTCTCCCTTGGTGTCATGGCCTTCCGCCTAAGCCAAGTTGTACGGTGTCACAACTTTACGTCTAAGCTGTTAAATATTCTTGTCCGGCGTCATGGCTTTCCGCCTAAGTCGGTAAATATTCTGCCTTGGCGTCATGGCCTTCCGCCTAAGTCAAGTTGTACGGCGTCACGACCTTACGTCTAAGCCGTTAAATATTCTTGTACGGCGTCATGACTTTACATCTAAGCCGTTAAATATTCTGGTCTGACATCACGGCTTTCTGCCTAAGCCAGTAGATATTCTACCTTGGCGTCACGGCCTTTCGCCTAAGCCAAGTTGTACGGCGTCATGACTTTATGTCTAAGCTATTAAATATTCTAATCTGGCGTCACGACTTTCCGCCTAAGCCGGTAGATATTCTGCCTTGGCGTCATGGCCTTCCGCCTAAGTCAAGTTGTACGGTGTCATGACCTTATGTCTAAGTCATTAAATACTCTTGTCCGGCGTCATGACTTTATGTCTAAGCCGTTGAATATTCTCCCTTGGCGTCACGACCTTACGTCTAAGCCAAGTTATTCGGCGTCATGACCTTCGGTCTAATCCATCAAACCTCTTACCATTGGCCCAGAATTGCTATCCGAACCAATGAACGAAAAGACCCCCTTTGGTTTCACACCAACCCTTGATCCCTCTAGGGATTCACCATAACATATGACACCTTCTCTACACTGCCGTGGCATCAGCTACCCACCTACAAAATAGTCGGCATGCGGATGTATCTACTAAGCCGTACAAAAAAAAGAAAAAAAAGAGAAGGGAAAACAAAGAAAGGAAGAAAAATAAAGGAAGAAAAAATAAAGAGAAAAAAAGAAAGAAAGGAAAAGAAGAAAGAAAAAAAAGAAAAAAAAGAGCATAACATGGTTTGCTTGATTGCTTTCCTCATGTGCATGCCTACTTGTAATATAGTACTAATACACTTCCTTCAAATTTCTAAGACCACGTATTTCCTTGCTAAATAATGTTGCCCTGGTTCAGGATATGTGTGCGTCACGGCACACACTAAGGAATGAAAAGTCAATTCTTGGTGAGTGCATACGGCCAGGGGAAGAGTCGTAGCTATTTTGCTAGCACAACTCACAGGATACACCCTAGGCAAAACTCCCACACTTCGCACAATATGAGCAATGGTCCTTAGCCATAGGGACGTCGTAAATTCTTCTTAACACTTCATGGAGACTTAAATCTCTACACTCACGTGAAGGGTAATCATGAGGAAAAAGCTATCTACCCCCTTTAAAAAAAAGAGAGAGAAAAAGAAAACGAAAAAATGATGATAATGGTAGGTGGAATGTGAACCTAAGTAGCCAGGAATCCCCACTGAAACAAATGAGGAGACTCGTGCGAAAACGGTGCAGCAAACTCCACAATTAAAATAAGGATGAATTCTAGTAGCTGGAAATCCCCATTGAGACACATGAGGAAACTCATGTCAAACGGTGAAATCCATCATAAAATCATAATATAGGATGAATCCTAGTAGCCGAGAATCTCCATTGAGACATATGAGGAGACTCGCATCAAACGGTGAAATCCATAATAGTATCATAAAAAGAACGAATCCTAGTAGCCGGGAATCCCCATTGAGACACATGAGGAAACTCGCGTTGAACGGTGAAATCCAAAATTAAGAAATAAATGAGGGGGTTGTGCGAAGCTACCAAAAGCCGAGAGCCCTGAATGTATGTGTAGGTAATGAAGTAATCCTCCAGTGTTACTCAGAACGTCTGCACGTCCCTATGTCTAGGGTTCATTACCTATATAATTTCACTTTCACACGACGGAGGAATATTCCTAAGTGTAGATTGTGGCTCATGCTATGCATATGTTCTATGCGGAGTCCCCTTTACGTACGCACATCTCCCTTAGTTGTGCTTCGTGAGCCGCACTCTATCCGTGAATCATCGGCGATGTCCTTATCCCATCCCTGATATAGGGGAACTATGCTACATATAGCAATTCTATGCTTGCGGTCGTTGGATGCCTGTGTGCCTGGATGAGGCTATATAAAAAAAAAGATAATGAAAATGAATGATGAAATAAAAAAATAAATGAATGATAATAGATGAAAATGGAATAAATAAAAGGAATAAATAATAAAATGATACATGTAATATTTTCAAACGGGCTATGGGCTACACTCGCACGTCCCGCTCTTTCGTCCCCCTGTCGCGACACCCGCGGGTGGGGGCATTTGTTGACACTGAAAATATTCCTATTTTTTTTCTAACATCTGCTTCTGCAGGTCTCAAGTTCTAATCGAGTGCTCTTGTGCCGACAGATAAGAAAAGAAAGAAAAGAAGAAAAAGAATGGTGGAAGCCGCAGAAAAGATGAGATCGAAGAAAAAAAGAAGAAAAGAAAAGATGCTCGGCTACGAAGGACAGCTACTAAAGCAAGACCCGAGAGCTCTGAAGAATATCCGGGATCATCCCCGAAGAAACAAATAGAAGCTCAGACAACAAGTACAAGTCGATCGATCGGCCAACCTCATAAAAGAAGAAAATGAGCACGAAATGGGCCTAGACACGCTAAATGGGTAGAAAGATGCTGGAAACGGGAATGGAGAAGCCCTAAACCGGCGTGGCAGACTTTAATCCGGCGCCATACTAAATCGGCGTGCGAAAGCTCCAAGGTGGTGAATCTGGCGCGCCAAGTTCCCATGCCGTATCAAGAGGCCCTCCCATCCTATAAAAGACATGCTTCGAGCGCAAGAAAGAGAGCGACAGAAGAATAGGGAAAAGCTAGAGAAAGAGAATACAGGGAGAGGCCAATCTGAGAAAAAGATAGGGAAGATTGGGAAACAGAAAAAGGGGATTTCTGAGAGAGAATCAGAGAGCCGCCATCTCTCCCGTCTCCCGTCCGTCTGCCTGAAGGAGCCCGGCGCCGGAGAAGAAGCATCCATTTTCGATACTCTGTTTCTGTAGGTGGGTTCCGGTGACTTCCCCGGCCATCCCCCCCCCCCCCCACTGCTTTCTCTTTTTAAAATCTCCGTGGATGTATGTTGATGGAGGGGCGATGATATGAGCCCGTATCCTTCCTATCTTCCTTAGCTTTCTTCCTCCTCTGCAATCAGGGATTCATGCCCGTCTGTGTAATCGGTAGTCGGCCTCTGAGCGACAACGCCATGATGCGCCGTAATTGCGTTGTATTGAGCCCTCTTGAGTAACGAAATAGATGATATGGGATGTGGCAATACTTCTGGATGTCTCCTCTCCTCTCTCTGAATCCCTCCGATCGATTGTCTTCTGTCGTGTGTGTTAGCATCGAATTTTCTCCTTGTTACGCGCCGAACATGCCCTGGGGTATCCCCAAAGGGCTATAGTAATATTCCCCCACCCCGGGGTCCTCTCTAGTATATAGATTGCATTTTTATGCACCGTGCGCTCATCATGTTTCTCTCTGCCGGAGGTACATGTATACATATGTTTCTCTCTGGCTCTGGGATTGGCTCCTCACTATCTCCCCGTCCACAGTCATGGACCAGGGAGAGCAGAGTCGTCCCCATAGCCTGTGTGAGGGGGTCTTTTGTCATGGTCGTTTATGCCACATATGATACCCCCGGACTATTCGTACTACGTATGAGATGTCGTATTTTGTTGTCCCTATATATGATGGTCTAGTGGCCCAGGGGAGGGGAATATTATCATCGATGTTTCTGCGTCACCATCGGATCATAAGGGCATGTCCTTGATGGCATGTTCCCTTCTGAGCCATCAGAGGTGAATATCAATAGGGTTCATCACCCAACATTAAACCCACTATCCCGAAGGGAATGGTGGTGGCTGTGGGTAAGGTACCTCTCGTAGGCTAGCCCTCGAGGTTTCCTCCCATCTCGACCGTCCCTCTGATCGATATTTTTGACTCATGGAGGGTTGGTGCCCCTCGTAGGCTAGCCCTCGGGGTTTTTCCTCCATCGAAGTCTGCCGGTCACCGTTTGGCATTCCCAGCTTTAAGAAGCGTACCCCAGATGCTGTGGGACTATCTCCACTTCGCCCCCGCAACCCTCTGGGCATGGGGAGATGCTGCCCAATTTTTGACTGAACACTTAGTCTGAATTGTGATGAATTTTCAACTATAAGTCTACTTTGGACTATGCTCGAGTAGGAACCTCGCATAAGTCTGGACTTGTCATGTTTGCAGGACATTTGGGACCTGAATAAACCCTTTAATCTTCTTAATTAGCATCCAAGTTCTAAGAAAATCACTTGGACTTTCATTTTAACCCAAAATTAACCAAACCTGCCTTAATCCGACGCGCCCCTAAATCGGCGCACCATTTTTCGGCATTGTACCCCCTGCGCCATTTTAGCCCTACACTCAAAAAGCATTTCAACCTAATTGGCCCTAAACTGGCGCGGCCTTAGAGCGCTGTTTTCACCCCTTTGGAGCGTGCCGTTTTCACCCCCTTTGGGAGCGGGCCATTTTAAACCCCTCATATGCATCCCGTGCCGTTTTAAACCCCTCATTGATATGAGAAATATAAAGTGATCTAGAAGGGGAGGGGATGAATAGATCACTGTTTTCAACCGATTAAAACTTACTGAAGAATGATTCACTTAAAACAAGCAATCTCGGAGTTGAACCCACAAAAATGCAGTGCGGACAATAGCTCGAGTGGATAGAAGGCACACCACAAAATCACCACAGACAATCACACGAGTACCCAGAGGTTTTTAAGGTGGTTCGGTCAGACCTCCAGTCTGCCTACGTCCACCCCTCACTTCAAATCGAAGTGAGGCTTCCACTAGCACCTGCTAGCAAAGCAGACTCAGTCTGCGACAACGGCTGATTCACAGCTTCACCAGGGGAACACCCTCCCCTCTTCCTCCACACCCGGAGGGAACCCTAAGGACGCCAAGTCCCTAGAAACCAGGAAACAAGTTCCTCTTCCTCCAACCGGAGGGAACACTAGTGATCTGCAGTCACTAGAACCAGAGACCAAGGTCTCTCTTCCTCTGAAGCCCAGAGGGAACACCTCTTCTACGAGAGGGAACAACACTGCAACCTCTGTTGCAAGTGAACCAGAGAGAACACGTCTCTCTCTTCCCCTGAACACCAGGAGGTAACACAGAGAACTTTCAATCAAGAAGGAAAAAAATAGATAAGAACGAAAAATAAGAAAGAAGGAAACCAAATTTCAGAAACTGGAAACAATGTAGCTCAAACTGAGTAGCAGACTTCAGATTTGATCCGTAAGTCAATACCCATCTTCTGATCACTCTTCTGCTCTCTCTTCTCTTTCAACTGGATCACTCTAGTTTCTCAGGGAGGCTCTTCTCGTCTGCTCTCACTCAAATTTCTTTCCTGTAACCTCGGAGCTCCACCTTTTCGTAGATGGTGAGGCAATGCTTTTATAAGCCATCAGGAGGGTTCATGCAAGGCGTGTGCTTCCCGCGCTCGATCCAGAACCTTCTTGCCACGTGCCCTTATAGCATTGGTTCCTTGAGTATTGGATCACGTGCAGCCCAGACACCGGGGAATATTCTTCCTCGGACCACCTTCTTCTTTTTGTTTTTCTTCTTCTCCTGCAAAGAAATTAAAACCATTAAAACTCAGGGCCACAAAAACTAAAACTGCATGAGGAATGTGATAGCAGTACGAGATGCACTATACTGAGAATGACACGAGATACACAAGATGACTACAGCACGAGATAAAGAGAGAATGACACGAGGTCAGATGACTACAGCACGAGATAAAGAGAGAATGACACGAGGTCAGATGACTACAGCACGAGATAAAGAGAGAACGACACGAGGTACATAAGATGACTACAGCAACACGGCTAACACTACAAAGAGAACGACATGAAGTCAGATGAGAACAGCACGAGGTGAGAAGGAAATAACACGAAGTAAAACGGTAGTAAAATACGCGATCAGAGGAAACCTGGACGAAGATATAAAGAAGCAACACGAAGACATAAAAACAACACTAAGACACAAACACAGAAATAACATGAAGGCTCAAACGCAAAAATAACACGAAGATAAAAACAGAAACCGACACGAAGTGTGGTCACAAAGCGAAAAGGACACGGGGTCTAGGAAAAACAACACGAGGACAGAAGACATAAACGGCTACAACGACACGTGACAAAATAGTGAAAGCAGTAAAACGACTCGAGTAACTACAGTAAATGACACGAGAACACAAGAGCAGAAATACAAGGATGACTCGAGATGAGCAACTAAATACTGAAGAAATGACACGAGGTTCACAGGAAAACGACTCGAAGTTCATCAGAACAAATCGAGCTGCTTCAGTAAATAGCACGAAGACAATCAACAAACATAGTTGGAACAACACGACGTACAATAGGACAACACGAAGTGTAGTAAACACAAACAACACGAAATATGAAAGGACCAGTACGGACATGCAAGGTACTACCTCATAGCAGTTTTCCTGTTAATCATGGAAATTTCAAATGCATAACATTACGCAAGATATCTGATTAAAATGATAATATTTAACATAGTGATGCTCATCATCAAAACACTAGGGAAGTCACAAAAATCTAACAATCTCCCCCTTTTTGATGATGGCAACACTATATTAAATAACATAGATGAAGTGCAATGAGATTATGTGAAGATAAGCAATGCAGACACACAACACACTCGCCTCCTCTGACGACTCCCAAAAACTCCCCCTGAACACAACAACTGCTTTCCTCCGACTAGATAACTCAGGGCACTTATCTTTCGCTCCCCCTCAGCAAAACACAAACAAGACACTCTCCCCCTTTGACATCATCAAAACTAGGGGCAGGTCTGAAGATATCACGAAAAGAAAATTGCTGACAGTGGAGAGAAAACAAGAGAGAGTATGGCTGATAAAGGAAAGTTATTGAGATGTTTAGGCAATTAAGAAAGCCATTAATTTAATGTGAGGATTTTGAAGATCAGTTAGTCAGACTGTGTGCAAAATGGTGAATGAAGATCCGCTCCATACACAGAACCAGATTCTAAGCAAGTAAGGTACAAGATACCAGTATGGTCAGAGTAAGTCTTTACTCAGAGAGTATAAAGCAAGGAAGTCAGAAAAACAAAGACCTGTGGTATTGAAAACAAACAAACCAAGAACTATATGCCAAGTGTACAGGGTCTTGATACCAAGAGGGAGAAAAAAAAATTTCAATGATGGTCAAGATCAAAGGTAAATCTGTCAAGTACACCTTTGACATTAGGGAGACACCTTGTTTAGAGGCAGGAATCCCCAGTTACTTGGTGGCAAGACCACATTACCCCTTCTGACAAGAGGACAGAGATAGTAGTCTAACTGGTGTTGACATTAAGGTGACACCTTTACCAGAGGCCAGACACCCCAGTTACTAACCAGATATGTACCATAGCTCTGTATGATCAAGACAGCTAATTAAACCTGATTTATACTGCCATCTCATGACATGGGATGCTTTCACTTCATTGATGAAAGTCCCAGTTTCTCAATGAACAGTTAACAAGATTGTTAAAACTTCTTTCATGAATTTTTTCATTAAACTGCACTTGAAACCTTGTAAATTAGTCTTGATTCAATTTGAGAACAATACACCAGCTCCAAAGTTTTTCAGACTAAAACACCATATACCTCATTTCGGACTTAACTAGACTAAGTAGGTATGCTGTACTGGCTAGATCAGAAGTCAGTTACAATGTAGGAAGATAGTCTTGAATTCAGATTTTGATCTCAGTGGGACTAACAGCTGAAATTCCAACAAGAAATTAGATGAACAATCTTAACGGATAAAACATCCAAAGATTTCTTTTATACACATACTCAACCTGATTCTCTTATAAGGTCAGCAAAAATCCGTTCAAAGTATGTTCAGATTTGGCCAAAAGACCATGACACCTATTATTAATCTAGCTCCCCCTGAGATCTTGACTCCAACTCAGACTTAACCAAGACATACCTCAAAACACCTCAAAGAAAACAAAGTGATATCAATCAATACGAGTGAATCAGCAAACACTCATAATGAGGTTATTTTCAGCAACAGACAATGAGTATAGATAAGTACAAGAGCACATGACAGATTATTCAGTGATCAATTATTCAATCATGAAATTCTGTAAATACCTAATTTTCTGCGCAATGTGCTAAATTTTTCAGTATCCAGTGGCTTAGTGAAAATATCTGCAATTTGTGAGTTAGTGCCAACATGGATCAACTCAAAGGTCTTCCTAGCTACTTCATCTCGAATAAAATGATGCCTGATTTCGATGTGTTTAGTTTGAGAATGAAGTACAGGATTCTTTGCAATGTTTATTGCACTAGTATTGTCACAAAAGATGGAAGTGCAACCTAGCTCAACTGAGTAATCCAGAAGCTGGTGTTTTATCCATATAACCTGTGTGCCACAGCTCCCTGCTGCCACATACTCAGCTTCAGCAGTAGAAAGAGCCACAGAGTGTTGCTTCTTGGATCCCCAAGAGACTAGGCACCCTCCTAAAAATTCGCAGTGACCACTAGTACTTTTCCTGTCCAATTTACATCCTGCATAATCTGCATCTGTATATGCAATGAGATCTAAACTACATGATGCAGGATACCAAAGACCTAGATCATAGGTAGCAGATAAGTATCTAAAGATTCTTTTTACAGCTGCCAAATACAATTCAGTAGGCCTAGCCTGGTATCTGGCACACATCCCTACACTAAATTGAATGTCAGGCCTGGATGCTGTTAAGTAGAGGAGTGAACTGATCATACCTCTATATAATTTAGCATCCACCTCTTTACCTTTTTCATCTGAATCCAGTGAGGAGTTGGTGCCCATGGGTGTTGAGATAGTCTTGAGGTTGGTCATTCCAAACCTTTTCAGCATCTCTAGAGTATACTTGGTTTGATTTATGAAACAACCATCCTCCATCTGTTTGACCTGCAGCCCAAGAAAATACTTTAGTTCGCCAACTAAACTCATTTCAAATTCATGAGACATAGATTCAGAAAATTCTTTACACAATTTTGAATTGTTAGATCCGAAGATGATATCATCAACATATACCTGGACCACTATTAAATCCTTTCCGAGATTTTTGGTGAAGAGGGTTTGGTCAACCTTACCTCGAGTGTAGCCCTTGCTCAAGAGGAATTCAGAAAGTCTCTCATACCAGGCTCGGGGAGCCTGCTTCAATCCATAGAGGGCTTTATTCAACCTAAAAACCATGTTAGGCTGAACAGAGAAATTAAAACCTGGAGGTTGTTCAACATATACCTCTTCCTTCAATAACCCATTTAAGAATGCGCTTTTGACATCCATCTGCTGCAGCCGAATGTTCCTAGAACATGCAAATGCAAGCAGAATTCTTATAGCTTCCATCCTAGCCACTGGGGCATAGGATTCATCAAAATCCATACCAAATTCCTGACTGTAGCCTTGAGCTACAAGTCTTGCTTTGTTTCTAGAAATAGCTCCATTCTCATCAACTTTATTCTTGAAAACCCATTTAGTGCCAATGACATGAGTGTTATCAGGTCTGGGAACTAGTTCCCATACAATATTTTTCTCAAATTGATTTAATTCCTCACACATGGCGGATACCCAAGAATCATGTTTTAAGGCTTCTTCCACAGATTTGGATTCCACCTGAGATACCAATGCAGCTAAGTCCTGTTCTTGGACAATTCTAAAATGAGACCTTGTCCTAGGAGGATCAAGCAAATTACCTATGACATTTTCACTAGGGTGGTCTTTGTGAAATATTATCTCACCTGAGGGTTCACCTACCTCAGCTGCTCCTTCTTGCTGTGAGTTTTCTGGTTGAGCAGCTGGCTGCATCTCTTCTTCTTCAATTCTCTCCAAGAAATCTCCCTCATTAGATGGCTCCCTGTCATCATTCATCACTTTGTTAGAGAAATCATTTTCATCAAACACTACATGCGGTGTTTCTTCAACAGTTTGATCATCTTTATTGAAAACTCTGTGAGCCCTTGAGGTTTCTGAATATCCGAGAAAAATTCCAGGAGAGCTTCTAGCTTCAAATTTGTCCAAACCATTCTTACCATTATTGTGAATAAAACATTTGGAGCCAAAAACTTTAAAGTAAGAAATGTTTGGCTGCTTACCCTTGAGAAGTTCATAAGGAGTTTTCCTATGAGTAGGTCTTACCAAGGCTCGGTTTAGAATGTAGCATGCAGTATTCGCAGCTTCAGCCCAAAATCTCATTGGAAGTCCACTCTCAATCAGCATAGTCCTGGCCATTTCAATTATTGACCTGTTTCTTCTCTCAACAATTCCGTTCTGCTCCGGTGTCCTAGGAGAAGAGAATTTGTGAGTCACTCCCTCTCTTGAGCAAAATTCAGAAAATGAAGAGTTCTCAAACTCTCCTCCGTGGTCAGACTGAATTGTAATGATATTATGTTCACCTTGCAGTTTGATTTTATTGAAAAGTTCTTCAAAGTGAACAAAAGCATCATTTTTATTTGCTAAACAAAACAACCAAGAAAATCTAGTGTAGTCATCAACTATGACTAATCCATATCTCTTACCTGACAAACTTTGTATGCGAGTAGGACCAAAGAGATCCATGTGCAAGTGCTGCAGCGGTTTAGATGAAAGACTCTCAGTTCTCAACTTAAAAACTGCACGAGTCTGTTTAC
Source organism: Amorphophallus konjac (assembly GCA_022559845.1). Taxonomy (NCBI): domain Eukaryota; kingdom Viridiplantae; phylum Streptophyta; class Magnoliopsida; order Alismatales; family Araceae; genus Amorphophallus; species Amorphophallus konjac. Next base: position 254,646,631 of record CM040120.1, read on the forward strand.
CTTGTGCACAAGCATCACATAGCTTGGACCCTAACTGAAATCTTATTCTGGGCAAACCTCTAACTAGGTTATGCTTAGACAGTTTATTCATTGTAGACAAACTAGCATGGCCTAGACGCCTATGCCAGTCAAAAGCAACCTGTTCAGAGTTAGCAGACATACACAAGTTAGTTTCAGGATTATCATCCAAGTCTACGATGTATACATTGTTTACTCTATGACCTATGAACATGACGTTATCAGAATTCAGCTCAAAAATAGTGCAGGAATTGTGGTCAAAGAGTACCTTGTGTCCTTTGTCGCAGAGTTGACTTATACTTACCAAGTTGTGCTGAAGTCCTTCTACAAGATATACATCTTCAATGGAGTTAGTAGAGGACTTACCAACTGTACCAATTCCAATTATTCTTCCTCTGTTATTTCCACCGAATTTGACCAAGCCCCCAAACTTCATTTTCAGTTTACTAAATTTGGACCGGTCTCCTGTCATGTGCCTGCTACAGCCGCTGTCAAGATACCACTTGTTATGCTCGGCTGCCAGGCTAACCTGCGAGAGTTCAGACAAAGTAATGTGGGACCCAATTCAAATTGGGTCCAAAGACAGTTTTCAATTCATGCAAATTACACTTAGGAACCCACATTTGTTTTACTGTTCTTTTCAGTGATTTCATGTGGATTGATTCTTCCTTCTTGGCATTTCTCAATGGGTGTTGAATGAGCCTATTCCTATTAAAATTATGCTATTTCCGAACATAAAAATTGTTGTTTGGCCTCTTAGAGGACACACGTGTGTGCTGAGCATAATTCATGTAACCATTTTTATTCAAATGAACATTGTGCTGAAAGTGATGCATGTTTGCATGCTTTCCTTGATAACTAGCATGCTGAACTTTCTTAGCGAAACTGTTCACCTTTCTAGTGACATCAATAAGAATGGTCGTGTGAAAACCTTTGTTCCACAAATGTTGCACAGGAGCAGTTCTAGTCTCAGGATTTCCTGACTTAGCTTGCTGACCAATGGATTGAATGGATTTGCTGGTCAAAACCTTCAATGTAGAGACAGATTTGGAACTGGATGGTGTTTCCAGTTTTTCTTTGCCCTTGGCGGGGCAGAACATGACAGTTTTAGATTCAAAGGGTTTTTTACTTGTGGGATAGTATCCTAATCCCTCCCTATTGAAGTTTACCCTCGACCCCAGAAGGGCATTCAAATTGTTTCTCCCCTCTGTAAATTTTTCTAGCATTTTTCCTTTGTCCTCAATCTCCTTCTGAAGTTTATTACATTGGTCCTGGAGTTCCTGATTAACTTTTCTAACCGCCTCATATTTTTCTGCAATCAGTCTAAACTCCTTTTTACTCTCTTCAGTTTTACTCTTCAGCTCATTCATCCTAGCTAGATTTTCCTCTCTTTCCATTCTAAACTTCTCGATCTCACTTCTAGCCTGATCTAGCTCAGTGGCCATCTCCTTGGTTTTCATGTTACCTGTAACAGCAATAGAGTGTTCCTCAGAAACAGAGTGAAACTTTCGTTTAAGCATTCTGTGCTCCTTGGTTAGAAAATTATATTTAGCTAACAGGTCGCCATAGGCGTCCTCCCAATCGTCCAAAGTAAAATTCTCAAATAAGTTCGTTACCTCTTCCTCATGGTTGGCCATGAGGCAAGTCTTCTCTTCACCTTCACTGGACGAGGTGGCTTCTGGATCCTCCTCCTCGTCGCTCCATGTGCACAGCATGGCTTTCTTCTTTTTGTGCACCATCTTCTTCTGGTATCCGGGAGCCTTAGCTTGCAGCTCTGGACATTCACTTTTCATGTGACCAGGTTTCTGACAATGGTAGCATGTAACCTTCTTAACAAACCGGTTCTTCTCAAGTTCTCATTCAGGAGACTTCCTTGCAGCATTAAATCTCTTTCTCCTGTATAATTTCCCTTTAGTCCTCAAGAACTTTCTGAATTGCCTGGTGAGCATGGCCTGCTCGCCCTTGTCCAGGTCTGAGAATCCGTCAGAGTCTTCGCTGCTACCACCACTGCTGCTGCTGCTGCTGCTCTTCTTAGTATGTCGTGAGACTTTCAGAGCAACATTCTTTCCCTTTCTGTCATGTCCATCATTCCCTTGTTTGAAGTTCATTTCGTGGGTCATGAGAGACCCAATCAGCTGGGTTACTAACATGGTGGATAAATCTCTAGATTCTTCTATGACGGTCACCTTAGTATCCCAGATGGGAGTTAGGGACCTAAGGATCTTCCTGACAGTGTCTTCTTGCTGAATCTCCTTTCCAAATCCTATCAGACTATTGATGATCACAGACAATCTAGCATATATTTCTGTGATCGACTCCTCTGGCTTCATCTTAAACAACTCATACTGAGTTGTAAGCATATTGATCTTGGTAGCTTTCACTTGAGATGTGCCCTCATAAATTAACTGCAATTCATCCCACATTTTCTTTGCAGTCTTGCACGCTGAAATCCTCAAGTACTCTTCCGGGTGGATGGCGCACTGTATGATGCTAAGAGCTGTCCAATTCAGTGCGGAAAGTTTAACCTGTTCCTCTGTCCACATGTCTTCGTTCGGTGGAAGTTGGTACGGACCATCTATAATTACTCTCCAGAGCTTGTGGCTTTGGGCCCTGATAAAGACTTCCATCCTGTTCTTCCAAAAGAAATAGTTATTACCATCGAAGAAAGGGGGACGGGTGATTGACTGCCCTTCAGCAATGTAGCTGCGAGAACCAGCGGATCCGTTTCCCTGGCCGTTGGATCACATATTGGGAAATACCCGCTCTGATACCAAGTGATATGAGAAATATAAAGTGATCTAGAAGGGGAGGGGATGAATAGATCACTGTTTTCAACCGATTAAAACTTACTGAAGAATGATTCACTTAAAACAAGCAATCTCGGAGTTGAACCCACAAAAATGCAGTGCGGACAATAGCTCGAGTGGATAGAAGGCACACCACAAAATCACCACAGACAATCACACGAGTACCCAGAGGTTTTTAAGGTGGTTCGGTCAGACCTCCAGTCTGCCTACGTCCACCCCCCACTTCAAATCGAAGTGAGGCTTCCACTATCACCTGCTAGCAAAGCATACTCAGTCTGCGACAACGGCTGATTCACAGCTTCACCAGGGGAACACCCTCCCCTCTTCCTCCACACCCGGAGGGAACCCTAAGGATGCCAAGTCCCTAGAAACCAGGAGCCAAGTCCCTAGAAACCAGGAAACAAGTTCCTCTTCCTCCAACCGGAGGTAACACTAGTGATCTGCAGTCACTAGAACCAGAGACCAAGGTCTCTCTTCCTCTGAAGCCCAGAGGGAACACCTCTTCTACGAGAGGGAACAACACTGCAACCTCTGTTGCAAGTGAACCAGAGAGAACACGTCTCTCTCTTCCCCTGAACACCAGGAGGTAACACAGAGAACTTTCAATCAAGAAGGAAAAAAATAGATAAGAACAAAAAACAAGAAAGAAGGAAACCAAATTTCAGAAACTGGAAACAATGTAGCTCAAACTGAGCAGCAGACTTCAGATTTGATCCGTAAGTCAATACCCATCTTCTGATCACTCTTCTGCTCTCTCTTCCCTTTCAACTGGATCACTCTAGTTTCTCAGGAAGGCTCCTTCTCGTCTGCTCTCACTCAAATTTCTTTCCTGTAACCTCGGAGCTCCACCTTTTCGTAGATGGTGAGGCAATGCTTTTATAAGCGATCAGGAGGGTTCATGCAAGGCATGTGCTCCCCGCGCTCGATCCAGAACCTTCTTGCCACGTGCCCTTATAGCATTGGTTCCTTGAGTATTGGATCACGTGCAGCCCAGACACCGGGGAATATTCTTCCTCGGACCACCTTCTTCTTTTTGTTTTTCTTCTTCTCCTGCAAAGAAATTAAAACCATTAAAACTCAGGGCCACAAAAACTAAAACTGCATGAGGAATGTGATAGCAGTACGAGATGCACTATACTGAGAATGACACGAGATACACAAGATGACTACAGCACGAGATAAAGAGAGAATGACACGAGGTCAGATGACTACAGCACGAGATAAAGAGAGAACGACACGAGGTACATAAGATGACTACAGCAACACGGCTAACACTACAAAGAGAACGACACGAAGTCAGATGAGAACAGCACGAGGTGAGAAGGAAATAACACGAAGTAAAACGGTAGTAAAACACGTGATCAGAGGAAACCTGGACGAAGATAGAAAGAAGCAACACGAAGACATAAAAATAACACTAAGACACAAACACAGAAATAACATGAAGACTCAAACGCAAAAATAACACGAAGACAAAAATAGAAACCGACACGAAGTGTGGTCACAAAGCAAAAAGGACACGGGGTCTAGGAAAAACAACACGAGGACAGAAGACATAAACGGCTACAACGACACATGACAAAACAGTGAAAGCAGTAAAACGACTCGAGTAACTACAGTAAATGACACAAGAACACAAGAGCAGAAATAAAAGGATGACTCGAGATGAGCAACTAAATACTGAAGAAACGACACGAGGTTCACAGGAAAACGACTCGAAGTTCATCAGAACAAATCGAGTTGCTTCAGTAAACAGCACGAAGACAATCAACAAACATAGTTGGAACAACACGACGTACAACAGGACAACACGAAGTGTAGTAAACACAAACAACACAAAATATGAAAGGAACAGTACGGACATGCAAGGTACTACCTCATAGCTGTTTTCCTGTTAATCATGGAAATTTCAAATGCATAACATTACGCAAGATATCTGATTAAAATGACAATATTTAACATAGTGATGCTCATCATCAAAACACTAGGGAAGTCACAAAAATCCAACACTCATATGCATCGACCTCAGCCTCAAAGGTGCACTGACTTCAACCTTGAAGCTGCACCGACCTCAGCTGCCACTTGCACGGACCTTGCTCCGGCTGCACCGACTTCATTCCCAGCTGCTCAGATCTCCAACCCCGGATGCTCAGACCTTCCACTCTAGCTGCTCAGATCCTTATCCAAACATGCACATACCTTATCCATTGTTGCTCGGACTTCAACCCAATGTGCACCGACCTCATAATAATAAAAGGAGGAAAGATAAAAAAAAGAAAAGAAGAAACGTAATAATAAATCATCATGAAAATTAATAAATCATCATAAAAATTAATAAATCATCACAAAAATTTAATAAATCATGAAAATTAATAAATCATCATAAAAATTAATAAATCATAATAAAAATTAATAAATCATCATAAAAAAATTAGGGGGAGGTGTTGCCGAGATCTCTCCCGAAATCACTAATAAATGATCAAACAGACAATAAGCAATAATATTAAATGCTACTATTCTGCATGTCTGCATGATCTGACTCTCCGGTATATCAAATGGTGATTAGTGGAAAGCCGGGTCATGCCTGCCCGGAGGCTTTCACTATGCGTGATGATGGTCCTCAGACCTAAATTCTCTGCCCTGTACCGGGAGCTAGTTTAAATAAATAAATACTACCATATTGTGTGCTTACATGCAATCACATCTTTTACATATTCTACGGGCCCCATGGCCTCTTTATTTTGGCTATCAATCAAGGGTTGTCCATCTTTTGGAGGGCCGTAATTAACGACGTAGCCTTTATGGTACGGTGGGTTGTGGGTCCCGACACGATCACCTATAATCGTCTGGTTAGTCAGACGGTGCGCATAATAAACTTGTCACTCAGTGACTGGCACGCCCTACGTAAATAAAGCTTTAATAAATAAACCAAATACATCATAATAAAATATTTTTAATAATATCAGTCCCCCACACATGGGAACCATGTGGCTGTCACCCATAGCGTGCTGCTGTCAGGGGACGTGACCTGGAGTTTGTGTTGTTGATGGCTTGCAGCCGTTGTAGCCATGACTGTGGCTCTGACTGGTTGCTGGGTGACATGGAGTTTGACTGGTGGTCTAGGAACTGGTAAGCCTTGGAGGCGTAGTGCCGGAGTCATGATTGGGATCTGGGAGCAGGTATGCCTTTGTGGCGTATTGCTGGAGTTATGACTGGGTTCATGGTGACTTGACCATGATAGGCTGGTGACTGGAAATTATGGGTTGACGGATTCCCATGGTAGATGCATTCATGGTTGTTGTGGTGAAGAGGCCAACCGAGGTGGCGTGTAGGCTGAGATTTGCTGGAATGAATGATTGGAATGGTGCCCAAGTTACCGGTGTATGCAGGTCGACCTTGGATGTTTGCGGTTCATATTTTTATTCTCTGGATGACCTAACGTGTTTGACAAAAAATGGCTTAAAATGCTTCTGGGAGAACCATGAGGTCGACCTCCTGTGAATGTGAGGTCGACACTGCCTTGTAGAATGCGTTTACAATAGCTTGTGGGAAAGATCATGAGGTTGACCTGCTGAGATAGTGAGGTCGACGTGGCTTTATAAAATCATGTCTTCAATGCTTTCTGGAAGCACCGTGAGGTCGACCTGCTGATGGGATGAGGTCAACGCAGCCATGTAGAGAGGCATTTATAACGCTTTCTGGAAGGGTCTGAGGTCAACCTCCTGAGAGTATCAGGTCGACACCACCCTTAGGGATTTCATTAGACGGATGATTGCTGGAGCTGGTGAGGTCGACACTACAGCTCCGTGAGGTCGACACCACCCTTGTGATAACTACCTTTGATGTTCTTCTTCAGCCTTGCTTGATTGCTGTTGGATCTGTCATTGCTTGTTGTTGCATCCCAATCCAACTTGTCTTATTTTCTGTGCAACCAATTGCCTCGATTTTTGTGCACTTGATTTTTTTTATTCATTTGAGCCTTTTGCTTGATCTATCTTGAGAATATCAAAGTATCATTAGAAAGTCAATGACTCATGGTGTTAGACAGCATCAAAAGCTCATAATATCAATGACTCATGGTGTTAGACGGCATCAAAATTATATGGGCACAACATTCTCCCCCTTTTTGATGATGGCAACAATGTGAGTCATTGTATGTCAATGTGACCCAATTCAAGCATTTTTAAGACACATGCATAAAGAGATACACATGCTCTCTCCCTTAAATGACTCAACTACTCTCCCCCATAAATGACTCATCAAACAGCTCTCCCCCTTTGACATTAGCAAAAAGGAGGAACATATTCTCAATAGGAGGAATTTTGGAGAAGTGTAACCTATCAGATGAGTTGAGGATTGATGAGACCAGGGGATTCACAATATGATACTAATTTCATAACACAGAGAAGACGTATGTTTAGAGTAGTCCATTATATGCATCTGATGAGATGATCCTTTTTCAAGTTGTATGGTTCAAATCTAATGATATCTGAGTTTGTCAATGGAATTTGCTTGAGAAAACATTTACATTCATGCTTTAATAGAAATGAACCAGAATTGTATGTCAAAACCATGTTTAACCTATCTTGATCTTACTCAATTAATTGCATTGACTCCTTTGGGAGTTACACAAACTAGTATTGAGGTCAAACAAGCATGAAGATCTTATGGAATTCCAGAGTTTCAGCAATTTTTTTTTATCTTTTGCTATCAGACTCATAATTTTTCGTTGAGCACAAGAAGATTTTACGAACAATTAAGTCTAGTGCATGTCTTGTATCTTGAGGATACACGTTGTTTAAACGCCAGTATCCCTAGGTACTTGGTATGACTGACTGTCATGCCTCAAATTTGAACAGAGATAGCATTGTCACCTCATGACATATCGGACCTCATTTCATTGATGATGGGACATATTTCTCAACAAGCTTGCCACTACTCTGCCTTGAATATTACTCCAATTTTCTGCAGAGTTAACAAAGGCACCTCATGACATAGCCCATCTTTCTTCGTGGAAAGAGGACATGTTTCTCAGTAAACCAATGTCATTGCTCAGGCAAATTTAGCTATTAAGAATTGCATATTTTCATTATGTTTAAAAATAATACTTAATTTCCTTGTCTCAACTAAAATAGCCATGAAATTAGAATTTACAGATTTCAAAAAAAGTTATTCAGGGCACAACATGTAAACACTGGTTAAGGTCTATTAAATGTTGAACACATATGATTTAAAGACGTTTCTATCAATACTCAATGAAGTCATTAAACCTGAACCAGCTTATTCTGTGGATGAACATAAGATCATATAATAGAAGATTCTTACTTTGAAGTGCACTCTGTTTTATGATCATGGTATCCAGATTGGAACCTATTAGAATTTCAGAAGTTCAAGGATGTGATCAAAACAGCCAAAATGAGTAGCAATCAGAAATGACCCAATGAATTTTCAAGAAGGCTTCTCAAGAAGTTAAGATGAACAGTTAGAACCATGGTCCATTAAGTTCATGTAGATTCAGATATGCTAGAGAAGATGGGCATGAATGTCATGTGAAGCTGTTTAATTAAATGATGACCAATGGAGTTTTACAAACATAGAATTGTCATGGACCAGTCACAGTGCGTCGACGCCAGAAGCTCAATGCATCGACGCCAAGAACAGTTCACAGAACCAAGATTTCAGCTGGTTGAACTGATGCGTCGACGATGTATTGATGGTGCATCGACGCATTGAACTTCACAGAAGCCCAAATTCAGGTGAGATTTGAACTATTTGTTTGAGACAAGGGATTTTCAAAGAAGTGCATTTCTACTCTTACTCCCCCTGAGCACGTGCATGCATTTCAACCTAGTTTTTTGAAATGATACCAATGTTTTGGAATTTTTAACTTAAATGATATGCAAGTTATTCTATGACTCATGTATTCATAATCAATTCAAAAGATGCAATTGCTCCCCCTGTCTAAATGGCCTAAATGCAACATTGACTCATGGTATTGGGCGGAGGTATGTCCTCACGCATACTGAATGCACCTAGACAAGCATAACCTGCCCTTCGACAAATCACCATTTTATATACCATGGTCAAGCATGAAAATGTATCAACCAATGCAGTTGTTTTACGCGCGCGGGGAGATCCCTTCTTGTTTTATCTCCTCGAGGCGGGGGTGGACACTTGCCTTTTTACGGAAGGCCGAGATAGGTCGACTGGGCACACGGGGATTCTGGGGGTATTGAAAAGAAGGTAGAGGGAACGATATGAATGCGCTGGAAGGGATGGCGTATGGCTAATCGTTCCCTGAGGCTTGGACAGGGATCCTTGGGTGGAATGCGGGCGTGCCAGTCGATTTCTCGATGATTACCAGCAGAACCAAGTGTTTGAATGGGGATGTGCCACCAGGGCACGGCACGTGAGCATGAAATGTCATGCACCACCTGGAGAGGAGGAGGTTTCGCTGGTACAAGTGCACAGGTGATTATGGGGATTCATGTTCTAGACGTCTTTCCCCACCGGCTGCAAGCAACCAGTGTTTATTTTACATCGGATTGAATCCAAACACCTTTGTTTCTACTGCCGAAGAGAGAGTCAGGGACCCTGTAAGCCGCGATGTCGGGAGGGCTTAGTCCATGCAACAGTGACAGGGCAACAGCAACACAACAGGGAAACAACAACACAACAGGGATAACTGGGGGCAGAGAGACTGGTTCCAGCGAGGAGGTGGATCCGCTCCCTGACTAGTTTACATGACTTCTATGCCATCAAAGGCATTTATATGGGGGCATGAGAGCCCAATTACAAGTGCTTACAAGTCACGGGACAATTCCGTCATTCATGATGGTCCCTGGGTCATTGCGTTATTGTGTGGGTAGTTCCGTATCTATACATAGTGTCCGTTAGAGGACATGTGACTCAGTGGGATGGTGCCCGAGGGGGTGTCATAGGCACCATTATGCTAGGAAAGTTGAGTGGTCGGGTGCCACGAGCTCAGATGTCACTGGAGTAACTGGCAGTCGGGCGCTGGGGGCACCGTTGTGACTGAAGTTGTTGAGTGATCGGGTGCCGCGGGTCCCGATGTGACTGGAGTAGCTGGCAGTCGGGTGCCGGGGGCACCGTTATGATTGGAGTTGTTGAATGATCGGGTGCCGCGGGCCCCGATGTGACTGGAGTAACTTGCAGTCGGGTGCCGGGGGCACCGTTGTGACCAGAGTTGTTGAGCGATCGGGTGCCGCGGGACCCGATGTGACTGAATTAGTTGACAATCAGGTGCCGGGGGCACCGTCATGACTGGAATTGTTGAGTGATCGGGTGCCGCGGGCCCCGATGTGACTGGAGTAGCTGGCAGTAGGGTGCCGAGGGCATCGTTGTGACTGGAGGAACTGGGTGCCATGAAGAGGCTGAGACCCGAGTACAGGTACATGTATTCAACTAGTTTGATATTGTATGAGAGCCACGTAGGTTTTACAAATGGGTTGAGTAGGCCAAAGTACAACTAGCGCAAGCCGCGGGACAATTCCGACGCTCGGGTCGGTCCCCTGGTCAATGCTGCATAAGGCGGATATCCGCGTGTTTTACAGAGGCTCTCCATGAGGAGATAGAGACAAGCCTGACTGCCTAGGTGGCAGGGGCGGTCGTGGGTTGGCGCCTGACGGGGGTTGGACGTGGCTCAAGGTGAGCAGTCGGGTCTAGGCCTCGGAAGCCGAATGTCATCATACTAGGGAGTCGAGGCCGACCCCGGGAATATTATTCTCGGGCTAGGGTCCGGCTTACTCGAGTCATCAGTCAGAGCGGTCGGTGGCCATCTCCTGGTGAGCAGTAGACATGTGGTTCCGTGTTGGAAGTAGGTGCGCCATCCTGGCGTATGCGTAGCCACTGTGGGTTGTCATACGCGGGAGGACCCGAAATACGGGTGTGTTTACCGTTGTCATAACATCTTATGTGCGACGGGAGTGGACATGTGTGCGATGGCTAGATGCTACGTGAGGGGAGTGCGTGTGACATACCCTCGGCGTGTATAAGTCGATCAACAAGCCAACCACACGCGCACTTAGCTCCTTGCATCCTCGACCCTTGCTAGGTGCCTGCGAAGGAACTCCGAGGGTGCAGCAGTTAGGTCATAGGTTCATTTTTTTTGCCTTTTGAGCCCCTAGGGGGATTTTATAGGGGAAGATGAAGGGTCATGGGGGGTTTAGGTGGACCAAGTTGAGGGCACAACTTGGTCCAGGTAAACCCTTGAAGAAAGAAAAGAAAACAAATTTTTTTTGTTGTTTACGGAGTGGGGGAGGGAGGGTTTAGGTGGACCAACCCAAGGGGCTGGACTAGTCTGCCTAAACCCCTCCCCCTAGGGGGTTTAGGCGGACCAACCCAAGGGGCTGGTCTGGTCTGCCCCTTGGGCTCCTCCCCCAGAAACCCCCACAAGGGGCGCTGCACCCTTGATCCGCGCAACCTGACCGCTCAGGTCGATCCGCGCGACCTGACCGCACAGGTCAATCCGCGTGCGAGGGCGCAGGAGGGTGGTGCATGACACGATGGGCTACTGGGAGTCCCGAGTTGGGCTCCGACTTGCTGTAGAGTGGCTGGAGCATACGCGCCCACCAGGTGCATGGGGAAATTTCCGACACACGTGTGTGGGTCGTATAAGGGTGTTGTGAGCTCCTGAAGCTTGCGGTTGGCCTAGACGGGTCTTCCTTTGACTTCAGAGGGCCGGAGGGAGGCGACTCGGGGGTAGGCCCCAACCTCATTGCTGGGTGCCACATGGCGTGGCTTGTAGTCAGGGTGCCCCCGGGTCAGCTAGGGTAGTTGTGTTGAACGCGGGTAAACCCACTAACTGAGTGATCGGGGGTGGGCCCGATCAATTGTTGATGTTGCCATGGGTCACGGCTAGCTGGTTAGGACCCTTGGTTGGGCCCAGTGACTGGGGCGTCGACATGATGATGTCGTTTGTCTGGTGGTCAGGGTGACCCTCGCTCCTTGGCGAAGAGTAGTATGATGCGGCAGGCTGTTCTGAGTCCTGAGTTAACCCAGCTGTTGAAGCGCCAACGGTGTGATACCGTATGCAGGGTGTTCGAGGGTGATCCCCGAATCTTCACAGAGTCCCGTACGGTATGGCAGGTTTTCCCAAACTTTGGATCCGACTCGATTATCAGGAAACTGGTTGGTGTAGTGCTCTGTGCTCGGGGGCGATCCCCGGTTGTTATGTTGTGCCGCTTGACCCGATGAAGTGTCTCGATTTCCGAGCTCAACTCGACTGGTAGAGCAGCTTTGGCGATGTGTTGTTTTGCTCTATTTAGGGAGTATTTCCCTATACTTAATCCTTGATTAATTATAGAAAATAAGCTGGTGCCAACAGTAGTACACCATGAACAATGACTCATTAAGCTATACATGGCAATGCAGAAGGACATGTCTAGATATGAAAAATGTATGCATCAGATTTTTTACACAGAATTGTTATTGCATTCCAGCACAATCAACAAGCATTAACAGTGAGAGATATATAGAACAATTTAAGCCTTGTAGATTTGAGGTCGACACAGACCAAGCTCTCTTTTAAGAGTTGAAAACCTGTCATTACACAGAGGCTTGGTAAAAATGTCAGCAACTTAATTCAAGGTATCAACAAAATGTAATTCAAAATTTTTCTTAAGGACCTCATCTCCAAGAAAATGATGCCTAATTTCAATGTGCTTTGTCATGGAGTGTTGGACTAGATTTTTCGCAAGATTGATTGCACTTGTGTTATCACACAGAATCGGGACACATCCAAGATCCACTAGGTAGTCTTGAAAATGGTGCCAGAACTCCCCGCAGCAACATATTATGCCTCTGCAGTAGAGAGGGCAACTGAGTGTTATTTCTTGGAGGCCCAAGAAACTAAACACTCACCCAGAAATTGGTAATACCCACTCGTACTCTTGTGATCCAGCTTGCATCCAGCGTAGTCCGCATCTGAATAAGAAATGAGAGAAAGATCACAAGATGATGGATACCACAACCCCAAATCTTGAGTCCCGACAAGATATCTAATGATACCCTTGACAGCAATCAAATGAGATTCTCTAGGACTAGCTTGAAATCTAGCATAAAGGCATACACTAAACTAGATGTCCGGTCTAGATGCAGTCAAATAAAGCAACGAACCAATCATACCTCTATAAGGTTTTGCATCCACAAATTTACCTTTCTCATCCGCATCCAGTGATGTGTTGGTCCCATAGGAGTTGCAATATGCTTACAATTTTTAATGTGAAACCTTTTCAACAGCTCCTTGATGTATTTGGCTTGACTTATAAAGCACCCATCTGCACCTTGGTTAACCTGTAAGTCGAGAAAGAATTGAAGTTCACCCATTAAACTCATCTCGAACTCACTAGTCATAAGGTTAGCAAATTCCTCACACATTTTAGATTTTGCAGATCCAAACATAATATCATCAACATAAATTTGAATAATCAAGATGTTCTTACCTTACTTTTTGGTGAAGAGTGTTTGATCTACTTTATCTCTTATGTATCCATTTTCGGTGAGGAAAGAGCTTAGCCTTTCATACCAAGCTCTAGGTGCTTGCTTCAAGCCACAAAGAGCATTGTTCAGCTTGTACACATAATCTTCATGATCGGAACTTTCAAAACTGGGTGGCTGCTCCACATAGACTTCCTCTTTTATCAGCCCATTTAAGAAAGTTCTTGTAACATCCATTTGATGCAGTTTTATTTTGTGTGAACATGCAAATGCAAGCAAAATCTTATAGCTTCTAGTCGAGTTACAGGGGCAAAAGATTCTTCAAATCTACTCCAAATTCTTGGTTGTGGCCCTGAGCCACCAATCTAGCCTTATTTCTTATTATCTTGCCATCTTCACTAAGTTTGTTCCTAAATATACATTTGGTACCTATGACAGATTTTGTTGAGGGTCTAGGAACAAGGTGCCAAAATTTATTTCTTTTAAACTGGTTTAATTCATCTTGCATGGAGTTTATCCAGTTTTTATCTTTCAAAGCTTCTTCAACATTTTTTGGTTCAATTTGTGGACAAGAGCAATTTGGTCCAATTCTTCAACTATTCTAAAATGTGACCTGGTTCTAGGTGGATCATTCAAACTCCCAATTACATTTTCCAAGGGATGATCTTTAAGAATTCTAACATCAGTAATGTCATTACCTTCACCGATAGCTGGAGCCCTTGAATTGCTTGATTCTCCTAAGTCATCATTTTCTCGTCTCCTCTTGTAGAGGATCATGTTCTTCCTTTGATTTCAGGAACTCCCCATCGTCATCTTTCTTGCAGGACTTGTCATTATTAGATTCATCATTTAATTCATCAAAAGTAGCATGGGGTGATTCTTCCACAACTTGATTCTTGATATTGTAAATTCTATAAGCCCTAGATCGATCAGAATAACCAAGAAATATACCTCCATCGCTCTTGGACTCAAACTTATCCAATTCTCTTTTATCATTGTTATGAATAAAACATTTAGATCCGAACACTTTTATGTGAGAGAGAGAAGGCTTTTTACCTTTGAGCAACTCATAAGGAGTCTTTTTGGTGAATGGCCTTACCATGGAGCGGTTGATGATGTAACATGTTGTATTTTTCGCTTCGGCCCAAAATCTCCTTGGGAGTTATCGTTCAATTCGGTTTCTCCTCTCAACTACCATTTTGTTCAGGGGTCCTTAGTGATGAAAACCTGTGACATATACCTTCAGCCCTACAAAAATCATAAAATTCAACATTGTCAAATTTACCACCATGATCTGATTGAATGTTGGAAATTTTGAACTCACCATCTTACTTTATCTTCATGTAGAGTGCATGAAACTCATCAAAAGCATCATTCTTATGTTTAAGAAAGAACACCCATATGAACCTAGAGAAGTCATCCACTAACACATAGCCATATCTTCTACCACTCAAGCTAGCAGTTCTTGTTGGCCCAAACAAGTCTATATGAATCAGTTCAAGTGGTTTAGATGATAGACTTTCAGATCTATTTTTGAATGATTTCCTTGTTTGTTTCCCTAGGGCACATGCGTCACAAACTTTATTGTCTTGCTTAAAGGAGAGTTCAGGCAGCCATTTCACCATTGAATGTTTCACAAGTTTATGCAAGACATTGTAGCTAGCATGTCCGAGTCTACGATGCCATAACCATGCAAGATCAGATTTTGGTGCAGCAAGATAGAGATTCAAATGAGTTGGATCATCTAAGTCAATCATCTATACATTGTTGACTCTCTTACCAGAAAACTTGATTTTATCAGATTTTGGTTCCAAAATTTTACATTCATAAGAGTCAAACACTACTCTATGTCATTTATCACACAATTGACTTATACTCAACAGATTGTATTCTAAACCATCAACCAATAGATCATTCTCAATTGAATTGGAGAGATTCTTACCTATTTTACCTGAACCAATGATCTTTCTTTTATTGTTCCCTCCAAAGGAGACATGCCCAGCTTCTTTTTTCACCAAAAGACATAATTTTGTTCTGTCCCCCGTCATATGTCTTGAACAGCCGCTATCAAGGTACCATCTACTATGTATGGCTGCAAGACATTCCTGCACATGAAATTAAGTAACAATTTTTGGAACTTAAACATAATTGGGTCCCAACAAGTCATTAATCTGTGCAAAGCATGATGACATAGATTTAGGAATCTAGATTTCCTTCACATTTTTGGTTTCCTTGCTTAGTGGAGAATTTAGGGTCTTGTTTTCTGTCTTCACATTGCCTTTTTGTTTAGAAACCTTTTTAGCCTTTGATTTTTTGTGGAAGTTTGCAAAAGATTGTTTTCTAGTCCATTGAGTCCAATTATGAGGTTTTGGTTGGTAAAGGTTCTCATATCTCTTAGGGAAATGAGGTTGATCTGGTCTATGTATGTATGAATCATAACTGCCCCAGAAGTAGGACTATGTTGACCTGTGTAGGTGTGTGTGTCGACCTATCCCATGTTCTTCCCATTCATAAAGGGTTCTATTTGGTGGGTGCGTCGACCTCCTGTAACTTGTGTGTCGACCTGATGGGTGATTTTTAATCGCCTGACTGGGTGGTGACTAGGAATGCGTTGACCTTGGCTGAGGATAGTGTCGACCTGTGCTGCCCTTTAAACCATTTCTACTCTAAGTGTGTGTAGACCTGGGCTATGGATCAGATTGACCTGAATGGAATTTCTGAGCATTTTTCTTAGGGATTCCATGGTTTTTCTTTAGGGGCTCTTCCATTTTTTCTTTTCCTTTATTGTTTGATTTTCCTTGACTTTGGATGGGTTTTGTGTTTGAGGAAGAAGCATCTGAAGAAGAAACAAAGGTGATAGTTTCCATGCCAATCTCTTTCTTTTTGGTGGGATTGTATCCCAACCCTTCTTTGTTAAAGTTCATTCTTGTTCCTAACAAAGCATCTAAGTTCTCTTTCCCATCCACAAACTTCTCCAGTAGTTTTTGTTTATCCTCCAATTCCTTTTGGAGCTTTTCAACATTTTCTTGGAGTTTAGTATTGACTTCCTTGACGGCTTCATATTTTTCATTTGTTATTTTGATGTCACTTTCAAATTTTTGCATCTTTGATTTTGCACCATCAATCTCATCTCTTAAGCTCTCAATTTTCAGCTTCTAGATCTTTCAATTCACTCCTTTCGTATTCCAGATTTTCAACCAATTTCATCAAATTTAGAATTTTGGATTCTAGTGATGCATTCTTTTCACTTAAAGTGTGATCATGCACAACAGTGTTGATTTTCTTTTTCAAAGTTTTATTCTCCTTTTTGTACATGTCATATTTATCCATCAACTCAGAATAAGTCTCTTCCCAGTCACTAGTTGAAAAATGATCAAAGGGAGAGTGTACCTCTGATTCTTCATCTCCCTTAGCCATGAGGCAGAAATCTACCTTTTCCTCTTCCGTGGAGCTTGTTTCATCATCATCTTCTTCTTCATCACTCCAAGTAGATACCATAGCCGTGTTCTTCTGTCCTTTCCATTCGGGTGATGATTTCTTCACTTCTTCAGGGCATTCAAATTTTACATGCCCAAGCTTCCTGCAAGAATAGCACACAATCTTATCAGATTTCTTTACATTTTCATATTTTGATCTGAATGATTTCCTTACCTGGGGCCTCCCTTTTCTGAGGCATTTACTTTCTTTTCTTAGAAATTTTCTGAACTTTCGGGTGAGCATAGCCACTTCATCCTCATCTTCATTGCTAGTGGATGACTCACCTTCCTCGAACGTTCCTCAATTGCTAGGTCCAGCTTTCACAGCTAGAGGCTTTTTCTTACTTACCTCTACTTCCTTGTTCTTGATATTTATCTCATAGATCATGAGGGATCCTATGAGTTCTTCTACCTTGGTGGTTGACAATTTTCTGGATTCTTCAACCACAGGAGCTTTGGTATGCCAAGCTAGGGTTAGTGATCGAAGAATTTTTCTTACTATTAGCTCATAATAACTCTTTCCTAAACCAATTAGACTATTAGTGAGCTGAGTTAAACGAGCGTACATATCTAAAATGGATTCATCAGGCTTCATTTTAAACATTTCATATTCTGAAATCAACATGTTGACTTTGATCTCATGTACCTCGGATGTGCCTTCATATATTACCCCTAAACGGTCCCACATCTCTTTGGCTGTTGCACATGTTGATACTCTTGAGAAATCCACAGGATGGAGAGAACATTGCATTATGTGCTTAGCACTCCAGTTGACTGTGGTTCTCCTTATCTACTCCCGTGTCCAAGTGTCATCATCTTCTGGAAGCTCATAGGGACCCTTGCTAACAACTTGCCAGAGCTCATAGTCTTGAGCGCAGATGAACACCTGCATACAGTTTTTCCAATATGGGTAGTTAATTCCAGTGAACAAAGGTGGTCTGTTAACATAATGTATTTTGGGCATGAGACCCTTCGACGCCATTACACCATTTCTCTCAAGGTCGTTGGACCCCATCATGAGAGATTGGCTCTGATACCACGTGTTGTGTGGGAATGGTTGATCTAGAGGAGAGGGGTGCATAGATCTTTTTCTAGAAATAAAAATGACTGCAGCGGAATAGAAGGAACTACTTTAAATGCAAGGAGTACACACACACAATGCAAGAGTGTAAATAGATAACGGGCCTAGACAAGCATCTAGCAAAGAGCAATCACACATGCAAACCACAGAGACAATGATTTTTAAGGTGGTTCGGACTTTCTCCAAAGTCCTACGTCCACCCCTCACTTAAACCAAGTGAGACTTCCCTAGTGCAACTGCACAACACGCTGATTACATAGCTTAACAACCCGTTGCCTTACAACTTGCAGAGAGATTATCCTCTCTCAAGGAACCGTTGTCACACAGCTTGATGGCACACAGGCCAGACCACATATCCAAGCACACAAGCTTAATCTATCTTCCTACTATCACCGGTAGGGACGGTTTAAGTTTCAGCAAGTACAAGAAAAAAATAGAAAACGAGTAATGAAGAACTTCAGACAAAAAGAATGAGATTCAATGCCAAATGCAAATGTCCTTGTCCGAAATCTGGAGGACTTGGTTTGCCGCTTTCAGATTCGTTGCTTCAGTGATGGTAGCTTCTCTTTGTAGGACAACGAACAGGTGGAAGAAGAGCTTGTGGCTTTGCTTTAGATCTTCACAGAAATGGCGCCAAGCTCTTCACCTTTTTCTCCCTTTCTCAGGGGCACTGACCTCTCTAGCAGCAGCAGCAGCTCCTCCTCTTCTCTGCCTTCAGCCCGTTCTCCTCTCTACCTTTTGGCACACTTGCAGCACACACCTATGCAGGGAGGTGCGTGACCAATTTTTTGGTTTCCCAAGAGAGGAAACTTCCCTCCAAAAATCTATCCACTGATTGGTCCAACATAATTAGAAAATTATATTTTCAGACTTGATTTCTTTTGATTTGCTCAGAGGAGATATGGAATAATACTTTTCTTCAGCTCCAGATCTGAGCATTTAACGATCCTCATGGAAGAAGTCTTGCTATCTGCTTCCTCATTGGCTCAGGCCAATTCTCTGTTCCTGTGTACCTTTCTAGAACCATATCTCATTGGTTGGCTGCAAAAGCTGGTGTGTCATGACAAGAAACATTTCCCAGATTTGGACTCTGACATAGCTACCACCAAAAAGTTATTCAGGTATGTTGATGATGGGTGAGACATTTGTCTGACCTTGAACCTTCCTCCAGACCTCGAAATCCATATTTTTGGAGGTTTATGGTTCATATTTTTATTCTCTAGATGACCTGACATGTTTGACAGAAACTGGCTTAAAATGCTTCTGGGAGAACCATGACGTCGACCTCCTATGAATGTGAGGTCGACACTGCCTTGTAGAATGCGTTTACAATAGCTTCTGGGAAACATCATGAGGTCGACCTGCTGAGATAGTGAGGTCGACGCGGCTTTATAAAACCCTATCTTCAACGCTTTCTGGAAGCACCATGAGGTCGACCTGCTGATGGGATGAGGTGGATGCAGCCATGTAGAGAGGCGGTTATAATGCTTTCTGGAAGGGTCTAAGGTCGACCTCCTGAGAGTATCAAGTCGACACCACCCTTAGGGATTTCATTGGATGAATGACTGTTGGAGCTGGTGAGGTCGACACTACAGCTCCGTGAGGTCGACACCACCCTTGTGATAACTGCCTTTCATGTTCTTCTTCAGTCGTGCTTGATCATTGCTGGATCTGTCATTGATTGATGTTACTTCCCAATCCAACTTGGCTTATTTTCTGCGCAACCAATTACCTCGATTTTTGTGCACTTGATTTCTTTCTATTCATTTGAGCCTTTTGCTTGATCTGCCTTGAGAATATCAAAGTAGCATTAGAAAGTCAATGACTCATGGTGTTAAATAGCATCAAAATCATAGGGACACAACAGTTGTGACCGATCTGTGCATCAAACATGTAGTTGACCAGGCGTTGGTAGGTTGCTCCCACATTCTTCAGTCCGAACGGCATACGAGTGTAGCAGTAAAAGCTATGGTCAGTGACGAATGTTGTCTTATCTTGGTCAAGCCCATGCATGCTGATCTGATGATACCCTGAGTAGGCATCTAGGAAGCTCAGCATTTCGTGCCCGACTATCGCGTCGACTAGTTGATCGATCCGTGGCATGGGGAAGCTATCTTTCGGCGTAACTTTGTTGAGGTCGGTGTAGTCTACGCACATCCGCCACTTCACGTTGCTCTTAGGGACGAGGACTACATTCGCCACCCTGTCAGGGTGCCGGGTGGGTCTGAGTAGCCCTAAGTGTAATTTCTCGCTCACTTGTTCCCTGATAATGGCCTGTCGCTCGGGATTGCAACGGCTTTAGTGCTGCTGAACTGGGCGGTAGCTTGGGTCCAACTTGAGTTGGTGTGTGATGATTTCTGGTGGGATTCCAGGGAGCTCGTTCTTGGACCAAGCGAACACGTCTTGGTTTGCGGTGAGGAAGTTTGTGTACTCTTCCCACTCTTGCTCGGATAGGGTAGCTCTGATCCTTAGCGTTCTGCTCGGATCTTCCCCTACCTAGATGATGTACAGGTCCTCCACAAGAGTGCTCGCACTTGGACCTGGATCTTCCGTCCTCGCCTTCTTCTCGGGCGGTGCTTCCTCGATCTGTCTGTCACGCGTGGAGATGAGGTAGCACTGTCTGAATTCTCTTTGATATCCTCGGACTTCTCCTACTCTGTGGGGAGTGGGGAACTTGAGCTTTTGGTGATACTAGGAGGGGACGCCGCGAAGGGTGCCAAGGATTCCTCGCCCGATGATGGCGTTGTATCCGGTCATCGCGCGAACGACCATGAGATCTGCTAGGAAAGTTACGTCCTTGGGCACGGTCTCGAACGTAACTGGCAATGATATATGTCCTTCTAGGCAGACGGTGGTGCCAAAAAATCCGTACAATGGTGTGTGTAGTGGTTTAATCTGTGATAAGTCCACACCCGTAAGTACTAGACAGTCGTACGAAATAACATCCGGACCACTTCCATTATCAACCAGAATACATCGGACGGTACACTAATTAATGGTGGCCGAGACCACCAAAGCATCGGAGTGGGGAGTAGTTACACCGTCTAAATCACTATCTAAGAAGACAATGGGCTCTTTCAGGTGCTCCCGGGCAGCAGCTTCCCGCCGGTTGTTGTCACCCAGCTCCACGGCATTAATAGCCGATGCATACCGTCGACGCCTGCTGGCGCTATCTCCACCCAAGGCTGGCCCTCCGAAGATCATCATGATCTCCTTTCCGTTGGTTCGGTTGTCGAGTGGTGGAGGGGTCCGTTCACGTTGTCGCTTCTCTACGGCCTTGGCAATGAACTTGTCGAGGAGTCCTCGTCGGATGAGGTCCTCGATGGCGTCCTTCAGATTGATACAGTCAGTCGTGTCATGGCCATGGTCACGATGGAAGCGGCAGTACTTCTTCTTGTTCCTCATGCTTGGATCCGAGTTCATCTTGGGAGGCCATTTGAGGAAGGGTTCCTCACGGGTCTCCATTAAGATTTGGTCGGGAGGAGCTGTCGGGGGCATGTAGTTGCGACACTGGCCCCTTTCCTTATTATCTGGGCTATTGCGGTGATCTCGGTCTCGTCGCTCCCGCTTGTTTCGCCCCTCGCGATGTGAGTCGGCGGATCTCTTCCGGTCGGACCGATCGGCTTCGACCGCACAACTCAGGATCGCAGTATTCTCCTCGCACCGCGCATGCTTCTATGCCAAGGTGAGGAGGTTGGTGAGGGTCATCGGGGCTTTGACTCCAAGCGCGCATCGAAGGATGGAGTCTTGTGTCCCATGAGTGAGTGTGCTGGTGGCAATGCTAATGTCGAGGCACGGGATTCGGAGCGCCTCTTCTCGAAAATGGGTGACGTAGTCCCACAACATCTCCTCGCATCCCTGCTTGAGGGCGAGCAGGCTTACTGCAGATTTAGCTACCTTCCGACAGCCAATAAAGTTCTCCTTAAACAGCTTCTTCATCTGCTAGAAGGCGGAGACAGTCCCTGTTGGCAGGGACTCAAACCATGTCCGGGCATTCTCCCAGAGGGTCGTGACAAACGCTAGACACTTCACAGCGTCTGAGGACCGGTGGAAGACCAGGTTGGCCTCAAAGTTGTTGCGCGAGTTTTTTTTATGCCGAATAACCGAGGTGAAGGAAGGGATGCAGCGGCGAAGGAAGATACGGGAGTTTGATGTATCTCGGGTACCCTCCTTGCAGTTGCATGCCTCTCACGGTGGTATCGGGCACTCTCCTTCCACGGAAAGTCGACAAGGGTCGAATGGCATGGAAATGTCAAGGTACGGATTAACCGGACAGGGGTGCGGGCATGCCAGTCGATTTCTCGACAATCACCCATGTAACCAAGGGTTGACCGGGGAAGCGCCACTAGGGCACGGCACGTGGCTCGAGAGGTCGAGCGACACGTGGAGAAAAGGGGTTCCACGGGTGCGAGTGCATAGGCAATTGTGGGAATCATGTATTGGACGTATTTCCCCACCGGCCACAAGCAACTGGTGTTTATTTACATCAGATTGAATCCGAATACCTTCATTCCAAATTGAAGAAAAGTCTGTATATATGTCTGAAGCCGTGGGTAGAGGGCCGGGAGCATTCCGCCGCTATGGGTGCGCTTTCGACTGAGGGGTGTTTGCAGGGGTTAGGATGCTAGGCACGAATGCAGAGACTAGTCGAGATAGTAAGCTGGGGGCATGAACGTGGATGCGAGGGCATTCATCCCATTGGCGGTGTAATCTTTGAGATGTACAAGTCTTTACAGGTGGGCCATAGTGGCCAGGGTACAACTGGTGCATGCCACGGGACAATTCTGATGTGATGATCAGTCCCTGGGTCAGTGAGTGATAGACGAACACACATGTGTTTTATAGAGAGCCCCTCCCGTGGCGTGGGCCATGGTGGTGGTGCCGAACGAGGGGGCTTATGACTGGAGGGCTGGAGGGATGCATCGATCCGGTGTCTAGGTGAGGGCCGGTAACGGCTCGAGTAGAGCGGTCGGACGTAGCCTCGTGACTGCGGGAGAGCGTGATGTCATGGTACGTGCGTGGTTGGAACTGACGGGCACGCGAGGGGGAATCCAGGCATGAGGGGACGTTCGCCCTTGTCATAACATTTCGCACATGGTGGGTGTCGACTTGTGTGTCACGGCTAAATACGACGTGAGGGAAGTGCAAACGACATACCCCCGGCGTACTAAGCCGACGAACAAGTCACCCACACACAATTCTCCTTAGCTCATTGTCCGGAGCCGCTTGAAGAAGGCCAGATGTCCCGGGGCTTCTATGTGGTTCTCCTGTGTTGTTGTTGTGTATTGTCTGTGTATGTTCCCCTTGAGCCTCTAAGGGGCTTTTATAGAGAAGTTGAAGGGTTGGAAGGGGTTTAGGAGGGTTAGCTTGATAGGGTGGAGCCAGCACGCGTAAACCCTGTGAATAGTGTAGGTTTAGGGGGGTTGGGTTGATAAGGTCAAGCCAACCCACGTAAACCCCATGAATAGTATGGGTTTAGGAGGGCTGGTGATGGGGCATCTCTCGCCCTTCATATTTTCAAAACCCCGGTTGCTCGCCAGCATGATTCCATTGTGTCCGTCACATTTTTTTGAGTCAATTCATATAATTTTCATATTTTCTTTGAGTCATAATTAAGTAATTTTCCTTTTATTTAAGTCTTGTACCTAGGTTAATGAGTCATTTACCTAGGTTAAGTGTCATTAGGATGATTAAGTTGCATATTGGGCCCAATTATGTGGGCTAGGCCCAGGGGAGCCCCTACCCCCCTTGGTTATCTGTCATTATGTCAAGAGTCAGGGACTTTTTGTAAAATATGGGCTGCCTATATATAGGACCCCCTTTCCCCCATTTCAAGTTAATGAAAAGTTTGCCATTTGAGAGTTCAAATTTCAATTTTCTTGTGGAGTGATTCCTTTAGTTGGGTGAGAAGCCCTAGGGGAGAGAATCCCCACCCATCTCTATCTCTCTCTCTCTCTCTCTCTCTCTCTCTCTCTCTCTTCCTCCAAGAGAAGGGCACCCCCTTCTCTCTCTCCTCACCCTCCCACCTAAATCTTCTCTCTCCTCCCCTCATTCAAGAGCCCCACAACTTCCCACATTCCCCATTACTCCACCCCTAGTCCCAAGGTTGCATCCACCACTCCCCACCCCACCCTCCAACCCCCAACTACCCATTTCCCTTCCCCAAGCACCACTCCACCTTCCCAAGGCTGAAGAGACTCCACCCTAGGCCCAAAATTTGAATTTCCCACCCATTCTCTCCCTTCCCCTACTCCCTTGGTCGCCCAAATCATCCCCCATCCCTATCTCCTTGCTAAACATTCATCACCCCTCAATCCATATCCCATTCAACTCTTGACCAAGCCCTGGGTCGCAGGCAGCAGAGCACCAGCAGATTGCAGTAGTGGCCATGGCATCATCGCGTGGCTTCAGGAGGCGTACCATATACCGTCGGAATCGTCGTCTAAGCAGCTTTGCAACGGTGGTGGTTTCGTCCCCGTCTGAGTTTGTGACTGCCAGGGAGAGCCGTTCTTCTCCGACTGCCAAGGATAGGTCCGATCAGCAACCTGAAGCAACTTCCAGAGACCGCCACGGCCACCCTCTTGAGGATCTGGAGATGAGACTTGGCTGAGATCTTTTACAAGGAGCCTACTTCCAGGAACAAGAAGCGGAACCCCGTTCAGCATCCGGAGCCAAGATTTATCAATTTTCTCCTCTAGGTGCGCAGTTCTGTCGCCTCTGGGACTGAACCGACCCCTGTCTACTATTCGGGTTCTCCCAAGCTGCTCCAACATCATCTAGTGTTCCCGTGGGTCACGTTTCAAAGAAGACTCGACAATGGTTCCATCGACTCCAGCCACACTCGATTCAGAGTTCGGGAGCGCTCGTGACAACCTCTTCTCCCTGCTGCTGAGGTGCTTCTGCCGCCAGAGTAAGAACTCAGGGGCCATGTTTGCAGTCTGACCCTGACCAGCACCGGCTACCAGAGAAATCAAAAAAATTCCGGCGTCATCCTGATCCAGCTACGACGATTTTCCAACTGGTCTCATCATCGGAAAAATTCAAGAGTGGCCGTAGCAGCGTCATCTTCAACCGTCTGTTTCATGTTCTAGAGAGCAGGCAGAACCAGTGTTGTCCATCCGTTTGGCTTCCAATTCAGTTTTTCCCCTCCCCGCCTGGCCGGCTTAAAGCCCCTCCCTGTGGGAGGTAGTGTTTGAGTGTATAAATGACTCCCCCTCCCCTTGTTCCACCCCCTTGCATGGGGAGTAGTGTTGTAAAATTTTAAAACAGGGTCAAGCTACTCTGGCGCAGCGTGTGGGGAACCACGCTTCCCCGCTCGCCCACGTCTCCGAGCGGGACCAGTTTCTTCAAACCGGTCGAGTAAGTGTTCTAACCTTGCTTCCCTTAGTGTTTGTTCTTTCAATATTTGCTCTTAGCTCCGCTGGCCGTGAGAGTGAGTGCTCGGTCCCTCAAGCTCCGTTGCTTTGAGTGACCACCGTGGGGAAGAGTGTAACCGGTGCCCTCGGCACAACGTCGGCTCCATTGAATTGGGCCTCCATACCCTTGGGAACAAACCTTGGCCTTGCTGGCCCTCTACCAGCAAGGGCCCAGCCCTCACATCCTCACTTGGCATTGCCAAGTTACCCCGGGTTTGAGTGAGTGTCGGGTGAGCGGCCGCCTATTTCGGTCCGTTATCATTGTGAATTGTGCTTGTTTGTTAGAGTCCAAGGGCGTGTCACATCAGCTGGGTTGATAGGGTCAAGCCAACCCGCGTAAACCTCTCACGGAGGGTGTTTTTGGTAACCGGAGGGGGCTGGAATGGGTTTAGGCGGACCAGCCTGGGGGCCTAGGCTGGTCCGCCTAAACCCCACCCCCAGGGGGTTTAGGCGGCCTGGTTCTGGGTTTTTCTTTTTGAAAAAAACAATTTTTTTTAATTGAATGGAGGGGGTTTACGCGGACCAGCCCAGGGGGTTGGGTGGGTCTGCCTAAACCCCCCCCTCCAGGGGGGTTTTGGCGAACTGGCGCCAAGGAGAAAAGGGGGGGCGCTGTCCCCACCATATAAAATTGATTTTTTGGTCATTTTTCTTCCTAAATTGACTAAGCAGGAAAAGGACAACTGGGTGAAAGGATACGTGGAGCTTGTGGGGACTTGTGCGCGTTGACTCGAGGATGAACCCCTCGTGCTGTCGCTCTGTGCTCCCGTGTGTTGACGTCATGAACTGGTACGGCACATGAACCACGTCGTAGGACCGTAGACTGGATGAACTAAGGCTGAGTGGGGTCATGGGACCACCGGGCTGGAGGGAGGGCGCGGCCCCCTGGGAGTTCGCCCTCCCTGGGGCGCACGGCCATGCCCCGGGGTGAACTGGCCCCAGGGTCGATCGTAACCCTGGGGGATGGCCCCTGGGGGTCTTCTTTCATCTTCTGTAAGCGTCCTTTAAGGACTTTGAGCTCCGGGAGGCTAGGATGGGCCCGTGGGGGCCGTTGTTCTTTGGGTCGTCGTAGTCGCTCGCAAGGTGTTCGGGTAAAACCCGACACACCTCGGATTGCCGAATGACTTGGGTAGATGGCTGAGGGGCCGCACGGCGGGCCTTGGGTTGAAGATGGGAGCTCATAGGAGCTAAGGGGAGGGATCTTAGGGATGTAGGGCATGCCTCGAGCTGTGTGCCATGTTGTGTTGCGGGTTGGCAGAGTAGCCTCGGGTTGGCCCGAGTGCTAAAATTAAGTGGCTCGTCGCCACGTATCTGAGGGTCGGGGGTGGCCCCAGCTTGCTGGGGGGTAGTTGTAGGACCCAATTAGTGTGTTGGAACCACGGGGTGGCCCGTGGTTTGATGCAGACGGGCTGGAATACACGCGCCCACAAGGTGTTTGACAGAATGCCGAAGACACCCGTACGAGCCGTATACGCTCGCGGTAGGCCTCCAAAGCTTGTGGTTGACTTAGTTAGGTCTCCCTTTGATCTTTGAGGGTTGAAGGAAGTGTCTCGGGGTGGGCCCTTGGCCCTTTCACTGGGTACCACGTGGCGTGGCTTAATGCTGGAGTGCCGCCGGGTGGCCCCGGACGGCCATGTAGGGTACGGGCAACGCCCGTACATGAGTGGCCGGGATTGGTCCTGGACAATTGCTTATATCACCGCGGGTCGCGACGAGCTGGTCAGGGCCTTCGTAGGGACCCGCAGGGTTGTAGGAAGGGCTAGGTAACCCATGCCTTGAAGGTGTTCGGGGAAATGCTCGGACCCTTATTTCTTATTGTTTTGCTGGGAAATAGTCCGGGTACAACAAATGCCCCCCACGGGTCGTGCGTCGGTGGCGGAGATGAGGGCGTACGGCCCATGAGACCCCTGCTCTGGGCTGTTGTAGTTGTATTTTGACACTTCATGTGCCTTTATTTTGCTGTATTGTATGTGTTGATTTTCTGGTATTCTGACTACCTTTGTGTGCTCTGTCTTGCAACTATGAGTGGGGACGGATTTTATTTATTTATATATCTTATGTATTTTGTTTTTTTATATATTGGTTATTTATCTGTTTGTATTCATGGACTATTAGGCGTGCCAGTCACCGGGGTGACAGTTTATTATGCGCTCGACTTGACTTGGTCAGTCGATTGTGGGATTCGGGTCAGGACCGGAAGTCAGCCATACCGTAAAGGCTATGGCGTTAATTACGCCCTTCCTAAGAAGGACAACCCTTGATTAAATGCCAAAGACAGGAGGCCTCGGAAGGTGTTCAAAAATACTAATGTGCGTAATAAAGATTTCATACTATAGAAAAAAATAAACGACTAAGTGGCAGACTTGTTGAGTTTAATGAATTAAATCGGGCAGCATATCCCCACTATCTTGGACTATGCCGAGTGGGAATAGGAGACCATCCATGCATCGGCAAGATGAAATCCGTAAAAGATCGGGTATATATATATGACCCAGGATCCGGAGGGATTAAGACATCGTAGTACGCTGTGTGACAGTACGATGCTTTATTAATATTTCCCTTGCGGGACCGTCGGAGAACATGCAGTGGCAAGACTCCGTGGACCATCGGGGTTTTAGGAGCAGACATCATAGGGTTTGGTGCAATGCGGGAGGGTTCCGGCAGCACCTCCCCTTAATCTTGGATTATGCCAAGAAGAGATTGGACATCCATCCACTGGGTGCCGGGATGGAAGCCGAAGAAAGGAGTTGGGCATGTAACCCGAGCTCCATTGTGATCGGGTCATGGCATCTCATTGGTATTCCCCTTCTCAAAAAGAGCCATCGGAGCTCATGCAGTGGCAGAGCTCCGTGGACCGAGGGGTCAAGGAATGTAGGGACAAAGTCCCATTAATTTAGCTCCGAGAACTAGTGGGTATGAGACTCATACTCCTCTGGCGATCCAGTGGGGGCTGGGCTATAGGATGGGTCTGATTGAGTGGGTTTTACAGGCCCTGGAGGGTCTTGGCGTAGCAAGGAGGGTGTGAGGCTAGTTCTCGACGCGGCGAGGAAGTCAGCACGGGATCCCGACGCGGTGGGGAGTTCTCGGCGCGCCCAGGCCTGGAGATCTCGACGCGTGGGGGGGTAAGGTCTCGGCGCGCGAAGGTTGGCGCCGAGTGATTTTGGGGCGCCGAGAAGATTTGGCGCCGGGAACTCCTGCTCGCCAGGATTTGGGGTTTAGCATGGAACTTCAAAGGGGTTAGTTGCCAGCTTCTCATTAGGATTTAGTCTGGGGTTCAAAGGGGTTTACTAGTAGGCTTTCAGAAGAATACAATTCGGGGTTTCCAAGGGGTTCATTGGTAGAATTTTCGAAGGATTTGGTCAGGGGTTTTCATAGGGGATTCGAGGGATATCAAGAAATTTAGCTGCAGGCTGGATATCCAGAGGAATCGAACTATACCAGTAATGTTCATCGGAGTAGGATGATAACGGGTATCACATGTATCCTGTTCCTCACATATGCATGAACGGAAAACATGAGATAGACTGTCTTAGATTCCGTTCATGACTGAGGGATGGATAAAAGCAACAGGCGATGTGATCGACAGAAGCAAACGATGGGGTGAAGAATTTGGGAGTGGTTCTAAAGCTCAGTAACCCATGGAATCGGGTGAGGTGCTCCATAGCCTTTTCCAGCAGAAAGAAAAAAAAACACACGAGCGGCATTCACATAAGAGGCATCGACAGAATAAGAAATGTAAACTTTCAATACTGGAATCGAGAGAAAAGATATCATTCATTCAGATACATCTCTGATTACATCGTCTGGCCATGCTAGCTTATGAGAAATGGGGAAATAATAGCGTGCTTCTAACGAAACAAAACATAGACGCAGAGGGTATACATCGGAGGAAAATAGCAGGGAAATGAAGGATGGGGGAGGGCGGAGCATTGACTCCCCACCCTCCCCTTACAACACACCTTCTCCTTCCTACAACTTCAGCAGCAGCCTCTCTTCTTTCTTTTTTTCTATTCTCTCTTCCCCGTTCTCTTCTTCTTCTCTTGCTCTCTTTTCTCTCTTGTTATCTGGCTATCTGTATATATCTCTCTCCGCTTCTATCTTTTCTCCGATTCTATCTTCTCTCCCATGTCCCCTCGTAAGTGGAGGAAATGGGGTTTTTATAGGCACAGCACCCCCCTTCTCGGCTTGGCGTGGTCTCGGCGCGCTTCCTGACAGCAAGGCTCCTCGGCGCGCCAACTGTGGGAGACTCAGGCTTCACTTATGGTCACTCGGCGCCAAGGACTGTGGCCCATTTAGGGGCTTTAGTCATTTTGGCTTCCTTTTGTTAGTGGCATGAGCTGTCACAGTTACTGCATCTGCCTTGGCATTCATTTGATCCTTTGTATCCATAGTGGGGGATAAGCAGCGTAGATCCCATTCTATAGTCATCAGAATATCTCGAAGCTATTCTTCATCAGTCACGTGACTGTATGGGGGTTGACATGGTTTTAATCAACACCATCGTCTAAACGACGGCAGTGCCGGGCATCAGCTTGGCCGGAGAAGGCTTCAGCCGGGTGAGGTATTGGTAGTGACGGCTCTTCTTCTATTCTGACTTTGCAGGAATCCCTGGGATCTTCATTTCTGATTTGATCTTTTCTTCGGTCCCACCTTTGTTCTTGATTATATTTCAAGTGTCAACAAATGCCCCCACCTGTAGGTGGCGTAAATGCAGAATAAGTGATACGGTGCCTGCAGGTGCATCATTCAGCATCTGAACACTGATGTGACACAACCTAGGACTTAAACAAACAAGCACAATCGCAATCAAACGGACCAATGTCGGCGACCGCTCACCCGATGCTGATGAGGACATCAAGAGCGTATGAGTTGTATTTTGTGTATTGGCTTGGATTGGTGTGTATTATGGGTTGTATTGGCTTGAAGTGTATGTAATTTTTGATTTCTTTCATTTGGGCCATCCTTGTAAGGCTTATATCAAGCCAATGGGCCATTTGTTATGTCAAGTCCAAGGCTAGGTTGCCATTAGTAGAGTCATTAAGAGTGTTACTTCATATTGGGTCATTTGGTTTCAAATGGGTCATTAAGGCACTTAAGGCCCAAATTGGGTTCCACTCTCTCATGGGCCATCTAAGTGGGAGTGGCCCAAGACTAGCATGATCTAATGGGAGGCTCTTGGCCCATGAATGGCCTTGGCCCATGGAAGGGGGCGCAAGCTTCCTTGTCTTATTAGGCATGGTAGTTGTGGTTTAGGTGGTGTTTGAATGGAATTAGTCCAAGGTTGAATGGAGATGGTCAAATTAGATTAAACAAATGTATTAAGTGTGTTATTCACATTGTATCTCAGCCATTCACTCATCAACCCTTGATCCAAGGGCCTAGAATGGATTAGAAACCTAGCATATAAAACCTTGTATTTTCATTGAAATTGAATGGAAAAAGTCAAAAAATTGTTGAGTCTCTTGGAGCTTGGTGCGCCCCTCTCTCCTCCCCCTGCTATTCTTCCACCTTCAACCCCATATCTAGAGTGGTTCTACCTCCCTTCATCCCCTCTCAACCTCTGATCATCACCGGTGCCGCCGCCGCCGCCGTTCGTGCCGCCTTCGAGCCGCCACGGGATCAATTTTGGTGTTCTGTCTTGCTAGATAGAGGTGAAGCTCGGAAATTCCTCAAGTCAGCCACGAGTTCAGATCGACTTAAAATTATGAGGGTTGGTTCCTACCTTATATCCCCTTCCCCACAAAAAAACTCAGGCTCAAATTCTCCCGTTTCATATTGTTTCCACTTCATTCATTCCCCAAACTCAGATCAGATCTGTCTCTGTCTACAGTGATAGAACCTTTGAGTTCATCCCCTTCTACCACCATTTTAAATTTTGTTAGACCTCCCAATTTAACTGGGAGTTCTGTCCATTTTTCCCTACCTCCACAATTTTTATTAATTTTTGTTGAGTCTTTTACCTGTTTTTCAAAATTCATGTTCTACCGGAGCTACAGTACTTCCAGCCAGATCCTAGATCCGACCTTCTTCCAGTAAACAAATCATAGAAATTCATAGACATATCCAAACGTGTCCAAACAAACTTTGTCATCTTTCCAACTCAAAATCCTACAACTTTCATGAAGAAGTCGAGTCTGAATCTAAGGTCTTCCTAGCGGTCAACGGCAGTTATCAAAGATCAGCTCTGCAGATCTGAGTGTTCAGTTACTATACAATAGGAGGTTGTAAATTTCATAAGTCCATATCAGCGAAGATCCAGGCCAGATCTCTAGGCCTACATTGAAGTACTTCGAGTCAGCTTTCCAACGGCGCTAATTTCGTGTCAATCCGACATCGGATCTGATCTCAGCGTCCGTTCTCGCCGGACAGCGCGCTGAAAACCAGAAACTGCAGATCCGTGGGAAGTTTTCCCGACGGGCGCCGGCCGGAGCCGCCCGGCCTCCGATCGTCGTTCCAGCGTGCCGCCAGCCAGGGGATCGCTTCCATCAGTGTCCCCCACCACAGCGGTGACCCGGGTCCCACACGGCCCCTCAGGACAGCACGTGGGCCCCACCGTCATTAGTTCGGGCGTTGCCGAATCAACGCAAGAAGCCGCCCGTCAACCCGAATTCGGTCCTCCCGGACCCCATTGTGTAGCCCTTTACCTCCCTGCGTGGAGTGGGCAGCGGCTTGCATTTCTGTAATATTGTGTAATATTGTTCCGGGAGTACGAGTTTCGACCGGGTCCATCGTCCCCACGCCGGGCGCGTGGAGGTATCGTATTCACTCCTACACTTGGCATTTTGCTTACTTCATATATATTTGTTTATGCCGCTGCTAGAAAGCATGTGTAGGGATATCTAGCTCGCTTTATTTTCATATCACTGCTGCTGCGAGAGAGTGCGAGACCGTCCCGTGACCCGATCCGGGCACAAGTGAGAGCCGACCACCCTAGCTCACAGCCGGTTTCTCAACCGCGCACATCCGACGCTTCCCTCATTTAGGGACGGTCGCGAGCTTGCCGTGTCCGTGTCTCGTCCCGCATCAATTTGGTATCAGAGCGAGTTTGAGTCTAGGGTGTCAAAAAGAAAAAAAAGAGTGTCATTTACGTCTAGTCATTAGTCGGTCTAAGTCGTGTTTAGGGTCATCACAAAAAAAAAAGTGTCTTTTTGCATTTACATCCCTTCACTCGGTATATCAAAAGGTGTTGTCCGAACGTTAGGCTACGCCTATCGGGAAGGTCGCACACTTGCGCGAGTGACCTTCGGGTCGATTACCTCCGCCGCGTACCGCGTTTAGGTTAAGTCTAGGCGCATCATTTTGCATTAGTATGTTTTGCTTTAGTCGGCGTCTTCTAGTCGGTGTGTTTGCATGCCCACTCGTCGGGGTACTCAGTACTCACCCCCACCACCACCTATGGCCAACCCACGGGATACCTCGGGAGACTTCCACTCCCTACAAGAGGCGATGATGGCCATTATGACTAGGTTGGACCAATCCGATGCTAACTTTTGGACTTTCTCCGATAATATGGATGGTCGCCTTAGGGCCATGGAGGGGCGCTTGGAGACCTCCGACGGGTCGGTCCAAGACCTCGTTGGGCGGTTAGATAGGATGTCACACGGGGACCCTCCAGGGGCAGCCCAAGGCCCACCCGCACCTCCTCCCGCGGTGGCCCAGATCCAACCCGCTCCCATGGTCCAAGTCCAGGCCGCTCCCACGGCCCAAAACCAGCCACCACAGGCCCCTCCACCCGCCCTTCCTCAGGTTCCCCAACTACCACACCGTGACCTTGGTCTCGAGGACTATGGTTCCGACAATGCTTATGAGGGATATGGTCAACACCGTCGTGGTTTGCATCCACAACGAGATGAGGATGATGATCGGGTCCTTAAGACCGTGCGAGCGGACCCTCCCGCTTTTTACGGGTCTTTGGATCTGAAAGTCTACCTAGATTGAGAGTTCGGCATGGACCGTTACTTTGAGTGGTATGATATGTCGGAGCGTCGAAGGGTCTGATTCGCCACCATGAAACTCATGGGGCAGGCACAAACCTATTGGAAGAATGTGGAGAGCCTGCTACTTCAGCGGCTAGAACCCCCGATCGACACATGGGCCGAGATGAAGAATAAACTTCGGCAAAAGTACCTTCCTCCCACATACCGCCAGCGACTCATCGATAGATGGCAAAGTCTTAGCCAGGGAGACCGGTCCGTCTCCGAATACATCGCGGAGTTTGATGAGTACTTTTTACGATGTGGTGTCACGGAGGAGAGTACCATGCCCATGTCCCGCTTTCGACGTGGTTTGCGGCCACACTACCAGTATGAGCTTTTCCGCCGCAATGCCAAGACGTTGGAAGAGGCATATCAGGTTACTCTCGAGATGGAGCAATTTGAGGGAGAGTTCGAGTCTAGCCATCGGTTGGGCCCCACCCCTCTCCGTAGTGCCGAGCCCCGTCACTCCATAGGCCCGCATCAGCGGCCTCCCATGGCTCGACCTCAGGAGTCCACCCGTCAGAGCACTTCACTCCACGGCCCCGTCCTCCTCCACCTCGGGATCTATTTCCACCCCAACCACCGGCACCCGTTGCCCGTTCCCCGGCTCCTATAGCCCGTCCTCTGGCACCGGCACCCCCTCCACTATTGTCCAAAGCACCTACATCTCCCCCATTACTGCCTACACCCCCTACCCGACGGGATGATAAGGGTAAGGCCCCTTTTATAGGAGAGAGTAGTCGGTCGCGAATACAGTGTTTCCACTGTCACGGGTATGGCCACATCGCCAGTGAGTGTCCCGCTCGCACCACCCTAGCCTTAGGTGTTGGAGGATCTGCACCTCCCTGTAGATTCGGATTAAAATCCACACTTAGGAATAAAAATAATAATAATAAATGAATAAGATGTAATAAAAATAGCACGAGGTGCTTAAAAGGGAGTTGTGATCGCCAGAGGGATTACCTCAATAAGAAGAAAAGGAGATCGCGTGTACCTGGTGGAAATTGGGATGCGGGATGGATGTGGATTTCCTCCTCCAACTTCAATCGGCCGGCCGATGAAGCGGGTCTTCTTAGTTGATTACCTTGCAAAACAGACAATAAACACAAACAAGAAGAGAGGGATCAGCCCAAAATGCAGTAGTATCTATCCAAATAGACGTGTAATAATGAAGGAAAGAAAGGCACATGCGCACCTTATTTTTTTTTGGGTTATTTTTAAACCCCTTAACAAGACTTAAGGGAGGGGGAGTATGATGATAAAAATGCGATAAAGTGTGAATAAATATGAAGGATGAACGTATATGATGAATGGAGTGATATGAATGAAGTAAAAACAAACAGATGAAAAGGCTGAGAAACCCTGCTGTCCCTGGCGACAGTAAAGGGAAAATTGGGTGAAGATGACGGAAGTAGATGGATGAAGCACCGGATGAAGCCCAACGAAGAACGCAGAGAGGATGCAGCAAAGGACGAAGAAGGCTCTGCTCGTGAATGCTTAAACCTTTTGAAACCTGCTTAACGTGCTTCACCTGCTTCACGAGCTTAAAACTGCTTAAAACTGCTTAACCCTTTTACAATGCTTAACCTTTTACACGATCGATCAAGGCTTCAATTTATAGCTTCGATTGGATGTGATCAAGCAAGGTAAGATCAGAACGGGTAATGAGGCATTCAAGGAAGGATTAAGATCGAGCAAGAGACCAAATTATGATAGGGAACTGTGAGGGAAAGATCGAAAAAGGAAGGACTCTGGAGCGAAACACGCCTTAATCGAGGGCGTCTCTTGATGAATTGACGACTGCAACAGAGGCGTTTCTTGAAACACGACCTAGCAAAGGACGTTTCTTCCTGGATTTAATTTTAGAAATAGAACTTGCTCTGTTTAAACACTGATATAACACGCCTATGATAACGACGTTTCTTAAAAACACGCCTTGAGGAAGGGCGTTACTCAGAAAATGCCTTTTATTTTGAAAATTGATAATTCCAGAAATTAGCGGATAATACCAGGAATTGACGCCCTGTTCCACGGTCGTCCTTTCTTTGAAAACGCCTTATTACAGGTCGTGACTTTATAAATTAACGCCCTTAGTAAAGTCGTGAATAACAAAAATGCAAGAAAAATGCATAAAAATTCACAAAAAATAGAAAAACTTTATATTATAAGAATATTGAAGTCCACTTGGGGCGTTTACATAATAACATGAGATTTGATCAACAAAACGTCAATTTTGGCGTGTCTACAGCTGCCCCGCCTTGGCGTCTGCTTTGCAAGGGAGTGAAACGAAAATGAGATGAAGTAGAATGAACTGATAAGGAGACGCCAAGGTGTGATGTGACACGCCTCAGACACTAAGTATTTGAAATCGTTCCAAAATTCTGAGTGAAACAACTCTGAGAGGTTCCAAGGAAATGTCGATTTGTTGGAAAGAAGGAGATTAAGCTAAGTAAATAAAAGGGTGTGCGCGCGGGCACGACAGGGAAAGACCATTGGAGAGCGATTACCAGCCAACGTGGATGTGCTGCAACCAAGGTAAATTTTGCAAAAAAGTAAAGAGAATTGGGATAGAAATCCAACAAAAGGGTCACTTCCAAGGAATCCGCCTGAATGACCTCAACCAGAACGAAGTACTTGATTTGGAGTGGAATATCTCATGTTATCTCAATTGAGAACGAGCGAACTTCATTATTGCCATAATATGAAGATTTTCAGCATGAAACTCAAAGTCCTACATGATGCATGCTGGGCTAAAAGAAAAAGATTAAAACAAACTAAAACTAGAAAATAATCAAGGATAATATTGTTAAGCTGTTTAGGTCTGGTCAAGAATCCATATCTCTGAGCCAACACTAAGCCGAAGCCCGTTTGTCCGCGCATCAACTCAGAAAGTGGAACCATCGTCCCGAACCTTTAATAACTCAACGGCCTATCCGTGTGATAAAGACTCTCCTGAAATCGTCATCGTTTTTGATGAAGGGGAACTCAAATTTCAGGTTTATCAGAATCACAAGGTCCTTGATATGCTATAATAGCGTAGATATCATATAGTAATCAATGGTTACAAGAAAAGGATACAGGGTGACAAGATGTTACTCCCACCAGCGATCCAAACGCCTTGAATCCTGCAAATTCTTACACTTTGAAACTTGTTATTCTTCATTTAGAACATGATCATAAGTGCTTAATTATAAACAATTTCCATCAAATAATAGCACTTAAGTTCATCAAAAGCATGGATAGGGCAAAAAACGCAGGCCAAAAGAACACGCCTAAGAATAGGGCGCTACCAGAATAAAAGACGCCTGACCACAAGTCGTGTAATATGGAAAACACGCCCTACTCAAAGACGCAACCAATAGCAGGAACTTGAAATAAACACGCCGTCATAAAGGGCGTGACATAAAACACGACCACACTACAGGTCGTCAAAATTAAAAAACACGCCCTCACATAAGGCGTTAATTCAGCGCGAAACACCGTTTCTAAATTAGGAGCAGAGTCCTTAACCCAACCAAACTTCTATCTTTAAGGCTCTTCAAGACTCTTCAAATCGTTATAAAACGGCAGCCTTCCTTTAGTAAATCACCATAACTTCCTTGCATCGAACTGCTTCTTTCTTCCCTGCGGTTTTTCTGTTCTGCTTTGTTCTTCTGCAACCGCAAGCTGCTGTATACATCCCTCAAGCAAACTCAAGCGATGGACAGGATGGTGAACAGGATGATGAAGAAGCCCAAGATCTCCACACCCAGACTTTCTGAAATACAAGGACACTTGTGCAATAGAATTGCTTTGAATCAAGTAAGTCTTTCCTACTGTTGCTTTGCGATGCTCTTCTGCCAAGTTCTCAATTTCTTATTACATGCATATGTTCTGCTCTTCACAGGACTATCCAAACCTCCCAGGGGCTAGAAGATATGTAAAAGTCAAGTGGTTACCCTTAATCCTCTCCAAATTCTCTTCAGATATGAGGGTATATGTAGCTAGATGGCATCTCTTGGGGTTGGTCACCCATGCCAAACACTATGATCAAATTCACATAGATTGGGCTGCCATAGGAGCATTGATTGAAACCTGGCATCCTTCCACCCATACTTTCTTATTCTCCACATTTGAGGCTACCGTCTTGCTAGAGGAAATAGAGACGATCCTAGGCTTGAAAAGGATGAAGCACGGAGAAGAAGAGAAGATGGCAATTATGCCAAGGCCCATCTCCTCTCAAGAGTTGCTAACCTCACTAATACCCAGCCCAAACATAGTGAACCAAATCAAGGTTACTAAAGGAGTTAACCTCTTGAAGCTCGCCTCGTGGGTGTACAAGAGAGCGGATCAAGCTAAAGAGGAAGAGGAGATAGAAAGGGTGACTAAAGCCTTCGTGGTGTGCTTGGCAGGAGCACTCCTATTCCCATCCACGGAGGACTTTCTAGAGGAGTCCCAATTGAGCGCAGTTGTGAGCTTATGGGAAGAAGAAAGAGTTGGTCCGGCGATCTTAGCACATCTCTATAGCGGGCTCACATCGGCGGCTATGGGGAGGCCCATCTACGGGTGCATGCTAGCACTCTCAAGTTGGATCGATCTACACTTCAAGTTTGATCCATGCCATGAAGCCCAACAACCCTCAAGAATTTTCTCAAAGAGCCCACTCTCATATATCACCGGTTCATTAGGCATAAGCAATAGAGTAACCAACCGGATTCCTCAAATCAAGAAGAGAGGGGATTGGAGGGAGCATCTAAAGGTAATGCCAAAGAATCTTTTTACATGTGCCCCGGGCGTATTCAAAATGCAGGAGCTTCGTGCACGCTTCTCCATCGGGACGGACCTTCGTCTTATTGGCGCTTCGGACTTCGTCTTGTACAATTCTCACAGGTGCCTTCCTCAAATGGGTCTTCCAAGGCAACATTTTGAAGACATCTCTCATCTCCCTCCCATCAAATCAAGAGACTTAGGCAGTAATGAAGATGGTGAGGATGCCATTACCATTCAAGCTCTCTGGAGGCTAAACAAACTCCACCAACCTGTAGAAGACTTGGATGAAGACAAAGAACAATGGAAGAATTATGTAACTTCACTGGGAAAAATAAGGGCCAAAGGGGCTCATTAGATATTGTAGTTCCTTTCTTTCAAAATAAGTGAAGATTGACTTCTCATTGAGTCCACTGTTACTGATTATTAACGAAATCTTCCAAAGCCTGTGTTCTGTTGTGAAAAACGCCTCAACAAACGCCGTGAATTCAAAAAGCACGCCTTACCTCAAGGCGTCTCAAGCGACCTGCGTGAACAAATGACGCCTTACCACAAGGCGTGACTAGATTCAAACCCAAAAGAATATGATCGTTCCTTCATTAAAAGTAACGCCTCTTCCTTAGTCATGTTTCAACAATAAAACGCCTTTACCAGAGGCGTGACCAAAAAACAGCAATGATGACGTCCGTTACATCAATCAACGCCCATTCAATGCGTCTGACGACGGTTATCGTTCCCCATGCAAAACAAATTCACGCCTTAATATGTGTCGTCAATTTCAATAAAACGCCCTGGGTATGGGCGTTAATTCTATTTAAAACGCCTCCCTCAAAGGCGTGTCTCACTTTCGAAGCCCAAAAGCCAGCGGCCCCTTTCTTCTTCCTCCCTCCGCTCATTTCTTCCCTCACCCTGCAAAACCCTAACCGAAGCCCTCTCCACCTCTCGAGCTCTTCCCTCTCATCTCTCAAACCTCCCCCCCCTAAACCCTAACCATGGCCGGCGGAGGACAAAAACGCCAAAGGGTAGCCGCCCCAGAGGTCGTTGACCTCGACGCCTCTCGCGCTCAAGAGGGGGAAATCTCCGTAGAGGAGCTCGCCATTGTGGCTTATGAAGAAGAGCCGGCCACGGTCGGCGGCGACGAGGCCGAAGCAATGGAAGGGGAAAGAGGAGATGATGGTGGGAACGGAGAAGAAGAAGATGAAGAAGAGGGAGAAGAAGAAGAAGAGGAAGGCGGAGATGGACCGCCGCCGACGGCGGCGCTCGCTCCCCGGGGCCAACTCCGGCGGCCCAGACGGCCACTGCCCCGGCCTCAACCGCAGAAGCACAGGAAGGTAAGCTCCTCTCCCCCAATTCCATTTTTTATTTTCATTTTATTTGATTTCCTTTGATCGCCATAGCCCTCGGGCACGAACCTGCAACTCAGAAAAGGCACGCCTCCCACGGGGGCGTTAATCACAAGTGACACGCCCTATCCTGGGGCGTGAATTCCTTTTATTAATTAATTTTCATGAAACACGCCCCGAAGCATGTCGTTTCTTAAAAAAAAAATGATTTTTCATTACTGCCATGCTTATTAATTAATTTCCAACCATGTTTTTCATGAATAATTTCGCATGCTGTTATTTATTAGATTTTCTGTTAAATTGAGAAACTCACGCCCTCCAGAAGGGCGTTAAATCTTCAGAAGACGCCCAAACCAGAGGGCGTCTCTCTTATCATTAACGTTTTAAAAATTAAGCTCATTTAGGGAAACGCCCTTACGAAGGGCGTGAATTGCCCAACACTGAGGCGTGATTTAAAAACGTTTTAGAGCCAGCCAACGAAACGCCCAACATGGAGGCGTGATTAATATAAAAAACGCCCTTATCTAGGACGTTACAAGAAGGCACATTTATGAAAACGCCTCCCACAGGGGCGTGAATTCATCAAGA
Organism: Amorphophallus konjac; assembly: GCA_022559845.1. Classification (NCBI taxonomy): domain Eukaryota; kingdom Viridiplantae; phylum Streptophyta; class Magnoliopsida; order Alismatales; family Araceae; genus Amorphophallus; species Amorphophallus konjac. Next base: position 254,686,536 of record CM040120.1, read on the forward strand.
AACGACCTGAAGGTGGCCGTGAATTCAAAAAACACTAAAATTCAATAGCATGCCAAACCAAATGTAATTCCACGTTAATATCCAATCAATTAAGCAAAATAATTCCTTTTTACTGCATGCAGGGGCTGATGAGGACCCGCATCTCATGGGTCATGGTCTGGGCAGCATACCAGGGTCTCCCCGACTTTCAGAGGGCTAGGATAGAGGCCATGGGGTTTGGGGCTTTTCTATCCATCGAGCCTTTTAGACCTGACCTAGCACTGATCCAGGTTCTGAGGGAGAGATGGGATAGAGCTAGCCGGACTTTCCTGATGCCCTGGGGGCATATGGTTCCTAGTTTAGAGGATGTAGCTAGGATCACAGGTTTACGGGTAGATGGTGAGGCCGTGAGTGGGTTCACCTATTCTGATTATACGGAGATGGCACAGAGGCTGCTAGGGCTGGACATGGTTTATGTGACGCCTAGCGAGTGTAGGACCATTTTTCGCACGGACCTGACTACAGTGATGGGTCTAGGGGATGCTAGGCATAGGTCGGGGGAGACCCTAGGTGAGTTTGCGCAGCGGCTGACTGACGGGGTGAGAGCGGCATGCTGCCAGGACCCGACTGACCGTGAGAGAGCGGATCGAGACTTGAGGAGATTCCTGCTGCTGCTGCTCGGGAGATTGCTGTTGGGGACGAAAGCTGATGTCATCAACTGCCGCTTCCTGAGCATCCTTGAGGATCTGGAGACGGTTGGCACGTATGCTTGGGGAGCGGCCCTGCTGGCGCATTTGATGGCCGATCTGTCCATGGGGACAGGCCGTGAGACGACCGTCAGTGGCTTCTCACCTCTTCTTCAGGTATGCAATTTTTGTTTTCTTTTATTCTATATTATGATGCATGTGAATATAGTACTAATGCAATGCATGGATGCAGGTGTGGAGCCACCTATACATGCCGATGGGGCGAGTTGACCCACGGCCAGGAGCTGAGGGATCCTTTCCTCTGGCGCGACGCTGGGTGCCAGTCGTCTTTGGTGCCCCCCTCGACTACGAGTTGTGGGTTTTACGGAGAGAGTTCCGCGATTTCCCGCCCTCGCTGGTACGTATGAATGAATGATATGCATTTCTTTTTTGTTGTGTTTATTTGAATTGATTATAATGATAATGATAATGATGCATGTTCATGAATGCAGGTACAGTGGAGGCCATATGAGGGGATGACTGACGAGGACCAGCCTTGGGTCGTATCGGGGCGACCTCGCTTCGGGCGTGAGCTGTGGCTACACTGCTTGAGCGAGATTGAGCCGCTACGGCTTCGGCTGGTGATGAGGACCCTGGGCCTGCCCCAGGAGTGGATCGAGGTCGGAGAGCCTCGAGGGATTGGAAAGAAGACCCGCGGTCGCACTAAGACGACCGACTGGCGGGTACGGTTTGAGGAGCAGTACGCTGACTGGCAGCGAGGCGGGACCCGAGTTGTTTCCCACGTGACAGACAGCTCCGAGTACCTCCGGCGCTATTGGGAGGTTCACGCCGGCCGACCCCAGATGAGGGTCTTAGGGGTATGTATGAAATGCAATTATTTCTAAATTGAATGCAAATGCTTATGTGACTATCATGTGACTAACATGCAATGGATGCAGGACGCGAGGGACATCGCAGCTATAGATGCCCAGGCCCACCTACACAGCCTGGAGGACCAGCTGGCCGCCACACGGGCCGACCTGGAGACCCTGGTGAGTGTTTAAATTATTCCTATATGCAAGTGAAATTTTTTGTTGAATTAATGATTAGCCACTGACGGTCCTCAATGAATGCAGCGTGCCCAGCAGGGAGCAGTGAGGAGAGATCCGGGGGAGGCCTCCAGCTCGAGGGGGCCTAGTGCAGAGGTGACTGCACTGACGGAGCAGCTGGCCAGAGCGGTTGCACGAGCTGAGGCAGCGGAGCGTGACCTTGCTTCACGGGTAAATTCTGAACTCGAAACCTCATTCAAATAATGATTAGATATAAATTGTGCACTGATAGAAATTCATTTTTACAGACTGAAGAGCTTCGAGCCACTCTTATCTGCGTGGATGAGGGCTTCCGAGCGACGAGCTCACAGGTGCGTGACCTACCTTTAGTCACATGTTGTTATTTCATTTCATGAATTATTGAACTGTGGAACTGATGATTTGTTTACCTGTTTGTAGGCTGCTCAGCTAAAGGCGATACGTACCGAGTTGTCGATCCGTGATCAGCGGCTCGTAGAGCTTCAGCGGGCCTTGCAGCAACGCAGTGAGCTTCCTCAGGACGTGGCCGAGCTGCGGGTTGCCCTGGAGCTGGAGAGGAGGGAGCGTGCTCGTGAGCGCGAGGAGCGGGCTCGTGAGCGCGAGGAGCACCAGGCGGAGCGTGCCCGGTTCCAGGAGCAGTTGTTGGCACGAGAGCGTGAGCTGGCGGACTCGAGGACCCAGTTGATCCTTTCCCAGGAGCGGCTTCGAGTGTCCGAGGAGCGGCTGCAGCGAGGCCGTGAGCGAGCACGGGCTGCGGGGTACTCCTTCACCAGCTCCACCTTCGTGGCGGGTTCTTCCCTCCGAGAGAGGAGCGAGGCAGGGGGACACGTTCGGGTTCCGGCTTCTTCGCGGGGGCCTATGCCTCCTCCACCAGCGCCAGTTCGGGGCGGTGAGGAGGAGGTTGAGAGCAGGAGAGTAGAGGAGGGTGGAGGCGAGAGCTGAGAGTTTTGTACTTGTACTCCTCCACCTTCACACCTGTACATGATAGACATGATGATATATATATATAAGATTTGAGCTTTTGTTACCTGAGTACTTGTATGGTTGTGGACTTGTGTTTGTGTACTTTTTCTTTCCACGTTCCTCGTGTTTGCTTTACTTTTGCCCTGTATCTGCGGCTGTGGTTTTCACTTGAACAAACAGGTTAATTCATCTGTTCGACTTGGCCCCTTGCCCGGTGAGCAAAGGGTGTAAAGATTTTGACCTTAATAATGGGTCAAGGGGCCAAGCCTTTAATAAGGCAAAATGAAATAATCAAAACTCGGGGATGCCTCATGCAATCACACGTATGCAAACAATAATTAAAAGATGTCCAGGCAAGAATGCAATTCATGCAGCATGAAGAAAATTTTTTTTTTTTTTCAGTATGTATATTTTTTCGAAGATTTTTCTAAAAAAAAACGCCTTAGATTAGGTCGTTACTCTCTTAAAAGACGCCCTCGGAGACGGCGTTACTGTGAAAAGTTTTTTTGGATTTTGTTGAAAACACGACCTTCCAAGAGGCGTTATTTTTAAAGAAACGCCTAAGATCTAGGCGTGAATCAGCATAAAAGCGCCTTGAACAAAGGCGTTAATTTTTATTCCTCCCAAATTGGGCTGATAAAGAAATCAAGGTGGTGGGCCCTACTTGGTCATCTTCTAAGTTCCATTGACCTTTCTTGAATAATTAAAAGGGGAATTGGCGTGCATATAGTTGGACTTATACACGAGATTTCGTACAGTGCATTCTCTTCAGTTTGGTTTCGACCATTCCGCTGGTTCATGACTTTTTCCAAAATAAAAGAGAAAGCATGAGGAAGCCCACAAGAGATTTAAAGATGCTCGAGGCAAAGCCACCTCCCCTACCCTATGCCTGTTGGGGTTCGGTCTTTGGCGTAGGGACGCTTTGTTGCCCTTTTGCCTCTTTTCACATTGCATGCATACGCCCAAGGTTTTCCTTGCGGGGACTTTGCCCTCTTGACATGCTTTTCTTTTCACCATTGACTTTCGCTTTGGAACTGATTTGCATTGAAATAGAACTGATGAACAACCTAATTGTACTTGGGCTTTTGTGGCATTTGTTCCCTTTTGGGCCTTGACTTCTTCCTACTAGGGCGGCGGATAGGCTTGGCAGGTCTACCTCGAGACCTCCCTTCCTCCCTTGTGGGCCGAAGAAGAAGAAGAATGGATATCGTCTTTCACCTTTGATCCGGTTTCAACTTTCCATCAGATTTTGCACTGCTTGATCTCAAGAGTAAAGTGTGTAGTGTGTGCGGGGTCAATTCCCATTTTAAATTAGCAAGACTGATGAATGGATTCTGAATTTTAACCCTTCGGACCGTGGACCTTTGCACGTCATGTCAGCCCAATAAAAGGAGAACCATGAAGAAAACTCTCTTTGATTTTTATTTATTTTTTTTATTATTATTTTTGCTTTGAAAAATATTCAATTTTTTTTTTGATTATTTGGGAGATTTCTATTTTCTTTGGATTTTTGTGAAGTTTTCAAATTTTTGTTCGGATTTTTGTTCAGGGGTAATATTTCTTGAGATATAAACCATTCCAGGGGTGAGTTAATTCTTCGCCTTCAGCATTAACTAGTTTATAAGCATTGCCAGAAAAAACTTCTTTTATAATGAACGGCCCTTCCCAATTCGGTTGAAGTTTTGAACGAGGGCCCCCGGGTTTTACAAAAATTCTTTTGATTACCATTTCACCGACTTTAAATTTTCTCTCAATTACCTTCTTTTGATAAAAACGCGAGAGCCTGTTTTGATAAACGCGCGCATGCTCAGCGGCGACCAGACGCTTCTCGTCAAGGAGTTCCAACTGGGCAAGGAGTGAATCACGACGCTCATCGATAGAGAGCTCCTTGTCCAATTGTACTCGCAGAGAGGGAATAAGAATCTCATAAGGGACCACGGCCTCCATCCCATAAGTAAGGGCGAAAGGAGTTTGCCCAGTGGGGGTTCGAATGGAAGTGCGGTAGGCCCAAAGAGCTTCAACCAGCTTGTCTGGCCAGTCCGAAAATTTATTAGCCTCACACGTCTTCTTAACAATTTTGATCAAGGTTTTATTAGTGGCCTCTGCTTGGCCATTGCCCTGCGGATAATAGGGAGAAGAATGATGCAATGCAATGTTATACCTGTCGCAGAGATCCTTGAGCTCTTGGGAGATAAATTGAGGTCCATTGTCGGTGACGATGGTGCTTGGGATGCCGAACCTCGTGATGATGTTCTTCATGATAAATTTGCAGACGGTTGACGCTTTAATTTCCACGTAAGCTTCTGCTTCCGCCCACTTGGTGAAGTACTCCGTTGCCGTGAGAATGAATGATTTTTGTTTGGTCAGGAGGTTCGAATCACCAAGAGGTCCAATGATATCAAAAGCCCACATGGAAAAAGGCCATGGGGAGGACGTAGGATGGAGTGAAGAAGCAGGAGAATGAATCTTGTCGGCGCGCAGTTGGCACTTAACACACCTACGAACATAGATAGAGCAATCCTCTTCTAGAGTGGGCCAATAGAACCCTAGCCTAAGAATCTTCTTAGCTAGCATCTGGCTATTCACATGACCCCCACACACACCAGAATGCGCCTCTTCCACGACCCTCCAAGATTCATCATCATCGAGGCATCTTAATAAAACACCGGTGAGCCCTCTTCTGTAGAGCACACCTCCAACCAAAGTGTAACGTTGAGCCACTCTCCTAATTGCTTTCTTTTCTTCGGCTGTGGCTTCCTCGGGGTAAGACTGATCATTACAGTATCTGGCAATCTCATAAAACCAAGGCTTTTCTTCATCCGCCAACTCTTCTTGCCAATCCAATAACATGACCTCTTTGCCTTCAAGAGCTTCTTTCCGTCTAACCTTCTCGAGCACCTGATCCCTAATATCAAGAAAAGCACGATCCCTAATAGCTGGAGTATCACGCTGATGAATCAGGGGGACATGAAAATCACGCTGAGGAGGGAAGACTAAGGCGGAAGCTAAAGAAGCAAGTGCGTCGGCCAAGATGTTCTGGCTACGCGGGACATGAACGAAAATCAATTTAGTGAAGAGTTTGGCGTAAGCTGAAGCGAGTTCCTGGTAGGGTTTGAGCTTAGGATTGATGGTGCGACACTTGACCAGCACCTGGCGCAAAATAAGCTGACTGTCACCGACAATTCGCAAATGAGTGACACCATATTGATGAGCGGTTTTGAGACCGGCCAAAAGAGCTTCATACTCGGCTATGTTATTGGTGACGGGAAAAGTAAGCCGAGCAGCAAATGGAATGGTGACCCCTTCGGGTGTTAAAAGAACCATGCCGATCCCTCTTCCTTGAGAGTTAAGGGCTCCATCAAAATGTAATGTCCACATAGGATCGTGGGGTTGATTAATGGACATTAATTCTTCATCTGGGAACTCCGAATTGACAGGATCAAAGTGGGGAAGAGGGTGGTGAGCAAGGTGCTCGGCAATGGCGTAACCTTTGATAGCTTTTTGCTGAATGTAAGTGATGTCAAATTGAGAAAGGAAGCTTTGCCAGCGAGCTAATCGATCAGTGAGGACAGATTTTTCAAGGAGGAATTTGATCGGATTCATGCGCGCAATGAGGTGAACCTCGTGAGCTAGGAAATAATGTTTTAACTTTTGAACTACCCAAACCAAAGCTGCACAAGTCTTTTCCATGGCTGAGTACCTCTGCTCACAGGGGTTAAGAAGTTTAGACAAGTAATATGCTGCCCTCTCCTTACCTTCTTCATCCACTTGAGCTAAGACAGCACCTACGGAGTCATCCAGGACTGAAACATATAGAATAAGAGGTTTGCCTGGAATTGGCGGCCTCAGGACAGGAGGATTGACCAAATAATCCTTCAATCCGTCAAAGGCTGCCTGACACTTGTCATCCCAATTAAACTTGACTCCCGGCTTAGTAAGCTCGTAGAACGGCCTACACCTTTGTGAGTGCTGGGAGACGAAGCGGCGAATGAATTGCAACCTCCCTATTAATCCTCGAACTTCTTTCAAATTCTTGGGAGGAGGCATATCTCTAATGGCTTTTGCCTTGTTGGGATCAACTTCAATACCCCTCTTGCTAACAATGAAACCAAGCAATTTCCCTGAAGAAACACCAAATACGCACTTTTTGGGGTTCATTTTTAACTGAAATTCTCGGGATCTCTGCAAAACCTTAGCCAGAACCCCAGGATGCTCAATCCTTGTCCTTGATTTCACAACCAGGTCATCCACATACACCTCAATATAAATATGAATCATGTCATGAAAAATTGCCATCATAGCCCTTTGATAAGTGGCTCCAGCATTCTTAAGTCCAAAGGGCATGACCACATAACAATATGTGCCCCATGGTGTAGTGAATGAGGTTTTCTCTTGATCCTCCTCAGATAGACGAATCTGATTATAGCCTGAAAAGCCATCCATAAAAGAAAGAGTCTCAAATCCTGCCGTGTTGTCGATCAATACATCAATATGAGGGAGGGGGAAGTCATCTTTAGGACACGCCCGGTTGAGGTCCCGGAAATCTATGCAAATCCGAACTTTCCCATCTTTCTTCATAACCGGGACAATGTTAGCCACCCAATTGGGATAAAGGACGACTCTAACAAATCTAGCTTTATGGAGCTTATCGACCTCCTCTTTCATCTTTAAAGCCATGTTAGGGTGGAAACGCCTCAACCGTTGTTTGACCGGGACAGACCCTGGCTTAAGTGTAAGGCGATGTTCAACGAGCGCAGGGTCTAATCCAGGCATATCTTCGTAGCTCCAAGCGAACGTGTCCTTGTATTCTTGTAGAACCAAAATAAGCGCCTCCTCTTCGGAGGGCGGCAAATTTTTACTGATGAGGACAATCCTAGGGTCTTCCTCGGTACCCAGATTGATTTCTTTGGTTGGCTCTTCCACTGAGGCTGATGGTTCGTCGAATCGTCTTATGCCACTAGCAAAAGCATCAGCCTCGTCCTCATATTCTTCATAACTTTCATCCCCCTCTTCAATAGGGTCTTCATCATTCATTATTTCATAAACGCCCAAACCCTCATAAGAAGCAATGGAATCCTCATATTCTAGCTCTGGCAGGATAATTGGATCCTCCACAAACTCAGGGATTGCTAAACAAGCATGGCATCTGGCAGCCAATTCTAACAAAAATCTTCGAGGAATCTGCCTACCCTTGGCCTTCTTATGTGGAACTATCCCCTGACTTTTAAAAGAAGAAGAGGAAGAAGAGGAGGAAGAGCAACTAGCTTGATTAGGGGAAGGAGATGAAAAAGCGGATACAGGAGGTGATACAGAGGAGGGCCCCTCACCAGAGGGGGAGAAAAGACTTATCAAGGAATTTTGAGAGAGCAGCCCCTGGGTTGGGACGCACTCGGAAGAAAAATAGGAAATCTCTTCAATAGAAATGGAGGACTGGAATGTTGGAGATTTGGCGTTTTTTTTTTTTCGTTTTTAGTTTTTCCTTTGTTTTTATTTTCTTTTTCAAGTAAAAAGCAATGTGAAGGGAGAATAGCAGGAGGAGTGGAGATTGCAATTTTGGAGAAAGATTTAATCAAAGACGGCCCATGCGGGGGCGAGATGGAGATTTCAGAAAATCGCTCGAGGAGCGAAGGAGCAATTGAAAGGGAAATCTGAATTGAATCAGGAGACAAGTTAATGGTAATCGGTGGTGGTCGCGGCACGTGACCAAACCAACGGGAATAGAAAGAAGCCAACACTGATGGATGCACAGAAGTGAGGGAGAAAAGGCCGGCCCACAGCCTATCCACGGAGAAATCTTCTTCAAAGGGGACATCTGGCTCCCCTGTATCTGTGTAATCACTTAACAGCTGCCTTTTATCTGTGATTGCGGCTGGCATTTCAATCAGCTCTTGAATCAGTGGCGGCCATTCTGGATCTGTCGGCATGAATAAGCGGCCCAGGGAAATCGTGATGTCATTCATATCAAACCATCTGTACCAGTCACATGCCGGATCACCCATCTTCCTTCTTTTATCGGGCCTTAAAGACTCCAAGGCTTTGTAAGTGGCTAGTGGTGCAATGTGACGAGCGAACTGCCTAGCGTGCACATCTTGACAATCAAATAATGAAGTAATGACAGTAGTCTGCTCGTTGTTTTGAATGCCACCGGTGACAAAATGTGTCTTTAGAGTCCAGGTGAGCGGTTGGCGATCTGGCTTGAAGGTGGACGTCATAACAGCCCACGGCTCCCCTTCATTCTTGCCCGGTACTTTGTAGCCTAAGCCGCCTCGTGCAATCATCTTTTGAGGCTTAATGGGCCTAACTCTGCCCTGGAGTTTGGCGCCCAGGCCCTTGCCATCTTGATATCCCATTCTTATAAGAATGTTCCAGCCGGGGGTATTCATCATATTTTTCTTTTTCTTCTTCCCCTTAGAAGGCAGAGGTGTCATGGCAACTGTGGTAACTGTCTCGGACAGCATCGGCCGCGGACGGGGAATGTCCAGCACAGATAATAACGGCTTGTTGGCAGGCCATATGGAAGGAACTGATGAAGCTACATGAATGTCTTCCTCTGGCAAGATCGGCACACTGGTCACCTTGATAATACGCCCCTTGTGCGGAAACTTGAGGCACTGATGGTTTGTAGAAGGCACCGCATCAAGCTGCTGAATGTAAGGGCGACCCAGGATGCCATTAAAGGTTGGGTCCATATCCAGAATATGAAAATCTGCCGTAATAGTGGCTGGACCCAAGCTGACTTTGAGAGTAATCATGCCCAGAGGAGGTTTCTTTGTATTATCATATGCCGTGACAGTAATGGTAGATGGCCGAATCTGGCTCTCAGGGATACCACATGACTTTAGAGTGCTCGGAGGCAACACATTAATAGATGCACCGGTGTCTACCAAACATTGCTTAACGGCCACTTTGTTGATATCAACCGTGATACATAGGGCATATTTTCTTGCCGGTAGAGGTGCTAACTCATGTTCGTGGAATGTGATTGCCGGCTGACTGCTGGCAGGAGTCAAAACTGTAATTATCTGTTCAACCGGAAGGTCCTCATTGACCATGACCTTCTGCAGATATTCTTTCAGGGCCAGCTGATGAGTGGTGGACCTCTTGATTAACTCCAGAATGGAGATTCTGGCTGGAGTGCGATCCAAGTGCTTTAACAAATCATACTGAGTTCCCGGCACTGAATCTTGTTCCTGCTCTTGCTCTTGTGGCCCCTGCACGGGCTCTAGCTCTCTCTGGGGGAAAACACGGTGGAATATCCGTCCACTACGGAGGGGTGCTACGCCTTGACGCGCCTCTGTCGGGGCAATCTTAGGAGGAGGGTTGGAAGAAGAAGAAGGAATGTCGGTAGCAGAAACCGCACTTGGGGATAAAGGGGAATTCAATGAAAGGGGTGTCTCCGTAGGAGACGTGGTAGTGGTGTTCAATAAAGGTGCCCCCGAGGGAGGCATGGGAGGAGCATTTGAAGAAGGGGCCCTCACCAGAGAGGTGAGGGATATCCGAATGCGAGGAGTATTGGTAGGTGGTGGAATAAGGAGAGATCGTGGCACAAAAGGTGGTTGGGGAGATGGTGAAGGAACTCTTGCCGGTGTAGGGGTGATAGAGGAGGTAGCGGGCGCTGGCGGTGAGCGAAGTAGGAGTGGCCTGGATGGCGCGGGTGTGGGATTGATGGTGGAAGGTGGAATGGTAGATTGTTGGGGTGGTATGTGGTTAAGAAGGGAACGAGTCGGCAAGACTGTAGAATTGGTGGAGGTAGACGGGTTGACGGGGCGTAAAAGGGAACGTCCCGATAGGAGATTAGAAGAAGAAGGGGGAATGCGCAAAAGGCGCGGGGTTTGATTTCGGGTTGTATCATGGTGAAATGCCCCGACAGAGGCGTTTTCTTCGTGCCATCCCTGCCCTCTCTCCACCTCGTAGAGAGACGTGACAGGGTTCACGTGCTGATTAGGAGCGTGGTCCGGTAGTGGATTACGGACAATCCCCATATCCTGCTGGGGTGCTGGAGCTTGTTGTGGTTGAGCCTGCTGCGGAGCTGGATGCTGCTGTTGCTGATTTTGCTGTTGCCGAGGCGGCCTTCTCTCTTTCATGGTGGCGATGACTTGCCTCATTTCATCCCAATTAATGCCTCCCTGGTCATTCAAATCATAAATATGATCTCTGAAGTGGAAACAACGGTCAAGGTTGTGACCAGGGGCGCGGTGAAATGCACAGTAGCGGGATGTGTCAACATTGTCGGGCCACACTGTTCTTTCTTTTGGTAGAACGAGCAGGTTGGCGGCCATTAAAGCATTAAAAATGTCAGGGAGACTCTCTGGGAGTGGCGGATAATGGGCCCTCTTGGGGCCAAGTGGTGGTCTCCGCTGTTGTTGGCCGTAGTGGGAAGGTGGAGGGACTTGATGGTATTGTGGTGGTGCTGGAGGGTCGGCGCGAGGCGCTTGGCTTGGTGATGGAGCAAAAGAAGGTTGGGGTGCGAAGTGGCGTTGTGGGGCGGAGGTAAAATGAGGGTTTTGTTGTGGAGGTGGTGGAGGTCGTGGGTTTGAATGGTGATGGGGGTGGCCAACTACGCCAACCTGCTCGTTTGTGACAGTGCCCTCAGTTGTGGGCCCACTGTTGACAGTTGTATTCTTTTTAAACAGCCGAGGCTTCGGCTCAAACATGCCCATGATGGGCGAATCCTTCATTTGTGTCTGTATATAACGAGCTCTTTCATAGAGCTCCTCCATGGTTGTCAGCCGATTCATGGCCAAAATGTGCCAGAATTGAGGGGTTGCATTAGAAATGACCATCTTCACTTGCTCCTGTTCCGACAATGTGTCCTTTAATTTTTCGGCCATGGACCGCCACCTATCAGCAAATACAATGAAGTCATCCTCGGGCTTCATCTTCTCAGCAACTAAATCTGTAACAGAGAGGGAGGGTCCCACCCGGTCTCTGTACTTTTGCAGGAACTTTCTTTGAATAATATCAAAATCGCCAGCATCAGCTGGCTCCAGAGAATAAAACCATTCGAGGGCGGGTCCCTCAAGAGATCTCCTGAATAAATAGGCCAGGGAGGCCTTGTTGTCTTGCCAGAAAGAAGTTTCATAACGGAAATCCTTTAAATGAATGAACGGGTTACCGGTTCCATTATATCGCCGAAAGTGCGGCATTTCAGAAGGGGGTAAGTGGAACACCGGCAACGTAGGGAGAGAGATTTCCGGAGCATTCTTAGTTGCCGTAACCTTCTTGAGCTGCTCCTCCATGCTGGCTAGCTTTCGAAGCAACAGAGTGTTGGTATCGGGCTCGACCGGGGCCTGATTCTGAATGAAAGCACGCGGTATAGGCGTTCGCAAAATCTGAGGAGGTTGAAAGGATTGATGCCTAACCGCTGAATAGCTCGCCTGTGGGGCCGGCATGGCCGCAGTAGGCGTTTGTGGACGAGAGGAGGGGGAATGCAAGACCGCCTGGTCATTAATAATCTGATGGCCACTCACGGCCGGAGGGGGATTAGAAGAAGAAGAAAGAACTGACTTCCCCTTTAAAGCGGCCTGAACAGCTTGCCGCTGGGAGTCATCCAACTGGGAAAGAGCTTGGATTAAATCAGTGACGTTGATGGATGGGGAAGGGTTCCCCGAAGTATTAGAAGGTGGAACTTGAGACGGAGGGTCCGCCTCATGATTAGTGGTATCGACCACATGAACCTGAGAGTAATAGGGATGAGGAGGAAGGTAGTTCCCCTCATAATAAACCGAATCCTGGAGAGGGTCCTCATATTGACCAAATATGTTCTCATTCTCATCATCGTAAGAATACCCGTTGCCCGACATGTTGATGGTTTTACCTGAACGGAGTTTCATTCTTAAGAGAGAGAATGTTTTTAATGAAGGAACTATCACAAAATAATCAATCCAAACCAAGCAATCAAATCACCCAACTATGTTTATGCAAACAAGGTTGGCAAGAAACGCAAGATTTTAAGGTTTGATGTTTGAATTAGGGTGAATTATTTGTGAAAGTTCACTCTTTTGCCAAATGAGACCTAGTTTGATCCGAGTGTAACCTCCGGGTCAACTAAGTTCTTCCTCTCTTAACAACGCATGGGTTCTCTAAACTCCAGGTACTTCGAGGGTACAACCAGCCCAGCGTCCGTGAGGGAATCCACGGGTGCGGGGACTTATGGAGGTCTTGGAAAAGGGATTTCCAGTCCAAAGAGACGGAATGCTCAATGGAGGGTCGTCCCGATTCCAAGAAAGGTGTGTGGATCCTAGGATAGAGAGAGGAGGTCTCTCAACCAAGCCAGCAAATCAAGATAATCCAAGCAGCAATATAATATCAACACAAATGCCAAACGATGAATAATAGCCAATCTGTGAAAATGAACAGTAAAGACACGCCCTGGGAAGGGGCGTGTTCACAACAGCAAGAAAGACACGCCCTGCGATAGGTCGTGACAAACTTAAAACACGGCAGCGTGGCTGCCGTTAACTCTGTGAGGGGCTCACAGACAGTAGGAAAAACACGCCTTAGGGTGAGGCGTTCTCAGGAAAGGACGCCTCCACTGGAGGGCGTCAAAACTCAGATAATAATTAAACACGCCCTGATGACAGGCGTTGACAATAGATGGAACGCCTCTGGGAGCGGCGTTAAGTCCACAGACAATAAAACAATCATGCAGCAGGCAGCAGTTATAGTAAAAGACGCCCTGGGAATGGGCGTTACTCAGAGAAACACGCCCCTGAGAGGGGCGTTAAATATCAGACGATGAAATAAGCAACCAGAAAGCCAGCAGGTGTAATAAACGCACGCCCTGGAAGGGGGCGTGATTCAACAAAACACGTCCCTGTGAGGGGCGTGAAATCAAAAGACGCCTTCGTGAAAGGCGTTAATAAGCAGAAATCGACTGACCCGGGGAGTGTGCAGAGTGCACAATGGAGGGTGCCCGAGGGGCACAAGGGAGAGGGTACCGAGGGTACCAAGGGGAAAGGGCACGCGAGGGTGCCTAAGGGGAAAGGACACACGAGGGTGTCAAGGGGAAAGGGCACTCGAGGGTGCCAATGGAGATGGTAATCAAGAAAGAAAACAGTGGAAGTCCCACCGTGATCGCCAATTTGTAGATTCGGATTAAAATCCACACTTAGGAATAAAAATAATAATAATAAATGAATAAGATGTAATAAAAATAGCACGAGGTGCTTAAAAGGGAGTTGTGATCGCCAGAGGGATTACCTCAATAAGAAGAAAAGGAGATCGCGTGTACCTGGTGGAAATTGGGATGCGGGATGGATGTGGATTTCCTCCTCCAACTTCAATCGGCCGGCCGATGAAGCGGGTCTTCTTAGTTGATTACCTTGCAAAACAGACAATAAACACAAACAAGAAGAGAGGGATCAGCCCAAAATGCAGTAGTATCTATCCAAATAGACGTGTAATAATGAAGGAAAGAAAGGCACATGCGCACCTTATTTTTTTTTGGGTTATTTTTAAACCCCTTAACAAGACTTAAGGGAGGGGGAGTATGATGATAAAAATGCGATAAAGTGTGAATAAATATGAAGGATGAACGTATATGATGAATGGAGTGATATGAATGAAGTAAAAACAAACAGATGAAAAGGCTGAGAAACCCTGCTGTCCCTGGCGACAGTAAAGGGAAAATTGGGTGAAGATGACGGAAGTAGATGGATGAAGCACCGGATGAAGCCCAACGAAGAACGCAGAGAGGATGCAGCAAAGGACGAAGAAGGCTCTGCTCGTGAATGCTTAAACCTTTTGAAACCTGCTTAACGTGCTTCACCTGCTTCACGAGCTTAAAACTGCTTAAAACTGCTTAACCCTTTTACAATGCTTAACCTTTTACACGATCGATCAAGGCTTCAATTTATAGCTTCGATTGGATGTGATCAAGCAAGGTAAGATCAGAACGGGTAATGAGGCATTCAAGGAAGGATTAAGATCGAGCAAGAGACCAAATTATGATAGGGAACTGTGAGGGAAAGATCGAAAAAGGAAGGACTCTGGAGCGAAACACGCCTTAATCGAGGGCGTCTCTTGATGAATTGACGACTGCAACAGAGGCGTTTCTTGAAACACGACCTAGCAAAGGACGTTTCTTCCTGGATTTAATTTTAGAAATAGAACTTGCTCTGTTTAAACACTGATATAACACGCCTATGATAACGGCGTTTCTTAAAAACACGCCTTGAGGAAGGGCGTTACTCAGAAAATGCCTTTTATTTTGAAAATTGATAATTCCAGAAATTAGCGGATAATACCAGGAATTGACGCCCTGTTCCACGGTCGTCCTTTCTTTGAAAACGCCTTATTACAGGTCGTGACTTTATAAATTAACGCCCTTAGTAAAGTCGTGAATAACAAAAATGCAAGAAAAATGCATAAAAATTCACAAAAAATAGAAAAACTTTATATTATAAGAATATTGAAGTCCACTTGGGGCGTTTACATAATAACATGAGATTTGATCAACAAAACGTCAATTTTGGCGTGTCTACAGCCCGAGCTTGAGTGTGTCGATTACGAGGTCGATGAGGCACTGGCCGATGAGTACTATGCCATGGGGGAAGAGCTGGGCGACCCTTCGGCCGCCCAGGATACCGCCACCTAGTGGGCTTGATGCTACCACCTTAGTCTAGAGTCGTGTATGAGTCGGTGTGTTTTCTTTGTGTGGTTTGTTTTTGTGGTGATTTTGAGTCGATTGTTTGCGTGGTTTTCATTCATGTGTCAGTGCATGGTGAGTCTGCATGTGTCTTGTGCAAGCTCGTTGTTGTTCTCTTATGAGTGTGAAGCGAGTCGACTCACTTGATGAGTATGGGATCGGTTCTACATCTATACCCGGATCAGTCACCTATAGGGACTCAGCGGTGATTCCTAGTGAGTCTTCGAGCTGTTTCCTTCCTTTTGAGAGTGCCCCTTCGGAGTGACCACCTTTAGCCATAGCAGTTCGCATATCGAGTATATATGGAATGAGCAGGTACCGATCACTTGGAGTGGAGCATACCCGCGCTACTTGGCACGGTGACGGATCCGCTGGAGTACTCGCGCAGCCATACCCCTACTCGACGGGGTCGAGTTCCTCCCACCCGGGGAGAATTAATGAGACATCAAGAGCTTATGAGTTGTATTTTGTGTATTGGCTTGGATTGGTGTGTATTATGGGTTGTATTGGCTTGAAGTGTATGTAATTTTTGATTTCAATCATTTGGGCCATCCTTGTAAGGCTTATATCAAGCCAATGGGCCATTTGTTATGTCAAGTCCAAGGCTAGGTTGCCATTAGTAGAGTTCATTAAGAGTGTTACTTCATATTGGGTCATTTGGTTTCAAATGGGTCATTAAGGCACTTAAGGCCCAAATTGGGTTCCACTCTCTCATGGGCCATCTAAGTGGGAGTGGCCCAAGACTAGCATGATCTAATGGGAGGCTCTTGGCCCATGAATGGCCTTGGCCCATGGAAGGGGGGGCAAGCTTCCTTGTCTTATTAGGCATGGTAGTTGTGGTTTAGGTGGTGTTTGAATGGAATTAGTCCAAGGTTGAATGGAGATGGTCAAATTAGATTAAACAAATGTATTAAGTGTGTTATTCACATTGTATCTCAGCCATTCACTCATCAACCCTTGATCCAAGGGCCTAGAATGGATTAGAAACCTAGCATATAAAACCTTGTATTTTCATATGAAATTGAATGGAAAAATCAGAAAATTGTTGAGTCTCTTGGAGCTTGGTGCGCCCCTCTCTCCTCCCCCTGCTGTTCTTCCACCTTTAACCCCATATCTAGAGTGGTTCTACCTCTCTTCATCCCCTCTCAACCTCTGATAATCACCGGTGCCGCCGCCGCTGCCGTTCGTGCCGCCTTCGAGCCGCCACGGGATCAACTTCGGTGTTCTGTCTTACTGGATAGAGGTGAAGCTCAGAAATTTCTAAAGTCAGCCACGAGTTCATATTGACTTCAAATTTTGAGGGTTGGTTCCTACCTTATAGCCCCTTTCCCAAAAAAAAACTCAGGCTCAAATTCTCCCGTTTCATATTGTTTCCACTTCATTCATTCCCCAAACTCAGATCAGATCTGTCTCTGTCTACAGTGATAGAACCTTTGAATTCATCCCCTTCTACCACCCTTTTAAATTTTTTTAGATCTTCCAATTTAACTGGGAGTTTTGTCCATTTTTCCCTACCTCCAAAATTTTTATTAATTTTTGTTGAGTCTTTGACCTATTTTTCAAAATTCATGTTCTACCGGAGCCACAGTACTTCCAGCCAGATCCCAGATCCGACCTTCTTCCAGTAAACAAATCATAGAAATTCATAGACACATCCAAACGTGTCCAAACTAACTTTGTCATCTACCCAACTCAAAATCCTACAACTTTCATGAAGAAGTCGAAGTCTGAAGCTATGGTATTCCTAGCGGTCAACGGCAGTTATCAGAGATCAGCTCTGCAGATCTGAGTGTTTAGTTATTGTACAACAGGAGGTTGTAAATTCCATAAGTCCAGATCAGCGAAGATCCAGGGCAGATCTCTTGGCCTACATTGAAGTACTTCGAGTCAGCTTTCCAACGGCGCTAATTTCGTGCCAATCCGACATCAGATCTGATCTCAGCGTCCGTTCTCGCCGGACAGCGCGCTGAAAACCAGAAACTGCAGATCCGTGGGAAGTTTTCCCGACGGGCGCCGGCCGGAGCCGCCCGGCCTCCGATCGTCGTTCCAGCATGCCGCCAGCCCGGGGATCACTTCCATCAGTGTCCCCCACCACAACGGTGACCCGGGTCCCACACGGCCCCTCAGGACAGCACGTGGGCCCCACCGTCATTAGTTCGGGCGTTGCCGAATCAACGCGAGAAAGCCGCCCGTCAACCCGAATTCGGTCCTCTCGGACCCCATTGTGTAGCCCTTTACCTCCCTGCGTGGAGTGGGCAGCGGCTTGCATTTCTGTAATACTGTTCCAGGAGTACGAGTTTCGGCCGGGTCCGTCGTCCCCACGCCGGGCGCGTGGAGGTATCGTATTCGCTCCTACACTTGGCATTTTGCTTACTTCATATATATTTGTTTATGCCGCTGCTAGAAAGCATGTGTAGGGATATCTAGCTCGCTTTATTTTCATATCACTGCTGCTGCGAGAGAGTGCGAGACCGTCCCGTGACCCGATCCGGGCACAAGTGAGAGCCGACCACCCTAGCTCACAGCCGGTTTCTCAACCGCGCACATCCGACGCTTCCCTCATTTAGGGACGGTCGCGAGCTTGCCGTGTCCGTGTCTCGTCCCGCATCAGATGCTCACCAAGACCCGGGGTAACTTGGCAATGCCAAGTGGAGGTTGTGTGGGCTGGGCCCTTGCTGGTAGAGGGCCAGCAAGGCCTAAGTTGATTCCCAAGGGTAATGGCAGCCCAATTCAAGGGAGCCGACGTCGTGCCGAGGGCACGAGTTCCACTCTTTTCCCACGGTGATCACTTATAGCAAAGGAGCTTAAGGATCGGGCTCTCATTCACGGCCAGCGGAGTTTATGAACTAATATTGAAAGAACAAGCACAAATTAGAGCAAAGTTTGGAGCACTTACTCGACCGGTTTGAAGAAACCGGTCCCGCTCGGAGACGAGGGCGAGCGGGGAGGCGGGTGGATCCCCATACGCCGCGTCGGGTAAGCTTGACCTACCCAAATGAATACAATACTACACCTCTCGCAGGAGGGGGATCTTGGGGTGGGGGTTAAGTGATATTACAACTAAAACTACCTCCACATAGGGAGGGGCCTTCAGCCGGTCAAGCGGGGAGGGGAACTTGAGAGAGGAACACCGAAGATGGGAGGTCGCCGGTTCTGTCTACGTTCTGTGGGTGCTGACAGATGATCGAAGAAATGGTTGCTATGACTGATGCCGAATTTTTTTGGGGATGAAACCATCTGTAAAATCTTCGTAGGAGGCCAGGGAAGTCGTCCAAATTTTTTTGATTTCTTCTGGCACCGACGCTGGTCTGGGTGGAGGCCCGAGCAGGGAGGCAGATTCTTGGACTGGCAGCTTCTGGTGGCCAATAGCAGGTTACAGAGGATGCCCCGTCAGCTCCCGAACTCAGAATCAAGTACCGCTGGAGTTTTTGGAATCGTGGACGAGTCCTCTTCACAGAAAAATTGACGGCGAAGCCAAACGATGCCGGAGAAGACCAGGGGACTCTGAACACTGATGATAGGTCGGTGCAGGCTGTGGGAAGCTGAACCGCGTACCCGCGGGAGAAAAATGATAACTATGGCCCACGGACGTCGATAGAAGTTCCACTTCTTGATTCTGAAAGTAGACAGGAAGAGGAACAACTTTGCATAAGAACTTGTGTCCTGAATCTTCCAAGGTTCGTCGTGGCAGAGCTTCTACTATGACTCAGGTGCTCAGCAGGGGCAGCTCTGCGCAGTTGTAGGAGAACGGATCTCCCTGTCAGCTCGGAGCTCAGAAGGGGACGAGACCACCGCCGTTGCGAAGAAGATAGGTAGACGCTTCCGTGGATACCTCTTGGGCCTTCAGATTCTCTGGGATGTGGTTGGGGTCGCCTCTTCAATCTGCTACTCTTCTGCTGCCAGCGAACTAAAAACTGGAGGTTGAAGATGGTGGGGGGAAATGGGGTATATGGGAGGGGAAATGGAGGTGGATGAGTGTGGGGAGAACCCTGGCTGTGAGGGGGTCTAGGAGGGGGTGTTCCAAGGTGTGGGAGGGGAAGAATAGGGTCTGGAAGGGGGTCTAACAGGTGATGGGAGGAGGAGCTACGAATTTGGGCTTGGAGGGAGAAGGAGGAAGGTGGGGGGGCACAAGTGGGTGGAGGGCATGTGAGTTTGAATTTCTATAATGTGGGGTGGTCAATGGTGGTCTTAGGGATGGGAAGAGGTGCCTTGGGAAGGTGGAGGGCTGCTTTGGGTAGTGGGAAGGGTGCTTGGGGAAGTGGGTGGGGTAGTTGGGGGTTGGGAGGTGGAGCTAGGATTGGTGGAAGCTCTCTTGGGACTAGGGGGTGGAGTAATGGGATGTGTGGGGAAGGGGAGTGATCTTTAATGGGGGTAGGTGGGAGAGTGGTGGTTGGGAAGGGAGGAGAGAGAAAATTTTTGAACTTGGGTATGGAGGAGAGAGAAAGGGGAGTGAAAAAGAGAGATTAAGAGAGGGATGGGTGGGGAATCTCTCCCCTAGGGTCTCTCACCCAAATAATGGAATCTCTCCACTACATAAGACATTTGAACTCTCAAAATGGCAAGTTTTTCATTCATTGATTCATTAGTTCAAATGGAGGAAATGGGGTCCTATATATAGGCAACCCACATTTCTACAAAAGACCTTGACTCTTAACACAATGACAAATAACCAAGGGAAGGGGGGGTGCCCTTGGGCCAAGCCCAATGAATTGGGCCCATAAACTAATCTATCAACATAATGACAGTTAACCTAGGAAAATGACTCATTAACCTAGGTACAAGACTCAAATAAAAGGAAAATTACATAATTATGACTCAAAGAAAATATGAAAGTTACATGAATTAACTTAGAAAAATGTGACGGATGTAATGGAACCATGCAGGCGGGCAACCAGGGCTTTGAAAATATATGGGGCGAGAGATGCCCCCATCATACTCCCGGGGTGCAGAGAACTCGACTCCGTCGAGTAAGAGTCCTTCCCTCCTCGGAGGGTGTAGAAGTGGTATCGCCCACAAGTCTTCCGAACGAGACCGATCCATCCACCTACCGAGATAGTGCTCGTATACCTTGCTCCGTGTGGTAGTGACTTGTTCATCCAATATTCGTTCAATGCGCTCACGCTGAGCTCTCTTGGCTGGTGGACTCTCCTCACGGGTGGGTGCTCTCTCAACGGAGGGAATAGGCTCAATATCCTCACTAGGTACCACCGTGGGTCCCTTATATGGCACTAGGTCGGCTACATTGAATGTAGGACTCACTCCATACTCCTCGGGGAGATCTAACTCACAGGCATTAGCGCCAATGCGCCTCAGGACCTGGAAGGGACCAGCCCCACGTAGCCTCAATTTGGAGATGACTCCCGGGGAGAGCCTCTCCTTCCTCACCATCACAAAGTCACCCACGTGGAATTCTTGGTGACGCCGAAGGGAGTCAGCCTGCCTCTTATAGATCTCATTTTCCTTGCTTATGTGCTTGCAAAGGCTTTCATGTAATTTTGTGAATGTTGACATTCTAGGGGTGATGGGTGGACCTGGGCAACGAAAAGTAGACCAATCATGCTTTGACGCCAGGAAGACTTTGATGGAATGGGGAGGACCGGGGCATCCATAGGTGATCCGGTCATGCATGGGGGTGACAAATGCTGGGGGACCCGGACATCCATGAATACTCCTATCATGCCTACGACTCATGATGAGTGAAGGTGGACCACTACATCCGAATTTGGACCACTCATGCTTTCTACTTGACATGTGGGTGATATGAATGAATGGACCCAACATAGTGTTCATGCCAAGCGGTGTGGTAAGCCTAGACACATGCATATTTTTCCTAAAGGTGACTTTCATGTGTATAGGTGTGGGACAACCCTTTAACTGCCATTGGAAAGGATCGAATGGATTTAAGAAGGTGGTCATCATGGGGTGGGGCACAACCTTATTACCTAGGGGTATGTGGCCCAAGGTCATGGTTCCCAAGGTGTAACCCGGGTCTAGGATGGGGTGAATTAGGTCTAACATGGTGGGTTGGGATAGGGAATGGTGGGTGGTGGATAAGGTGGTTAGATCACATGGGGAACTAGACTCCCATAGGAAGGGATCAAAGGGGTCGTGGAAAGGTCTTCCTAGAGGAAGGCACTCTATGTCTTCAAGGTTCCCAAATTATGAGTCATCTTCCTCTAAGGTAATTGGGCCAAGGTTTCTAGTTGGTTGACTGATCAAAGTATTTGGGATATTAATGGTAGGGGAGTGGATCGAGATGGGTTCTTCTACCATAGGGAGAAGGAAAAGGAGGTCACTATTGTAGCAACCAATGGTATAGACCGAGGTGATTGACCCGATGCATAGGTGTAGGAGGCCAAGGCTCCTAGGTTGTTCGGCCATAGGGGTCAACATGCTAGTGAACTCAATTTTCCATGCTAAGCCTCTAAGAAAATCCTCTAAGGTCTCTACTTGATAAGATGCTTGGATTGTGGTGTGATAAGAGGAGATGGGCACTATGGGATGGTTTTCCTTCATGGGTGGGAAATCGTGGGCCGTGATCTCTTTTATTGGGCTCTTCTTTAGCCAACTAACAAGGGTTTCCCCTAAGATGAGATTGACTCCAACTAGAGAAGGTGATGTAAGGTGAAGACCCTCGTGTGTTGTTTCTTCTTCAATTTGGGCTTGGGTTTCCTCCAAGGTGGAGAGTGGGTTTGGAGTGTTCACCACTATGGGGTGGGGTATGGGTTCTTCTTCCAAGGAGGTGAGAGGGGCTTTTGAGGGTGTGGTGATGATTGGGGCATGGTGTATCCGGGGTGGTAGGTAGTGGGAAACTTGGGTTAGGATAGGTGAGGGTAGTAGTGGAGGCTTTGGTGGGAGTTGGATTGGGGTAGGGAGAGGAAGATGGGTGGGTTGAAGGGGTTTGGGTTGATTTGTTTTGGGAGGAGTGTCCCTTTTTGGGGGTGATGGAGAGGTAGTGGTGGGGGTTACCATGGGCTTAGGTGGAGAGTTGGCCATGGGGCCCAATTGGGTATGGGGACCTATGGTTGTGGTGTGGACTTGGAGGTGGGGTGTAAATGTAGTGGTTGGGGTGGGAGAGATGGGAAGTGGTAGGGAATGGGTGATTGGGGTCTTGGATTGACCGGGTGGGGATGAAGGAGTTGAAGTGCTCCTTGGGCTTTTGTGATTTGAGTAGGAGGGAGAGGGTTGGAGAGTGTAGGTTTTCCTAAGCTCGACCTTCATCTCATCCCAAGTGCTAATGGGGGCCTCCCTGCGGATCCTTCTTAAACCTTCCACAACTAACCAATGAGTTTTAGCTTGTTTGGAGAGGTGTGCCTTGACTAGCCTCATTCTCCTTTCTTCGTTCAAGGGGCAACTTTTAAAGAATTGGTCTAGGGAAATCTCCCAATCTAGGTAAAGGCTTGGGCTGTTGGATCCATCAAAGGCGGGGGTTTTAATTTTTAAGTGTTCTACAAATATGGTTTCTAGATTTCCCCAAAGGTCACTCTCATTCACTCTTGGTGCACGGCTATTTCCTTCAAGTCGGTCGAGTCGAGTCATGATATCTTCAAGCCGATTAAGGACATTAGGTAGGGCTTCTATGATAGAGGTGTTGCTACCCACTTTGTTGGCAATGGAGCTTCCATGAGGATTTGGGCTTCTTGGGAAAGTTGATGGGGATGGATATGACGGGTATGAAGTGGTCATTCTAGTGGACATAGGAGATGCAACCGAGGACTCTAAATGCATAAACATGCCCTAGGACCAACTTGTGGAGAGACAAGTTGTGAACTTGCTCTGATACCAATTGATGTGACACAACCTAGGACTTAAACAAACAAGCACAATCGCAATCAAACGGACTGATGTCAGCGACCGCTCACCCGATGCTCACCAAGACCCGGGGTAACTTGGCAATGCCAAGTGGAGGTTGTGTGGGATGGGCCCTTGCTGGTAGAGGGCCAGCAAGGCCTAAGTTGATTCCCAAGGGTAATGACAGCCCAATTCAAGGGAGCCGACGTCGTGCCGAGGGCACGGGTTCCACTCTTTTCCCACGGTGATCACTTATAGCAAAGAAGCTTAAGTGTCGGGCTCTCATTCATGGCCAGCGGAGTTTATGAACTAATATTGAAAGAACAAGCACAAATTAGAGCAAAGTTTGGAGCACTTACTCGACCGGTTAGAAGAAACCGGTCCCGCTCGGAGACGAGGGCGAGCGGGGAGGCGGGTGGATCCCCACACGCCGCGTCGGGGTAGCTTGACCTGCCCAAATGAATACAATACTACTCCTCTCGCAGGAGGGGGATCTTGGGGTGGGGGTTAAGTGATATTACAACTAAAACTACCTCCACATAGGGAGGGGCCTTCAATCAGCCAAGAGGGGAGGGGAACTTGAGAGAGGAACACCGAAGATGGGAGGTCGCCGGTTCTATCCACGTTCTGGGGGTGCTGACAGATGATCGAAGAAATGGTTGCTGCGATTGATGCCAAATTTTGTTGGGGATGAAACCACCTGGAAAATCTTCGTAGGAGGCCAGGGAAGTCGTCCAAATGTTTTTAATTTCTTCTGGCGTCGACGCTGGTCTGGGTGGAGGCCCGAGCAGGGAGGCAGATTCTCGGACTGGCAGCTTCTGGCGGCCAACAGCAGGTTGCAGAGGATGCCCCGTCAGCTCCCGAACTCAGAATCAAGCACCGCTGGAGTTTTTGGAATCGTGGACGAGTCATCTTCGCAGAAAAACTGACGGGGAAGCCAAACGATGCCGGAGAAGACCAGGGGATTTTGAACACTGATGACAGGTCGGTGCAGGCTGTGGGAAGCTGAACCACGTACCTGAGGGAGAAAAATGATAACTATGGCCCACGAACGTCGATAGAAGTTCCACTTCTTGATTCTGAAAGTATACAGGAAGAGGAACAACTTTGCAGAAGAATTTGTGGCCTGAATCTTCCAAGGTTCATCGTGGCAGAGCTTCTACTATGGCTCAGGTGCTCAGCAGGGGCAGCTCTGCGCAGTTGTAGGAGAACGAATCTCCCGGTCAGCTCGGAGCTTGGAAGGGGACGAGACCACCGCCGTTGCGAAGAAGACAGGTAGACGCTTCCGTGAATACCTCTTGGGCCTTCAGATTCTCTGGGATGTGGTCGGGGTCGCCTCTACAAATTGCTACTCTTATGCTGCCAGCGAACTGAAAACTGGAGGTTGAAGATGGTGGGGGGAAATGGGGTATATGGGAGGGGAAATGGAGGTGGATGAGTGTGGGGAGAACCCTGGCTGTGAGGGGGTCTAGGAGGGGGTGTTCCAAGGTGTGGGAGGGGAAGAATAGGGTCTAGAAGGGGGTCTAACAGGTGGTGGGAGGAGGAGCTACGAATTTTAGCTTGGAGGGAGAAGGAGGAAGGTGGGGGGGCACAAGTGGGTGGAGGGCATGTGAGTTTGAATTTCCTTGAATATGGGGTGGTCAATGGTGGTCTTGGGGATGGGAATAGGTGCCTTGGGAAGGTGGAGGGCTGCTTTGGGTAGTGGGAAGGGTGCTTGGGGAAGTGGGTGGGGTAGTTGGGGGTTGGGAGGTGGAGCTAGGATTGGTGGAAGCTCTCTTGGGACTAGGGGGTGGAGTAATGGGATGTGTGGGGAAGGGGAGTGGTCTTTAATGGGGGTAGGTGGGAGAGTGGTGGTT
Organism: Amorphophallus konjac; assembly: GCA_022559845.1. Classification (NCBI taxonomy): domain Eukaryota; kingdom Viridiplantae; phylum Streptophyta; class Magnoliopsida; order Alismatales; family Araceae; genus Amorphophallus; species Amorphophallus konjac. The sequence continues at coordinate 254,711,548 of CM040120.1, forward strand.
GGGAAGGGAGGAGAAAGAAAATTTTTGAAATTGGGTGTGGAGGAGAGAGAAAGGGGAGTGAAAAAGAGAGATTAAGAGAGGGATGGGTGGGGAATCTCTCCCCTAGGGTCTCTCACCCAAATAATGGAATCTCTCCACTACATAAGAAGTTTGAACTCTCAAAATGGCATGTTTTTCATTCATTGATTCATTAGTTCAAAAGGAGGAAATGGGGTCCTATATATAGGCAACCCACATTTCTACAAAAGACCTTGACTCTTAACACAATGACAAATAACCAAGGGAAGGGGGGGTGCCCTTGGGCCAAGTCCAATGAATTGGGCCCATAAACTAATCTATCAACATAATGACACTTGACATAGGTAAATGACTCATTAACCTAGGTACAAGACTCAAATAAAAGGAAAATTACATAATTATGACTCAAAGAAAATATGAAAGTTACATGAATTAACTTAGAAAAATGTGACAGATGTAATGGAACCATGCTGGCGGGCAACCGGGGCTTTGAAAATATATGGGGCGAGAGATGCCCCCATCAAACACATTCCTTAGCTTGACATTGTTGATCATCTTTCATCTTCAGCTTGGCAGCTTCCCTGTAATGGCTTCAGTATGTTCTTTTTCTCTATTTTCCATATTTCCTACTAATTTTCTGCTTCATTAATAGCTTTAGATGGCTTCTCGGCGCATAGGGCCTGGTTCTCTGCGCACCAGAGCTTCCCGGCGCAGAGATAAGAAGTTCTCGGCGCGCCCAGTTGGAAGGGCTTCTCGGCGCTGGACTTCTCGGCGCGCATTCGGCAAAGGGGGTTTTCGGCGCCAGCTTCTCGACGCGCCTTTGGCAAAGAGGGGGGAGTTCTCAGCGCGCATTCCATCGCGCCAAGAACCCATCCTCTAGGGGCGCTATTTAAGGCACCGAGTGCCCTTTTTTCCTCATTTTTCACTGTCTCTTCTCTCTCTTCATCCTCTCGGCAGCGGTGGCGAGCTCTTCCCCTCGAGCCATCCAGTTTTCTTTCCTTTCAGCAGATTTCATCCGGGTAGAACATTTATTTGGGGATTAAATCCCTTTTGCTTACGGGATCACTCCCTCTTGGTGGGTGACTCCCTATTTTCTTTGAGCAGACCCTGAATAAAGGGAGATGCTGCCGAAATTTTCACAAAACTTTACACTTAATCTTCATAAGACTGTTCATTACTTTGGGGCTCGCATTCATGTCATTCTTTGACTGTAGGTGCTGAAATGGCCTCCAGCTCTGCTGCATCTTCTGGGGTTGTCGGAGCAAGCTCGTCAGCCCAGCCAGATAAATCACGGGCTTTAGGGAACTGGTTGAATGTGCACAGCCTGGACTTTGGATATGGCAGAATTGCCACCGTTGACGAATCCTCCGATTCTAAAACTGATACGGTATCGACGTCCAGGGTCTATTCCACTGTAGCGGAGACGTGCTTCGGGCGGGGCAACGACTATCGGCCGGATCTTCCAAAGGACCGCCACTTGATGCCGTTCATCCGGACTTTTACAGTGGGCGGCATGCGAGACCCTAGGGTAGCCCGTGCGGTCGAAGCCGCTATTCTTGCCGAAAGGGACAGCCTGAAAGAATCAGTATACCGCGGCAAGGCTATTTATCTTCCCAGGGAGAAGCGTGATTGGGACGCGATCCTCGGTATATCAGAGCTAGAGCCAGAGAAAAAGATGCTGACCCGTGCCCCGGAATTTACACCTGCTCGATGGGATACCACCGATGGCAGAGTTCACAAAGAAAAATCCGGCTACGGTCTCTTCCTGGCACCAATAAAGTGAGGATATAGAGATGAACCTTTTGTGCTAAACTATCTAGCCGTCCAGTTTAAGTATCAGCTAGCCGCCGGTTGGTTCGGGGACGCCAAGGTAACCGACGCCCACCTATTCCGAGTGGGAGCAGTAGAATTCACAGAGTTTGTTTTGAAGGAATACGCCCCTCTGTTGATCAGATCCGGGGTATATCACAGCGTCTTTGCTTCCAGATTCCGCTATCCCATCTCCCAAGGATTATGCTGCGGAATGTTTGAAGTGTTTTGCCCCTTATTTAACACATTTTATACAGCAGAGGGTGAAACGTCTCTCGACCTCTGGAGCTTGTCACAGCTTTCCGGCCTGCCCATTGACAGTGAGCCGTACGAAGAGGTCTATTTGGAAGGCTCTAAGAAGGACAGTTCTGATGGCGAAGGTAGGTACTCACTTGGTTACTCGTACAGGTATTTAATGAAAGCATATCGCTCCATTTGTTTATCTTACAGTATAGGATCTTCCAGGGGTTACCAACCCCGAGAGAAAAGCAGTAAGTTAAGGGTCCGAATTGGACAGTGGGTCCAGTACTTCTTCGGGGGTCCTTTAAAATATGCGGACTTTCCTTCTGTGGGGCCTGTTGACACCCGTTTTATACCCAATAAGTCGGGTCATCTCCTTATTTCATTCTATATGATGCTCCGAGTTGTTCACTCTTCATTGAGTCTCTTGATCAGTTGAGGCTTGTTTCTTGGGTCTTAATTCCTAGATTAAGAATTGGCTTCTGGTAGCGTTTCGTTGGCAACAGCTTAGCAACCCTTTATTGTTATTCTTGAAACTCAATGGTAATAACGGTCCGAACCAGGCGCGTTGTTTCATTATAACGCATGGGGCCTGGACCGTTACTCTTTGAAGAGTCCTAAGGCTTAAGGCCTCGTTGTAAAGCTTATCCTTTTGATTCCACATTGGTAATAACGGTCTGTCGAGCAGCCGTTGTTTCATTCTGACGCCCTATGCCTTGGCCGTTGCTTCCTTGAAGAGTCCAACTTGTTGGGTCTTCTTCCCGTCGATCTTATCTTTTAGGGATAAGGTTGATAGTAACGGACGGTTCTTGATGCGTTACTTCCAAGTGGCGGTCTGTCGTGCAGCCGTTGCTTCCTCCAGAGAGTCCTGGCAGTTCAGGCCTTTTCTCTGCTGCTCCGTGGTCGAGATAAGGGTTTGGATTGATGATATCTCTTTCAAATCTGATCCTCAGGACCTTCCGTTCGATTCTATGGACTCTTGGTGATATTATCTTTGAGGATTTGCTAAGAGTTATCTCTTTATCTTGCTGAATTATCCTCTGCTCGACCTGAGAGTTTGAGGGTCTATAAATAGAGCCCTTGACTTCATGGCCCGAAAAAGGAAGATTTAGAATTCACGCCGAAGTGCTGCCGAACTCAGGAGCCATCTTCATCCAAGAGGAACTGCTTCCCACGTCCATCCATCTTATAATCAAGGGAGTACTTTGGTTTTGGTCTTTCAAGTTCATCATTGCATGCTTGAGTTCTTCCCTGGTTTTTCCTCAATCAAAGCATTATCCCTCCTCTTTCTCCACGTTTTTCACTATCCTCTAAGCATATAAACATCTTCCCAAACTTTTAAAACACCCAGAGGGGTTAAAAAACCAAAAACTCCCCGGTAATCCCCTCTCCTTTTGATGATGTTAAGTCCTTTGAGAATTGATGCTATGCTTGTGAAAAGGACTAATTGAGGTTATTGTGTTTGGTCTTTCTACATCTTTGGCAGGTTTACAGGTTCATTGACACGAGGCCCAGGTCTTCTAGCCGGCTGGAAGAGTTGGAGTTAAAAGAATTCAAGCTTTGTTACTGCAGGTTATCTGACGGCCTTGTGCAGGTGCGTCACTCTCCTCCGGCGGTCTATCGTGTGGCCGTCACTTCCAAGCGACGCACGGGGTTCTGGCCGTTACTTCTAAGTTAATCTGCAGGCTTTCTCTGGTTTTCTCTCCCATGGGCGGGTGTTTCATCCACCTATTTCCAAGGTATATTCAAGTTTTTTGACTTGTTTTTACTTTGGTGGCGATCACATCTTTCCTTGGTATTGGGCATTAGCTGTCTTCTTCATCATATCTTTCTATTTTCCTTGCTTGTTCCACCTTCACGGTGTGTTTTTATTTATTCCTTGCTCCACGCTCCGGCGTGTGTTTTCCTTTTCCCTAGCGTAGTTTGATTGAGATAGCATGCCCATGCTAGAGCTAGCTATGATTGCCTAGGTTCATGATCACATGTTCATAGGTTTGAGTAGATCTTTGATTGTTTGTTTGTTATCTTACCATATCACTCTCCAAACTTCGAAAGAAAGATAGAAGATAGACAAATAAATATCAACAGATAATTTTTTGGCGATCACGGTGGGACATACTTGTGCCAATCGTGCTTTTGATTCTTGTTTAAACCTGCCATCATCTGCTTGTTGAGTTGCCTTTTGTTTCCCCTTTGATTACTGCTCATTCTGGTTTTCTGAGTTCTCTGACGGCCAGGTGTCCCCGCGTCACAGTCCTCTGATGCAGGGGCATTAGACCGCCGCTTTGGTTCTGCTGTGTGAACTTCCACATGCTTTCCGGTTACTTCTGTCTGGTTTTGGTTCCCTGGCTCATTCGACGGTCTCATCCCCCTGCGTTATATATTATCTGGTGGTCTGGCCTTTGACCGTTATTGTGCTCTGACGCAGGGTCCTTCGACCGTTATTCGCCTGGCAGGTACACATCCGAGGTGCATTTATTTTCGTAGTTTTTGCTGTGATTTATTGCTTGGGTGATACTTGACCTCCTTCTTGCTTTGCTCATATCTCCATATCATTGTGTGCATCATTGATTGTTAGATTCTAGGCTAGACTTTGCATGCACTCCGGTGCACATAGGGTCATTCATCTTTTCATACATCAGATTGCATCTTCCTACCTTGTTGTGAGGACCTCTCGTCTCCATATTCCTTGGGGCCGACTAGAAAATCACAGCAGGGACCTCCGTAAGTCCCCGCGAGCCGTGGATTCCCACACGGACGCCGGGCTAGTTGTACCTTTCCCACCCCGTGTCTAGGGTTGCATAAGTGAAGGAGTGGTTACACTTAGAGTCAAACCAAGTCCCATATCCATCTCCTACTAGGAACCCATTGTTGAGAGCACATATCAATCAATTCACTAAAGTTCCAAAGGAGAAATCATAAGAACCTTGTTGCATCATCTTAAACAACTTGGTTGATCTTTGAGTGTCTTCGTCTTTTATCACTTACATCTTGTTAGAATCACCTAAGTTTGGTTGCTTATTGAGCATTTTTTGTGTTGGTTGTTTTCGCATTGTCAAGGTTGTCCGTTGCATGTGGAGTTATTTTCGTGCGTCTGAATCATCTTCTCGAGTCAGTTCTTTCTTCACGTTCTATTCTAATCCCCTCTTCGAGTCCAAGATGGCATCCTTCAATCCTCCTCGCTCCCAAGAGGACTCTCTTCCTCAAGGGCTCCTTAAAAACCCCCCTAGGGTTATTACATTTTCCTCTGGAGAGGGGACTGCCCCTCTCCCATCCTCCACCTCTATGGAAGGTAGTCATGTTACCCCTTCTCTCTCTACTCCTTCCGCGGGCTCCGTCCTTCATATGATGGCCCAATTGGATCCGACCCAACTCCAAGTTTTATATCAAGCTATGTAAGGGTCCAATACTTCTCCCTCTGCCACTATCCAAGGTCAATCTAATCCTTCCATTATTGGGCCGTCCGTTCAGCCCACTCCGATTGATCTCACTCCGGTCCAACCCCGGACCATCACTTTCGCTGGCATGGAGATGGGACAATCTTCTAATTCAGCCCATCAATCTTTCGATAAAGGGAAGTCACCCATCCCTTCCTTTGTCCAGGTGGATCATCACAACTCTGGTTCGGTAGCTTCACAGCTCCTTATGAACCCTTCCGATTTCTTACGCCCTCAGCAAGGAGTGGCCCAAAATCATTCTAATCCGGGTCTATCTCAGGCCCAATATCTTTCTTACGGAGCTCCTATTTCCACTGTCTATCCTTCCAACGGGCTCCCTCCTGTTGCTACAGCCATTCCATCTGCCCCTCAAATACAATCAGCATCCTTCACTACCCCCGCTCCTTCCCGAGAGCAGGACTTGCTTGACAAGTGGGCCGCCATGCAGCAACAACTCGACTTTCTCCAGAAAAGGGTTGGCCCACAATCCTTGGCCGATATTCGTATTTCGAGCTTCCAGAACATCCGGTTCCCTCCGCAATCAGAGCTCCCCAACTATCGCAAGTACGATGGGAACAACAATCCCTTCATCCATGTGAGGGATTTTCTTTATGAATCGGCGCAGTTCCAATATGATGATCACCTCATGGCGTACTTATTCCGCTGATCTTTGGACAGTGTTGCTCTAGAATGGTTCTATTCTCTACCACTGGAAGAGGCCGAGAGTTTCAAGGTAGTAAAAGATAAATTCATCCAGCGGTTCCAAGACAGGGTCGGCCCTGAATATTCATTTACAGATCTAGTGGCCGAGAAGATGAAGTCGGATAAAGAGTTCGCCACCTATGCAGACAGGTGGAGACAAATGGCCGCCAGAGCACCGGGCCACATTCCGGAGGAAGAGAAGGTCAAACTGCTGATTTCCAATGCCACCCCGACCTTCCGCAACATCCTGGCAATGAATGACATAGCCAACATGCATCAACTCTATAGCCAGGCGCGCTTCATCCAGACTCAATTCAAGGACTCCCCTATCCATTCCCTCTTCGAAAACCAAAAGCCCAAGTACCACAAGAAACCACAAGGGCCGGTTACTGAGGGAGTCCAAACAAACGAGCAGGTACAAGCCGTTGCTTTTCCATATCAGGCCGCACCTTTCCGCCACAACCAAAACCCCCGCAATTCACAAAACGCCGCTCCGCAAAACTTCCAAGCCACTCCACAAAACCCTCCCCCCGCCTTCACCATTCCACAAAACACCTTCGCCACACCACAACAACCATCACCACCACCACAATACCATAACGTCTCTCCACCCAACGGCTACAACAACAACAATCCAAATAGCAAGCGCCCGACTCCCAGGAGAGCCCAGTATCCTCCGTTGCTAGAGACGCTTACAGATATCTTCTCGGCTCTCATGTCAGTAAATACAATCCAACTTCCTCCGGAACGGCCTGTTTGGAACCCGGCAGTCAATCAAACTAAGTATTGTATGTTCCACCGGCAGCCGGGCCATACCATAAAGGGATGTTTTCAGTTCCGAGATCTTGTGTATGACCTACATGAGGGGCAGAGAATCGACTGGGCCGAAATGCATAGGGCCATTGTTGAGATTAAAGAAAAGAGAAGGCAGCCGCAGGGGCAGCAAGTGCAGCAGCATCAAGCACCGCAGCCACAGCAGCCACCACAACAGCAGCAACCACATCAAGTACAAGACCTGGGCATCCATCAGAACCCGATGCCGAATCATCCACCCGCTCCTCAGTAGCAGCCGCCAGCACCAGCGCAGGTAAACATGGTCCAGCCACCGGCCCCCAACGCCGGATGGTCTTTCGATGATGATGGCGCCACACCGCAGGTCATGGTCCTCCACCATAACCACCGCAATCCTCCCTTCATCATCCCTGCACAGCCGACACCCTCTCAACTCGTCCTCCCATTCACACCCGCTCCAGCAAATCCTCTACCACTCTCCATTCCATCGTACCCTCCATCACCCACTCCCATCACCGTCATCACACCACCATCCAATCCCTCACCCATTCTTACCCATCCGCTAGCCTTCCCTCCACCCGCATCAACATTCATCACCACCCTGCCTTCCACCCATCCTTCACCCACCATCCGCGCACCGCCCACTAACCTCACCAACCCTACGTTCCACCAAACCGCCTCCCCCGCACCACCTGTTCCATTCATCCATCCCGCAGGGCCCATCATACTATCTTCAGATGCCGCGGCAAACTGTGCTTTGAGGAGCGGGAAGATGTTCCATCAGAATTACGCTACTACTTCCAATCCCCAGTCCTCTCAGCCGGTGGCCGAGCAAGAAGGAACTGAACCTTTGCCGGGTACTCAATATGACTTGCTGCATCATCTGGATCGAGTACCCGCCAAAATATCTGTGCTGGAGCTGATCAAAAGGTCTACCCTTCATCAAGATGCACTGAGGGATTTCCTACAGAAGGTAATGGTTAGCGAAGACATGACAGTTGATAGCCTACCAACGGCACTGGCAACTATCTCCAAAGGGCCGGCAATCACGTTCTCTGAAACCGAGCTTGCACCTCCGGGGGCTCGGTAAATGCCGCTCTGCATAACAATTACCCTGAACAAAGTCAACATTGAAGCAGCGCTGGTTGACACAGGGGCCTCAATTAATGTTTGCCCACTCAGCACCCTCCGAGCATGTAACATATCTGAAGAGTTATTACGGCCTACCCCCACCACTATAGCAGCATATGACAACTCAAGGCGAGCATGTCACGGGGTAGTCACCATTCAGGCAGAGCTCGGGCCCCTTACTATGGCCGTGGAATTCTATGTTCTTGATATCGACCCTATGTTCAAGGCTATCTTGGGTCGTCCCTGGATTAACACACTCGGCGCCGTGCCCTCCACCGCACATCAGTGCATTAAATGCCCCTTCCAAGGGAGGGTCGTCAAAGTTAAGAGCTTATCCACGGTACAGTCAGTAAAGGCTATTTCAGAGCAGGTTCTTCCCACACTTTGGCCAACCAGTCGGCCCGTTCTGTCAGTATTGGATTTGAACTTTCCGTGGGCTTACACATCCCCTAAGCCCATCGCTACTCCAGTTAATGTCAAAGTGAAGCCGCAGATTCGAGATTCAAAGGGGTGGAACATTATATTGAAACTGGGCTATCAACCAGGGAGAGGCCTCGGTGCGCAACTGCAAGGGATGACTAAGCCTATACCTAAGGGAAGAAAAATGGGTAGGAGAGGTCTCGGATACAAAGAGATAGCATTATCTATGATAAGTGATTCTGGGCCGCTCACCTGGGATTATCGTCAGCATTTTGTCAAAGGGCCTCTCCAGCCTGGCACATTAGCTCCAAAGCCGGTTCAACAAGAAAGGAATACAGTTTGTCCAATTGCCAGTCCGCCTCCCTTGCCGAGAGGGTCAGATGATGACATTCTCGACTACAGTCAGGCCTTGCAGGGGCTCTTTTATGAGGAAGAATGTCAGAAGAAGCAACAAGAAGTTCGGCTTATGCAATGGAGGCCGAAGAAGCAGATTATTGTTGATCTACAGAAGGAGGAGAGCTCTCCAGTTGTCTGTTCTTGGTCTCTCTCACGCTTCCAATCTATCTTTCAACGAAAGGAGTTCGTACCCCGCCTTCCTCCTGTCATGATAAATTCATCTTTCATTGATCCACCGGAGATTCTATTCATTCCTTGTGCTTGCGGGAAATGTCCACGCATTGATCTATCCACTCTGTTTACTCCTCCTCCTCCCAACGCTCAGCTCCACGAGATGTGGTTCTCTTCTTCTGATCCTTTCTTTGATTGCATCTTCCCCGAGCTGTTCCCTATGCAGCTCCCACCTCCTCCATCTTGCTGTGTAGTCTCCGTTGATCTCCAAAAAAAAAATGTCAAATTTGAAACGGAGATTTCAGTGGAAGATTACTCTATCCTGTCTCCATCCTCCTCCTCCCAAGGGCACGAGTCCCCTGCTCCTCCCCTTCCACTAGGTCTTCTGTCCCCTAGGTTAGGATTAGGGTCCGTCGAGTCTAGAGGAGTAGAGTCCGTTAGGTCTAGAGAAGTAGGGTCTTGTTCTGGGTCGTCCAACCCTTCCCATTTTGAACCACGCTCGCTTGCGCATCCTTCCCGATCTGTTCCTGATAGGTTCTTGCAATATCTAGCTCAGCGGTGTCATGCTCTTTTGAAGTGTCCGGAATTCGTCGCTACAGCAATCGTGATTGAGGATGAAGAGGAAATAGAAGGGGAATGGAGCGACGACGGATTAGGCGTCTATGAGGTCTTGGATGAGAAGGATCCAATAGATGAAGACAACGATGTAGATAACACTACCGACTTATATGCACAAGGACTAAAGAGATTCGACCAGCCGTCGACGGCAGTGGATGAACTTACAAGGGAAATCAACTTGGGAACGGAAGAAGACCCAAGGCCCATCATTATTTCTGCTGATCTCCCTTCACAGGTAGAAGAAGATCTAATTAAGGTATTAAGGGAGTATAGTGATTCTTTCGCCTGGTCTTATGAGGACATGCCAGGTCTTGACCCCTCCTGAGTGGAACATCGACTCGTGCTTAAACGAGGGGCAACACCTGTGAAACAACGGTCAAGAAGATTTCACCCCCACATGGCCTTAAGGATCAAAGAAGAGGTCGACAAACTATATAAGGTCAGGTTCGTCAGAGTGGTTTTATATCCGCAGTGGGTGGCGAACATAGTCCCTGTTCTCAAGAAGAATGGAAAAGTGCGCATATGCATTGATTTCAGGGATCTAAACAAAGCATGTCCCAAAGATGATTTCTCGCTACCTCATATAGACGTCCTAGTGGATAACACTGCCGGGTATGAAGCTCTGTCATTTATGGATGGGTACTCGGGCTATAATCAGATCCGTCTCGCTCCGGAAGACCAAGAGAAAACTTCCTTCACCACGCCCTGGGGCACGTATTGTTACGTAGTTATGCCATTTGGTTTGAAAAATGCAGGTGCCATCTATCAAAGGGCGATGATGGCCATTTTCCACGACATGATGCACATATACATGGAAGCTTACGTGGATGACATCTTGGTGAAGTCAAGACCAAAAGAAGAACACCCCTCTATCCTGGCTAAGGTGCTGTAGAGAGCCAGGGAGTACAAGCTTAAGATGAATCCAAAGAAGTGTGTATTCGGAGTCTCCTTAGGGAAGTTGTTAGGGTTCATAGTGAGCAAACGGGGGATCCAGATTGATCCTAATAAAGCACAGGCAGTCATGGACATGCCTCCGCCAAAGAACATTACGGAACTTCGAGGATTGATTGGTAGATTGCAATTCATTAGAAGATTTATATCTCAGCATTCTCAGAGGTGTCGTCCATTTTATGAGTTACTTAAGGCGGGTGTCAAGTTCGAATGGAATCAAGATTGTTAGAAGGCCTATGAGGACCTCAAAGAGTATCTGTCCAATCCCCCGGTTTTGCAACCTCCTGTCCCTGGGAAACCCCTAATCCTATACATCTCGGTTATTGAGGACTCCCTAGGGGCGGCCTTAGCACAAGTGGATGATGAAGGAAAAGAGCGGGCCGCGTACTACCTCTCTCGACTGTTTAATCCCGCTGAATCCAAGTACACCGCTATGGAGAAGACTTGTGCCGCCTTAGTGTGGGTAGCTCAGAAACTTAAACATTACTTTCTCGCCCACCCAGTTAGGTTGATCTCTAGAATGGACCCGATCCGTTATCTCTTAGAAAAACCCATCCTTTCTAGTAGGTTAGCTCGCTGGCAGAGCTTCCTCTCTCAGTTCGACATCACCTTTGTTGTTCAGAAGGCAGTCAAAGGATATGCCATTGCTGAACATCTTGCACATCTCCCTATTCCTCACACTGATTCTATTCAGGATGATTTCCCTGATGAGCACCTCTCTGTCCTTTCTCATCATCCCTTTTGGTCTCTGCACTTCGATGGTGCACTCAACTCCCAAGGCCAAGGGATCGGTGCTGTCTTGCTTACTCCAGAGGGAGTAACCATCCCCTTCGCTTATCAACTTCGATTTCCTGCTACCAACAATATCGCTGAGTATGAGGCTCTCCTAGCCGGCTTGAAGCACGCCTATCTCCTAGGCGCGTGCTATTTAAACATTATAGGAGTTTCTCAGCTTGTCCTACGGCAAGTTCTGTCCACTTACCGTACTCGTGACCCCAAGCTCAAGCCTTATCAAGATTTGGTCACGCTCATTGCTAAGCGATTCCGTAAGCTGATCTATATCCATACTCCCCGTTCTCTGAACATTCTAGCTGATGCTTTGGCATCTCTTGCTTCCTCCATATCATTCCCTCTCAGTCGTAGTACTGAGACCATCGTCGTCCAGAGATTGGACGCACCTTCTCTTCAAGATCTTTGGTTCATCAACCTCAGGAAATCTGTAGAGGCAAGAGCTGAGAAGGAAGATCTCAAGGAAGTTTCATTAACAGAGCTAGAGGAGATTCTGGACGAAGAAGAATTGCTTTGGTATCATGAAATCAAGTTGTTTTGCAAAGAAGGGTCATTCCCAGAAGGGGCAAAGGCCGAGCAGCGTAAAGCAATAAGAAGAGCCGCCGCAAGGTACACTATCATTGCAGGAGAACTGTATAGGCGCGCTACTAATGGAATGCTCATGAGATGCTTGGATGATGTAGAAGCTTGGAAAGTGGCTGAAGCGGCCCATTCTAGTGAGTGTGGAGGTCATGTCAATGGCCAGGCTCTAGCGAAGAAGATCCTTAGGCAGGGCTACTATTGGCCCACTCTAGAGGAAGATTGCTCCCTCTATGTCCGGAGGTGTCTTAAATGCCAACTCCATGCTGATAAAATTCACTCTCCATCTTCGTCTCTCCATCCTATGACTGCTCCTTGGCCATTCTCTATGTGGACTTTTGACGTCGTCGGCCCGCTCGGGGATCCTAATTCTCAGATCAAGCAAAAATCCTTCATCCTCACCGCTACTGAGTACTTCACCAAATGGGCCGAAGCCGAGGCCTACGCAGAAATCAAAGCTACAACGGTGTGCCGCTTTATCATGAAGAATATCATCTCGCGGTTCGGAGTGCCAAGCAGCATCATCACCGACAACGGACCCCAGTTCGTCTCCTAAGAGCTTAAGGACCTATGTAAGAAGTTCAATATTGCACTACATCATTCATCTCCATATTACCCTCAAGGCAACGGTCAAGCCGAGGCCACTAATAAAACCCTTCTTAAAATCATCAAGAAAACATGCGAAGCACATAAATTTTCCGATTGGCCTGAAAAATTGGTGGAAGCTCTATGGGCTTACCGCACCTCCGTCTGTACCCTTACGGGGCAAACTCCCTATTCCCTGACCTATGGGATGGAGGCGGTGCTCCCATATGAGATCTTAATCCCTTCCCTTAGAGTGCAGCTCGATAAGGAACTTAATCTCGATGAACGTCGGGAGGCGTTGCTGGTCCAGTTGGAACTCTTGGATGAGAAGAGGATGAATGCGGCTGATCACGTTTCTGTTTATCAAAAGAGGGTTTCGCGTTATTTTCAAAAGAAGGTGATTGAACGTAAGTTTATGACGGGTGGTATTGTTTTGAAACGCAAATTCATTCGGTCTGCAGGTCCTAGGTCTAAATTACAACCTAACTGGGAAGGGCCGTTTGTAATAAAAGAGGCTTATCCAGGGAATGCTTATTGTTTAATGAATGCGGAAGGTAAGGAGCTCCCTCACCCGTGGAATGGGTTGTATCTTAAGCGTTTCTTTCCTTAGAGTCTAAACCACGTGCTTCCCCGGCAGCAAGATCTTCTTTCCTATTTTTCAAAAGAAAAGGGTCCCGAGTAAGGCAATCACACACCACACGACATCCCTGGTCGGGCTCCTTGTTTAAAAAGACACCGTTTCTCCTTGGCCATGCTTTAGGGGAAAGTTGAAGTCCCTGTCCGCTTCATTCTTCGGCTGAATCCAGGGGCAAGGAGTGAATAAGGAGGCGACAACCAATCCAAACACCCTAATGAGAGGAGGTCTCAAACAGGGGCAAGTCTGTTATGACCTGACGCCACAAGCAAGAAAAGAAAAGAAAAGAAAAGGAGTGCTCTTTACGACAAAATCAAAAGCGTTATCTCAAAGGTCTACAGATTCTGAATTTTCGAAAACTCCAAGGAGAAAAGAAAGCTAGGCATGACAAGAGTGGCAGTACAGTTCCCCGCGGGACGTTATGAGCCCGGTCGCATGCATGCCTAGGGTGGACAAAGGTTCGATGACGGACGCAAAAGCCCCGGCGCAACAGACCAAATCTCTAATAGGGTTGTGCGGTGAGAAAATCAAGTCCTAAAAACTCCCATATCTGGCCTAAGCTTACCCCCATGATCTTTTTTCCTTTTAGGACTAAGATTAGTACCCTGGGTATGGCATTGGTAGAAACACCGTCATGATGATTAGGTCTTGGCCAGGGGTTGTCACACTATTACACGCCAATCTCGGGACTCAATCTAAAACAAGGAAGGGTTCGCGTTGCTAGAGAGGCACTGGTTTTTCAAAATCCAAACAAAATCAAATATTTTTAAAATCCAAAAATCAAATATCTTTCAAAATCCAAAAAAATCAAATATCTTTCAAAATCCAAAAAAATCAAATATTTTTCAAAATCCAAAAAAATCAAATATTTTCAAAATCCAAAAACATCAAATATTTCAAAATCCAAAAACAACAAATATTTTCGAGAATCCAAAACAAAACAAATATCTTTAAAATCCAAAAACATTAAATATTTTCCAAAACTCCCAAAAAAAATACCATCATGTGCATAGCATGCATTGCATTTTCATTATGTTTCCGCCTATTTAATAAATGCTCCACCCCTTGACCGAATATCAAGAAACGGTCATTATCTAACTTGCTTCAAGGCAATGGGTTGGGTCTAAGAACAGATCTAACTTGATTCATGTTTAAAGTGTGTATGCAGAATGCAGGGACAAGATTCAAACCAAACAAGTAACTTTTGGTTACCACATTACTGACCCAAGCGCCCTTTCAAGTTTTCACCGGGGCCAGCCCCCTTTAGCTTTTGCCCACTCGCCCTTTCGGGTTGTCACGTAGCGGGGTACCCGATTTTGCCTGCAGTGCCCTTTCGAGTTTTTTTCACAGTTGGGTTATAGCCATTTTTTGCCCAGAATATCTGAACAAATCTGGCAGAGAAACTCTATTTTAAGCCACATTTTTTTAATATAGAGAATGACGGGTTGGCGTGTACATGTTGGCTAGGGCACGAAGCCTCGCGCCGAAAAAAGGTATGTTCATTGGCAAGAAGGTAATGGTAGTGTAAGGAAAAGAGTTAATGCGCCAATTGGGACGTAAGGTCCCTAATGGCGATGATGTGTAGATATTGGCTAGGGCATGAAGCCTTGCACCAGAAAAAGGGTGTATTCATTGGCAAGAGGGTAATGCCAAAGCAAGAAAAAGAGTTTATGCGCCAATTCGGACGTAAGGTCCATAATGGCGATAATGTGTAAACATCGGCTAAGGCATAAAGCCTTGCGCCGGACAAGGTTTAATCATCCGCAAGAAGCATGATGCCATCACGAGGAAAAGAGTTTATCCACCGATTTGGACGTAAGGTCCGTAATGGCGATAATGTGTAAACATTGGCTAGGGCACAAAGCCTTGCGCCAGACAAGGTTTAATCGTCGGCAAGAAGCATGATGCCATCGCGAGGAAAAGAGTTTATGCACCGATTCAGACGTAAGTTCTGTAATGGCGATAATGTGTAGATTTCGGCTAGGGCACGAAGCCTTACGCCAGACAAGGTTTAATCGTTGGCAAGACGCTAATGCCACCGCAAGGAAAAGAGTTTATGCACCGATTCGGATGTAAGGTCCGTAATGGCGATAATGTGTAAATATTGGCTAGGGCACAAAGCCTTGTGCCGGACAAGGTTTAATCATCAGCAATAAGCTAATGCCAATGCAAGGAAAAGAGTTTATGCACCGATTTGGATGTAAGGTCCATAATGGTGATAATGTGTAAACATCGGCTAGGGCACAAAGCCTTGCATCGGACAAGGTTTAATCATCGGCAAGAAGCTAATGCCAACGCAAGGAAAAGAGTTTATGCACCGATTCAGACGTAAGGTCCGTAATGGCGATAATGTGTAAACATTGGCTCGGGCACAAAGCCTTGCGCCGGACAAGGTTAAATCATCAGCAAGAAGCTAATGCCAACGTAAGGAAAATAGTTTATGCACCGATTCAAACGTAAGGTCCAACACGGTGGTGGATGTAGTGGCAGCCCAGTGGGACTATTAGGGGTTCTCATTATCACTATTAGTTGAGCTGGGTGTATATTTCAGAGAGCTCGGACAGGGCGGAGTGCCACTATACCAAGTTGCATTTTGGTCATTCTTAGAATGCCGGCAAGGCTGCGTGATACTGCTTCAGGTGTTTCCCATTGAGAGGGGAGAATTGAACTACCCTCTTATGGTCTACGAGAACATAGGCACCACCCTCATAGACTCGGTGGACAACATATGGTCCCAACCAACTTTCAACCAACTTCCCTTTGGGGTTGGAGGCCATTACTTATTTTCTTTTGACCATGACTAGGTCACCTTTCTTGAATTCTTGCTCCTTGACCAGTTTATCGAAAGCACGGGCCATGCGAGCTTGATATAGTTGTATGTTTTATTGTGCCCGGAGGCGTCTTCCCTCTAGCTTGGCAAGCTCCTCCAGTCTTCTTTCTACATTTGTTTGTTCACCATTGACCAGGCCTTGTTGGATGGTGACCCGGAGGGACGGGACTTCTAATTCAATTGGTACTACTGCCTCTGACCAATATACCTGGGAGAACGGTTAGTAGCCGGTCGGGGTTTTATAGATGGTACGATAAGCCCATAGTGCTTCGTACATATTTTCTTCCCAGTCCATTTTTTTAGAATTAATTATCTTCGCTAGCAAGGTGCAGAGGGTTTTATTGAATGCTTCAGCATGATAGGTTCGGTGCAAGGATTCAGAGGGGGGGTGAATGAATCCCACCCTTAAAAAACTTTTCGCTCAATAAAAGACTAGAACATTATCAAATGCAAGATAGACAGTCTGAAGAATAAATTGAATTTTCTTTTAAACCAATGTGCAAATATATATAAGGCTCACCTAAATAAGCAACTAGCAGAAGCAGAAGAATGCAATCAACTCTCAGCACGGATAGAAACAAGAATGCATAAAGCAATCTGTGAAGGGGGTAGAAGATAAGGAACAAGCGCACAAGCCCAATCACACAGCACAAAAGATTTTTAGGTGGTTCGGTCACCAAGACCTACATCCACCCCTCACTCCCAACCGGAGTGAGGATTCCACTAGCAACGCTAGCACAGCAGACTCAGTCTGCAAACAATTGCTGCCAAACAGCTTGACTAGGGGAACAGCCTCCCCTCTTCCTCCAGACCGGAGGGACACCCCAAGTGACTCCCAGCCACTTGGAAACCAGAGACCGAAGTCTCTCTTCCTACAGACCAGGAGGGAACCCACCAGTGACTCCCCGTCACCAGCAAACCAGAGGTCGAAGACCTCTCTTCCTCCAGACCAGGAGGGACACCTGGACTTGCAACCCACAAGCCCAGAACCGGAGATCAGATCTCCCTTCTCCTGAGTCCACAGGAGGAACCCGACCTCACTACTGAGAATCGAAAGAACGAGGATAACCAAATGAAAAAGGAAAAAACAAAAAACACGAAATGAAAAATAACTTCAGCAAACAGAAAGCTGAAAAATGAAATGCACAATGTGGCTCTCAACGGAGCTGACTGGCCTGGATCTGATCCACGGTCCAGTAAGAACTTCTTCTGCTACTTCTCTTCTTCTTCTTCTCAACTCACGATCTCTCTTTCTCTTCTCTGCTCTCCTTTTCTCTCTCACTGTCTTTCTCTTTTCTTTCAGTCCTCACGAGCTCTCTCTTCTCTTCTCTTCTCTGCAACTCTTCTCTTCTGCTCTTCTTTCACTCTCTTTCTTTTTCTTCTCTGGATCTAATACTCTCTGCTGCTCTCAGACTGGATGTATAGGCTTTGCTCCTTTTCTTTCGATCGGTCTTCTTTAGTGGAAGAAGGCTCGTATATATAGCAGCAGCAGCAGCAGCCCCTGGGCACGTGGCTTCCACGTTTTCCCGCCCAGATATTTGGCCACGTGTCAGCATTTCAGCTCCTTGGATCACGTGCCAGACACCTGCATGATTAAAGAAGTGTTCAGTCGATGAACAAAATTAACACAGGCTGTGCATAGTTAAGCAATGTATAGACTTATAGAAATCAATATAGAAAGTGTGTACAGAGTGAGGGAATGTATAGACTTAGAAGTCTTCATGCGTGCTCAGTGTATATACTTGCTGAAGAATGCATTATCATAACAGGAGAGTGTGTAGACTTAGGCCTTCTGTTCAAGATAAAAACCAATGTACAGACTTCATGCTGTACAGACTTGATGTTGATCAAAAGACCTTTGGACATCAGCCCAAGGCGTCAACGCTTCCATCGTGCAGCGTCGCCTCAGCTCCTCAAGCGAGATGCTCACGCCCTTGGCAACTGGCCAATGCGTCAATGCATCCAGTGTCAGCGTCGACGCAGTGAACAAGACAGGTGATGAACAATGCATGAACTAGCCTTATCAATGTGTAGACTTCACAATGCTCAGTCACTTTATAGACTTCACGAAGCTCAACCAGTGTATAGACTTCAATGCAGAAACCAAGACTGTATAGACTTGAAGATTGAAGGCGATGTACAGACTTTGATGTAAGACGCAGAATGAGACGCTTAAGTCTGTATAGAGTTTGATGACTGAAGCATGAACAGTACGCCAATGTATGGACTTTGATAAGAGAATGGCTGTACAGACTTCACCACAGCTGCGATGTACAGACTTTGACAAAGCAGCGATGTACAGACTTTAAGTGAAAGTCCGATGTACAGACTTTAGCTGAAGACCAATGTATGGACTTCGAATATGAAGAGCAATGTACAGACTTTGAATATGAAGACCAATGTATAGACTTGACAGTGATCTCTGCAGCGAATGTATAGACTTCAAAGTTCATTGAAGAATGTTCAGACTTTGTTCCACCGACCAGTGTATTGACTTTGCAAGCGTGAGACGCTGGATAAGACGGTGGATGTACAGACTTTAGGTGAAGGCATGAAACGATCTCTAAGACGATGATGTCTGTATAGACTTTGCAGTGAATGGATGCTCAGTGAGACGCAAGTTGAGACGATACAGTGTACAGACTTCATGTAATGCATGCAGACGTTGAACAATAGAATGTGCAGACTTTGCCATGAGACGCTGAACAAGACGCTCCAATGAATAGACTAGCTAGATGCACTGTAGACAATGTATAGACTTGAGATGCACTAAGACGATGACTGTTCAGACTTTGGCAATGTGCAGACTTAGAACAGCAGCTAAGCATGTGTGTATTATGTGAGAGTGTATACACTTGAAGCTATTGAACACAAGTACAATGTATATACTTCATGAACAGACGATGTACCTACTTGGAATTGATGCATGCTGTGCAATGTACATACTTTGAAATCATGCAGGCTGATGTGCAGACTTCAGTTGAACCCAACCGAAGAGTGTATACACTACACTTATCTGGGGGGTCGACCCATCTAGAAAGCGGTCGGCCCACACTATGCTGACTGTGATGTATGAATGCTTTATGCAGCAGATAACATGGCTGAACATCAAATATGCAATGCAAATGCTTTATGATCTGATAAACTAACAGAACAGCAATGCAATGCTTTGATAAACCGGCTGAACATCAGAATGACTGAACATATGAAGATGACTCATTTCAGCAAGATGACTCACAGTAACTCACATCAAACACCAATCATCAAAACCAAATCAATCATCAAAACAGAACATCAATGCATGGTGACTCACAGTGTATGACTCACATCAAAACCACAGAGGCACAACAATCTCCCCCTTTTTGATGATGGCAACTCTACACAGTGAGTCAATCTGATGACTCAAACTATTCTCCCCCTTTGACTTCATCAAAAAAAAATATAGTTTGAGATTGCAAAAGAAACCACCATGCAATGATTGAATAACAATCTCCCCCTTTGGCAAAAGTTTCCCTCTTTGATATAATCAAGATGAACCATGGGGAGGAATGAATGCAGATGCAGATACCAGAATGCAAGAACACAATTCTCCCCCTTTAAGAGTTTCTATGCAACATGATGCATATGACATGAAAGCTCCCCCTGAATAGATGCCAATTGATATGCATGTGTTGCATGACTCCAAATTGATATTGTTGAGAAGGAGACCACAGAGGCAGTTCAGGTCAATGAATTAAGGACAGTGAGCAGAAAAAGTTCAAATAATCAGATTTACAAATAAGCTCCAAACAGAAATAATTCAACAAGATTTTCAAGGAGATATCAATCTCGTAAATCCAAAACATAATTTTTCAAAGTCTTCCATTATAGGGGCTTATGAATGAGCTTTTTGAACAGCATGGTTTAAACATGATGTATGCAGAGTTTATCAATAAAATTCTGTATTGATATCTAAAACCATGTTTTAATAAAAATGAACCAAGCCCTCATATTTATCTTGATTGTCCTCCCTTTGTCTTACACAATCAAATTTATTGACTTCTGTCAGAATTACATGCACTAGTATTGAGATTAAGCAATTATGAAGTCATATTATTTTGTCTAGGGTTGTAGCAATTTGATTTTAGCATCAATATTCAGATATTGAGATATGTTCAACAATTTTTCATGCTACAAATTTTACGAGCAGTCTAGTTCAGTGCACACCTTGTAACTAGAGGATATACCTTGATCAGAGGCCAATATCCCTAAGCACTTAGTGTGACTAACTGTCATGCTATATATGAACAGAGATAGCATTTATTGATGTTATGTACTTTGAGAATTGATGCTATGCTTGTGAAAAGGACTAATTGAGGTTATTGTGTTAGGTCTTTCTACATCTTTGGCAGGTTTACAGGTTCATTAACACGAGGCCCAGGTCTTCTAGCTGGCTGGAAGAGTTGGAGTTAAAGGAATTCAAGCTTTGTTACTGAAGGTTATCAGACGGCCTTGTGCGGGCGCATCACTCTCTTCCGGCGGTCTATCGGGTGGCCGTCATTTCCAAGTAACGCACAGGGTTCTGGCCGCTACTTCTAAGTTGATCTGCAGGCTTTCTCTGGTTTTCTCTCCCGTGGGCGGGTGTTTCATCCACCTATTTCCAAGGTATATTCAGGTCTTTGACTTGTTTTTACTTTGGTGGCGATCACATCTTTCCTTGGTATTGGGCATTAGCTGTCTTCTTCATCATATCTTTCTATTTTCCTTACTAGTTCCACCTTCACGGTGTGTTTTTGTTTACTCCTTGCTCCACGCCCCGGCGTGTGTTTTCCTTTTCCTTAGCGTAGTTTGATTGAGATAGCATGCCCATGCTAGAGCTAGCTATGATTGCCTAGGTTCATGATCACATGTTCATAGCTTTGAGTAGGTCTTTGATTGCTTGTTTGTCATCTTACCATATCACTTTTCAAACCTCAAAAGAAAGATAGAAGATACACAAATAAATATCAACAGATAATTTTTTGGTGATCACGGTGGGACAGCTTGTGCCAATCGTGCTTTTGATTCTTGTTTAAACCTGCCATCATCTGCTTGTTGTGTTGCCTTTTGTTTCCCCTTTGATTACTGCTCATTCTGGTTTTCTGAGTTCTCTGACGGCCCGGTGTCCCCGCGTCACAGTCCTCTGACGCAGGGGCATTAGACCGCCACTTTGGTTCTGCTGTGTGAGCTTCCACGGGCTTTCTGGTTACCTCTGTTTGGTTTTGGTTCCCTGGCTCATCCGACGGTCTCATCCCCCTGCGTTATATATTATCTGGCGGTCTGGCCTTTGACCGTTATTGTTCTCTGACGCAGGGTCCTTCGACCGTTATTCTCCTGGCAGGTACGCACCCGAGGTGCATTTATTTCCGTAGTTTTTGCTGTGACTTATTGCTTGGGTGATACTTGCCCTCCTTCTTGCTTTGCTCATATCTACATATCATTGTGTGCACCATTGATTGTTAGATTCTAGGCTAGACTTTGCATGCACTCCGGTGCACATAGGGTCATTCATTTTTTCATACGTTAGATTGCATTTTCCTACCTTGTTGTGAGGACCTCTCGTCTCCATATTCCTTGGGGCCGACTAGGAAATCACAGTAGGGACCTCCGTAAGTCCCCGCGAGCCGTGGATTCCCACACGGACTCCGGGCTGGTTGTATCTCTCCCACCCCGTGTCTAGGACTGCATAAGTGAAGAGTGGTTACACTGAGAGTCAAACCAAGTCCCTTATCCATCTCCTACTAGGAACCCATTGTTGAGAGCACATATCAATCAATTCACTAAAGTTCCAAAGGAGAAATCATGAGAACCTTGTTGCATCATCTTAAACAACTTGGTTGGTTTTGGGTGTCTTCATCTTTTATCATTTACATCTTGTTAGAATCACCTAAGTTGGTTTCTTATCGTGTGTTTCTTTTTGTATTGGTTGCTTTGCATATTGTCAAGGTTGTCCGTTACATGTGGAGTGATTTTCGTCCGTCTGAATCATCTTCTCGAGTCAGTTCCTTCTTCACGTTCTATTCTAATCCCCTCTTCGAGTCCACCATGGCATCCTTCAATCCTCCTCGCTCCCAAGAGGACTCTCTTCCTCAAGGGCTCCTTGAAAACCCCCCTAGGGTTACTACATTTTCCTCTGGAGAGGGGACTGCCCCTCTCCCATCCTCTACTGCTATGGAAGGTGGTCAAGTTACCCCTTCTCTCTCTACTCCTTCCGCGGGCTCCGTCCTTCATATGATGGCCCAATTGGATCCGACCCAACTCCAAGTTCTATATCAAGCTATGCAAGGGTCCAATGCTTCTCCCTCTGCCACTATCCAAGGTCAATCTAATCCTTCCATTATTGGGCCATCCGTTCAGCCCACTCCGATTGATCTCACTCTGGTCCAACCCCGGACCATCACTTTCGCTAGCATGGAGATGGGCCAATCTTCTAATTCAGCCCATCAATCTTTCGATAAAGGGAAGTCACCTATCCCTTCCTTTGTCCAGGTGGATCATCACAACTCTGGTTCGATAGCTCCGCAGCTCCTTATGAACCCTTCCGATTTCTTACGCCCTCAGCAAGGAGTGGCCCAAAATCATTCTAATCCGGGTCTACCTCAGGCCCAATATCCTTCTTACGGGCCTCCTATTTCCACTGTCTATCCTTCCACTCCTTCTTACGGGCTCCCGCCTGTTGCTACAGCCATTCCATCTGCCCCTCAAATACAATCAGCATCCTTCACTACCCCTGCTCCCTCCCGAGAGCAGGACTTGCTTGACAAGTGGGCCACCATGCAGCAACAACTCGACTTTCTCCAGAAAAGGGTTGGCCCACAATCCTTGGCCGATATTCCTATTCCGAGCTTCCAGAACATCTGGTTCCCTCCACAATCATAGCTCCCCAACTATCGCAAGTACGATGGGAACAGCAATCCCTTCATCCATGTGAGGGATTTCCTTTATGAATCGGCACAGTTCCAATATGATGATCACCTCATGGTGTACTTATTCCGCTGATCTTTGGACAGTGTTGCTCTAGAATGGTTCTATTCTCTACCACTGGAAGAGGCCGAGAGTTTCAAGGTAGTAAAGGACAAATTCATCCAGCGGTTCCAAGACAGGGTCGGCCCTGAATATTCATTTACAGATCTAGTGGCCGAGAAGATGAAGTCGGATGAAGAGTTCGCCACCTATGCAGACAGGTGGTGACAAATGGCCGCTAGAGTACCGGGCCACATTCCGGAGGAAGAGAAGGTCAAACTGCTGATTTCTAATGCCACCCCGACCTTTCGCAACATCCTGGCAAAGAATGACATAGCCAACATGCATCAACTCTATAGCCGGGCGCGCTTCATCCAGACTCAATTCAAGGACTCCCCTATCCATTCCCTCTTCGAAAACCAAAAGCCCAAATATCACAAGAAACCACAAGGGCCGGTGACTGAGGGAGTCCAAACAAATGAGCAAGTACAAGCCGTTGCTTTTCCATATCAGGCCACACCTTTCCGCTACAACCAAAACCCCCGCAATCCACAAAACTCCGCTCCGCAAAACTTCCAAGCCACTCCACAAAACCCTCCCCCCGCCTTCACCATTTCACAAAACACCTTCGCCACACCTCAACAACCATCACCACCACCACAATACCATAACGTCCCTCCACGCAACGGCTACAATAACAACAATCCAAATAGCAAGCGCCCGGCTCCCAGGAGAGCCCAGTATCCTCCATTGCCAGAGAAACTTACAGATATCTTCTCGGCACTCATGTCAGTAAATGCAATCCAACTTCCTCCGGAACGGCCTGTTTGGAACTCGACAGTCGATCAGACTAAGTATTGTATGTTCCACCGGCAGCCGGGCCATACCATAGAAGGATGTTTTCAGTTCCGAGATCTTGTGTATGACCTACATGAAGGGCAGAGAATCGACTGGGCCGAAATGCATAGGGCCATTGTTGAGATTAAAGAAAAGAGAAGGCAGCTGCATGGGCAACAAGTGCAGCAGCATCAAACACCGCAGCCGCAGCAGCCGCCACAACAGCAGCAACCACAGCAAGTACAAGACCTGGGCATCCATCAGAACCCGATGCCAAATCATCCACCCGCTCCTCAGCAGCAGCCGCCAGCACCAGCGCAAGTAAACATGGTCCAGCCACCGGCCCCCAACGCCGGATGGTCTTTCGATGATGATGGCGCCACACCGCAGGTCATGGCCCTCCACCATAGCCACCGCAATCCTCCCTTCATCGTCCCTGCACAACCGACGCCCTCTCAACCCGTCCTCCCATTCACACCCGCTCCAGCAAATCCTCTACCACTCTCCATTCCATCGTACCCTCCATCACCTACTCCCATCACCGTCATCACACCACCACCCTATCCTTCACCCATTCTTACCCAACCGCTAGTCTTCCCTCCACCCGCATCAACATTCATCACCACCCTGCCTTCCACCCATCCTTCATCCATCATCCACGCACCGCCCATTAACCTCACCAACCCTACGCTCCACCAAACCGCCTCCCCCGCACCACCTGTTCCATTCATCCATCCCGTAGGGCCTATCATACTATCTTCAGATGCCGCGAAAATTGTGCTTTGAGGAGCGGGAAGATGTTTCATCGGAATTACGCTACTACTTCTAATCCCCAGTCCTCTCAGCCGGTGGCCGAGCAAGAAGAAACTGAACCTCTGTCGGGTACTCAATATGACTTGCTGCATCATCTGGATCGAGTACCCGCCAAAATATCTGTGCTGGAGCTGATCAAAAGGTCCACCCTTCATCAGGATGCGCTGAGGCACTTCTTACAGAAGGTAATGGTTAGCGAAGACATGGCAGTTGATAGCCTACCAACGGCACTGGCAACTATCTCCAAAGGGCCGGCAATCACATTCTCTGAAACCGAGCTTGCACCTCCGGGGGCTCGGCAAATGCCGCTCTGTATAACAATTACCCTGAACAAAGTCGACATTGAAGCAGCGCTGGTTGACACAGGGGCCTCAATTAATGTTTGCCCACTCAGCACCCTCCGAGCATGTAACATATCTGAAGAGTTACTACGGTCTACCCCCACCACTATAGCAGCATATGACAACTCAAGACGAGCATGTCACGGGGTAGTCACCATTCAGGCAGAGCTCGGGCCCCTTACTATGGCCGTGGAATTCTATGTTCTTGATATCGACCCTATGTTCAAGGCTATCCTGGGTCGTCCCTGGATTGACACACTCGGCGCCGTGCCCTCCACCGCACATCAGTGCATTAAATTCCCCTTCCAAGGGAGGGTCGTCAAAGTTAAGAGCTTATCCACAGTACAGTCGGTAAAGGCTATTTCAGAGCAGGTTCTTCCCACACTCTGGCCAAGCAGTCGGCCCATTCTGTCAGTGTTGTATTTGAACTTTCCTTGGGCTTACACATCCCCTAAGCCCGTCGCTACTCCAGTTAATGTCAAAGTGAAGCCGCAGATTCGAGATTCAAAGGGGTGGAACATTATATTGAAACTGGGCTATCAACCGGGGAGAGGCCTCGGTGCACAACTGCAAGAGATGACTAAGCCTATACCTAAGGGAAGAAAAATGGGTAGGAGAGGTCTCGGCTACAAAGAGACAGCATTATCTATGATGGGTGATTCTGGGCCGCTCACCTGGGATTATCGTCTGCATTTTGTCAAAGGGCCTCTCCAACCTGGCACATTAGCTCCAAAGCCGGTTCAGCAAGAAAGGAATACAGTTTGTCCAATTGCCAGTCCGCCGCCCTTGCCAGGAGTGTCAGATGATGACATGCTCGACTACAGTCAGGCCTTGCAGGGGCTCTTTCATGAGGAAGAATGTCAGAAGAAGCAAGGGGTCCGACTGGTGCAATGGAGGCCGAAGAAGCAGCCTATTGTTAATTTACAGAAGGAGGGTAGCTCTCCAATTGCCTTTTCTTGGTCTCCCTCACGCCTCCAATCTATTTTCCAGCAAGGGGACTTCATACCCCGCCTTCCTCCCATCATAATAAATCCGTCTTTCATTGATCCACCCGAGATTCTATTTGTTCCTTGTGCTTGCGGGAAGTGCCCACCCATTGATCTATCCACTCTCTTCACTCCTCCTCCTCCCAACGCCCAACTCCATGAGATGTGGTTCTCTTCTTCCGATCCTTTCTTCGACTGCATTTTCCCCGAGCTGTTCCCTATGCAGCTCCCACCTCCTCCATCTTGCTGTGTAGTCTCCGCTGATCTCCAAAAAAAAACGTCAAATTTGAAAAGGAGATTTCAGTGGAAGATTACGCTATCCTGTCGCCATCTTCCTCCCAGGGGCACGAGTCCCCTGCGCCTTCCCTTCCACTAGGTCTTCTGTCCCCTAGGTTAGGATTAGGGTCCGTCGAGCCTAGGAAAGTAGAGTCAGTCAGGTCTAGAGAAGTAGGGTCTTGTTCCAGGTCGTCTAGCCCTTCCTCTGCTGAGCCACGCTCGCTGGCGCATCCTTCCCGGTCTGTTCCTGATAGATTCTTGCAAGATTTAGCTCAGCGTTGCCATGCTCTTTTGAAGTGCCCGGAATTTGTTGCTACGGCAATCGTAATTGAAGACGACGAGGAAATAGAAGGGGTGTGGAGCGATGACTAATTAGGCGTCTATGAGATTGTGGATGAGAAGGATCCTATTAATGAAGACAGTGATGCAGATGACACTGCCGACTTATACGCACAAGGATTGAAAAGATTCGACGAGCCGTCATCGTCGGTGGACGAACCTACAAAGGAAATCAATCTAGGAACCGAAGAAGACCCAAGGCCCATCATGATTGCTGCTAATCTCCCTTCACAAGTAGAAGCGGAATTAATTAAGGTCCTAAGGGAGTATAGCGATTCCTTCACCTGGTCTTACGAGGACATGCCAGGTCTTGACCCCTCTTTAGTGGAACATCGACTCGTGCTTAAACCAGGGGCAACACCTGTGAAACAAAGGTCAAGAAGATTTCACCCCCACATGGCCTTGAGGATCAAAGAAGAGGTCGACAAACTATACAAAGCCAGATTCATCAGAGTAGTTTTGTATCCTCAGTGGGTGGCAACCATAGTCCCTGTTCTCAAGAAGGATGGAAAAGTGCGCATATGCATTGATTTCAGGGACCTAAACAAAGCATGTCCCAAAGATGATTTCCCGCTACCTTATATAGACGTCCTAGTGGATAACACTGCCGGGTATGAAGCTCTGTCATTTATGGATGGGTACTCGGGCTATAATCAGATCTGTCTCGCTCCGGAAGACCAAGAGAAAACTTCCTTCACCACGCCCTGGGGCACGTATTGTTATGTAGTTATGCCATTTGGTTTGAAAAATGCAGGTGCCACCTATCAAAGGGCGATGATGGCCATCTTCCACGACATGATGCACATATATGTGGAAGCTTACGTGGATGACATCTTGGTGAAGTCAAGAACAAAAGAAGAACACCCCTCTATCCTGGCTAAGGTGCTGCAGAGAGCCAGGAAGTACAAGCTTAAGATGAACCCGAAGAAGTGTGTATTCGGAGTCTCCTCAGGGAAGTTGTTAGGGTTCATAGTGAGCAAACGGGGGATCCAGATTGATCCTAATAAAGCACAGGCCGTCATGGACATGCCTCCGCCAAAGAACATTTCAGAACTTCGAGGATTGATTGGTAGACTGCAATTCATTAGAAGATTTATATCTCAGCATTCTCAGAGGTGTCGTCCGTTTTATGAATTGCTTAAGGCGGGGGTCAAGTTCGAATAGAATCAAGATTGTCAGAAGGACTATAAGGACCTCAAAGAGTATCTATCCAATCCCCTGTTTTTGCAACCTCCTGTCCCTGGGAAACCCCTAATCCTATACATCTCGGTTATTGAGGACTCCCTAGGGGCGGTCTTAGCAGAAGTAGATGATGAAGGGAAAGAGCGGGCTGCGTACTACCTCTCTCGACTGTTTAATCCAGCTGAATCCAAGTACACCGCTATGGAGAAGACTTGTGCCGCCTTAGTGTGGGTAGCTCAGAAGCTTAAACATTACTTTCTCGCCCACCCAGTTAGGTTGATCTCTAGAATGGACCCGATCCGTTATCTCTTAGAAAAACCCATCCTTTCTAGTAGGTTAGCTCACTGGCAAAGCTTCCTCTCTCAGTTTGACATCACCTTTGTTGTTCAGAGGGCAGTCAAAGGATATGCCATTGCTGAGCATCTTGCACATCTCCCTATTCCTCACACCGATTCTATTCAGGATGATTTCCCTTATGAGCATCTTTCTGTCCTTTCTCATCATCCCTTTTGGTCTCTGCACTTCGATGGTGCACTCAACTCCCAAGGGCAAGGGATCGGTGCTGTCTTGCTTACTCCAGAGGGAGTAACCATCCCCTTCGCTTATCAACTTCGATTTCCTGCTACCAACAACATCGTGGAGTATGAGGCTCTCCTGGCCGGCTTGAAGCACGCCTATCTTCTAGGAGCGCGTTATTTGAACATCATAGGAGACTCTCAGCTCGTCCTACGGCAAGTTCTGTCCACTTACCGTACTCGTGACCCCAAGCTCAAGCCTTATCAAGATTTGGTCATTCTCATTGCTAAGCGATTCCGTAAGCTGATCTATATCCATACTCCCCGTTCTCTGAACATTCTAGCTGATGCTTTGGCATCTCTTGCTTCCTCCTTATCTTTCCCTCTCAGTCGTAGCACTGAGACCATCGTCGTCCAGAGATTGGATGCACCCTCTCTTCAAGATCCTTGGTTCATCAACCTTAGGAAAGCTGTAGAGGCGAGTGCTGAGAAGGAAGATCTCAAGGAAGTTTCATTAACTGAGCAAGAGGAGATTCTGGATGAAGAAGAATTGCCTTGGTATCATGAAATCGAATTGTTTTGCAAGGAAGGGTCATTCCCAGAAGGGGCAAAAGCCGAGCAGCGTAAAGCAATAAGAAGAGCCGCCACAAGGTACACTATCATTGCAGGAGAACTGTATAGGCGCGCTACTAATGGAATGCTCATGAGATGCTTGGATGATGTAGAAGCTTGGAAAGTGGCTGAAGCGGCCCATTCTAGTGAGTGTGGAGGTCATGTCAATGGCCAGGCTCTAGCGAAGAAGATCCTTAGGCAGGGCTACTATTGGCCCACTCTAGAGGAAGATTGCTCCCTCTATGTCCGGAGGTGTCCTAAATGCCAACTCCATGCTGATAAAATTCACTCTCCAGCTTCGTCTCTCCATCCTATGACTGCTCCTTGGCCATTCTCTATGTGGGCTTTCGACGTCGTCGGTCCGCTCGGTGATCCTAATTCTCAGATCAAGCGAAAATCCTTTATCCTCACCGCTACTGAGTACTTCACCAAATGGGCCGAAGCCGAGGCGTACGCAGAGATCAAAGCTACAACGGTGTGCCGCTTTATCATGAAGAATATCATCTCGCGGTTCGAAGTGCCAAGCAGCATCATCACCGACAACGGACCCCAGTTCGTCTCCCAAGAGCTTAAGGACCTATGTAAGAAGTTCAATATTGCACTACATCATTCATCTCCATATTATCCTCAAGGCAACGGTCAAGCCGAGGCCACTAATAAAACCCTTCTTAAAATCATCAAGAAAATGTGCGAATCTCATAAATTTTTCGATTGGCCAGAAAGATTGGTGGAAGTTCTGTGGGCTTACCGCACCTCCGTCCGTACCCCTACGGGGCAAACTCCCTATTCCCTGACCTATGGGATGGAGGCGGTGCTACCATATGAGATCTTAATCCCTTCCCTTAGAGTGCAGCTCGATAAGGAACTTAATATCGATGAACGTTGAGAGGCGTTACTGGTCTAGTTGGAACTCTTAGATGAGAAGAGGATGAATGCGGCCGATCACGTTTCTGTTTATCAAAAGAGGGTTTCGCGTTATTTTCAAAAGAAGGTGATTGAACGTAAGTTTATGACGGGTGATATTGTTTTGAAACGTAAATTCATTCGGTCTGCAGGTCCTAGGTCTAAATTGCAACCTAACTGGGAAGGGCCGTTTGTAATAAAAGAGGCTTATCCAGGGAATGCTTATCGTTTAATGAATGCGGAAGGTGAGGAGCTCCCTCATCCGTGGAATGGGTTGTATCTTAAGCGTTTCTTTCCTTAGAGTCTAAACCACGTGCTTCCCCGGCAGCAAGATCTTCTTTCCTATTTTTCAAAAGAAAAGGGTCCCGAGTAAGGCAATCACACACCACACGACATCCCTGGTCGGGCTCCTTGTTTAAAAAGACACCGTTTCTCCTTGGCCATGCTTTAGGGGAAAGTCGAAGTCCCTGTCCGCTTCATTCTTCGGCTGAATCCAGGGGCAAGGAGTGAATAAGGAGGCGACAACCAATCCAAACACCTTAATGAGAGGAGGTCTCAAACAGGGGCAAGTCCGTTATGACCTGACGCCACAAGCAAGAAAGGAAAAGAAACGAAAAGGAGTGCTCTTTACGACAAAATCAAAAGCGTTATCTCAAAGGTCTACAGATTCCGAATTTTCAAAAACTCCAAGGAGAAAAGAAAGCTAGGCATGACAAGAGTGGCAGTACAGTTCCCCGCGGGACGTTATGAGCCCGGTCGCATGCATGCCTAGGGTGGACAAAGGTTCGATGACGGATGCAAAAGCCCCGGCGCAACAGACCAAATCTCTAATAGGGTTGTGCGGTGAGAAAATCAAGTCCTAAAAACTCCCATATCTGGCCTAAGCTTACCCCCATGATCTTTTTTCCTTTTAGGACTAAGATTAGTACCCTGGGTATGGCATTGGTAGAAACACCGTCATGATGATTAGGTCTTGGCCAGGGGTTGTCACACTATTACACGCCAATCTCGGGACTCAATCTAAAACAAGGAAGGGTTCGCGTTGCTAGAGAGGCACTGGTTTTTCAAAATCCAAACAAAATCAAATATTTTCAAAATCCAAAAATCAAATATCTTTCAAAATCCAAAAAAATCAAATATTTTTTAAAATCCAAAAAAATCAAATATTTTCAAAATCCAAAAACATCAAATATTTCAAAATCTAAAAACAACAAATATTTTCGAGAATCCAAAACAAAACAAATATCTTTAAAATCCAAAAACATTAAATATTTTCCAAAACTCCCAAAAAAAAATACCATCATGTGCATAGCATGCATTGCATTTTCATTATGTTTCCGCCTATTTAATAAATGCTCCACCCCTTGACCGAATATCAAGAAACGGTCATTATCTAACTTGCTTCAAGGCAAGGGGTTGGGTCTAAGAACAGATCTAACTTGATTCATGTTTAAAGTGTGTATGCAGAATGCAGGGACAAGATTCAAAGCAAAAAGGTTCACAACTATGCAGGTTCAAGGTATGTAACGCGCCAACATCAGACCGTTACAGTCACATAACGGCCCCCTCTTCGACCGTTATTTTCCTTCAGGCATGGGCCTTCTTTCTTTCACTAACCATCGCTATAACGGTCTGGAGAATACCGTTACTTGCTTATAACGGCCCAGCGCCTATCCGTCATATCCTTCAGAGACAGGGTTCTATTGTTACTCTCATTCTGACGGCCTGTCGTAGGACCGTTATTTCCTTGTAGCGGCCCATTGCCTATCCGTTTCTATCTCCAGAGGCTCTGCCTGTTCACATCATTCCAAGCCATTCAAAACACGAAACTCAAGCCCGTTCAACTAAGGCAATTTCATCTCATTCAAGCAAGCTTAATGAAATATAACTCATGATAAACCAAGCTCTGATGATCAAGTACACATAACATCTCTCATGAACAAAAAGAAAATCAAGATACATTCAATTTCTTATCCGCAAGAGGGCGGATTCTTCTCAACTCTTTCACATAATCTCGGCGTGCTTCGTCGTTCTCTTCAACTTCTGCTTGCCACGGGCGCATCTTGCTGATCTCCCACATGATCAGCACATTCCGGACTGCTCTTTCATCTTCCTCGGTCCCCATCTTCCTAGGTAAAAGGGGAGGGTAGTGTGATAGTGCAGAAACGTCGATTCGAGGTAGTCCGATCTGAAGATGGCATCGGTGCGGGTTGTAGATCGCCAGGGTAGTATTCCCCACTAGCTGGAGGACCAGGCCTTGACGCCGCGGTGTTTTGAGAAGAGTGCTTCGAAGGATTCTTGGTCGCATAATGAACTTGTCCATTGGCAAAGTGTTGAAAAAGAGGCGCCATTCATCCCGAGTTTTCTTATCCGCCGTCCTACATTCCACCTGAGAAGAATATCCAAATGCCCCTCCAATGAAGAAGAGGGGGTGGCTCCTGAAGATCCGGCTTGCGGAAGTTATGTCTTCCTTAGGAAGGAATTTGACTCTCACTCCTGTCCAGCACTCAAGGAGTATCATGGAACCAAACAAGGGACCTCCTATGCAAGCCGAGCTTAGTCCTTCATAGAGGTATGAGAGGACCGCTTGAGAGATAGACATTCCCCGCCACAGCCCGCTAATAATGCTAAGATTTTGGATGTCTAAGAGATGGTCGATCGTAGTAAAAAGGAAGACCCCGCACAAGCAAACCGCCACCGCCTTGGCTATTGCTTCATGTCTCTCCCACTTATTTTTACAATGAGACACTATCCATTGTGCTAAGGGTATCAAGTGAATGTGGTGTGGGCTGATCATGGTTCTCACGTCCTTTGGATTATGAATGAAGTCGCTCAAGATCAAGGACGGGTCAATAGGCTCTATTGTGTAGCAAACCCGGTCTTCATCCCCCGCCTTAATCTCAGGAAGGGTTAGGTAGGCTTCTACCTCTTCTAATAGGACGGTTGCTTCGAAGGAAGGGAAGGTAAAGGTATGAGTTTGTGGATGCCATAACTCCACAAGTGCTGAAATACTTGGCCAATCTAAGGATAGTTTCTGGAAATTTTTGCCTAAAACCAAGAGTGGTTGAAGGTGCCAAGCTTTAAGGATTGATGTAACTTCTATAGGGAGGGCCTTCACCATGGGAGCCACCCACTTCAGATTAGAGTAGCATCTTGGGCCAGGAAGAGGCTTGAAGAAAGAAACAGAAGAAGAAGTCATAAAACGGATTGAAAGTGCAGAATTTTCTGAACTTGGATGTGTTGTTGAGGGACCTACCACCCTTTGAACATTGGAGCTTAAGTGCTTGGGAATTGATGTCAACCGCTGGAGCTCTCCGTGTTCTTTTCTGGCAGCTTTAGGCCCGGTGTAGACCTTCCCTTCCATGATCATCGCCTCCAAGCTCCTCTTCATCTTGATTTCTGCCCTTAGGAGAGGTTCTTCAACCCTAAAGCAGAGGTTTTCAGCAAATCTACGATTTTGATTGAGTTTCCAAGTCTTAAAAGCTTGATTTTGGCTTTTGGAAGGATATGATTCGGACTAGAAAGCTTTATCTTCAATCAGGATAAGTTCCAGTAAAGGATTAGATGGCTAAACCTCAGGTTTGAGTTCTCACGGCTCAATCCGTCTCGGAATACAACCCAGAATCTAATGGTCTATCGTAAGGCCGTTATTTCACTCCAACGCGCCAATCTTAGGCCGTCGCATTTTCCTGTGGGTTTAGTTCCCCGATCATGTTCTGTGAAGATTAACGGTCTAAGGCCTGACCGTCGTTTCTTATAACGCGCGAATCTTGAGCCGTTATATTCTCATCCACTCAGTCCTTTCTCTTCTAGGCTAAGCACTTCCTGACGGCCCTGGTTATGGCCGTCGCTTCACTCTGACGCATTTCCCTCAGGCCGTCGCATTTTCTGCTAGTTGTCCTGACAACCATCGTTCTGCCATAATCAACGGTCTAGTCTTTGGCCGTTATTTATCTTTGACGCACCTGCCGTTGGCCGTCGTTTCTCCTGAAGCCCTACTACCAGGATGGGCCCCTGTTATGAGTAACGGCCTTTCACCGGCGCGTCGTTTGATTATGACGGTTTGAGCCTAGACCGTTACTTTCTCTGCTGCTGAATTCTGGTTATTCCTTCTGCCCTTGCCTAGACCTGGCGGTCTCTCGCATTGTACACCTCATTCTCTCTGCATTTTTTTCACACACATACATTCCCACAAGTAACTCATGCACACATTCCTGCCCATGACTCATTCATCCATTCATTCATTTCATCCGTCCCTGCACAATCAAACACACATCCTTTCATTCACTAAACAAACAGAAAACCCAAAAAAGATCTCATTCCATCTACCACAAGTTCTGTACAAAAGATAAGAAAAAACATAAAAAATACATCATTCGGTCGGCTTATCCGCCGGACCACCCTCATCCTCTCCATCCTCGGGTCTCCTCGTGGGTGGCGGCGCTATAGAAGCACTCTCCTCCTGCTATCCCCGCTCCGCCCTCTCATTCCTCCGTTGGGCGGAGGAGCTGACAAGAAAATCCCTAACCGAGCCGCTCGGGGCAGCACTCCTCCGTGCCCCACTCTGGGAGGCACTCCGCTCTGGTCCCCGGCCCATCATCCGGACCGTCCGCTCCAGCGTCCGTAGCTCGATCTTCAGTGTGAAGATCTGACGCCGCGTCTCCCGTGCCTCGGTCCGGTAGCGATCCAGGTCCGCCGTCCCAATACGGAGCTGCTCCACCTCAGCCCGTGCTCACGCTAACTCTGTCCGTAGTTGCCCCATCTCTGCATCATCCGAGCATCGCGGGGTCTCCGGTCTCAGCCGAGCTAGCTCTGCCCGTACAAGCTCTGTCTCCGCTCGGGCTCGATCGGTCTCAGCCCGGCTTCTCTCTGCCTCTGCCCTCGCCTGACTGGCCTCGATCACTGCTGCTGCTAGCTCCCTCGCCTGTAGGTTGCATTTCATATCATATCATTAATCATAAGGCATTTTTAGGCATAATCATAAGCATAAGCATTTTAGCATCTTACCCGCTCCGCGAGGGTGGCCTCCGCCTCCTCGGCCCGGGCAACTGCTCGAGCAAAATCGGCCTCCTACTCAGCCCTGCCTCCCGCAGGCTATGAGGAAGACGATGGGGCATCCGGTCCGGCTCGTTGGGCTCCCTCGGCCCGCTGCATTTTAGAAATCATGGTTAGAAGTCATGGTTAATCAGCATTTGCATCATGATATTCCATTAAGCATAATCATAAAGCATTTTAGGTCTCACCAGGAGCTCCAGAGCGGTCCGGTACCCGTCCCGCTGCTGGATGGTGGAATGGAGTAATCCCTCCAGCTCGGCTATCCGTCCCTCAGGATCTAGCTACATTTTAGAAAACATGAGTCAATACATCCATCACATGGCATTTTTGCATATAGAAAGGGCTTTTAGATTTAGAATTGCATACCGGTCGTCGGGTACCTCAGTACACCCGGTCGCCGTAGAGTCGAGCGAAGGCCTTCAGATATCCCTCGTCGCTCTCGTCTCGCTCCTTCACCGCTCGGCCCCGCCTATTCTAGTCGTGGACGTACTTCACCTTCCGGGCACACCAATCCACATTGCCGCTGATGCCCCTTGCTGACTTGCCGGGGTGGTCATCGCTGTGGCGTGGAAAGGTCACCTCGGGCTGGTGTAGTCCCCGAGTCCGCAGGATCAGCCTATAGTGCAGAGGCTCGATGATGTGGATGCAATGCAACCATATGTCTCGCCCCCGGTACGATAAAGCCGCCTCCACCCATGGCTGTCTCGAATAACCCTCATCGCGGTATGGGGTCCATCTCACCTGAAAGCATTTTTAGTCCATTCATCAGCATTAGCATATAAAAGCATTAAAGGCAAAAGCATTTAGAAAGCATTTAGAAGCATATAGAAGCATATAGGAATCATTTTTCAGCTCTGGACTTACCGACGTATGCGGGAAGGAGTCCAAGTCATCCTGGATCATCCGGGTCAGTCTAATGATCGACCCTGTGTCCCTCGCCACCGACCATCGCCTCGCGATCGGTATGCGGCCGGGATAGAGTAATGCGCCTCTCCCGATGCCCGGGAGGTACATATAGCTCCAGATCTGCATTTAGAAATCAAGTCAGTCGCATGGCATTGCATGAATCATTGCATAAATCATGGCATAAATATTCATGGCATAATAGAAAACATATGAAGTGCATTTACCTGTAGGAAAGGCGAGAAGCCGCCCAGCATTGTCTGTCGGTCCGTGGTGCTGAGGGACTCGAACAAAAATGCAAGCACTGCCGCTCCCCAGGCGTATCTCCTGACTCTGCCCAAATCCTCTATCATCAGCAGCAGTCTGCAGCTGATGACGTCTGCCCGAGTCGCGAAGAGGAGCTTCCCGAATAGCAGCATCAGGAATCATCTGAGCACTCTATCTCCCTCTGGTCCAGCCTCTGCCGCCACGCGAGGGCGCACCTGGTCTATCACTCTGCCCAGATGCTCCTCAGGTAGCTCTCCCACCGCGATCGCCGCTCCTCTCAGTCCCAAGCTCTCCTGCGGCACTGATCTCGAAAGCTGAGAGGAGGATTGTCCCGGTCTAATCAAATCTAACCCGAGCAGCTGCTGCGCCATCTCTCGGTAGTCGCCGTATGTCCACCCTATCACCGCGGCTCCGTGGACTCTCAATCCGGTAATCCTCGCTATGTCTTCTAGCGTGGGGATCATGTGGCCCCACGGGAAGATGAAAGCTCTGCTGATCGGGTCCCACCTCTCGTGCAAGGCGTACAGTAGCAGCGTGTCCATCCGGATCACCTCGATGCTGAGCACCTCGGCGAATCCCATGCCGGCTAATCTCTCTCTCTGGTAGTCGGGCAATGCCTGGTACACTGCCCGGATCTGTAGCCAGGAGATCCGCGATCGTCTCTTCCCCTGCATTGCATGTTAGATCATTAATCAGTCCAACTTGCATCATATAATCATTGTATAAACATTCATACTTGAAAACAAAACAAAAATTTGAAAATTGAAAACCCTAAAAAACAGCTTAAGTCCCTGGCATAAGTGACGGCCCTGGGGTGGGGCGTCGTTTGACTCTGACGGACTCAGCATGGTGCGTCAGAAGAGTGACGGTCGCTGGCAGGACCGTCACATTGTCTGCATTTGGGAATTTTTTCCCTTGCATCCCCGTGGTCTCCCACTATGGCCCAATGGCCTACAATTGTTCCTAGGGGGTTTGTGGACCCATTTCTACCCTTTAATCCCGCATGCATTCATAATAAAAACACAAAAAAATTAAAATATGAAGTTAGGGCGGAAGGACCTACCTCACGGTCCATGCCCCTTTTCCTCTTCTTCTCGGGTTCATTGGGTTCCTCTGCACCCAATGGGGCTTCCCCTTGGTCCCCCACGGCCGTGGGAGCTTCTTCTTCTTCTCTTGGCTCTCTTCTCCTCGGTTCTTCTTCCGTGACCGGTGGGATCGCCTCCCGTTCGAGCCGGCGGTGAAACCGCCGGATTGCTTTCTTCTTTCCCCTCTCTCTCCTCTGTGGTGGTGGCTGGGGAGCCTCGTCGTCGGCCATGGTGGTAGTGGGACGGTGGTCGCCGGTGGTTTCTCTCGGTTGTTTTTTTTTGGGTGTTGAGTGTGGAATGAATGGGCTGTGACCGTTCGGTTGTTATTTTTTTGAACGCTCAGGAAATGTGACGGTCTATCGACCGACCGTCACATCCTTCTGACGCGTCTGTTTTTGACCGTTACATATGATTGGACTGTTTTAGTGAAGAATGTGAACCGCCTGGTTTATGACGGACTAGGGATGGTCCGTTACTTTATGTAACGCCCTTTCTTCAGACCGTTACAAACTTGCAAGTTTCTTGATGAATTAAATGGTCTATTGGATGTCAAAATGGTTCCATTGTCTCCCATGTTGTTCCTTATTGATGTTCCTTGCACGTACAATGGTTATGCCTTGATTCCTTATCATGTTTATTGTTGGCTAACCTATCTTTCATGAAGGAATTATGAGTGAAGTCATGCTTTATCGTCCGTCAGGCAGGTAAGTCAGGTATTGTATCTCGTTCCCTCACTCCCTTAATGCATTACTATATGTTAATTATGATATATTACCTCGAGAACCGGCTGGTCATTCATGTGTCCCGGGATTTGATGTTCCCCTTAAACAAAAACGATGATGATCTAAGTTCACATGTTTAATTGTTGGATAGGCCGTTAGATTGGAAAATTTGGGGACGATGGTTCTATCTTGCACGCCGTGGTTGCAGATGGTGTCCTGACTCTGATTTTCTCTGATCTAGCAATATTATTCTCGAGTATTTTTTTATTTTATCTTTCTTCGCATTTGTTTTGAAGATTTTGTTTTCCTTTAGCCCAG
The DNA here is from genome assembly GCA_022559845.1 of Amorphophallus konjac. NCBI lineage: Eukaryota > Viridiplantae > Streptophyta > Magnoliopsida > Alismatales > Araceae > Amorphophallus > Amorphophallus konjac. The sequence continues at coordinate 254,749,785 of CM040120.1, forward strand.
CATGCATCATATGCATTCTTTGAGCATTCGTGAAGCTTCATTTGTTCAAAGTCTCGATGATGGTGAACAGTTGTGTTCTTGATTCTGGATGAGGAGAATCATTCCACTCCGAATTAGAAGGTTTCCTTTAATCTGCTCGCTTGATCTGGTTCGCTGAAGATTCCTATCTGGAGTTTAGTCTCTTTCCTTTCCGTTGCCTCCGGCGGCTAGCCGTGTTTCCTTTCCTTAGTTAATTAGTTCCTCCAGACTCGCATCCCTTTGGCTGGCTATTTCCTTGTGATCAATTTGAAGTTTTCCAGAAAATTCCTATCTCTTGTCGGTAAAGAACGGGTGTCGTTTACCTTAACGCCCTCTTTTTGATACACTCCGCTTCATTTCCGCTTCATCTTTTCATGTTCCACTTCGCTTTCGCTTCACCTCCGCTCGCTCCCCTGCAAAGAGGACGTTAAGGAGGGGCATCTGTTGACACCTGTTTTATACCCAATAAGTCGGGTCATCTCCTTATTTCATTCTATATGATGCTCCGAGTTGTTCACTCTTCATTGAGTCTCTTGATCAGTTGAGGCTTGTTTCTTGGGTCTTAATTCCTGGATTAAGAATTGGCTTCTGGTAGCGTTTCGTTGGCAACAGCTTAGCAACCCTTTATTGTTATTCTTGAAACTCAATGGTAATAACGGTCCGAACCAGGCGCGTTGTTTCATTATAACGCATGGGGCCTGGACCGGTACTCTTTGAAGAGTCCTAAGGCTTAAGGCCTCGTTGTAAAGCTTATCCTTTTGATTCCACATTGGTAATAACGGTCTGTCGAGCAACCGTTGTTTCATTCTGACGCCCTATGCCTTGGCCGTTGCTTCCTTGAAGAGTCCAACTTGTTGGGTCTTCTTCCCGTCGATCTTATCTTTTAGAGATAAGGTTGATAGTAACGGACGGTTCTTGGTGCGTTACTTCCAAGTGGCGGTCTATCGTGCAGCCGTTACTTCCTCCAGAGAGTCCTGGCAGTTCAGGCCTTTTCTCTGCTGCTCCGTGGTTGAGATAAGGGTTTGGATTGATGATATCTCTTTCAAATCTGATCCTCAGGACCTTCCGTTCGATTCTATGGACTCTTGGTGATATTATCTTCGAGGATTTACTAAGAGTTATCTCTTTATCTTGCTGAATTATCCTCTGCTCGACCTGAGAGTTTGAGGGTCTATAAATAGAGCCCTTGACTTCATGGCCCGAAAAAGGAAGATTTGGAATTAACGCCGAAGTGCTGCCGAACTCAGGAGCCATCTTCATCCAAGAGGAACTGCTTCCCACGTCCATCCATCTTATAATCAAGGGAGTACTTTGGTTTTGGTCTTTCAAGTTCATCATTGCATGCTTGAGTTCTTCTCTGGTTTTTCCTCAATCAAAGCATTATCCCTCCTCTTTCTCCACGTTTTTCACTGTCCTCTAAGCATATAAACATCTTCCCAAACTTTTAAAACACCCAGAGGGGTTAAAAAACCAAAAACTCCCCGGTAATCTCCTCTCCTTTTGATGATGTTAAGTCCTTTGAGAATTGATGCTATGCTTGTGAAAAGGACTAATTGAGGTTATTGTGTTTGGTCTTTCTACATGAGACGAGCCCCAGGTCTTATAGCCGGCTGGAAGAGTTGGAGTTAAAAGAATTCAAGCTTTGTTACTGCAGGTTATCTGACGGCCTTGTGCAGGCGCGTCACTCTCCTCCGGCGGTCTATCGTGTGGCCGTCACTTCCAAGCGACGCACGGGGTTCTGGCCGTTACTTCTAAGCTAATCTGCAGGCTTTCTCTGGTTTTCTCTCCCGTGGGCGGGTGTTTCATCCACCTATTTCCAAGGTATATTCAGGTTTTTTGACTTGTTTTTACTTTGGTGGCGATCATATCTTTCCTTGGTATTGGGCATTAGCTGTCTTCTTCATCATATCTTTCTATTTTCCTTGCTTGTTCCACCTTCACGGTGTGTTTTTATTTATTCCTTGCTCCACGCTCCGGCGTGTGTTTTCCTTTTCCCTAGCGTAGTTTGATTGAGATAGCATGCCCATGCTAGAGCTAGCTATGATTGCCTAGGTTCATAATCACATATTCATAGGTTTGAGTAGATCTTTGATTGTTTGTTTGTTATCTTACCATATCACTCTCCAAACTTCGAAAGAAAGATAGAAGATAGACAAATAAATATCAACAGGGCCGACTACCAGTAAGCAGATAAGGACTCCCCATTACAAGTCAACGCTACCAGCTTCACTACGCCGTATAGGCAAAGATGGTCCGAACCCAGCAGGGGTGGATCCTATCACACATTGTGCAGCTTATTTGACGTTTTGGTTGTGCACCTTCGCTCTCCCTTAGGGGGACGAGACGATTATCCGGCCAGAAGCTATATACTCGGCCTGTCAAATGGCCTGGGGGATGAGGTTGTCACTTTGTCCGGTGGCTTTATGCTTGATTTATAAATCTCTAGGGGACCTGTATAAGCACCGGGCTCCCCGCTCTTTGAGGACCATGGGTCCATTTCATTTCTTCAACACTTAGGTATGCAGTCTGTTTCCTGAGCTGGCTCCCAGAACTCTGCAGACTGATACATTATTTCCCAGGATGATTGAGTTTGCCAGTGTCGAGCCCGGCTCTTTTTTTGATCAGCTATTCAAGATAAGGGGCAGACTAGTAAGGGTACCAGTAGACGCCCCTGGCAGCATTCATTTCTGGAGTTTGGCAGCAGGTTCAGCTCCTTTGGTCCATCCTCAGAGAGAATGTAAAATGGAAGAGGTAGAGACCTATATTCATCCTGTCTCGGGGGCTAATGCCGTTCGGTCTCTTCTGGAGCCAGAGCTGGTCAGGTGGGCCATGGCCATCTTGCCCAGTGTCTTAGTCTTCAGAAAAGGTGGTCTGCTCCTCTTGGAACCATTTTACACATTCCGCTTCGGGAGGAACTTCGGCTATGACCAACACATCCCCACATCAGTTGCTCAGTTCCCTCTGGACAGTCGGGCCAAGCACGGGTCCACAATTGTTGGTGACGGCCGATTATGGTGGGATTTCTTTCATCGCCAAGATGGCGCAGCCTTCAGGGTTTCGACCATTTCTAATCGTGTTCCCCGCGTCACATCAGAGTACATCAAATGGTGGAACATCCGGACCAGCTTTTACAGGGATGGCAGGGGTGCGTTCTGGGATGTGGTTGAGCGTTCTTTCTTGAAGCAGCAACCCGGTCCAGTATTTGACATTGTCGAGGCCCATCTGAAGAGGATTTATTCACAGCACCCAAGAGAGGCAGACACCTACTTGGCCAAACGTCGGGCTTTGAAAGAAGAAGGCTCTGAGCCACCCACTCTTGTCTTTGCTGCCATCAATGAGGACACTTTCATAAAGAACTTAAGGCATCTGTGCCATGTAGGGAGTGCTCATCTGGAGATGCAACAGTATCCATTCCCCCTCGAAGAGCCGTTCCCGACAGCAGTCCCTTGGAAGGGTCCAACAGACATATTTCATCCTTATAGAACGTTTCTGCGTAGGGAAGATCGAACTTAGACGTATTATAAGCACACGTCTTGGCTGTTCATTTTGCTGAATGTCCATGGGCTGTCTGTGGAGAGTCCGATAGCTGGCATTTTGAATAAACCATTGTTTCTTTCTTTTCACTATGTTGATGGCTGGGGTATGGACCACCTTGACCTGTTTCGCTATCTTGACTTTCACGGTTACAGCGACCTGGCTGCACCAGTGGAGAAGTGTCAGACAGTCGGTGACGTCTGCTGGCTCATTAAAGAGGCCGCCTCTCGCTCAAAGGAGGTGGCCTATTTGTACTGGCCGCTTTCCACTTTCTATGATGGCCCGGCAGGTACGATCTGTCCTTTCTGACTGTAGTGTCTTCTGCTCAGTGTTGAACTCTGCATCTATTGATTTTCATTGCTCTTCTTGTGTCTTCAACAGACAGGCCAGACATAAAGCGACAAGGACTTTATAGGAAGATCATTGCACAGGATGAGAAGCCTACTTATTTTGAGGTTCCTGCAGCAGCACCGACCACCACTCCCTTGCCTCTGGGCAAGAAAAGAAAGACTTCCGCCGTTAAGGCTGCAGTCGTGAAGGCCAAGAAGGCCAAGACAGCTCACGCTCAGCAACCGGCCCTGACAGTGACGGACGCTGGGACCCCTCTCCCTGATATCCCTTCATTTGATGAGTTTGCATCTCAAAGGGAGGCCGCCCAGGCATCCGCTGAGGGTAACATTAATAGCATGCAGCTGCATCTTTCACTATCTTCTTTGCTGAATCTTAAGGAGATCTCTGGCTCTGACCCCTCTTTTTTTTTGATACAACCCAAGAGCAGATTGTGGCGCCCTCTGAGGAGGACACCAGATTGCCTTCTCCTACGCCGGCTAGCGAGGCGGAGGGTAAGTGTGTTTTCTCATCTCCTCTTGTGCATTTCAATTATTCTTCTGTCATCCTTATCACAGACTTTTCACTGCAGTGACAGCCGGAGAGAAGGTTGGAGTCATAGCAGCGGCAAGAGATGTGCCTCAGCCACAGGAGGGTCACAAAACCCAGACGAAACGGGGCATTGTCCCCACAAGGCACATAGTTACCCGGTCCACATCCCGGCATGCTCCAGAAATGACTACCCAACCTGTGGATAGTGTGGAAATATCTTCTAGTAGCTCTGCGACTGTCTCTGATGCAGAGGAAGAAGAAGCAGGTTTCAGTGATAGCGAGGCGGACATCTCCCAATCAGGGGTCCCATCCGTATCCACCAAAATTCTTCCGCTGTTCCACCCTCCCAAATTGCTGGTGCTGTCTTCTGAGGAGGAGCTACAAGAAGAATTCGTTGGTCTGGATACCGAAACAGACATAACCCCTCCCTTTGTTGCTTCAGCTGCGGAGCTTTCCTCTCCCCTGCACTCTTTTGAGGACATTGACATCACATTAAGAGTGAGTCTCTTCTCCCTTTTTTTTATGTTGTCATTTCATCGGCTCTTCTTTTTTTTTTCATTCACTGCTTGTGATGGGGACATCGAGGCAAGACCGTCTGCATTTTGTTTGCATTTATGTCCTTTCATATTTGTATGTATACCCTTGTGTTATATGGGTACGCAATTGTAGGTCTTAGTGGGTTTATATGTAAAATTCTAGTAGGACCAAGAAAGGGGGCCCTCAACCCTTTCCCATTGGTTCATGTCACTCATGTGGGGCTGGTCAACCATCCTAGGTGGCCATCTAGAAGGGTTGAATGTCAAAATGCCACATGGGTAGACAAGTGGTTAGATTAGTCCAAGGTAGGTTACCTACCTTCACCTACCAAGTCTCTTGGTCAAGGGGGCGCCCCTCTCCCCTTATTATTTTATTATTTTTGGTGTGTTAATCACACTTAATCCCAGCCATCCATTCCCCATCCCTAGATCCAAGGGTGTAGAATGGGTTTGATACATGGCATATAAAATGTTGTATTTTCCATTTGTTAGCATTAATGAAGAGAAAATTGTTGGAAAATCAAGAGTGTTCTTGAGCCCCTCCTCTCTCCCCCTGGTTTCCTCTCCTCAAACCTCCAGTTCTAGAGTGTATCAATCTTCTATCTCCCCCTCTCAACCTCTGATCTTCATCTGTGCCGCCGCCGCCGCCGTTCGTGTCGCCTTCGAGCCGCCGCGAATCCGTCTTCGGTTTTCTGTCCTGCTGGACAGAGGTGTCTTCACGAAAATCCTGCTACCAGCCACGGCCTCTTCGTGATTTGTAATTTTTATGGTGTGTTCCTATCTTCCATCCCCTCCTCCATAAAAACATTCAGGTCCAAAATCCATCGTTTGTTATTTTTACATTTTCGGTCTTTAATCACTCCCATATCTGTCCTGTCTCTATCTACAGTGACAGCAGCTCTGAGTTTCCCATCTCCGACCATCTTTTTTATTTTTTTTAGGGCTCCCAATTTTACTGGAAGTTCTGTCCATCAGCCCCTACCTCCACCATTTTTCCTGATTTTTGATCTGCCCTCTATCTATTTTTAAAAATTCGTGTTCTATCTCAGCTACAGTGCTTTCAGCCCATTTCCAGATCCGACCCACTGTTAGTGAAAAACTCCTATCAATTCGTAGCCACATCCAAACTTGTCTAAACCCATTTTGCCGTTTTCCTAGCTCCATTTCCCACAACTTTCATGAAGAGGTCGAAGTCTGAATCCAAGGTCTTCATAGAAGTCAAAGGCAGTTCTCAGAGAATAGCCCTGCAGATCTGAGTGTTCGGCTACTGTACAACAGGAAGTTGTAAATTCATTAAAGCCCATATCCGTGAAGATCCAGGCCAGATCTCCAGGCCTAGGTTGAAGGATTTTGAAGTTAGCTTTCCAACAGCGCCAGTCTCGTGTCGATCCGACATTAGGGCTGATCGCAGCGCCCGTTCTCGCCGGGACGCGTGCTGAAAACCAGAAGCCACAGATCCGTGGCCGATTTTTCCGACCGGTGCCGATCGGAGCCGCCCGGCCTCCGGCCAGTGAACCAGCGCTCCTCCACTCCAGGGAGCGCTCATCCAGGCATCCACCACCACAACGGTGCCACCGGGTCCCACGCGACCCCTCCGGACAGCAAGTGGGCCCTACAGGCGCGAGTACGTGTGTTGCCGAATCAACGTGAGAAGCCGCCCGTCAACCCGAATTCGGTCCTCCCGGACCCCATTATGTAGCCCTTTACCTCCCTGCGTGGAGTGGGAAGCGACGTGTATTGCTGTAATATTGTGTATTATTGTTCCGGGAGTACGAGTTTCGGCCGGGTCCGTCTTCCCCACGCCGGGAGCGTGGAGGTATCGTATTCGCTCCTTGCTTGGCATTTCGCTTATTTCCTTATATGCTTTATATGCCGCTGCGAGAGAGCATGTTTTAGGACCTAGCTTGCTATATATTTTCATATCACCGCTGCTGTGAGAGAGTGAGCGAGACCGTCCCGTGACCCGATCCGGGCGCGAAAGTGTGAATTGACCACCCTAGCTCTTGCCGGTTTCTCAACCGTGCACGTCCGACGCTTCCCTTGCTAAGGGACAACCGCGAGCTTGTCGTGTCCGTGTCTCATCCCGCATCAGCTTGATGTCGTCTTGATCTGTTCACAGGAACCTGCTGTCACCAGCCCAGTAACAACTGCAGCTTCTGAGGCCACTCCATCTGAAGCCTTGGCTATCATCCATGTTCTGTCAGCAACCTGTGTGGGCATTTCTGGGATTGTTCACCCCGTGCCAGTGAGGGTACAGTCTTCTACGGACCTGGCGTTATTGGACTTGGGAGCCTCGGGGGAGAGCTCGGATCTTATCAGAGTTTTAGATTTTAGAGCTGAGGCGGACCCAGCTAGGGGTTCTGCTTTTGTACCAGCCGCAGTGATGACCATTGAGCCTGAATCAGCGATCCCTACAACAGCGATTATGGAGATTGAACCCCTGCCCCTTCGAGTCATAACCCCTGCGGCCTCATCACTGAAGGAAGTAGCCATTGCAGAAGAGATGGCCGAGCAGGAGGCAAATGTTGCAGAGACTGGACTGTTATCCATAGCTGGCCCAGAATCAATCCCCATGGTTTCAGAGTCGGAGGAGGGGGTGCTCCGAGAAGAGAACGTTGAAGATGCAGCCATTGCACCGAAGACCCATGAAGAAACAGCTCCAGCACTCACGAGCCCTTCCCATCCGAGCATTCAAACAGCAGCCCTTGAGGAGGTGGCAATGGAAGAACCCTCAGCTCTGCAAGAAATTATAGAGAAGGTCCAATCGGCCTCTTCAGCAGATCTCCCGTCTTCTTCCTTCCAGCCAGATGTTACATTATGGGCATATATTGACAGTGAGGTGACTTTCGAAGCAACCCCATTCCCTTCCCTTGGCTTTGCTTCATCCGAGAGCTTTGTTTGGCAAAATCTGGACATGTTGCGCCAACTGGTGAAGTCCCAGCCTGGACTGACTTATCCGCAGCTAAAAGAGATAGCCGAACACTTCACTGCTGGTCTGCAGGCGATGGGCTGTCCTTTAGAAATATGGGCCCAGCGTGTTCTGTTGTTGCTAAAATTTGTACACCACCGGGATTTCCTGGCACGTGTTATGTCTGATAGACTGGCAGCTTTGAAGTTGCAGAAAGTAGAGTGCAAATCTGAGCTGGGGAAGATGAGCTCTATCCTTCAGGAGCGCCGAGGCCAACTGCAGTCTCTGACACAGCGGGAGCAGTTTATACGCAACCGGATAAACATTCTAGAAGTTGAACTGGCTGATCTCCCAGCTGAACTATCACAGATAACCACCTCTCGGCCGTAGTTCGCAGAGGAAGTAACTCTGTTGAAGGGGCAGGTGGTGTCTCTTCAGGACGAGTCCGCTCGGCTACAGGAGGAGGAGGCTCGTCTACATGAGTTGGGGGCTGCTCCGTATGTGGGTCTTCTGGCTTTCGAAGACATCTTCCGGCGCCAGTGAATATCTCTTCTTTTTTTTTCCTCTTTTTGTAATACAATTCCCCCTTAGGGGATCCTTTTGTACTCCTTTTCCTCTTTATATAGTGAAAAGGAATCTTTATGCTAGTCTCATGTGTGGTTGTTCTTCACTTATTGCATTACCATTACTTCATGATGATTCGGTAGCGGTTTTAGCAATCATCATGCGGATAGCCCATATTTAGCAGGAGAGCGTCCACCCTTCCAGAGAAAGGATGGGGAACTCGCTCCACCGCGTGACGGTATCCGGGGGGTGCTCAAACCAAATTTTGTTGGTAATAGTGGATGTCTTTTTCGGCCATATGTGCCGCAAGTGAGGTTGTTTGCAGAAAAGTGAATGAAAAGGTTTAGAGTATCATCTGGAACAGACGAATGGTCCATCCCGGGTAGGTTTCAAAGCCAGTCGGGGCAATGTGCCGATCGACCAGTCAATGATTTTATCACCGATATTTGGCTTATATCGATGCAAAGAAGTCTTATAGGTCTCATCAGAATAGACGTAAGGTCTAGACTGGGTAGACTTTATCGTAGGTGGGACATGAAAGGGTATGCAGTTTTCGTCAGGACAGACGTAAGGTCTGAACTGGACATGTTTCATCATTGATCGGGCAAGGCGCCGATCGACCAACAGTTGGTTTCATCATCGATGTTGGGTTTATATCGATGCAAAGGAATTTCATAAGTTTCATTAGAATAGACGTAAGGTCCAAACTGGATAGGGTTTCATCATTGATCGGGCAAGGCGCCGGTCGACCAACGGTTGGTTTCATCATCGATATTGGGTTTATATCGATGCAAAGGAATTTCATAAGCTTCATCAGAATAGACGTAAGGTCCAAACTGGATAGGGTTTCATCATTGATCGGGCAAGGTGCCGGTCGATCAATAGCTGGTTTCATCATCGATATTGGGTTTATATCGATGCAAAGGAATTTCATAGGCTTCATCAGAATAGACGTAAGGTCCAAACTGGATAGAGTTTCATCATTGATCGGGCAAGGTGCCGGTCGATCAATAGCTAGTTTCATCATCGATATTGGGTTTATATCGATGCAAAGGAATTTCATAGGCTTCATCAGAATAGACGTAAGCTCCAAACTGGATAGGGTTTCATCATTGATCAGGCGATGTGCCGGTCGATCAATGGCTGTTTCATCATCGATATTGGGTTTATATCGATGCAAAGGAATTTCATAGGTTTCATCAGAATAGACGTAAGGTCTAAACTGGATAGGGTTTCATCATTGATCGGGCATGATGCCGGTCGATCAACGATTGGTTTCATAAGAGTAGTGATGGGTTTTATCGTCGGTGGGACTTTTGAAGGAGGTATGAAGACTTTATCAGGATAGACGTAAGGTCTATCCTGCAAGGGTTTTGTTGCTGATCGGGCAAGGCGCCGAGCAACAAATGGGAGGTTCTTGCAAATGGTGGGAGATGAAGGTAGCATGTCATTGGCATGGAACTCTTTAAATTACCACATTACTGACCCAAGCGCCCTTTCGGGTTTTCGCCGGAGCCAGCCCCCTCTTGCTTTTGCCCACGTGCCCTTTCAGGTTTTCACGTGGCGGGGTACCCGATTTTGCCTGCATTGCCCTTTCGGGTTTTCACCACAGCTGGGTTTTGGCCATTTTTGCCCTTGTTCAGAATGCCTGAACAAGTCTGGCGGAGCATCTCTATTTTTAGCCCCATTTTGTCTCTCTCTTTTTTTTTCTTTCTCTCTTTTTTTTTGAACTAGGACTTTGGCTTTGTAAATTGTTAATCCATGTGCTCAACTTGTGCATGCATCGTCATTGATGTGGGTGTTAACATCAATGCAAGGGGTATGGGGTTTCATCGTCCACCCAGGCGGAAGGCCTGGGTCGACTTGAGTGTGTTTTGTGGCTTAGGCGCGAAGCCGTTCACCGAGAGCATGACTGTAATCGTTAATGTGGGGATTGACATTAACGCAAAGGAATGTGATTTCATTATCTATCCAGACGGAAGGTCCGGATTGACTTGAGAACGTGTGTAGCAGCTTAAGCACGAAGCCGTTCGCTGGGAATGTGGATTTCATCGTTAATGTAGGGTTTAACATTAATGTAAAGGAATAGGATTTCATCATCTATCCAGACGGAAAGTCCGAATTGACTTAAAGAAATGTGGGTAGCAGCTTGGGCATGAGGCCGTTCGCTGGGAATGTGGATTTCATCATTAATGTGGGGTTTAACATTAACGCAAAGGAATGGGATTTCATCATCCATCCAGACGGAAGGTCCGGATTGACTTGAGGAAATGTGTTGTGTTTTTATCAGAGCAGACGGAAGGTCTACCCTGGATGGCTTTCAGCATCGATCAGGCAGTGTGCCGCTCCATCAGTAGCTAATTTCATCACCGGTATTGGGTTTATACCAATGCAAGGAGTTCCATAGGTTTCATCAGGATAGACGTAAGGCCTAAACCGGATGGGTTTCATCGTTGATCGGGCAGTGTGCCAATCGATCAATAGCAGGTTTCATCATCGGTATTGGGTTCATACCAATGTAAGGATTTCATAGGTTTCATTGGGATAGACATAAGGTCTAAACCGGATAGGTTTCATCGTTGATCGGGCAGTGTGCCAATCAATCAATAGCAGGTTTCATCATCGGTATTGGGTTTATACCAATGTAAGGATTTCACAGGTTTCATCAGGATAGACGTAAGGTCTAAGCCGGATAGGTTTCATCGTTGATCGGGCGGTGTGCCAATCGATCAATAGCGGGTTCTATCACGGTGGGACACATGATAGGTTTCATCAGAATAGATGTAAGATCTAAACTAGATAGGTCTTACCGTGGTGGGTCTCGGGCAGAAAGTGGAAGGGTTTCATCAGAACAGACGGAAGGTCTATTCCGAGATGGGCTTTAGCATTGATCAAGACGATATGCCTTATGATCGACGGGGTTTCATCATCGGTGGGACATGCGATGGATGTGCTGTCGAAGGAGATTCATGAAGTGAACTTTTTATATTACCACATTACTGACCCAAGTGCCCTTTCGGGTTTTCACCGGAGCCAGCCCCCTCTTACTTTTGTCCACGCGCCCTCTCGGGTTTTCACATGGCGGGGTACCCAATTTTGCCCGTAGCGCCCTTTCGGGTTTTCGCCACAGCCGGGTTGTTTGCCATTTTTGCACTCATCCAAGATGTTTTGGACAAGTCCGGCGGGGCACCTCTATTTTAAGCCCCATTTCTTATCATTTTTATTTTATTTTTTTTTGATTCTCGCGCTGCTTTCTGAGCATGTGCCATTCATTGATGTGGGGTGAACATCAACACAAAGGAGAGTAGGGCTTCATCATGCAATTCAGACGGAAGGTCTGAACTGAAGTTGATGGGTAGCAGCTTGGGCACGGGGCCATTTGCCGGAAAGGTGGATGAGTTTTATCGTCGATGTGGGGTAAACACCAACGCAAAGAAGAATGGGGTTTCATCATCTAATCCAGACGGAGGCTGAACTAATGTTTAGTGTGTAGCAAAGGAGCGACCCTTCTGATTGTCATCAATCATCATTCATTCGCCGTTATTTTTGCCAACTCTCTTTTTTTCTTTTTCCTTCTTTTCCATATCATTATTTTTGTGTGTCATTCATGCTTCACCTTCTCCTTGTCATCTCATCTTTTTCTTCCACTTCTTTTTCCTCTCTTCTTTTTTTCTTACTGACTTTATCTGCTGCCACCCGCCAGCTCTTCATAGGGTAGTGGCGTAGCATGATAGAGCTTCAGGTGTTTGCCATTGAGGGGTGAGAATTGCACATCTCCACGGTGGTTAACGACCACGTAGGCTCCGCCTTCGTAGACTCTGTGTACTACGTAAGGACCTTCCCAGTTAGCGGTCAGCTTTCCTTTTGGGTTGGAGGCCATGACCGCCCTCTTCTTGACCATAACGAGGTCGTCTTTCTTGAATTCTCGTCCTTTCACAAGTTTGTTGAAGGCATTCGCCATGCTCGCCTGGTATATTTGGATATTTTTCTGGGCTTGCAGGCGTTTCCCCTCCAATTCAGCCAGTTCTTCAAGTCTTCTTTCAGCGTTGGTTTGTCCGTCACGAGCTAGGCCATGCTGGACTGCAATTCTGAGTGATGGTACTTCCAACTCTATAGGGACTACTGCCTCGGAGACGTATACCAGTGAATAGGGCGAGCAACCCGTGGGGGTTTTATAGACGGTGCGATATGCCCACAGTGCTTCATACATCTTTTCACCCCAGTCTTTCTTATTAGAGCTGACGACCTTGGCTAGCAGGGTGCACAACGTTTTATTGAAAGCTTCGGCCAATCCATTTGCTTGTGGATTGTAAGGAGTGGAGGTCCTCCATTCAATTTTGTACTTCTCGGCAAGCCGATATATTTTCTGGTTCTTGAAGTGACTTTCATTGTCAGATATTATTCGGCTGGGGACCCCGAACCGGAAGATGATATTGTGCTTGATGAATCTGGCAACCAACTCACCAGTCACTTCTCTGAGTGCTACTGCCTCCGCCCACCTGGAGAAGTAGCCTGTTATAGATAGGATGTACCTGTGTCCAGCTGAGGAAGTCGGCAGTGGCCCGACCACATCAGTTCCCCATTGAGCAAAAGGCCAGCTGGGAATTGTTGGGATTAGAGCTACAGGAGGCCTCCTGGGTACAGCGGCATGCTCCTGGCATTTCTGGCATGATTTTGCAAACTGGCAACAGTCTTCAAACATAGTGGGCCAATAATAACCCAGCTTCTTGATTTCAATCTTCATCTTAGGCCCAGCCTGGTGTGCCCCTGCTGTTCCAGCATATATCTCTTTCATCGCTTGCCAAGCTTCTTCAGTAGACAGGCAGCGAAGCAAAATCTTCTTGCGGGCGTCCGCCATAATTCGGAACAAAGTTCCATTTCTGAATTCATAGGAATCTTTAACCCTTAGGAGTTTCATTCTCTCTTCTTTATTCTTGGGTAGCTGTTGGTGTAGGAACCATTGTAGTAGATGCTGTCTCCAATCAGACCCCTATACTCTGTCAATGGCATCAATCTCATACTCTTCAAGACACGTCTCCAACATGCTGGGGACTTGCCGCCTGTTCATGACAATGATGTTAAGTGTCTCATCTGGCGGGACTGATAGTGAGCTGGCCAGCTTTGCCAGTGCGTCAGCTTGAGCATTATGTCCCCGGCCCACATGATTGAGCTCAATGTGATAGAAATTCGCCATGAGGCGTATAGCCTTCTGGTGATAGGGGTTCAATTCTGGCTTTCGCACTTCGAATTCCCCCTGCATTTGTTTTATTACTAACATTGAGTCACCGAATATCTGAAGCATCCGAATGCCCATACAGAGGGTGATCTGAAGACCAATTATCAGAGCTTCATATTCAGCTTCGTTGTTGGTGCAAGGCTTATTTATGGAACAGGAGGTGTGCATTACTTCTCCCTCTGGCGATTTCAGTACAATGCCGGCCCCTGCATGTATTCTGGTTTTCCTATTGGAATTAGTTTCTGTTCTTGATGCCCCATCGAAATATAATTGCCATATGACTGGCTGGGTTTGGCATGCTTCGAGCACTTCATCATCAGGGAGCTCGGTCTCCAGTATAGCATTTTCTGGCACAGGGTGCTCTGCAAAGAAATCAGCCACAACCTGACCCTTTATAGCCCTTCGGGGTATATAAGTGATGTCAAACTCCATCAGAATCACAGCCCATTTGCCTAGTCGACCTTTAAGTGCCGGCTGAGTCAATATATATTTGAGCGGATCTGCTGCAGATATCAACCTGATCTCATGTGACAGCATATAGTGTCGGAGCTTCTTAACAGCGAAAACCAGTGCCAAGCATGTCTTCTCTATGTAAGTATATCTTTCTTCAGTTCTGATCAACCTTCTGCTAAGGTAGTATAAGGCTTGCTCCTTCCCCTCTTCATTTATTTGTGCTAACATTGCCCCCAACGAACAATGTGTGGCTGCTATATAGAGGATCAAAGGGCTGCCCTTGATTGGTGCCCCCAATACCGGAGGGGTCTTGAGATATTCCTTCAGCTTTTCGAAAGCCTCTTGGCATCTGCCGTCCCACAGAAATGGCACATCTTTCATCATGAGCTTATGAAAGGGGTGGCACTGACCCGACAAATTTGATATAAATCGGCGGACGTAGGCCAGACGTCCTTGCAGAGACCTTAGCTCAGACAAATTCTTCGGCAGAGGTAGTTCTTGAATAGCCTTGATCTTGGACGGATCAATTTCAATACCCCTGTGCCGGACAATAAATCCAAGAAATTTTTCGCTGGTCACGCCAAAGGCGCACTTCATAGGGTTCATCTTCAGCTCGTATTTCCGCAGCCTTTGAAATACTACCCTTAGGTCCTGCAGATGATCTTCTTTCTTTCTGATTTTCACCACCATGTCATCAACATAGCACTCCACTTTTTTTGAAGAGCAAATCATCAAAAATCTTCGTCATGGCTCTTTGGAAAGTAGCGTCGGCATTCTTAAGGCCAAACGACATTCTTTTGTAGTGGAATATTCCTTTTGGAGTACGGAATGCAGTGTGTACTCTGTCTTTTTCAGCAATCCAAATTTGGTTGTATCCGGATGAACCGTCCATAAATGATAGGGCTTCATGACCAGTGGTTGCATCAATCATCATTTCATTAATTGGCACTGGGAAATCATCCTTCGAGCAAGCCTTTTTAAGGTCTCGGAAGTCAACACATATTCTGATCTGCCCATTTTTCTTCTTTACGGGCACTATGTTCGCCAGCCATGTGGTGTACTGATTTTCTTCGACGAAGCCAGCATCAATAAGCTTATCGACCTCTTTATTGATTTGGTTGATCAGCTCAGGTCGCATCCTCCTGGGTTGCTGTTTTATGGGGCTGGCTTCCGGATTAATCGCCAGCAGGTGTTGTGCCGCATCGGGGTTTAATCCCGACATTTCATTATAGGTCCAAGCGAAGTAGTCTTTGAACTCCCTCAGAAATTGTATATAATGTTCCCAGACCTTTGGTTCCAGCAGAACACTAAGAAAGGTTGGCCTTGGTTCCTCTTTTGTCCCCAAGTTTACTTCTACAAGCTCATCAACAGTGGCCTGGCCACCATCTTCAACTTCGGGCGGAGCCTCCTGCAAATCGATGAAACCTCCCGGGATATAGTCTTCTTCAGTCTCAGAGTTCTCTAATTCTTCATGCTGGACCCCGGCCGATGATGACTCATCATACAGGGCAGAAACCATTCGACTTTGTTCAGCTTGCCCATGGGATATGACTGGCTCCGTGTACGGCTTAAAGATTAGGTCTTCCACTTCCGGAGGCTTTACTGGCGTAAATTCCTCTGGGGAATCTATATTTTGCAGAGCTCGAACTTCTTCCAGAATACGTTCAAACTCTAAGCATTCTCTTGTATCATCAGAAATCTGGTCTTCATCCGGAGTTCCTGTGTCAAACTTTGCTTCGGCCTGGAACAGATCTTCTTTGCAAGACAGCTCCTCCCAACACCGACACACATTTGCTTCATCAGACTTTTCTGCCTCTGGCTGGCTATTGGAAGGCCCATCATCCATTATGGACTGGTGTATAATCTCTTCATCTTCTGAGGGGTAATCGTCATAACCCATCTCAGGAGGGTTTTCATGTGAGAAGAAGGCGGAGATGACATCTACCTTGGCCTCATAGTATTCTTCAAGAGTGTAACCCAATCCCGGGTGCTGGGCGATCTTCATTAATTCCTTGTTGTTCCGGGGCGGATCCCAAAGCTCCTGGAATGCTTTCTTCTGGGCGACGGGCTGCAGCGAAGGCATCTGCATTTTGGAGAACATCTGCGAGACCCGTTGTGTGGTGTAGTCCAAGCCTGTGATTGGCACCATTCAGTTTGTGGATTCTTCCGGGATCATGCAGTCCTGATCATCTTCCTCAACAGGCTCCCCAGTGTAGAATATGATGGGGGGCTCGCAGAAGCGAGGGACCTCCATAATCTTGAGTGGCAGCACTGTCTGGCATTCCAAACTGGCGATGGGCTTGACTAGCCCTTCGGACACCCTGACTTGTGTATATTTTTCTTTCATTTCTTTATCAGTATCATCGGGATGAATGCTTGGAGGTGCAATCCGTGCAAAATTCCCAACATGAGAGATATGGGATACCTCACGCTCCTTGACACAGCCCCGTGGTGGTGGCGGAGGCCAATCCTCTGTCTTCGCTGCCAGCTTCTTCTGGCCAGTCACAGCTTCCTTCCTCTTATCTTTTTGCAGAATGTCCGTATAATAGGACGCATCGAGAATGTGACACTCGAATACTTCAAAGGGCAGATCTGCAAACACCCTTTCTTCTTTACCATCATGACAGTACTTAATGCACTGATGCAGCGTGGACGGCACTATCTGGTATTCATGCAGCCACGGTCGCCCCAACAAGGCCTTATATGTGGTGTTGGACTCGATCACATAGAATCGCACCACAGTAGTGAGGTCCCCCAGCGTGAGGTTGAAATCTGCTACCCCCAAAGGTGTCTCACACTTCTGATTGAAGCCCGCAATCTTCATGTCTCTGACCTTAGTGAGGTGCATATCAAAGTAGTACTTCTGATAGATGCGGTATGGCAGAATGTTTACAGCAGCCCCCGGATCTATCAATATCCGGCTTAATGGCTGGCAGTTGAGATGTCCTCTCATGTACAGTGGCCTGTTGTGGCTGGGATTTGGAATCAACATGTCATCTTCAGTGAAAGTGACTGCTGGCCTAGAATTTACTTCTGTCAGTAGTGCTTCATACTGTGCTGGTGACTGTAAAGCGTCGATAATTGCTTGGCGGGCATCCTCACTCAAGAAAAGAATTTCCCATATAGAGAATCTGGTGGGGAGCTTCTTCAGCATTTTCATAATTTGGCTACCTACCCGGACATTGGAGAGCCGCATCTCTTCTGCCCAGCGTGGCTTTGGAGGCTCATGAGGGGCTTGTGGCATTACCTGCCCACTTCTTGTCTCAGTTTCTTGGTTGATTTCTTGAGGGGCTTCTTCTGAAAAGACGGCCCTTAGTGTCGCTGGGGGATCTTTTTCTTCTTCCTCACCCTGCTTAGGCTTCAGAGCCGCTGACTGCTGGCGCTTGTTACTTCTGACTGGTGCAGCTTGTACCGGCTTTTTGCCCTCTAAACTGGATAGGAATTTAAGGAATGACGGAGCTCCATCCCCTTTCTTCTCCTCTTGGTATAAACTAGCAGCAGGAGGAATCTGGACACCTCGCACTTCCGGCTCTGGTGTCTGATAAGGCTGTTCTCCCCTGAAAATGATATTGTGATTGGCTGGCGGGGGATGTCCCCATCTTCTCCCAGAACGGGTAGCATGCGCTGAGGTTGAAGCTTCAGCATGGTTGGCCTCTAGTGGCGTGGCCGATGCTTCTGCATCATCATTTTCCCCAGGCAAGGTGAACAACACGGAGAGGGTATTGCAGTGCACTGTCATGACTTTCTTTTCTTTTCTGATCTTTCGCTGCCTTTTCTTCTTCTGGTGCTTTGGCTTTGCCGGCTCTTGCCCCCAGAAAGGTTCAGTCTCATCTTTTTCCTATTTTTCCTCTGGTTTCTCTTCAATGGTCAATTCTCCCAGCTGCTCCCAGAGTATACAATCTTTTACCAGTAGGGGCTTCGGCTCAGTCTGTTCATATTCGTCGAGCCCGTTGATGTACTGTTGGAGACGTTTTGCCTCAGGACTTATTTCTTTATGTGTGGGAAGCAAAGTCTGCCTCCTCCGATTGTGAGTGAGGATTCGGATGACCGGCTTTGTCTCAGTTACATGCCAAATTGGCTTTACTGGAGGTGGACCCGGCTTCGGAGTAGTATTCCAAAGGGACGGCCCAGTCGTTCCGGTAACATGTGCTCTTTTTATGGTCTTCACCGGCTTAGACTGCCACCCCTCCTGATGCCTTAATGGAGTAAGGAAGCACGCCTCATAAGTGTGCTTAGTGCATTCCTCAACAGCTTCTTCGGGTAACTGTTAATATACATAAATCATATTCGCAGCCATCCTCAGCGCTGGAGGTTCATGAGGGCGTGGAGGGTTCACCTGGTAATCTCCCAATTGCAGCTCACCCCTTTTGAACATACTCTCCATAACATCTTTGAAGACATAGCAGTCCTCTATAGCATGCCCCAGTGCCCGGTGATATGGGCAGAACAGTGGGTCATCTTTCTTTGCTGCATCAGCAGGGTCTCTTTGGTTCGGGCAATGTTACTTTGTTGAACTTATAAGCCCAATTAAACATGCACCCGTCTTATCTTTGGGGAAGGAGTATGCCTTTCTCATCTTGTTCCTTAGGAAAATCTTTTCTTTCATTTCTGCTGGGCCCACTGGCGGAGGAGCATCAGTTGCCTTATTTTTTTCTTTCTATTGTTCAAAGGTTCTGAAATCAACAGTGTTGGCTTCTGAATGTGATGGCCGTCGATCAACAGCTTTCCCTTTTTGCATAGCAGGGGCATTAGTGGTCGGACGCTTAGATAGGAACGTCTCGACCTCTGCCACTGTGTTATTTAATCGGTCAAATGTTCTGACATCTGCCCCGATCATCTTTTCCTGCACCTCCCTTCTGAGATTCTATTTACATATTTGTACTGCATCTTCTTGATGGGGAGGTTGCCTGCATCTCATGGCCAGATTACTCCATCCTTTTATGTAATCCAGGGCGGTCTCATCTTGTTTCTGCCTGGATGCATATAGTTTGGCTATTGTGATTTCTCTTTCTGTAACATGAAACCTATCTCGGAACTTCTGCTGCATATCGGGCCAGTCAGACACCGACCCAGCTGGCAAACTAGACTACCATTCAAAGGCTAACCCTGTAAGGGACGAGCCAAAGAATTTTAGCAAATATGCTTCATCGACCGCCAGGTCGCCCATAACTGTAGTGTAATAGGCTATATGCTCCCTGGGAGAGTCTTGGCCATTGAACTTTTCACACTTAGGTGTGAGCGACGTCACGCGGTTCGGGGAGCGAAGAAGACGCGGAGCGCGCGGGCTCCTCTTTTGTTTGCTGCAACACAGAAATAAGAGAAAAGAGAAGGGGCCACCACGGGAGATTACTCCGGCGGGGCGAGCGGGACAAATGTAATATAGCAAGATATGGGAGTTAAACGACCATAGCTGGAAGTGACTCGCCGCGGCCTCGGGGGGACGGGAATGGTGCAGAAATTAAATAACAAGAATTGAAACGGCCATTGGGGAAGTGACTCGCCGCGGCCTCGAGAATATGAGCAGATAAGAGTATAACAGAATATAAGGAGAATATAAAGAGCGGGAATTTAAATGGCCATTGGGGAAGTGACTCGCCGCGGCCTTGAGAATATGAATAGATAAAAATATAACAGAATATAAAGAGAATATAAGAGCGGGAATTTAAACGGCCATTGGGGAAGTGACTCGCCGTGGCCTCGAGAACATGAATAGATAAGAATATAACATATAAGAACGGGAATTTAAACGGCCATTGGGGAAGTGACTCGCCGCGGCCTCGAGAATATGAGCAGAATATAACAGAATATAAAGAGAATATAAGAACGGGAATTTAAACGGCCATTGGGGAAGTGACTCGCCGCGGCCTCGAGAACAAGATGTGATCGCCAGGGGCCAAAAGACCCCAAAATAAAGAAAGTGATCGCGCCTACCTCAAGAGCGGGAGATGGCGGGTTGCTTCTTCCTCCCCCTTCGGCCGGCCGACGGAGAGGGCTTTCCTTGGGTACCCTTGCAAAACAACGACAAACAAGTAACGAGTGGATTATAAAGATGAAGGTGTAGTATTCAAATCCTTGCGATAAAAATAATGAAATGATGGCAAGACACACACCTGGTTGGTGTTATCTTTTAAACCCCTCTCGGACTCGAGTAGGAGGAAAATGAGATGATGGATGCAAGAAGTATATAAGAAGAGGCGCCCTTATGAAGGGGGATAGAGGATGCGAGATGATGAATGCAAAAGAACTACGAAGAAAAGGAAAGCATTGGATTGGATGTGCCGATGGTGAAATCCGGCGGAGCTCCGGCAGCGTAGGGACGACGTGGAAGCGCGGTGGATGAGGACGACCTTCCTCTCGCGAGCGTGGGCACCCGAGAAGCCGGCCGAACCTCCACCTACAAAAGACCCCACGGGTTAGAAATGACTCCGGTAGCCTCTGGGCTCCGGCAGCCTATCGGATCTCTTAGAAGCTCCTCCAGAACTGAGGGGGTGGGCCTCTATTTATAGGGCTCCGGAGGGTGGAGGCGTCCAGGACCCTGGACACCTTCATCAGGGCCGAACTAATATTTTATTCTATTTTTATTTATTTTTTTTTTGAATATTTTCTTGGGGGCATCCAGGGTCCCGGACGCCTCTATAACATCCACCGAACTCCACCGAAAGACGCACGCGGTTTGGCACAACGCGTGGTTTTGGAGCGGCGACCCGTGATTTAGAAATGGGCGCGTCCCAGCCAGCTGGACGTCTCCACAATTTAGATTTTTTCACACACGACAAACCATCGTTCGGTGGGCGGCGCACCGTGAGTGAGTTGATGGAGGCGTCCAGGGGCCTAGACGCCTCCATAAATATATTATTTTTATCTTTTTGTTTTGTTTTTATGCCAAAGCTGGCATTTTGTATTTTTTATATTTATTTTCATGGAGGCGTCCAGGGGCCTGGACGCCTCCATTAATTTTTATATTTTTTATGTATTTTTTATGTTATTAAATAAATTCGAGTAATGGAGGCGTCCAGGAGCCTGGACGCCTCCATGAAGACCCCCCGGGTCCCCTAAAAAAGGCTTCGGCAGCCGACCGCCAGACCATCTTCCTGGTTCTAGAACCTTCCGGTGCGTCCGATTGGTGTTGATGCCGTCCGAATGCCGCAACGAGACGGTTCCGGATGCCGAAAAAGGCAGAAGAATACCCAAGAAAAGGAAGCACTCAAGTGATTCAAAATGCGTAAGCCGTCGCGGGACGTCGTATAGTAATATGAGACTTTCTCAGGAGATGTCAGGAATGGCGTGTCTACAGCTACCCCGCCTTGGCGTCTGCATTGCAAAGGAGCGACACGTAGTGGAATGGTTTCGAAGTGGAGTGAAATGAAGTGGGAGCGGACTGATAAGTTGATGCCAAGGTGTGATGAGACACGCTTTTGACGTTACTGTTTGGAATCTTTACTGAAGTTTCAATGAGGCGACCTTGAAGGAGGTCTATTCAAATTTTGACGATTTGCTTGGACGGAGATCAAATAAGGGAGGGTGAGATGTGCGCTCAGGCACGAAACAAAAAGAGACCAACTTCTCGGTGTGGAAGTACCTGGGTCATAAACCTACAAGTTTCACCTTTGGGGAGCGGTTACCAGCCAACGTGGAAGTGTTGCGGCCAAGGTGGGTCAAGCAAGGTAAAAAGTAAAGGAATATCTGAGGGTCTGTCCAAACAAGGGTCTCCTTTGGAAGAGCATCGTAGGGCCGTTTCAAGGAAATTCAGTATTTTATTCGGAGTGGAATATCTCATATTTGTAAGGATTGAAGCACAACGGCTTTTGCAATCGAATCAATTGAATGATCTTCCGCAATAAATCAAAGTCCTATATGAATGCATGCTGGGCTTAAAGAAAATTTTAAAACAAACTAAAATAGAAAATAGCCAAGGATAATATTGTCAATTTGTTAAGAACGGGTCAGGATACCGATCCGGTGAGCCGACACTGGGCTGGGGCCCGTTTATCCGCGCACCAACTCACTGAATGGAACCGTCGTCCCCATGCTACCATAAATTAACGGCCTATCCGTACAACCCAAATTCTTCTGGGATCATCACCATTTTTGTTGAAGGGGAACTCAAATCCCAGATTCGTTCGGGCCGCAAGGTCCTTGACATGTTCTAGTAGCGTAGGTATCATATACTACGATGCATGACATGGTGGGACCAGCCATTGAAAGGTGGGACAGGAGATAGGACAAAGACGTCTGTTAGTAAAACCTGCACAGGCCAGCATGGATTAATAACATCAGAAAGTAACAGAATCGTAACAGAATCGCACCACAATGGAAAGGAGATCTAGCCAAAATCCTGACATTGACTGCTGATGTGACATGTTCCATCCTGTAGCGCCCTACCCTTCCTATAAGAACTCCCCTTAGGCTAGTTCATTCAAAAGCATCAAGGTGGGTTTTGGAAGCTCAGGAGAGGAAAGAGATGAGAATCTAGAGATTTTAGGATGGAAGGAGAGTCTTCCCGCGTTATGAAGAGGAGCAGGCCTAGCAGCGAGATCAGGCGACTCTCCGACCTCGAGGGTCATCTGAGTGGGACGATCATGTCGCATATGGTAAGCTGATTCTTTTCAAATTTCTCCACGTGAACCTTCTTCTTACTTCCTTCATTTCTTCTTCTTTCTTTTCTCTTCCAGCCATATCCACTCTTCCCAGGCCCGAGGAAGTTTTCCAAACTGCCATGGCTTTTAAAGCTAACTTCCAACATCTCCATCAGCATGAGGGCCATACTCTCGAAGTGGCATCTGTAGGGGCTCCTTATTCACGCTAAACACTACGAAAAGATTCGTATGGACTGGGCGGCTATGGGCGCACTAGTGGAGATCTGGCATCCCCAGACCCACACTTTTATCTTCCCGACCTTCGAGGCGACCATCCTCCTTGAGGAGGTGGAGCTTCTGCTCGGATTGAAGAAATTCAAGAGTGACGGGAAGGTGAAGGCTATGCGGATGCTGACACGGGGGACTTCCGAAAGCGTCCTTGGAAGCTTCATGCCGCCCGACGCAGCCCGAAAGGTTCGTACTCAAAAGGGAATTGATTTGCAAAAGCTCGCGGAATGGGTCATGGAGGCCCTGAGAGGGTTACCAAATGATGACTATTTGGAGGGAATCATGAAAGGGTTCACCATTTGTCTGGCTGGTGCTCTCTTGTTTTCTTATACTGACAACATGGTGGAGGAAGACCAACTGAGTGCCATTCGCGGAATCTGGAGTGGAAAGAGGATGGGACCCGCCGTCCTTGCCTATCTTTACAGCGGCCTTACTGCCTCGAGCATGGGTAAGCCTCCTTTTGGTTGCGCACTTGTCCTGAATTGCTGGCTGGATTTGCATTTCAAATTCGACCACCGTGAGGGAATGCCAACTGCTTCGAAGCTTTTCCAACAAAGCCCTCTTCATCACATAGCCGATGTGTTAGGCTTCGGTGGTACTGTAGCGAACCGCGTTCCGTGGCTGAAGAAACGTGAAGACTGGCAGTTTCACTTCCGCACCGTGACACAAAGCTTCTTCACTTGCGCACCGGCATGTTTGCTTTCGCTTGATCTCCTCATGAGGCCTTCTCCCGAAGTTGATCTTCAACTGATCGGCGTGACCGAGTTCGTCCTTTATAATGCGCATCGGTGTTGCCTCCGGATTGGCATCACACGCCATTCGTTCCCGCTACCGACTGGCATCGTTCCTTTGAAGAAGAGGGAGTTGGGCACTGAAGCGGACGCGAAGGAAGCGAAGGCCGTCAAAGCACCCTGGAAGACAAGTGTTGCGGGAAAGGCCTTAGCGCATGTGGGGGAAGAGTGCGAGCTGTGGAGGGCTTATGTAACCAAACTGGGGAAGTTAAGGCCTAAGGCGCCTAAGCCCCTGATGTAGCTCATTCTGCTTTTCTGATGGATTAAAATATGGCCTTTGGATGTTTTGGACCCTTGTCCCCTTAATTATTTTTTTTTTGGTGATTTTTCTTTTTCTTTGTGTTTTTATTTTGTGCTTTTGTTTGGATTATATAGATACTCTTGTCTTACTTCTCTTTTATTATTTTTGTTTGGAAATTTTTATTATGGGGGCGTCTGTGAGCGACGTCACGCGGTTCGGGGAGCGGAGAAGACGCGGAGCGCGCGGGCTCCTCTTTTGTTTGCTGCAACACAGAAATAAGAGAAGAGAGAAGGGGCCACCACGGGAGATTGCTCCGGCGGGGCGAGCGGGACAAATGTAATATAGCAAGATATGGGGGTTAAACGGCCATAGCGGGAAGTGACTCGCCGCGACCTCGGGGGGACGGGAATGGTGCAGAAATTAAATAGCAAGAATTGAAACGGCCATTGGGGAAGTGACTCGCCGCGGCCTCGAGAATATGAGCAGATAAGAAGATAACAGAATATAAAGAGAATATAAAGAGCGGGAATTTAAACGGCCATTGGGGAAGTGACTCGCCGCTGCCTCGAGAATATGAATAGATAAGAATATAACAGAATATAAAGAGAATATAAGAGCGGGAATTTAAACGGCCATTGGGGAAGTGACTCGCCGCGGCCTCGAGAACATGAATAGATAAGAATATAACATATAAGAACGGGAATTTAAACGGCCATTGGGGAAGTGACTCACCGCGGCCTCGAGAACATGAATAGATAAGAATATAACATATAAGAATGGGAATTTAAACGGCCATTGGGGAAGTGACTCGCCGCGGCCTCGAGAACAAGATGTGATCGCTAGGGGCCAAAAGACCCCAAAATAAAGAATGTGATCGCGCCTACCTCAAGAGCGGGAGATGGCGGGTTGCTTCTTCCTCCCCCTTCGGCCGGTCGACGGAGAGGGCTTTCCTTGGTTACCCTTGCAAAATAGTAGATAATAAACGAACGGAATTAGAAAATGGCAGTGTAGTAACAATTCCTTGCAATAAAAGTAATGAGATCGTGACCTGACACACACCTGGTTGGTGTGGTTTTAAACCCCTCTCGGACTCGAGTAGGAGGAAAATGCGATGATGAATGCAAGAAGTATGCAAGAGACGGCTCCCTTATGTAGGGAGATAAAGGATGCAGTATGATGAATGTAAAGAACTATGGAGAAAAGGGTGAAGAAAAGGCTTATTGGAGGAGCCGAGGTTGAGATCCGGCGGAGCTCCGGTAGCGTAGGGACGACGTGGAAGCGCGGTGGATGAAGATGACCTTCCTCTCGCGAACGTGGGCACCCGAGAAGCCGGCAGAACTTCTACCTACAAAAGACCCCACGGGTTAGAAATGACTCTGTAGCCTCTGGGCTCCGGCAGCCTATCGGATCTCTTAGAAGCACTCCTAGAACTGAGGGGGGTGGGCCTCTATTTATAGGGCTCCGGAGGGTGGAGGCGTCCAGGACCCTGGACACCTCCATTAGGGCCGAACTAATATTTTATTCTATTTTTATTTATTTTTTCAAAATATTTTTGTGGAGGCGTCCAGCGCCCCGGACGCCTCCAACAGGTCCACCGAACCCCACCGACGGCCGCACGCTGTTTGGCACAACGCGTGGTTTTGTGAGCGGCGCCTCGTGATTCAGAAATGGGCGCGTCCAGCTGGCTGGACGTCTCCATAATTTGGATTTTTTCACACACGACAAACCGTCGTTCGGTGGGCGGCGCCCGTGAGAGAGTTGATGGAGGCGTCCAGGGGCCTGGACGCCTCTATAAATATATTATTTTTTATTTTTGTTTTGTTTTTATGCCAAAGCTGGCATTATATATTTGTTATTTTTGTTTTAATGGAGGCGTCCAGGAGCCTGGAAGCCTCCATAAATTATTATTTTTTTTGTTTTGTCTTTTTATGCCAAAGCTGGCATTATATATTTTTTTTATTTTTGTTTTCATGGAGGCGTCCAGGAGCCTGGACGCCTCCATAAATTATTATTATTTGTATGTGTTTTTTGGCGTTTTGTATATATTAAAGTAATGGGGGCGTCCAGGGTCCTGGACGCCTCCATGAAGACCCCCCGGGTCCCCTAAAAAAAGCTTCGACAGCCGCCCGCCAGACCATCTTCCTGGTTCTAGAACCTTCCGGTGCGTCCGATTGGTGTTGATGCCTTCCGAATGCCGCAACAAGACGGTTCCAGATGCCAAAAAAGGCAGAAGAATACCCAAGAAAAGGAAGCACTCAAGTGATTCAAAATGCGTAAGCCGTCGCGGGGCGTCGTATAGTAATATGAGACTTTCTCAGGAGACGTCAGGAATGGCGTGTCTACAGCTGCCCCGCCTTGGCGTCTGCTTTGCAAGGGAGTGACACGCAATGGAATGGTATCGAAGTGGAGTGAAATGAAGTGGGAGCGGATTGATAAGTTGATGCCAAGGTGTGATGAGACACGCTTTTGACGTTACTATCTGGAATCTTTCCTGAAGTTTCAATGAGGCAACCTTGAAGGAGGTCTTTCAAGTCTTGACGGTTGCTTGGACGGAGATCAAATAAGGGAGGGTGAAATGTGCACTCAGGCACGAAAATAAAGGAGACCAACTTCTCGGTGTGGAAGTACCTGGGTCATAAACCTGCAGGTTTCACCTTTGGGGAGCGGTTACCAGCCAATGTGGAAGGGCTGCAGCCAAGGTGGGTCAAACAAGGTAAAAAGTAAAGAAATATCTGAGAGTCTGTCCAAACAAGGGTCTCCTTTGGAAGAGCAACGTAGGGCCGTTTCAAGGAAACTCAGTATTTCATTCGGAGTGGAATATCTCATATTTGTAAGAATTGAAGCACAGCGGCTTTCGCAATCGAATCACTTGAATGATCTTCCGCAATAAATCAAAGTCCTATATGAATGCATGCTGGGTTAAAATAAAAATTTAAAACAAACTAAAATAGAAAATAGCCAAGGATAATACTATCAACTTGTTAAGAACGGGTCAGGATACCGATCCGGCGAGCCGACACTAGGCTGGGGCCCGTTTATCCACGCACCAATTAACCGAATGGCTCCGTCGTCCCCATGCTACCACAAGTAAACGGCCTATTCGTACAACCCAAATTCTTCCGGGATCATCACTGTTTTTGTTGAAGGGGAACTCAAATCCCAGATTCGTTTGGGCCGCAAGGTCCTTGACATGTTCTAGTAGCGTAGGTATCATATACTATGATGCATTACATGGTGGGACCAACCATTGAAAGGTGGGACAGGAGATAGGACAAAGACGTCCGTTAGTAAAACCTGCACAAGCCAGCATGGATTAATAACATCAGAAAGTAACAGAATCGTAAAAGAATCGCACCACAATGGAAAGGAGATCTAGCCAAAATCCTGACATTGACCGCTGATGTGACATGTTCCGTCCTGTAGCGCCCTACCCTTCCTATAAGAATTCCCCTTAGGCTAGTTCATTCAAATGCACCAAGGTGGGTTTTGGAAGCTCAGGAGAGGAAGGAGAGGAGAATCTAGAGATTTCAGGATGGAAGGAGAGTCTTCCCGCGTTATGAAGAGGAGCAGGCCTAGCAGCGAGATCAGGCGACTCTCCGACCTCGAGGGTCATCTGAGTGGGATGATCATGTCGCATATGGTAAGCTGATTCATTTCAAATTTCTCCACGTGAACCTTCTTCTTACTTCCTTCCTTTCTTCTTCTTTCTTTTCTCTTCCAGCCATATCCACTCTTCCCAGGTCCGAGGAAGTTTTCCAAACTGCCATGGCTTTCAAAGCTAACTTCCAACATCTCCATCGGCATGAGGGCCAAACTCTCGAAGTGGCATCTGCAGGGGCTCCTTATTCACTCCAAACACTACGAGAAGATTCGTATGGACTGGGCGGCTATGGGCGCACTAGTGGAGATCTGGCATCCCCAGACCCACACTTTTATCTTCCCGACCTTCGAGGTGACCATCCTCCTCGAGGAGGTGGAACTTCTGCTCGGATTGAAGAAATTCAAGAGTGACGGGAAGGTGAAGGCTATGCGGATGCTAACACGGGGGACTTCCGAAAGCGTCCTTGGAAGCTTCATGCCGCCCGACGTAGCCCGAAAGGTTTGTTAGGGTGCTAGGCCCGGATACAGAGGGGGGTGAATGTATCCTTCTATGAATAATGGCCAATTAAAAACTCAGATGCTAGACGCAATCACATAATGAAACGAATTCAATTAAACTTATGAGCAAACACATAGAGCGCGCCTATCCAAGCATCTAGCGGAAGCAAGCACACAAAGCAAACCATTGCTCAATAGACTTTTTAGGTGGTTCGGTCCTCCAGACCTACATCCACCCCTCACTCCCAACCGGAGTGAGGCTTCACTAGCCAATGCTAGACAAGCATACTCAGTCTGCAAACAGTTGTTGCCACACAACTTGACCAGGGGAACAGCCTCCCCTCTTCCTCCCAACCGGAGGGACCCCTAGACTTGCAACCCGCAAGCCCAGAACCGGAGACAAGTCTCCCTTCCTCCAACCGGAGGGAACCCACAAGTAGCTCCCAGCTACTTGCAACCGGAGATCAGATCTCCCTTCTCCTGATCCACAGGAGGAACCCGACCTCACTACTGAGAATCAGAAGAACAAGGATAACCAAATAAAAAGGGGAAAAACAGAAACACGAAATGAAAATAACTTCAGCGAACAGAACGCTGAAAAATGAAATGCACAATGTGGCTCTCAACGGAGCTGACTGGCCTGGATCTGATCCACGGTCCAGTAGACAGATCTTCAGGTAAGCTTCTCTTCCTCTTCTCTTCTCTCTCACTTGCTTTTTCTCTTAACCCTCACGAGCTCTCTAACTCTCTCTTTCTCTTCTTTTCCTTCTGCTCTTCTTCTCTTTCTTTTCTTCTTCTTTCCCAAGCTCTCTCTGTCTCTTCTCTTCTCTTCTTCTTCGTTTTCTTCCTCTTTTCTTTTTCTCTGGATCGAAGGACTTTCTGCTCTCAAGGCTTCTTCTTCGATCGCCTTCATCTGTTGGATGAAGGCTTCCTTTTATAAGCAGCAGCCAACAGGAGGGCAGCACTGGGCGCGTGTGGCTTCCTCATTTCCCGCCCAGAACATGTGGCCACGTGTCAGTCTCTCAGCCAGCTTCAGCACACGTGTCATAATCCTGTCTGCCCTTCCAGCCTCGGATCACGTGCCTCCCATTCACTGAGGAATATTCTTCCTCGGACCACCTTCTTCTTTTTATTTTTCTTCTTCTCTTGCAAAGAATTAAAACGATTAAAACTCAGGGCCACAAAAACTAAAACTGCACGAGGTGTGTAGGAACAACAATAGGTGCACTATACTGAGAACGGCACGAGGTACGGAGAAGGAAATAACACGGAGTAAAAATGATAGAAACACGCGATCAAAGGAACCTTGGACGAAGATAGAAAGAAACAACACGAGGACATAAACACAAGAATAACACGAAGACACGAATACAAAAGCAACACGAAGACACGAATACAAAAATAACACGACATAACAAATAGCAAAGAGAACGGCACGAGGTGAAACGACACTTTACTAAAAAGACTTGAATACACACGAAAACAACTCGAGTACTAAGTTGCTCGAACGTACAAACGACTCGAAGATGAGGACGACACGGGCTGACAACAACTCGAAGATGAAAACAGAAACCGACACGAAGTGTGGTTACAAAACAAGAAAGACACGAGGTCTAGGAAAAGCAACACGAAGACAGAAATAACAAAGAAACGACTCAAACTAAGGACGACATGGAGACAACATAGTCAGACTCGACTTGAGACACTTAAAGCTTGAATTTAGAGAAGAATGCACGAAGTAAAATCAACACGAAGACAGAAGACAGACACGGCTATCACAACACGTGATGAAGCAGTGAAACCAGGAAAGAACGACTCGAGGAACAACAGTAAGTGACACGAAAAAGCACAAGAGCAAACATAAAGGATGACTCGAGATGAGCAACTAAATACTGAGGAAACGACACGAGGTTCACAGGAAAATGACTCGAAGTTCATCAGAACAATTCGAGCTGCTTCCGTAAACAAAACGAAGATAATCAACAAACATAGTTGGAACAACATGACGTACAAAAGGACAACACGAAGTGTAGTAAACACAAACAACACGAAGTATGAAAGGAATAGTACGGACATACAAGGTACTACCTCATAGCAGTTTTCCTGTTAATCATGGAAATTTCAAATGCATAACATTACGCAAGATATCTGATTAAAATGAGAATACTTAACATAGTGATGCTCATCATCAAAACACTAGGGAAGTCACAAACAAGAAAGTTGTGAACAACAAGGCATGTTGTACAGACTTCAAACAATATGCATCAGACAACTGTGTATGGACTTGAAGACCCTTAGCCAATGTATAGACTTCAGGTGGAGACCAATGTGTAGACTTCTCGTGAAACCCCAATGTGCAGACTTGACGCTGTACAGACTTTCCAAAGAGAACGTAACGCTGTACAGACTTGAACTGAAGACCAATGTATGGACTTCAAAACAGATGCTAAGGCCAAGAGGAGTGTATAGACTTTCACGATGTATGAACTTGGTCTCAAGAAATGTGAGCGATGTACACACTTAGCCAATGTGTAGACTTTGCCTTTGACGCTAAATGAGACGCTAAAGTCTGTATAGACTTGAAGAACCTGAAACGAAGTGCTTACTCACAGCGTTGACGCTGCAGACTTGAGAATGCTCACAACGTTGACGCTGCAAGAGACGTAGGCTGTACATACTTTCCAAAGACAATGCATGAACATATCAGCAGAGAAGCAATGCACAGAATAGAAATCAAGCACAAGCCAATATATCACAGCATGACTCAAGCATACGCATGCATGCATTCTTCACAATTCAGACATGGCACACTTATGCAATCTCCCACAGAAAAGGTCAGACATATTCAAGACAATGTGGTGACTCATTCATGTTGCTATCATTAAAACATCACATCATCAACAAAGCACAAGGGGCACAACAATCTCCCCCTTTTTGATGGTGGCAACATAATGAGTCACACTGACTCATCAAACTATTCTCCCCCTTTGACATAATCAAAAAGAAGGGAAATGGTTTGATAGTCAAATGCAGCACAACAATGCAGAGAATGAGTCAAGGTTCTTTAAAATGAAGATCTTTCTTATGACAGTGAAACAGTTCTCCCCCTATCAACATGCATTGTTGACTACTCTCCCCTTAGATGATAAAAAACCATAACTCCCCCTGAAGCACAGGAATTGACTCTGGTTATCCAATAAATCAATCTGAAATCAGTCATTCTGAGGTTCAGAAGGCTGCTAGTGAACAAGGTAATAATGGGAGTGGCACCTCACATTTGTATGGTCAGAAAAATACAAATAGAATCAGTCAACTGATAAGAAAGGAGTTGACTATACATTTTTTGTTGATCATGCATAAATCTAATCATGAGGGATTTGAATGCAAGGTCACAAATGATATGAACATGATTCAGTATGACAAGGAATGCTCCCCCTGAATAAATGCCAATTGATATGCAAGTGATGCATGACATGGAAGCTCCCCCTCAATAAGTGGAATCTTATGAGATAGATGAGAGGAGACCACAGGGGCAAACAAGGAGAAGTTCAGGTCAATGAGCCAAGAACAGGTTCAATTAGCAGATTTCTAAAGAGGCATCAACTATAAGAATTTCAGTCAGATTTTCAAGGAAAAGTCATTCTCATAAATCCAAAACATAAGTTTTCAAAGTCTTCCATTATAGGGGCTTATGAATGAGCTTTTTGAACAGCATGGTTTAAACATGATGTATGCAGATTTTATCAATAAAATTCTGTATTGATATCTAAAACCATGTTTTAATAAAAATGAACCAAGCCCTCATATTTATCTTGATTATCCTCCCTTTGTCTTACACAATCAAATTTATTGACTTCTTTCAGAATTACATGCATCAGTATTGAAATCAAGTAATTATGAAGTCATATGATTTTGTCTAGGGTTGTAGCAATTTGATTTTTACATCAATATTCAGATATTTCAATTCGTTCAACAATTTTCATGCTACAAATTTTACGAGCACTCTAGTTCAGTGCACACCTTGTAA
Source organism: Amorphophallus konjac (assembly GCA_022559845.1). NCBI lineage: Eukaryota > Viridiplantae > Streptophyta > Magnoliopsida > Alismatales > Araceae > Amorphophallus > Amorphophallus konjac. The sequence continues at coordinate 254,781,934 of CM040120.1, forward strand.
CTAGAGGATATACCTTGATCAGAGGCCAATATCCCTAAGCACTTAGTGTGACTAACTGTCATGCTTTATATGAACAGAGATAGCATATACACATCATGACACACTGCAAATCATTTCTTGATGAGTGAATTGTATTTCTCAGTGTGCATGCCATTGCTCTGCCTGAATTTCAATGAATTCTTAATCAGAGTTAACTATAGTACCTCATGACACAGTCCTTAGGACATGTCTTTCTCAGTGACCAAGGTCATTGCTCTGACAGATATTACCCTTTAGACTTTTCAGAAAAATTCATTGCTTCAAGTCAATAATAATTTCATGTACTTAATCAGTTGAAGTCATGTATTCAAGAGTGCAGATTTCAGAAGTTTTCACAAGACTCAACATGAACCAGATGGTTAAGGTTTATTAAACATGCTTCAGATATGTTAAGAGATTTTAAAGTTAAACTCCATGAATACATTAAGCTTAAACCACATGAGTTATTTCAGACATTCATAAAAATGTATAATAGAAGATTTCTAGTTCAAGAATTTTCAGATTTATGATCGAGATAGTCCCATTGAAATCTTCATGAATGACTGATAGAAATTCTGATACCAAATGATACCAATTGTTATCAATTGATAGGAGAGATTTTGAAGCTTAATGATTTCAAAAATATGCTCAAGGTTTGGTCAAAGAGAATCAATGAAAGGATATGCAGTGAATTTTCACATGAGTATGCATTTGACAACCTATATGCAATGCATTGACTCCCCCTGACAACATACAATGTTTGTCATGAGACACTGATGAGGTCATGCATGATAATTCAACATACAGTCCTATATGCAATTCAGAATTTCAGTGAGCTATTGCAACACACAAGTTTCAAGTCACACTCATAAGCAGTTCAGATTTTTCAAAAAAATTTGAAATGTAATTTGTTTTTCAGAGTCTATGCATAACACAATTATCAAGCAATTGCAATTAGCCTATGTATGCATCAGATACAGACAATCCTTTTTAATCTGATATTTCCACAGAACTCTCAGCAAATGCATGATCAGAAAATAATGCACATGGCAGATGATGAATGAAAATGGAAAAACAGATTTAACTTGCTATGCATTAAAACTAAAAATAAGAAGAGCAGGAAGTTTACCTGAAAAGTTCAGTATGGGGTTTTCTTCTTGAGTGCCTTGGATCATTACCCCTTTTTATTCCAGTCCCAAGGCACACCTGCATAGCAATGTTATTTTGCACAAACAGGTACCCAAGATGTCTTGGGTCCTGACAAAACAGTATTACTCCTAGCAGGTTTTCTCAGCACATTTCTAGGAGCAGTTTTCAGATCTGATTTATGCACATTCTTGTTAGCATGAATTCTATGTGCATAAGCATGAGATTTCTTGTTAACAGAATAAAAATTCTGTTTGCCAAAACCAGTTTGGTTTTGATATCCTGCCAGCCAACAGGTTGCAGCCCTGTGACCTGGCTTCCCACAGTTATAACATGAAAGTTTTACAAATTATCTTACAGGGAATTTAGCATGTTTGGGATTCACATTTCTACCCTGAATATGCCAACAGTCCTTGACTGTATGGCCATGCTTTCTACAGTGAGAGCAATAAGAGGCATTCTTTTTAAAATTGAGTTCATTATTGCCATAGCCTCCTTGGGCATGCCAACAATCAATGGCCATGTGGCCATCCTTTCCACATTCAAAGCATGAAATAGAATTCCTTTTAAAAGAGCCTGACCAGCATTCAGAGGCCCTGTGACCCCTTTTGTTGCAATTAAAACAGATGATATACTGGTTCATTGAAATAGATTTATTTTTATTAAAAACATGTTGGTTTGCAGGGAATTTAGCATGATATGAATAAAAAGTTTTCTTACCACTAGCAAACCAGCAATGAGTAATTGAGTGTCCTAATTTGCCACAATTAGAACATGTGACACTCCTTTTCTGAGGTGAAGGATTTTTATCATGAGATCTCCTAGCATTCTTATCATCCTTCTCCATCAACTTACACTCATGCATCAGATGTCCAACTTTATGACAGTAATGACAGATAATCTTCTTTTTAGATGCATGTGAGTGTGTGTGAGGACTGTGATCAGCAAACATTGATGGACCCTTTTTATTCATTTTCTGTTCTCCAGTCATTTTCTGATTTTTATCCTGTTTCTCTATTTTCTTAGCCTTGTACTGAATTGGAGATGAAGTAGAAGGCTTTTCCTGTTCAGAAGATTTGACAAAGACAGTTTTCAGGTTGGCTCCATCAACCTTCCTCATGACTGGACTGTAACCCAGTCCTTCCTTTTTAAAATTAATCTTTGTTCCCAGCTTTTTCTGAGCAATGGGCTGTTTGTCTTTAGAGGTGATGGCTACATCTGAACCACTTACAAAAGATGTCATAACTTTGTTCTGAAGTTCCTTCTTGTTTATCTTATTGTAGCCCAGCCCTTCCTTCCTAGGGTTGATTTTTATACCTAGTAGCTTGTCTAAGTTTTTCTGCCCATCAACAAATTCAGACAAGAAAACTTTCAAATCCTGAATTTCATTTTCTAAAGAGAAAATATGTAGCTCATAACTGGAAATCTCCTGTTCACTGCAATTCACACATTCAGTTAACACCTTGTTGGCAGTTTTATATTTTTCAATTTTATTTTCCAGATTGCTCAGTTTATCAGAATCTTCAATGCAAACAGTTTTTCCTCTTTCCAAAGTAAGAAGTCTTTCAGACATGCCACTGTTTAACAGCTTCAATTTTTCAATTTCTTCTTTAAGCTTATCATTTTGAATCAATTCATTTATTAGAAGTTGATCTTCTGAATTGACTTCATACTTTCTTTCATTTTCAATTTCCTTCATATCTTTTTGCTATTTTTCAAGATCTTTCTGTAATTCTATGTTTACAGATTTTATGACATTAAGTTTTTCAATCAGCAATTTGTTCTCCTGTTTAAGTTTCTCAGATTTTTCTTCATTTTCTTTGGAGAACCCTCTAAGAGAATCATTTTCTGATTTCAGCTTGCTTAGATCATATTTAACACATTCAACTTCTTTCAGCAAATCTTTACTCTGAACAGACTCATGACAAGTTTGGCTAAGCTTCTTCTCAAGTTCAGAGTTTTCTTTTACATGATCTTGATTCTCAATTTTCAGCAATGAAATTTGTTTCTTTAGCATTTGAATATCAGACATACAAGTATCATGAACATTTTTTAGTTCAGCACAGTTTTCACATGGAGAATTGAAACTGTCTGACCTACTATTCTTCTTCAATTTTTTGTATTGTTTTCTTAACTGTTCATGAGATTCAAATAATTCAGCATATGCGTTCTCCCACTCTTCTAGAGAAAAATTCTCGAAGACATTTACCTCATCATCATCATCTTCTTCATTTTGATTGCTGCCTTGATCGCTGCCACTTTGATTGCTTCTGTTGACCATCATGCAGCTGTCCACATCTATCTCCTAAATTCGCTTCAGTGTATCCAAAATATCTTTAGCCGAACTGCAATCAAAGAAACATGAATGGAAAGCTCTATCAGTAGCTGCCTTCATCAGATTTATAGCTATCTGATTTTCTTCATGCTTAGACTTGTGACTGTCAGTCCATTTGGACTTTTTCTTTGGTAGTTCATGAGGACCGTGTGAAATTACTTTCCACAGGTCTGGATTCACAGATTTAACATAATTCTTCAGACTAGCGAACCATGCATTAAAATGTGTACCACTGAAAATCCGTGGATGAGCCATTGAAAATAAATCAGATTAATGCAACCGGAGTATTGATGCACTAAAAATAAATTAGCACCTAAGACTGCAAGATCGAATCTGTAGGTCGCTGGACCTTGTATGCAGACACCGGCTCTGATACCAACTGTTAGGGTGCTAGGCCCGGATACAGAGGGGGGTGAATGTATCCTTCTATGAATAATGGCCAATTAAAAACTCAGATGCTAGACGCAATCACATAATGAAACGAATTCAATTAAACTTATGAGCAAACACATAGAGCGGGCCTATCCAAGCATCTAGCGGAAGCAAGCACACAAAGCAAACCATTGCTCAATAGACTTTTTAGGTGGTTCGGTCCTCCAGACCTACATCCACCCCTCACTCCCAACCGGAGTGAGGCTTCACTAGCCAATGCTAGACAAGCAGACTCAGTCTGTAAACAGTTGCTGCCACATAGCTTGACCAGGGGAACAGCCTCCCCTCTTCCTCCCAGCCGGAGGGACCCCTGGACTTGCAACCCGCAAGCCCAGAACCGGAGACAAGTCTCCCTTCCTCCAACCGGAGGGAACCCACAAGTAGCTCCCAGCTACTTACAACCGGAGATCAGATCTCCCTTCTCCTGATCCATAGGAGGAACCCGACCTCACTACTGAGAATCGGAAGAACAAGGATAACCAAATAAAAAGGGGAAAAACAGAAACACGAAATGAAAATAACTTCAACGAACAGAACGCTGAAAAATGAAATGCACAATGTGGCTCTCAACAGAGCTGACTGGCCTGGATCTGATCCACGGTCCAGTAGACAGATCTTCAGGTAAGCTTCTCTTCCTCTTCTCTTCTCTCTCACTTTCTTTTTCTCTTAACCCTCACGAGCTCTCTAACTCTCTCTTTCTCTTCTTTTCCTTCTGCTCTTCTTCTCTTTCTTTTATTCTTCTTTCGCAGGCTCTCTCTGTCTCTTCTCTTCTCTTCTTCTTCTTTTTCTTCCTCTTTTCTTTTTCTCTAGATCGAAGGACTTTCTGCTCTCAAGGCTTCTTCTTCGATCGCCTTCATCTGTTGGATGAAGGCTTCCTTTTATAAGCAGCAGCCAACAGGAGGGCAGCACTGGGCGCGTGTGGCTTCCTCATTTCTCGCCCAGAACATGTGGCCACGTGTCAGTCTCTCAGCCAGCTTCAGCACACGTGTCACAATCCTGTCTGCCCTTCCAGCCTCGGATCACGTGCCTCCCATTCACTGAGGAATATTCTTCCTCGGACCAACTTCTTCTTTTTGTTTTTCTTCTTCTCCTGCAAAGAATTAAAACGATTAAAACTCAGGGCCACAAAAACTAAAACTGCACGAGGTGTGTAGGAACAACAATAGGTGCACTATACTGAGAACGACACGAGGTACGGAGAAGAAAATAACACGGAGTAAAAATGATAGAAACACGCGATCAAAGGAACCTTGGACGAAGATAGAAAGAAACAACACAAGGACATAAACACAAGAATAACACGAAGACACGAATACAAAAGCAACACGAAGACACGAATACAAAAACAACACGACATAACAAACAGCAAAGAGAACGGCACGAGGTGAAACGACACTTTACTAAAAAGACTTGAATACACACGAAAACAACTCGAGTACTAAGTTGCTCGAACGTACGAACAACTCGAAGACGAGGATGACACGGGCTGACAACAACTCGAAGACGAAAATAGAAACCGACACGAAGTGTGGTTACAAAATAAGAAAGACACGAGGTCTAGGAAAAGCAACACGAAGACAGAAATAACAAAGAAACGACTCGAACTAAGGACGACATGGAGACAACACAGTCAGACTCGACTTGAGACACTTAAAGCTTGAATTTAGAGAAGAATGCACGAAGTAAAATCAACACGAAGACAGAAGACAGACAACGGCTATCACGACACGTGATGAAGCAGTGAAACCAGGAAAGAACAACTCGAGGAACAACAGTAAGTGACACGAAAAAGCACAAGAGCAAACATAAAGGATGACTCGAGATGAGCAACTAAATACTGAGGAAATGACACGAGGTTCACAGGAAAATGACTCGAAGTTCATCAGAACAATTCGAGCTGCTTCCGTAAACAAAACGAAGACAATCAACAAACATAGTTGGAACAACATGACGTACAAAAGGACAACACGAAGTGTAGTAAACACAAACAACACGAAGTATGAAAGGAATAGTACGGACATACAAGGTACTACCTCATAGCAGTTTTCCTGTTAATCATGGAAATTTCAAATGCATAACATTACGCAAGATATCTGATTAAAATGAGAATACTTAACATAGTGATGCTCATCATCAAAACACTAGGGAAGTCACAAACAAGAAAGTTGTGAACAACAAGGCATGTTGTACAGACTTCAAACAATATGCATCAGACAACTGTGTATGGACTTGAAGACCCTTAGCCAATGTATAGACTTCAGGTGGAGACCAATGTGTAGACTTCTCATGAAACCCCAATGTGCAGACTTGACGCTGTACAGACTTTCCAAAGAGAACGTAATGCTGTACAGACTTGAACTGAAGACCAATGTATGGACTTCAAAACAGATGCTAAGGCCAAGAGAAGTGTATAGACTTTCACGATGTATGGACTTGGTCTCAAGAAATGTGAGCGATGTACACACTTAGCCAATGTGTAGACTTTGCCTTAGACGCTAAATGAGACGCTAAAGTCTGTATAGACTTGAAGAACCTGAAACGAAGTGCTTACTCACAGCGTTGACGCTGCAGACTTGAGAATGCTCACAGCGTTGACGCTGCAAGAGACGTAGGTTGTACAGACTTTCCAAAGACAATGCATGAACATATCAGTAGAGAAGCAATGCACAGAACAGAAATCAAGCACAAGCCAATATATCACAGCATGACTCAAGCATACGCATGCATGCATTCTTCACAATTCAGACATGGCACACTTATGCAATCTCCCACAGAAAAGGTCAGACATATTCAAGACAATGTGGTGACTCATTCATGTTGCTATCATTAAAACATCACATCATCAACAAAGCACAAGGGGCACAATAAGGTTCGTACTCAAAAGGGAATTGATTTGCAAAAGCTCACGGAATGGGTCATGAAGGCCTTGAGAGGGTTACCAGACGATAACTATTTGGAGGGAATCATGAAAGGGTTCCCCATTTGTCTGGCGGGTGCTCTCTTGTTTCCTTATACCGACAACATGGTGGAGGAAGACCAACTGAGTGCTATCTGCGGGATCTGGCGTGGAAAGAGGGTGGGACCCGCTGTCCTTGCCTACCTATATAGTGGCCTTACTGCCTCGAGCATGGGTAAGCCTCCTTTTGGTTGCGCACTTATCCTGAATTGCTGGCTGGATTTGCATTTCAAGCTTGATCACCGTGAGGGAATGCCAACCGCTTCGAAGCTCTTCCAACAAAGCCCTCTTCATCACATAGCCGACGTGTTAGGCTTCGGTGGTACTGTAGTGAACCGCGTTTCGTGGCTGAAGAAACGTGAAGACTGGCGGTCTCACTTCCGCACTGTGACACAAGGCTTCTTCACTTGCGCACCGGCATGTTTGCTTTCGCTTGATCTCCTCATGAGGCCTTCTCCCGAAGTTGATCTTCAACTGATCGGCGCGACCGAGTTCGTCCTTTATAATGCGCATCGGTGCTGCCTCCAGATTGGCATCCCACGCCATTCGTTCCCGCTACCGACTGGCATTGTTCCTTTGAAGACGAGGGAGTTGGGCACTGAAGCGGGCGCGAAGGAAGCGAAGGCCGTCAAAGCACCCTGGAAGACAAGTGTTGCGGGAAAAGCCTTAGTGCATGTGGGGGAAGAATGCGAGCTGTGGAGGGCTTATGTAACTGAATTGGGGAAGTTAAGGCCTAAGGCGCCTAAGCCCCTGATGTCGCTCATTCTGCTTTTCTGATGGAATAAAATCTGGCATTTTGATGTTTTGGACCAGTTCCCTTAATTATTATTTTTTTTGGTGATTTTTCTTTTTCTTTGTGTTTTTATTTTGTGCTTTTGTTTGGATTATATACATACTCTTGTCTTATTTCTCTTTTATTATTTTTTTGAAATTTTTATTTTGGGGGCGTCCAGGGGCCTGGACGCCCCTACATTTTTTTTTAAAATTTTTATTATTTTTTTTGGAGCGTCCGGGGTCCTGGACGCCCCTAATTTTTTTTATTTTAATTTTTTTAGTTTTGTTTTGGGGGCGTCCAGGCGCCTGGACGCCCCTAAGTTTTTGTATTTTGAAAAAAAAATAAAAAACGTGGGGGCGTCCAGGCGCCTGGACGCCCCAAAGAAGGTGGATTCTATATATATGGGGGGGGCCTCCCCCCCTTGCTCATTTACTGATCATTCAGACGACCCAGTCAAACCAGACGACCCATTCTTAGTCCCAATGGAGCAAGGAGGCCCGAGCCAGGGTGGAGAGAAGCGGAAACGACGGGCTCGTCGTCCGAGGAGGCTGAGGGATGATGCCGAGGAGGCTGCTGCGGCGGAGGAGATTGCCGTGGAGGAGGAGGCTCCTCCTTTGGCCGTGGAGGCTGCTGCGGGTGCTGGCGACGTGGGAGATGACGATCACGACCCGGTAAGCCCCTCGGAACATCAATCTGTTGGTTTAATAGGCTGGATAGGCGAACGAGAGGCCGTGTGGTGAGAGCCGGTGAGTGAGGGAAGGAGGCGTCCAGGGGCCTGGACGCCTCCACATTTTCTTTTTTCCTTTTTTATTTATTTATTTACGTAAATAATAAAAATAGAATTAAAAATAAGGAGGCGTCCAGGGCTTGGGACGCCTCCATGATAATATATATATATTTTTTATTTATTTTTTATTTATTTATTTTGGTTTTGGTTTTTGGGTTTTTCTAAAAATAAAATAAAGAAAATGTAAAGGAGGCGTCCAAGGTGTTGGACGCCTCCAAAAAAAACATAAATATTTTTGTGAAAATAAAAATAAAATAAAATAAATAAGTAGTATATACAGTGTTATTGTTTATTACTATTCATGATGCTGATGTGTTCTTTGTTGGTTTTGTGGTGTGCAGGGCGTGATGAAGGGCCGGATCAGCTGGTCCCTAGTGGTGGCAGCATACCGTGGGCTGCCAGACTTTCAGAGGGCGCATGTGGACGCCATGGGCTTCGGAGCTTTCCTTAGGATCGAGCCCTTTCGGCTTGACCTTCCTCTTATCCAGGCATTGAGGGAGCGGTGGCACGCACCGAGCCGGGCGTTTTGGATTCCCTGGGGGCACATGGTGCCGACGCTTGAAGACGTAGCTCGGATCACTGGGCTACGAGTTGACGGAGAGGCGGTCAGCGGGGTCACCTACCCCGACTACCGAGAGAGTGCCCTGGACCTACTGTGGTTAGAGACGAGCGTGACTGATAGAGACAGCAGGGTAGTCGGCCGAGTGGAGATCATGGAGGCGCTCGGATTCATCGACCCGCGCCAGCGGGTTAGCGAGACTGGAGCGGAGTTTCTGGAACGACTGGAGGGAGATGCCCGTGCAGCTTTCACCCAGGACCCGAGCGAGCGGGAGCTGGTGGATCTAGACCTCCGGAGGTTTCTTTTCTTCTTCCTGGGCCGCCTTCTGCTGGGGACGAAGGGGGATGGCATCCACTGCCGTTTCCTTAGGATCCTGGCGGACCTTGACAGAGTGGGGCACTACGCGTGGGGAGCGGCTCTGCTTGCCCATTTGATTGCTGATCTCTCCCACACTTCAGAGAGGGAGACGACAGTCAGTGGCTTCGCACCTTATCTCCAGGTACACAATTTATTTATGCATTTTACCGTAGTTAAATATGCAATTACTCGTGCTAATGATGTATGATGGATGCAGGTGTGGAGTTATTACTACTTCCCGATGGGGAGGGCCAGGCAGGGGAACAGGAGAGCCGTTCCTCTAGCGCGACAGTGGAGGCCGGTCGTGGTAGCGGCACCACACAGCTACCAGCTGGCGTCACTTCGTCGGGAGCTGAGCGAGTATCCCGAGGCCAAGGTATGATGCGTATGATTTTTTTATGTTTTTTTATGCATGTGACTGAATGGTAACTATCATGATGCATGTATGGTGATGCAGGTGGTGTGGAGGCCCTACCTGGGCATGGGCGACGCTGGCCAGCCTTGGGTTGTAGCGGGTCTTCCTCGTTTCAGGCGGGACGTGTGGGTCCATTGCCTGAACGAGATCGAGCTGCTTCGGCTGAGGCTGGTTATGAGGACGTTGGGGCTAGCCTAGGAGTGGGTTGATGTAGATGAGCCGGCCCGCATCGGGCGGAAGACCAAGGGGAAGGCGAAGATTGTGGACTGGCGTACGCGCTTCCCAGCACAGTACCAGGACTGGCAGCAGGGCGGGGCCCCAGTGGTGTCCCATGTACAGGACAGTACTGATTACCTGAGACGGTACCGGGCTTCGTACGGGGACCGCCTTTTCCTTGGTGGTATGGCAGGGGTAAGTGAAATGAAAATGCTTCACCCTTCGATATGTATATGCATGTGGCACTAACTTATGTGCAATGCAGGATGCTCGTGACAACATGATTGCCGACCTGCGGGCCCAGTTGGCAGACGCCAGGTGGCAGTTGGTGGCCATCCGACAGGAGTTGGAGATCCTGGTGAGTCTATGCAATGCATTTTTTTTGTGACCTGGATTTTTGATGCTTAGCCTTTGACTGACGTTTGCCCCATGTTTCAGCAGGACCACCAGACAGCGGCAGCCGGGATGGCTGGTGGAGCGGGTTCCAGTTCGCGGGGCCCTCCTCCGGAGGTTTCTGCCCTCCAGGAGCAGCTGGCGTATGCGGTGGCTCGCACTGAGGAGGCCGAGCATGACCGTGAGGCTCGAGTGAGTGCTTGCTTGGCCCTGACCCTCTTCTAGCTGCTTTCCTTCTATCACTGTTTTCTTACGGCGCATGCGTGCTTTGAAAGGTGGCCGAGATTCGGGAGGCCCTGGCCCGTGCTGTTCGTGCTGAGCAGGAGCGCGATGCCTGGGTGGCAGAGCGTGACGCCCGGATTGCGGAGCTAGAGGAGGAGCGGCGACGGGAGGCTGAGGAGCTTCCTCGTGACGTAGTGGATCTACGGATCGCCCTCGAGCTGTCGAGGAGAGAGGCGATGAGGGAGAGAGAGGAGAGGGAGAGGGATAGGGAGAGCGTGGAGAGAGAGAGGGAGAGGGATAGGGAGACCATAGAGAAAGAGAGGGAGTACAGGATGGCAGAGCGATATCAAGATTGGGACGAGAGGAGAGCTCTGGTGGCCCTGGTGTCGGAGCTCCGGCTGAGTCTTGGCACGGCGGAGGGGAGACTTCGGGAGAGTGAGGAGCGGTATCAGAGGGTGAAGGAACGCGGTGCGCGACTTCGTCAGTCCGGTTCCTTTTCTGTGGGTAGCTTTCTAGTTTCTTCGGCCGAGGAGCGTCGCCACACCTTGGAGGCTGGCATGGTGCCACCTGGGGAGGCGAGCACGGCTTCTCAGGGCTCGCAGAGGTCGCAGAGGCCCCCTAGGGATCCCCGTCAGAGGAGGGAGGAGAGAGATGACCAGGAGGGTGATGGTGAGAGTTAGAGAGTTGCCTGTACACTCCACCCTCCTTACTGCATGATGTACTTTCGGCTATTATATGAAATGAAAATGGCTTTCTTGTGTTGTGTGTACTTTTCTCTCTCCCACACTTTCTTCTTTGCACTGAGTTGTCCTTCGAGGCACGCTCCACGAGACCTTACCCTGAACAGCGGGTAACTACGCTTTGCACGGGGGGATTTTGTTTCCTTTCTCCCTTTTTTTTGGGCGTGTTCAGGCGTGAGGACGCGTCTTAATCCTTGAATTCAAATTTAAAGCGACGGGTGGCCTTTCTTCTCCCGTGCCTTACCCGCAAACGAGCCCGCCTTCCGCCGAAACTCGCTCGCCCGTCTTTGTCTTCTTCCCCTCGATCGATGGAGTTCGGCGGTCTGGACCACGGCGAAGGTGGAGAGGGACGCGGGACCCCTCGCCTGAGGAGGGACGCGCCAGAGCACGGAACAGCGTCCATGGAGGAGGAAGGGCCGCTTCGAGCCCCCGAGGGACCCGAGGGGCCCGATGTCGCGGAGGGAGGTGAACACGGTCTGGTAGGTCCTCCGATCTCTTCCTCCTTTGATCCATTTTGAGTTTTGAAGCGAGCCGCGAGAGGGGGGAAAGGGTTCGGCGAGTGTTGCACTCAAATGATGGACGCGTCCTAGACAGGGGACGCGTTCTTTGTTATGATGCGAGGCCCTTTTTTCTTGGTGCAGGACATGGCGAGGACCCTGGGCCTGGCCGATGAGTGGGCGAGTGCAGACGAGCCGAGCCGCGTCAGGAAGGAGAGTCACGGCAAGGCGAAGCTTGAAGATTGGCGCTACGTCTCCCTGGGCAGCAAGGGAGCGTATTGGTGCAGGATAGTGTCGACTTCCTGCGGCTGCAGAGAGAGAGTTATGCGGGGCTTCCCCAAGCCGGGGATACGCGCGACGTCGACGGGTCGCGTGCCCAATTAGCCGAGGTCAGGCGGCAGCTGGCCGCCACTCAACAGGAACTGTCGCTCTTGGTAAGCTAAGTGCTGCATTTTCTATTTTTAAATGTGGAGCTTAGCTGACGGCTGTTGTTTGTTCGTTCCAGCGTGCCCAGCAGACAGCGATGGTGGGAGTGACTGGCGGCGCATCTTCCAGTTCCTCGGCCCCTTTTCTCGAGATTGCCTCCCTTCGTGAGCAACTTGCTGGTGCGGTGGCTCGGGCTGCCCGGGCGGAAGAGGAGCGTGATGCCTGGGTGGCGACTGTAGCAGAGCTGTGACATCGCGGTGAGGAGAGACCTTCTCCTGACATCCTGGAGTTAAGGGTTCTTCTGCAGATGATGAGGAGAGAGGCAGAGAGAGAGAAAATCGAGAGAAGGTCCGAGTGACAGCGGGATCAGACCGAGAGGAGGGCCTTGGAGGCCCAAGTGAGGGAGCTCCAGCTGGGCCTTCAGGCCGTCGTGCAGAGGCTAGGAGGGATGGAGACGCGCTACGAGAGAGCGCGAGAGTTCGGGGAGTGACTGCGCCAGTCTGGTCGCTTTGCCGCTAGTGGGTTCTTTGCCACGCCAGGGGAGGAGCAGCGAGTCATTACTGTGGAGCCGGCGCCATGAGGCGAGGCGGGTGCTACTGCACGGGGATCCAGGAGGCTTCTGAGGGACCCTCACCTCAGGGGAGAGGAGAGGGACGCCTAGAGGGACGAGCATGAAGATAATGGCAAGAGTTGGCGAGCTAGTGGACCCGCCCCCTCTCTATGATTGTGATGTTTATGACAGCTTATGTAGAATTATGAATGGAGTGATTTGATTTTCTGCTGTTTGTTTGTTCTCTTGTGCGTTCCTTCTTCCCTACACTTCTTCTCCTTTGCACTGTTTCCATGTGATGGGTCTGTCGAGACGCCACCCCGAGCGGAGAATCGCGTCTTGTTGTGACCATTTTCCACGGGAATCTGCCGTCGAAGTCAATAATGACGGCCCTAGCCCCTTTTCCCGGATGTTGTGTCAAGTTTTGCGGACGTCCTCCAAAACATGATAGGGTATCCCTAGACAACATAGGGGGCTAGTCGTCATATTCTTCGTCCAATCAATCATCCTGTGCGAGCGGTGAAGTGACACACGGGACCGCATGGTAGGTGCCTCATCGCGAGGGCTATCATTAAAGACGATGGAGGCAATCTTGGCCTGCACTCCTTCCATTTCTATAAATTCTTGTCCCTTTTATCCTCCCAGGTATATCGAGAGCTAACTCGAGGAGCACAAGTTCTCACGGGAGAGGAGGAGTTCAAAATTCTGAGAGTTGGATGGAGGGCGAATCTTCCCACTCCTCGAAGAGAAGCAGGTCCAGTGGTAGTAGTTCCAGGAGGCTTTCGGACCTCGAAGGGCACTTCAGCGAAAGGGCCCAATCACAACTCGTAAGCCAAGTTTTCCTGCCCTTTTTTCCATTCTTTTTTTCTTCCTTTCTTTCTGACCAAACCTCCTCTCCACTCCCTGCATGCGTAGAGTGTGATGAAATCACAGATCTCATGGGAGTTGGTAGTGGTAGCATACCGAGGTCTCCCAGATTTTCAGAAGGCCAGGCTAGACGTGATGGGTTTTGGCACCTTTCTTCAGATCGAGCCGATCCAGCTCGACCTGGTCCTAATCCAAGCCTTGTGTGAGAGATGGGACCTAGTGAGTCGGGCATTCCTGATGCCCTGGGGGCACATGGTGCCCAGCTTGGAGGATGTGGTCCGGATCACAAGCCTGAAGGTGGAGGGCGAGGCAGTGACCGGGGTCACTTATGCGGATTACCGAGAAGGTGCCCAGAAGTTACTGGGTTTGGACCTAGATGGTCGGAAAAATAGGTCGGTAGCTAGGGCGTCCCTTATAGATGCATTAGGGCTCACCGACACTCGTCGTCGGGACGATGAATCCTCAGAAGAGTTCTTGGAAAGGATGGAGATAGGATGCCGTGCCGTGTACTGCACAGATTTCGGCAACTGGGAAAGATGCAACATAAATTTGAGGAGATTTCTCCTCTTCCTTTTGGGGAGATTGGTACTGAGCTTGAAAGGGGACGGTATCCAATGTCGCTTCCTGGAGCTGCTGTCAGACCTTGAAAGAGTAGGATACTATGCCTGGGGAGCTGCCATGCTGGCGCACTTGTTTGCAGGTCTGTTCCAAGAGGCGGACCGTGAGATGACTGTGAGTGGTTTTACACCATTCATCTAGGTATTTTTGGTTTTGCTTGTTTTTGTATTTTTTTTCTTGTTTTTGCAAGGTACTGATGACCTGTGCCGAGCAGCTGTGGAGCTATTATTACCTCCTCATGGGGAGAGCTCGGTATTGGCGACCCACGATGGTGCCGCTAGCCAGGCGGTGGGAACCCATCATGAGTGTGGCACCCCTAACCTACCAACTGATGGTGCTAAGGCGGGAGCTACAGGAGTTCCCTACAGCGATGGTAAACTGGAGACCCTACTCAGACATGGTCGATGCCGACCAGCCGTGGGTTCTAGCAAGTCGTGCCCGGTTCGGACGGGAACTGTGGATGCACTGCCTGAATGAAATCGAGCCGCTTCGGCTACGATTGGTTATGATGACTTTAGGACTGGCTCAGGAATGGGTGGATACGGCTGCGCCACCTCGTGTCGGGAGAAAGACGCGAGGACCGGTGACCTGCATTGACTGGCGCGTGCGGTTCCCTAAACAGTATGAAGACTGGCAACGGGGTGGCACGATTGTAGAATCACATGCGCGGGATAGCGAGGACTACTTGCGTCTATATAGGGCAAAGTACGTAGAGCGGCTCCAACCCCGGGGACTTGCGGAGGTAGGTTTCCCCTTTTTCTCTTTTCTTCTTTCTCCCTTTTTTTGGTTTTCTGGTGGAAATGCTGACTCGTATGGCTGCAGGATATCCGTGATACGATGATAGCGACTTTACGAACTCGCTTGGCAGAGATGGAGCAACGGTTGGGCGATGCCCGCGGAGCTACGAGTGCCTTGGTAGGTGTACAGTGCGTTCCTAATTAAAACCCCAGATTCCTGATGTTGGCTGCTAATTCACACGGTCGTAGCATGCCCAGATTGGCGCGGCTTCCCCAGCGATGGGAGTAGGTGGTGCCTCTTCCAACTTGTGGATTCCCACCTCAGAACTTGACTTGCTTCATGAGCAACTTGCTCACGCCACGCAGCGTGCTGCGGAGGCAGAAGGGATGCTCTGTATACAGGTAAAAGTTTCAGTGTTGAGTTCTCTTTGTTTACGCCTTATCGCGTATCTGAGATGGTACACTCGGTAGGAAAAGGAGACGGAAGAAACGCTTGCCCAAGCTGCGCAGAAGGAGGCTAGGATAGCAGAACTGGAGAGGGAACTGCGGCGTCATCCTGATGACGACTCCTCTAGGGATGCCGTGGAACTGAGGGTCACTCTCCAGTTGGAGAGGGAAGACCGCGAGAGAGAACGTGCAGAGAAAGAAAGAGACGCAGAGAGAGAAAGAGCCAACAAATTGACTGAAAGGGAGGAACGAAGGGCCATGGAGGCCCAACTATTCGAACTCTAAATCAGCCTTGGTCTTGCTGAACAGTGGCTGAGAGATGGTGAGGAGCGCTACCGAAGAGCACGAGAGTGTGGCTTTCGTGTTGGTAGCTTCTCTGCTGCTTCTGTGGATCAATGCCGGGGTGTGGGAATAGGAAGGGGAGTACAGAGCGGTAGGAGTACCGCTTTTCGTAGTTGGGTAGCACCTTTGCGAGCGTTTTGCCCGGAGAGTAGTGGGACGAGTAATGCAGAGAGAGAGGGCGAAACTTGATGTAATTTTTTTGGTTTTTTGGAATAAAATACAAGGTTCGGTTTGTTTGTTTTTCACCTTTGCTTCTGTTGCCTGAATCCCTGCACATATCACGGAAACAAACAAATCAGAATTTCTGTTCTGACTTGGCCCCTTGCTCAATAAGCAAATGGTCACTGTGACTGTCCTTGATAACTGGTCAAGGGGCCAAGCCTTTATTTAACGAAGGTAAGGGAAAGATGCGGTGATGATAAATGCGACAGGCAAGCATACGAATGCAAGCGGTATTAAAAGTGAGATGCTGCACGCAGATGCAATCATGCAAAATTGATCTGTTTTTTTTTATATTTGGCATTTTTTTGTTTAATTTTATCATAAAAAAGATTTTTTTGTTTGCAAATATGTACATTTTCTCTTTTCCATTTTTTGTTATTTTTATCATTTCAATTTTTTTCTTGCTAACGCCTGGCAAGCACCCAAATGGCACCTAACCTACGTGAGAACAGGGGTTTCTTACTAACCTCCCAGGTATCCTAAGTGCACATCTAGGTTGATTTGGGCCTCTAGACCCCTCGAATGATGATCTCGCCGGCTAAGACTTACCCTGATGACAATACCGTCATGCCATGCTTAGGCTCCCAGTCGCTTCCGACCACAGGGATTCACCCAAAAGATGTTTGAGGTAAATGATTTGCCCGACCCGGGTCTGTTTCCTCACAACTCTAGATGGTATATGATGGAACACCCTGGAACCCTAACGACCAACCGCGCGACGCTGACCCGAAATCAGACGCCGTCGCACCCATAGGTGACGCGCTTGCATTGGCCTAAGCCCGAGATTAAACAAGAAGACATCAAGGTGGTAAACAGGGGTCTTGACCAGCCAGAAACACGGAGACTCCTTCGCAGCGATAGCTTTTGCTTTTCAAAGTAGGCAACCAAATGTGTATATTAAAATAAGGTCGCAGACCCTGGGCAGTTTTCACCTTTCAGAAACTCCATCGAACCTTCATCTTTAGAGGAGAAGGAAGAGCGTGGGGGATAAACCTCCTGAGAGGATCGGCAAAACCGTTAACCCGTCGAGCGAATAAGGGTCCATTAACTCTTTCCTTTCGGACAACTTCGGACCAAATCTCGAGCATTTACATTCCACGGCCCCTTTTGTGGATTCAGACTTTTACTTTGAGGGGTTCCGTTTATCGCAACAGGCACGGTCACGACCAGGCTTTTCTCTTGATTTTGACTTTGTATTTCTTTTTGTGAGGGAGATATAGTCGTTTGACGTTTGTGGGCTCCCTTTTCGTATGCCTGCGGGGACACTGCCCTCTTCTCGTGCTCTGATCGATGCTCGAGGAAATGGATCCTACTCTTGCCTTTGGGGTTTGAGTTTCGGTTTCTCATGCTCAGCGTTTTAAGGGCACCGACTGTCTCATTTGGTCGAAGAGAAAAGAATAAAGATTACAGCTTCCGGAGATCTTCTGGGTGGGGCCCCACCGTAGGTGATGCTACCGACTTTTTTGAATAAAATACATAAGTGAGCACATGTTAGCTTCCTTCGAGCGAGCATAGGCCGACGTGGCCGGACAGGGATCTCCACGGTTCTGGCAAACCAAGACCCGGTGCCTACCAAGCCTTAATGGGCCCTATCCTAACATGAAGGTTAGATGCAGGGACTTAACTACATGGTGACTGCCAGGCATCGGCATTTTGAATTTTCCATATTTTTAGTGGTTTTTAATATTTCTTTATTTTTGATGTTTTTTATCTTTTCATCATTTTTTTTTTGTTTTGTGCTAAGGGTAGTATTTCTTAAGATAAAGCCCATTCCAAGGGTGGGATAACTCGGTCCCTTCGGCGTTGACTAGCTTGTAGGCGTTGCCAGGGTACACGGCTTGAATTACAAATGGTCCTTCCCAATTGGGTTGGAGCTTAGAACGCGACCCTCCAGGTTTGACAAAAATTCTTTTTACGACCATCTCACCGACTTTGAATTTTCTCTCAACGACTTTCTTTTGGTAAAAGCAAGCGAGTCTATTTTGATACACACCCGCGTGTTCGGCAGCGGCCAGCCGCTTCTCATCCAAGAGTTCCAACTGGACGAGGAGTGAATTACGACGATCGTCAAGGGGAAATTCCTCGTTAATTGAACCCTGAAGAAGGGATCAGAGTCTCGTACGGGACTACCGCTTCCATACCATAAGTAAGGGCAAACGGAGTTTGCCCAGTGGGGGTACGGATTGAAGTGCGATAGGCCCATAGGGCTTCGATAAGCTTTTCTGGCCAGTGTGAAAACTTACTAGACTCGCAGGTTTTTTTGATGATTTTGAGCAATGTTTTATTGGTGGCCTCCGCTTGGCCGTTACCTTGTGGGTAATAAGGCGATGAATGATGCAATGCAATTGCGTACCTTTTGCAGAGGTCCTGTAGGTCCTGAGAAATGAACTGTGGCCCATTGTCGGTGATGATCGTGCTTGGGACGCTGAATCTGGCGAGGATGTTCTTCATGATGAACTTACAGACTGTTGACGCCTTGATTTCTGCGTAAGCTTCAGCTTCGGCCCATTTGGTGAAGTATTCCGTCGCAGTAAGGATGAAAGATTTCTGCTTGGTGAGGGAATTGGGATCACCTAGGGGACTAATGATGTCGAATGCCCACATGGAGAAAGGCCACGGGGAGGATATTGGATGAAGTGAGGAAGATGGTGAATGGATTTTATCGGCGTGAAGTTGACACTTGACACACCTACGGACATAGACAGCACAATCCTCTTCCATAGTGGGCCAGTAAAAGCCTTGGCGAATGATCTTCTTGGCGAGCATCTGACTATTCACGTGGCCACCGCACACACCCGAGTGCATCTCCTCTATACATTTCCAAACCTCATCGTCACCAAGACATCTTAACAGAATACCAGTAAGGCTCCTCCTATAGAGTAGACCTCCAACCAATGTATATTTCTGAGCCACCCTTCTTATGGCTTTCTTGTCCTCTGTGGTGGCCCCTTCAGGATAAGACTGATCTTGGCAGTATTTGACGATTTCATAGAACCATGGTTTCTCTTCATCAGCCAGTTCTTCTTCAACCTCTGCCAACATGATCTCCCTCTTCTCAAGGATATCTTCCTGCAGGATCTTCCTTGCTATCCTGTCTTTGATATTTACGTAGGAAGCATCATTGATTGCAGGGGCGTGAAGTTTGTAGATGGAAATGGACTCAAACCATCTTCCTAGAGGGAACCTTATGGATGATGCCAACGAGGCGAGGGCATCGGCGAGAATATTCTGATGACGAGGGACATGAACAAAGATCAGTTTGGTGAACAGTTTGGCAAAGGCAACAGTGAGTTCTTGGTATGGCTTGAGTTTGGGATCGCGAGTGCGATATTTAGTGAGCACCTCGCGAAGGATGAGTTGACTAGCACCTACGACTCGCAACTCCGTGATACGAAAAGAATGGGCGAGTTCTAGGCCAGCTAGAAGAGCTTCATATTCGGCTATATTGTTGGTAACTGGAAATTTGAGCTGGTATGCCAATGGGAATGTGAGGCCTTCAGGCGATAGGAGGGCGACGCCGATTCCTCTCCCTTGAGAATTCAGAGCTCCATCAAAATATAGCGTCCGCATTGGCTCATCTGATTGGTTGACGGACATTAGTTCCTCATTTGGAAACTCTATTTGGACGGGATCGAACTTGGGAAGAGGATGGTGAGCGAGATGCTCAGCTATGGCATAGCCTTTAATCGCCTTTTGCTGGATGTAGGTGATGTCGAACTGAGAGAGAAAACTTTGCCAGCGTGCTAGCCTATCCGTAAGGACGGCTTTCTCTAGAAGGAATTTGATAGGATTCATTCGAGCAATCAAGTGGACCTCATGAGCCAAGAAGTAGTGCTTCAATTTCTACACTACCCAAACGAGGGCAGTATAGGTTTTCTCCATGACGGTGTACTTCTGCTCACAGGGATTGAGAAGTTTGGACAAGTAATAGGTTGCCCGTTCCTTGCCTTCTTCATCAGCTTGTGCGAGGACGGCTCCCACGGAGTCATCCAAGACTGAGACGTAAAGGATCAGAGGTTTTTCTGGTTTGGGTGGAATGAGAACGGGTGGACTAGCCAGATATTCCTTCAACCCTTCAAAAGCTTTCTGACATTTAGAATTCTAGTGGAATTCTACTCCTGGCTTGGTCAACTCGTAGAGAGGTCTACACCTTTGTGAATGTTGGGACACAAACCGACGAATAAACTGCAACCTCCCGATTAAACCTCGGACTTCCCTCAAATTCTTGGGAGGCGGCATATCCCTGATAGCCTTAGCTTTGTCGGGATCTATCTCGATCCCTCTTTACTCACAATGAACCCCAGCAATTTACCCGACGACACACCAAACACACACTTTTTCGGGTTTATTTTCAGTTGGAACTCCCTTGACCTCTGCAAGACCTTAGCCAAAACTTCTGGATGTTTCATCCTGGTCCTTGATTTCACCAATAAGTCATCCACATACACTTCCAAATATATGTGCATCATGTCATGAAATATGGCCATCATCGCTCTTTGGTAAGTAGCTCCAGCATTCTTTAATCCGAACGGCATGACCATGTAACAATATGTTCCCCAAGGGGTAGTGAATGACGTCTTTTCCTGATCCTCTTCTGCCAAACGAATTTGATTGTATCCTAAAAATCCATCCATGAATGAGAGGGTTTCATAACCTGCCGTGTTATCGATCAACACATCAATGTAAGGCAAGGGAAAATCATCCTTTGGACACGCGCGGTTAAGGTCCCGGAAGTCGATACAAATCCTGACTTTCCCATCTTTCTTTATGACCGGGACAATGTTCGCCACCCATTGAGGATAAAGGACGACTCTAATGAACCTGGCTTTGTGGAGCTTATCGACCTCTTCTTTCATTTTCAAAGCCATCTGAGGGTAGAAACGCCTTAACCTTTGTTTTACCGAGACGGTCCCTGGTTTTAGGGTTAAACGGTGTTCCACCAAGGTTTAATCTAGACCCGGCATATCCTCGTAGCTCCATGCAAACGTGTCCTTATATTCCTTGAGAACATCAATTAATGCCTTTTCTTCAGAGGGTGGTAGATTGTCACTTATGAGGATGATCCTAGGGTCTTCCTCAGTTCCCAAGTTGACTTCTTTGGTGGATTCTTCTACGGCGGTTGACGGCTCGTCGAATCTCCTCATTCCACTAGCATTTGCGCCAGCCGCATCCTCATATTCTTCACCCTCATCTTCAATGGGGCATTCTTCATCCGTGATCTCGTAGACTCCATACCCTTCATCAAATGCACAGTCGCCCTCACATTCTATTTCCGGTAGCTGGATGGGATTTTCTAACAACTGGGGGATGGCAAGAAGGGCCTGACACCTGGCGGCCAAATCCAGAAGGAATCGACGAGGGATCTGCCTACCCTTGGATTTCTTCCTAGGTACTACCCTTGGCCTATCATTCCTAGATTGACTGACAATATTTACAGAAGAAGAGGAAGACGAAGAGGATGGTGTAGAATGTACAGGAGAAGACCCCTCAGAGGAGGGGTAGAAAAGGTCGCTCATCGGACCTTGGACGGGTGGTCCGCAGGGCGGTACGCACCCGTGGGAGATGTAGGAGGTTTCCTCAACGAAGATGTGTTGTTGGGGAGTTTGAAAATTGACGTTTTTTTTTTCGTTTTCATTTTTAATGACAAAGCAGTGAAAAGAGATTGGAGGAGAGAGAAAAGTGGTTATGGGTAGAGGATTGTGAGGCTCATAGAGCAGATCATGGTTGAAGACCTGGCGCGGGTTGAGAAGCCCGCGTAGGTATGTAAGCTGAGAAGGGGATCTGGCAAGATCATCAGACAATTGTCTGGCCCAGGAAGAAGATATCAGCAAAGGCTGAGACGAGTGGATGGAGAAGATGGCGGCTAATGAGCCGTCGACGGCAATGTTGAGGACGGATGAAGATCCGTCGATGACAGGGTCCTTCTGGCGAGGACGAGGATAGTTTGGAACCTTGGCAAGAGTGGTAATATTCTCTGGTATTCGGAGATCAATGGCGGTCCTTCAAGCTGCGGAGACGAGAACATCCTTTCCAGTGCAACGGAAATGTCCCGTATGTCGAACCATTTGTTCCACTCGCATTCCGGATCTTTGATCTTGCCTCTTTTGGTGATCCTCAGATATTTTTCAGCTAAATATACAGCATGTGATCCCCCATATACTTCTCGTGGGTGATCTCCCATCTGAACAACAGGCCCTCTGTTGAAGTGGTTTGATAGAGTCCATGTGAGGGGCTTCCAATCCGCCTTGAACGGTCCTTTGAAGCCTAGGCCAAACATGCGGTTCGGCCTAATTTCCTTTGGCAGTTTGAGCCTACCCTGTAACTGTGCGCCCAGACCTTTACCCTGTTGGTAGCCGATGTTCCTCATAATCTCTCACCCTTTGGAGTGAAACGGGAGATATGATGTTGCGGTTGCCTTGACCGGCTCCTTTGGTGATAGTGGAACGTGAGATGAATCACGTACGTCCAGTAGTGACAATATGGGCCGATGAGATGGCCACACAGAGGGCAGAGAGGTGTTGATAGCATCCACTGTGTGAAGGACAGGAGTGCTGACCACTTTAATAATCCTCCCATTGTAAGGAAACTTCAGGCACTGATGGTTGGTGGAAGGCACAGCGTCCATGGCTTCGATGTAAGGGCGACCCAATATAGCCTTGAATGTAGGTTCCATATCGAGGACATGGAATTCCGTGGAAATTGACATGGGGCCTAGTTCTGCCTTAAGAATAATCATCCCCTGCGGCGGCCTTTTGCTATTGTCATAAGCCATGACCGTGATCGAGGAAAGTCTTATTTGTTCCTCGTTGACCCCACACAACTGAAGGGTGTCCATGAAGATCACATTTATGGACGCACCCGTGTCCACAAGACACGGGTTTATGGATATCCCATTAATTTTTATTGAAATGCACAATGCATATTTCCGAGCTTCCTTGGGAGCGAGCTCGTAGTTGTGGAACATGATGGCCGGTTGTGTGTCTGTTGGGGTCAGGACGGTCGAAATCTTCTCCACGGGGAGGTCTTCATTAACCATGACTTTTTGAAGATATTCCATCAAGGCCGCCTGGTGGGATGTGGATCTTTGAAGTAGCTCCAGGATGGAGATCCGAGCAGGCGTCTTGTCCAAGTGTTTCAATAGATCATACTGTGTTCCAGGGATAGCTCTTTCTGGTTGTTCTCCATCATCCTTCTCTGGCTGAGATTGCTCAGGATTCTGACTGTTGTGGGGGAAAACCCTGTGGAAAATCCTTCCACTCCGGAGCACCATTGCCTGCGGCTTTTGTACCTCTGTGGGGGTAGCAGTGGGTTTTAACAGGGATTTGAGGGGTAGTGGTGGAGGAATGGTTGATGAAGCAGGGGTGATGACGGGAGCAGGGATTCTGATGAGGGGTTTGTTAGGTGGAGGCATGGTGGAGGTAGAGGGGATATCACGCGGATTATGAAGGATAAGGGGTCTGGAAGGTGGAGGTGGAGACGAAGTAGAAGTGGGTAGGGCTTGAAGCGGGCAATGATTTTGAGGTGGGTGATGGGTAATGAGTGGTTTTGAAGGCATTAGTGGTGATATGGTGGAGAAAGACGGGGTTATGTATGGTTGACGGATGATAAGGGGTTTAGAAGGCGTAGGGGTAAATGTGGTAGAGGTGGATGGTAAAGTGGGGGAGTGAGAGAAGATGAGAGGGTGTGAAGGCGTAGTGGAGAGTGTCGGTTGATAGGAGATCGGGTGCGGATGAGAGGGCGTAATGGTAGTGGAAATGGTGAAGGTGATACTGACGCGGGTTGATGAGAGAGAGGTGCTACCCGGGCAAGGCAAGGGTGTTGCGTGATGATAGGATTGGCGGTAGAAAGAATGAGGTACTTTCCGGGTGCCACACTGCTCTCTCCCGACTTCCGGGAAGGAGGAGATGGGGTTAACCTGATGATTGGGCTGTTGGTGCTCCGGTAATGGATTCTGGATTATGCCCATGTTGGGCTGTTGTTGTGGGGCCTGCTGAGGCTGCTGTTGTTGTTGTGGTTGCTCTGCTGCTTGTTGTAACTGTTGCTGTTGTAACTGCTGCTGTGGCCTATGAGGAGGTCTCCTAGCCTTGAGAGCGGCGACGTATCGTCTCATTTCATCCCAATCTATTTGATGTTCATCATTCATATCGTGGATGTAATCTTTGAAATGGAAGCAGTAATCTACTGTGTGTCCTGGCTGCCTGTGGTAGACGCAGTATTTGGAGGTATCAACATTCGGGGGCCACACGGGCCTTTCTCTGGGTAGGGCGAGTTGGTTTGATGCCATGAGGGCATTAAAAATGTCTGCTAAGGTTTCTGGCAATGGTGGATAGTAGGCTCTCTTGGGACCGACCGGCCTCCTTTGTTGCTGTTGGGGACCATAGTTCCCCGGGGGTGGAACTTGGTTGTACTGAAGCGGTGGTTGTTGTTGCTGAGGTTGTGGTTGTTGTTGCTGGGGTTGACGTAATGGAGGCATATTATCCTGGGGTGGATTATTTTGGGGTGGAGGACGAAGAGGGAAAGGACCTGGTTGGAGGGGAAGTCGGGGCATTTGTGGAGGCCTTGGGTTGACTGCATAGTTGGCATTGTTGACCGCACCCACTTGCTCATTTGTCACGACCCCTTCTGTGGCTCCGCCCGGGACACCAGCGCCTGTCTTTCTGACCACTTTGGGCTTCGGCGACTCAAACATGTTCATAATGGGGGAGTCTTTTAACTGGGTTTGGATGTACCGGGCCCTTTCATAGAGTTCCTCCATTGTAGTAAGTTTATTCATGGCCAGGACGTGTCTGAACTGTGGGGTTGCATTAGACACAATCATCTTCACTTGTTCGGGCTCGGAGAGGGTATCCCTTATTCTTTCTGCCAGAGACCTCCATCTATCAGCATAGCGGACAAAATCCTCATCGGGCTTCATCTTTTCGGCCACTAGGTCGGTAATGGAGAGTGAGGGACCGACCCTATCCCTATATTTCTGCAAGAACCTTCTCTGGACTATTTCAAAATTCTCGGCCTCGCGGGGCTCCAAGGAATAGAACCACTCAAGCGCGGGACCATCCAATGATCTCCGAAAGAGGTATGCCAGGGACCTCTGATCGTTTTGCCAATAGGAGGACTCATACATGAAATCCTTGAGGTGAATGAAGGGTTGCCGGTACCATTGTATCTGCGGTACGTGGGCATTTCGGAGGGAGGAAGATGAATGACGGGAAGGATTGGCAAAGCAACCTCCGGGGTGGCTTTCACGTCCACCATTCTTCTCAGATTTTGAAACTGCTCGTCCATGCGATTGAACCTATTGAGGAGCGATTGGGCGAGCTCCTCTGGAGGTGAAGGTGGCACTTGCCACTGGGGGAGAAACTGTCTCCCGGAGACTTGAGGGGGGAACCCCGAATGAGAGGGAGCTGTCGGACCGCCGACAGTTGGCCCTGGCTGAAGCGGTATGTGGGGAACAACGGGAGTTTGAGATTGTGACGGGAACTGGAATGAGGGTGGTTGTTGGCTCGCTTGTCCTTGAAGCGAGGGAGACTGGATGGCTTGCGCCAATGAAGGAGATGGAATGGCCTGCACGGACTCTTGGAGAGGTGCGATGGCCGGAGTTGATTCCTGGGCCGTGGGGGAAACAGATTTCCCCTTCAGAATGGCCTGGAAGGCTCGGAGCTGTTCAGAGGTAAGCTCCGTGTTGGCGAGGACGCCCAGTAAGGAAGAGATATCCTGTGGTGGGGACGTGTCCCCGGCAATAACCTGCACCTCATGCGAGGGCTCATGAGAAGGACCCGAGTCCATAGCATAGACTCGCGGGTCGGCTGACAAACCACGACTAGGGTGGTTCTCCTCAAAAGACTCGTGAGCCATGCTCACAGTTTTCCCAGAACGCAAAAACATACACTAGCAAGCAGGTAGCAGAGATTATCAAACAAGTGGATGCCTTTACGCCTTTTTTGTGTTTTGATTTTGATGATTTTTTTTTTGTTTTTAGCAAGATCCGAAGTTCACACAAAATAGGGACCCTAGTTTATTTTTGTTTCACCGCCGTGTCAGCTAGGGTCTCTCGTCTCACCACGAATGGATGACTAACTCCGGGGAACTTCAATGGTACAACCAGCCCAGTGAACGAAGAGGAGATTCTTCGATGTCGGGGACTTACGGAGGTCCCAGTGGAGGAGATTCTAGTCCGTTGAGAGGAATTCTCAAACGGAGAATCCTTCCTTCACCGGAAAAGGGTGATCCTTAGAAAAAATGAAAAAAGGATATAAAAGAGGGATGGATGTATGCAATGGAATGCTGACAGAGATATAGAGTAAGAAAATAACTGAAATAACAAACACCCAACCAATCACAACTGACAGTGCTGCCGTGAGCACAACGGGGGCGCGCGAGGGCGCCAAGGTGGAGAGGCACGGACGGTGCCGAACTTGCAAGGGTAGCCAAAAGGAAGCAGTAGATGTCCCACCGTGATCGCCAATCTGTGAGCGACGTCACGCGGTTCGGGGAGCGAAGAGAAGACGCGGAGCGCGTGGGCTCCTCTTTTGTTTGCTGCAACACAGAAATAAGAGAAGAGAGAAGGGGCCACCACGGGAGATTGCTCCGGCGGGGCGAGCGGGACAAATGTAATATAGCAAGATATGGGGGTTAAACGGCCATAGCAGGAAGTGACTCGCCGCGACCTCGGGGGGACGGGAATGGTGCAGAAATTAAATGCCAAGAATTGAAACGGCCATTGGGGAAGTGACTCGCTGCGGCCTCGAGAATATGAGCAGATAAGAAGATAACAAAATATAAAGAGAATATAAAGAGCGGGAATTTAAACGGCCATTGGGGAAGTGACTCGCCGCGGCCTCGAGAATATGAATAGATAAGAATATAACAGAATATAAAGAGAATATAAGAGCGGGAATTTAAACGGCCATTGGGGAAGTGACTCGCCGCGGCCTCGAGAACATGAATAGATAAGAATATAACATATAAGAACGGAATTTAAACGGCCATTGGGGAAGTGACTCGCCGCAGCCTCGAGAACAGGAATAGATAAGAATATAACATATAAGAACGGGAATTTAAACGGCCATTGGGGAAGTGACTCGCCGCGGCCTCGAGAACAAGATGTGATCGCCAGGGGCCAAAAGACCCCAAAATAAAGAATGTGACCGCGCCTACCTCAAGAGCGGGAGATGGCGGGTTGCTTCTTCCTCCCCCTTCGGCCGGCCGACGGAGAGGGCTTTCCTTGGTTACCCTTGCAAAATAGTAGACAATAAACGAACGGAATTAGAAAATGACAGTGTAGTAACAATTCCTTGCAATAAAAGTAATGAGATCGTGACCTGACACACACCTGGTTGGTGTGGTTTTAAACCCCTCTCGGACTCGAGTAGGAGGAAAATGCGATGATGAATGCAAGAAGTATGCAAGAGACGGCGCCCTTATGTAGGGAGATAGAGGATGCAGTATGATGAATGTAAAGAACTATGGAGAAAAAGGGGAAGAAAAGGCTTATTGGAGGAGCCGAGGGTGAGATCCGGCGGAGCTCCGGCAGCGTAGGGACGACGTGGAAGCGCGGTGGATGAAGACGACCTTCCTCTCGCGAACGTGGGCACCCGAGACGCCGGCAGAACTTCTACCTACAAAAGACCCCACGGGTTAGAAATGACTCCGTAGCCTCTGGGCTCCGGCAGCCTATCGGATCTCTTAGAAGCTCTCCTAGAACTGAGGGGGGTGGGCCTCTATTTATAGGGCTCCGGAGGGTGGAGGCGTCCAGGACTCTGGACACCTCCATCAGGGCCGAACTAATATTTTATTCTATTTTTATTTATTTTTTCAAAATATTTTTGTGGAGGCGTCCAGCGCCCCGGACGCCTCCAACAGGTCCACCGAACCCCACCGACGGCCGCACGCGGTTTGGCACAACGCGTGGTTTTGTGAGCGGCGCCTCGTGATTCAGAAATGGGCGCGTCCAGCTGGCTGGACGTCTCCATAATTTGGATTTTTTCACACACGACAAACCGTCGTTTGGTGGGCGGCGCCCGTGAGAGAGTTGATGGAGTCATCCAGGGGCCTGGACGCCTCTATAAATATATTATTTTTATTTTTTGTTTTGTTTTTATGCCAAAGCTGGCATTATATATTTTTTATTTTTGTTTTAATGGAGGCGACCAGGAGCCTGGACGCCTCCATAAATTATTATTATTTTTTTTTTGTCTTTTTATGCGAAAGCTGGCATTATATATTTTTTTTATTTTTGTTTTCATGGAGGCGTCCAGGAGCCTGGACGCCTCCATAAATTATTATTATTTGTATGTGTTTTTTGGCGTTTTGTATATATTAAAGTAATGGGGGCGTCCAGGGTCCTGGACGCCTCCATGAAGACCCCCCGGGTCCCCTAAAAAAAGCTTCGGCAGCCGCCCGCCAGACCATCTTCCTGGTTCTGGAACCTTCCAGTACGTCCGATTGGTGTTGATGCCGTCCGAATGCCGCAACAAGATGGTTCCGGATGCCGAAAAAGGCAGAAGAATACCCAAGAAAAGGAAGCACTCAAGTGATTCAAAATGCGTAAGCCGTCGCGGGGCGTCGTATAGTAATATGAGACTTTCTCAGGAGACGCCAGGAATGGCGTGTCTACAGCGTCCAGGGGCCTGGACGCCCCTACGTTTTTATTTTTCGTTTTGAAATTTTTATTTTTTTTTTGGAGCGTCCGGGGTCCTAGACGCCCCTAATGTTTTATTTTTTAATTTTTTTTTAGTTTTGTTTTGGGGGCGTCCAGGCGCCTGGACGCCCCTAAATTTTTTGAATTTTGAAAAAAAATAAAAAACGTGGGGGCGTCCAGGCGCTTGGACGCCCCAAAGAAGGTGGATTCTATATATATGGGGGGCCTCCCCCCCCCCCCCTTGCTCATTTACTGTTCATTCAGACGACCCAGTCAAACCAGACGACCCATTCTTAGTCCCAATGGAGCAAGGAGGCCCGAGCCAGGGTGGAGAGAAGCGGAAACGACGGGCTCGTCGTCCGAGGAGGCTGAGGGATGATGTCGAGGAGGCTGCTGCGGCGGAGGAGATTGCCGTGGAGGAGGAGGCTCCTCCTTTGGCCGTAGAGGCTACAGTAGATGCTGGCGACGCGGGAGTGGACGATCACGACCCGGTAAGCCCTTCGGAACTTCAACCTGTTGGTTTAATAGGCTGGATAGGCGGACGAGAGGCCGTGTGGTGAGGGTCGGTGAGTAAGGGAAGGAGGCGTCCAGGGGCCTGGACGCCTCCACATTTTCTTTTTTTTCTTTTTATTTATTTATTTATTCACGTAAATAATAAAATAGGATTAAAAATAAGGAGGCGTCCAGGACATAGGATGCCTCCATGATAATATATATATATTATTATTTATTTTGTTTTTGTTTTTGGGTTTTTATAAAAATAAAATAAAGAAAATAAAGAGGAGGCGTCCAAGGGGTTGGACGCCTCTAAGAAAACATAAATATTTTTTTATTTTTTAAAAAAAAATAAAAGAAAAAATAAAATAAATAAGTAGCATATACAGTGTTATTGTTTGTTACTATCCATGCTGCTGATGTGTTGCCCTGTTGGTTTTGTGGTGTGCAGGGCGTGATGAAGGGCCGGATCAGCTGGTCTCTAGTGGTGGTAGCGTACCGTGGGCTGCCAGACTTCCAGAGGGCGCGTGTGGACGCCATGGGCTTTGGAGCCTTCCTCAGGATCGAGCCCTTCCGGCTCGACCTTCCTCTTATCCAGGCATTGAGGGAGCGGTGGCATGCGCCGAGTCGGGCGTTTCTGATGCCCTGGGGGCACATGGTGCCGACGCTTGAAGACGTAGCTCGGATCACCGGGCTACGAGTTGACGGAGAGGCGGTGAGCGGGGTCACCTACCCCGACTACCGAGAGAGTGCCCTGGACCTGCTGTGGTTAGAGACGAGCGTGACTGATAGAGACAGCAGGGTAGTCGGCCGAGTGGAGATCATGGAGGCGCTCGGATTCGGTGACCCGCGCCAGCGGGTTAGCGAGACTGGAGCGGAGTTTCTGGCGCGACTGGAGGGAGATGCCCCTGCAGCTTTCACCCAGGACCCGAGCGAGCGGGAGCTGGTGGATCTAGACCTCTGGAGGTTCCTCTTCTTCTTCCTGGGCCGCCTTCTGCTGGGGACGAAGGGGGATGGCATCCACTGCCGCTTCCTCGGGATCCTGGCGGACCTTGACAGAGTGAGGCACTACGCGTGGGGAGCGACTCTGCTTGCCCATTTGATTGCTGATCTCTCCCAGACTTCAGAGAGGGAGACGACAGTCAGCGGCTTCGCACCTTTTCTCCAGGTACACAATTTATTTATGCATTTTACCGTAGTTAAATATGCAATCACTCGTGCTAATGATGTATGATGGATGCAGGTGTGGAGTTATTTCTACTTCCCGATGGGGAGGGCCAGGCAGGGGAACAGGAGAGCCGTTCCTCTAGCGGGACAGTGGAGGCCGGTCGTGGTAGCGGCACCACACAGCTACCAGCTGGCGTCACTTCGTCGGGAGCTGAGCGAGTATCCCGAGGCCATGGTATGATGCGTATGATTTTTTTGTGTTTTTATGCATGTGACTGAATGGTAACTAACATGATGTATGTATGGTGATGCAGGTGGTGTGGAGACCCTACCTGGGCATGGGCGACGCTGGCCAGCCTTGGGTTGTAGCGGGTCTTCCTCGTTTCGGGCGGGACGTGTGGGTCCATTACATGAACGAGATCGAGCCGCTTCGGCTGAGGCTGGTTATGAGGACGTTGGGGCTAGCCCAGGAGTGGGTTGATGTAGATGAGCCGGCCCGCATCGGGCGGAAGACCAAGGGGAAGGTGAAGATTGTGGACTGGCGTACGCGCTTCCTGGCACAGTACCAGGACTGGCAGTAGGGCGGGGTCCCAGTGGTGTCCCATGTACAGGATAGTACTGATTACCTGAGACGGTACCGGGCTACGTACGGGGACCGCCTCTTCCTTGGTGGTATGGCAGGGGTAGGTGAAATGAAAATGCTTCACCCTTCTATATGTATATCCTTGTGGCACTAACTTATGTGTAATGCAGGATGCTCATGACAACATGATCGCCGAGCTGAGGACCCAGTTGGCGGACGCCAGGCGGCAGTTGGTGGCCATCCGACAGGAGTTGGAGATCCTGGTGAGTCTATGCAATGCATTTCTTGTGACCTGGATTTCGATGCTTAGCCCCTGACTGTCGTTTGCCCCGTGTTTCAGCGGGCCCACCAGGCAGCAGCAGCCGGGACGGCTGGTGGAGCGGGTTCCAGTTCGTGGGGCCCTCCTCCGAAGATTTCTGCGCTTCAGGAGCAGTTGGCCTACGCGGTGGCTCGGGCCGAGGAGGCCGAGCGTGACCGCGAGGCTCGAGTGAGTGCCTACTTGGCCCTGACCCTCTTTCTAGCTGCTTTCCTTCTATCACTGCTCTCTCATGGTGTATGCGTGCTTCGACAGGTGGCCGAGATTCGAGAGGCCCTGGCCCGTGCTGTTCGTGCCGAGCAGGAGCGCGATGCTCGGGTGCCGGAGAGTGACGTCCGGATTGTGGAGCTGGAGGAGGAACGTCGACGGGAGGCTGAGGAGCTCCCTCGTGACGTGTTGGATTTGCGGATCGCCCTCAAACTGTCGAGGAGGGAGGCGACGTGGGAGAGAGAGGAGAGGGAGAGGGAGAGAGAGGACAGAGAGAGAGAGAGAGAGGACAGGAGGGCGGAGCGACTATGAGACTGAGACGAGAGGAGGGCTCTGGAGGCCCAGCTGATGGAGCTCCGATTGAGTCTCGGCACGGCGGAGGGGAGGCTTCGAGAGAGCGAGGAGCGGTACCAGAGGGCGAAGGAACGCGGGGCGCGACTTCGTCAGTCTGGTTCTTTTTCCATGGGCAGCTATCTAGTTTCTTCGGCAAGGAGCATCGTCGTGCCTTCGAGGCTGGGGTGCCACCGCAGGGCGAGGCGAGCACGGCTTCTCAGGGTTCGCAGAGGTCGCAGAGGCCCCCTAGGGATCCCCATCAGAGGGGGGAGGAGAGAGATGACCAGGAGGGTGATGGTGAGAGTTAGAGAGTTGCTTGTACACTCCACCCTCCTTACTGCATGATGTACTTTCAACTATTATATGAAATGAAATTGTTTCATTGTGTTGTGTGTACTTTTCTCTCTCCCACACTTTCTTCTTTGCACTGAGTTATTTCGAGGCATGCCTTACGAGACTTTGCCCTGAACAGCGGGGAACTGTGCTTTGCACGGGGGGATTCTGTTTCCTTTCTCCCTTTTTGGGCGCGTCCAGGCGCGAGGACGCGTCTTAAGCCTTGAATTCAAATTTAAAGCGCCGGGTGGCCTTTCTTCTTCCGTGCCTTACCCGCAAACGAGCCTGCCTTCCGCCGAAACTCGCTTGCCTGTCTTTGTCTTCTTCCCCTCGATCGATGGAGTTCGACGGTCTGGACCACGGCGAAGGTGGAGAGGGACGCGGGACCCCTCGCCCAGGGAGGGACGTGCCAGAGCACGGAACGGCGTCTATGGAGGAGGAAGGGCCGCTTCGGGCCCCCAAGGGACCCGAGGGGCCCGATGTCGCGGAGGGAGGTGAACACGGTCTGGTAGGTCTCTCTTCCTCTTTTGATCCACTTTGAGTTTTAAAGCGAGCCGCGCGAGGGGGGAAAGGGTTCGGCGAGTGTTGCACTCAAATGACGGACGCGTCCTAGACAGGGGATGCGTTCTTTGTTATGATGCGAGGTCCTTCTTTCTTGGTGCAGGACATGGCGAGGACCCTGGGCCAGGCCGATGAGTGGGCGAGTGCAGACGAGCCGAGCCGCGTCAGGAAGGAGAGTCGCGGCAAGGCGAAGCTTGAAGATTGGTGCATACGTCTCCCTGGGCAGCAAGGGAGCGTACTGGTGCAGGATAGTGTCGACTACCTACGGCGGCAGAGAGAGAGTTATGCGGGGCTTCCCTAAGTCGGGGATACGCGCGACGTCGACGGGTCGCGTGCCCAATTAGCCAAGGTCAGGCGGCAGCTGGCCGCCACTCAACAGGAACTATCGCTCTTGGTAAGCTAAGTGCTGCATTTTCTATTTTTAAATGTGTAGCTTAGATGACGGATGTTGTTTGTTCGTTCCAGCGTGCCCAGCAGACAGCGATGGTGGGAGTGACTGGCGGCGCATCTTCTAGTTCCTCGGCCCCTTTTCTCGAGATTGCCTCCCTTCGGGAGCAACTTGCTGGTGCGGTGGCTCGGGCTGCCCGAGCGGAAGAGGAGCGTGATGCCTGGGTGGCGACTGTAGCAGAGCTGTGACATCGCGGTGAGGAGAGACCTTCTCCAGACATCCTGGAGTTAAGAGTTCTTCTGCAGATGATGAGGAGAGAGGCAGAGAGAGAGAAAGCTGAGAGAAGGTCTGAGCGACAGCGGGATCAGACCGAGAGGAGAGCCTTGGAGGCCCAAGTGAGGGAGCTCCAGCTGGGCCTTCAGGCCGTCGTGCAGAGGCTAGGAGTGATGGAGACGCGCTACGAGAGAGCGCGAGAGTTTGGGGAGCGACTGCATTAGTCTGGTCGCTTTGCCGCTAGTGGCTTCTTTGCCACGCCAGGGGAGGAGCAACGAGTCATTGCTGTGGAGCCGGTGCCACGAGGGGAGGCGGGTGCTACTGCACGGGGATCCCGGAGGCTTCTGAGGGACCCTCACCTCAGGGGAGAGGAGAGGGACGCCTAGAGGGACGAGCATGAAAATAATGGCAAGAGTTGGTGAGCTAGTGGACCCGCCACCTCTCTATGATTGTAGTGTTTATGACAGCTTATGTAGAATTATGAATGGAGTGATTTAATTTTTTGCTGCTTGTTTGTTCTCTTGCGCGTTCCTTCTTCCCTACACTTCTTCTCCTTTGCAATGTTCCCATGTGATAGGTCTGCCGAGACTCCACCCCAAGCGGAGAATCGCGTCTTGTTGTGACCATTTTTCACGGGAATCTGCCGTCGAAGTCAATAATGACGGCCCTAGTCCCTTTTCCCGGATGTTGTGTCAAGTTTTGTGGATGTCCTCCAAAACATGATAGGGTATCCCTGACAACATAGGGGGCTAGTCGTCATATCTTCGTCCAATCAATCACCCTGTGCGAGCGGTGAAGTGACACACGGGACCGCATGGTAGGTGCCTCATCGCGAGGGCTATCATTAAAGGTGATGGAGGCAATCTTGGCCTGCACTCCTTCCATTTCTATAAATTCTTATCCCTTTTATCCTCCCAGGTATATCGAGAGCTAACTCGAGGAGCCCAAGTTCTCACGGGAGAGGAGGAGTTCAAAATTCCGAGAGTTGGATGGAGGGCGAATCTTCCCACTCCTCGAAGAGAAGCAGGTCCAGTGGTAGTAGTTACAGGAGGCTTTCGGACCTCGAAGGGTACTTCAGTGAAAGGGCCCAATTACAACTTGTAAGCTGAGCTTTCCTACCCTTTTCTCATTCTTTCTTCTTCCTTTCTTTCTGACCAAACCTCCTCTCCATTCCCTGCATGCGTAGAGTGTGATGAAATCACAGATTTCATGGGAGTTAGCAGTGGCCGCATACAGGGGTCTCCCGAACTTTCAGAAGGCCAGGCTAGATGTGATGGGATTTGGCAACTTTCTTCAGATCGAGCCGCTCGAGCTCGACCTGGTTCTGATCCAAGCCTTGTGTGAGAGATGGGACCCAGTGAGTCGGGCATTCCTGATACCCTGGGGGCACATGGTGCCCAGCTTGGAGGATGTGGTCCGGATCACAAGCCTGAAGGTGGAGGGCGAGGCAGTGACCGGGATCACTTATGCGGATTACCGAGAAGGTGCTCAGAAGCTACTGGGTTTGGACCTAGATGGTCGGAAAAATAGGTCGGTGGCTAGGGCGTACCTCATGGATGCATTAGGGCTCACCGACACTCATCGGCGGGATGATGAATCCTTAGAAGAGTTCATGGAAAGGATGGAAATAGGATGCCATGCCGTGTACTGCACAGATTTCGGCAACTGGGAAAGATGCAACATAGATTTGAGGAGATTTCTCCTCTTCCTTTTGGGGAGATTGGTACTGAGCTCGAAAGGGGACGGTATCCAATGTCCCTTCCTGGAGCTGCTATCAGACCTTGAAAGAGTAGGGTACTATGCCTGGGGACCTGCCATGCTGGCACACTTGTTTGCAGGCCTGTTCCAAGAAGCGGATCGAGAGATGGCTGTGAGTGGTTTCACACCATTCATCCAGGTATTTTTGGTTTTGCTTATTTTACATTTTTTTTCTTGTTTTTGCAAGGTACTGATGACCTGCGCCGAGCAGCTGTGGAGATATTATTACCTCCCCATGGGGAGAGCTCGACATTGGCGACCCGCGATGGTGCCGCTAGCCAGGCGGTGGGAACCCATCATGAGTGCGGCACCTGTTGTGTCTCTGAGGTCATTTGAGTCATTTTGTGGTCTCTTGGGTCATTCGACATCATTCTATAGTCATATGAGTTCTGTGGTATTCTTGGTTTTGATAATGGCTTAACACTATTAGTCATTGTTGTTTATCACTCTCCATGTATTTGGTTTCATGATGCCCATTCACAACTTGCATTATATGTTCTCACATTGCATTAATACCAAGGAACATGTGGTTCTTGAATGCTCACATCAATCTTGAAACTTCGGGTTACTTGATGATCATCCATTCGTTTAAATTCATTATCATATGAACTTGCTCTTTTGATATGGATGGTTAATTTGGGAATGAGCTGGTTAATTTGGGAATGAGCTTTTCTATCCTTCTTGTTATTGAAATTCCATGAGTGTGTTTCATGGATATTTTACTTGGGGTGGTTAAGCTCTTATTTCTTGATCTTTAGCTCAAAACACTTGTGATTCAAAGTGTTCACATATAACTAATTCATGAGATTTCATATGTGTATTTCATACATTTATTATATGGATTATTGAGTTATAGTTCTAATCCTTTTTATATGATTTTGCAGGCCAAAACACTCAATATATATTCCCCAAGATCAAAGGAGTTTGATGCCACAGAGTTCGGAAAGGTTACAATGACATTTGGGGCTGAATTGTGTTAATCTGGAATTTACTGTAGCTTTAGGTCGACCGGCGGCACTGTAGCTAGGTCGACCGAAATTCCCAGAACCAAAAGGTTCGGGGTCTGTGACATTTCGGTCGACCGCCCCATGAATTCCGATCGACCGGTTTTGCCAGAGCCGAAAAGTTCTGGCTGCAGCAGGTTCCGGTCGACCGGCCCATGAATTCTGGTCGACCGCCAGCCCCGATGCAGCCTTGTTTGACTTCGAAATCAACCTCGTGGCTAGCCCCTTTCCATGGATTTGTTTAATCAAACCTTACCTAACTTCCCATGATTTGTGGATCTGGTCTGGAGGGTGTCCAAGGACCATTCCAAGGGTTATAAAACCAACATGAGAGGGTTAGAAACCCTAGTTGATGGAGTTGATGAAGTGAATCAAGGGAGGCCATTTCGAGAGCACTGTAGCACCTCCGTGAACAGTGTTTCGGGCAGGAGTTCTTCATCCTTCCAAGGTGATTCAAGGTGAGATCTGAAGCCAAGAAACCTCAAATCAAGCAAGAAGCATTCAATGCTTGCAAAGGTGATCAAAGCTACATCCATACACCTCTTCATCAACTCAAGGAGATTCAAAGAAGATCAAAGCTACATCCAATATCCTCTCCATCAACTCAAGGTGAATCAAGCTCATATCTCAATCCAGCAACCTCTAAGGAAGAGTAGAAGAAAGTAAGGCTAACAAGGGAAATCAAAGGAGGCTGCAAGGGTGTGTTCAAGGAAGAGGAGTTCGAGTTACTGTTCACATGAACAGTACTCCGTGAAGAACATCTTCATCCAATCCAAGGTATTCAAAGTTCATATCAAAGCAATCATCTTCCAAGATCTGTGAAGAAGGAAGCAAGGATCAAGGTAGCATCTATTCACTTCTTCATCCATTCAAAGAGATCAAAAAGAAGATCAAAAGAGGAGGATTGGAAGAACAGTTACTGTTCACATGAACAGTACTCCGTGAAGAACATTCATCCATTCAAGGGTGAATCAAGAAGATTGATTTGCAAGAAGAAGAGATCCCTGTTGCTGATCAACAAATCATCTCTATTCAAGGGCCAATTCCTTCTTACTCAATCTCTTGTTTTAGTTCCTTCACATTTGTTTTACTTTCAATATTGTTAAACATTGAAGTCGTGATTCGTTCCTACCGGTGGTTAGTAGGAAGGTAATTGGAGGGTGTTCTAATTTGCGGTTGACGTCCCTACCAGGTGGTTAGTAGGAAGGCAATCGGGAGTTCTCCGATCTGCGGTATAGCCGTCCCTGCCGGCTTTGTGTGTAGGAAGACAGAAAGAGGGTTTTCTCTATTCTGTGGTTTGGGGCGTGTCCCCAGGTCAAGCTGTGAGTCAGCAAGGAAGCCTCACCGGGTTTTGGTGAGGGGTGGACGTAGGTTGCAGGGTTGCAACCGAACCACCTTAAAAATCCCTGTGTTGTGGGTTGTTTATCGTGTGTGATTGATCTATATCTTCTAACCCCATTCACAGGTTCGTGTGCTTTACATACTTGGTTAGATTGTTCACACACATATGCACTTTGAGTGATCATCATAGCACACACACACACAAGCACGGTTGTTGCAAGCTATTGCATGTTTTAGTGTTATGCTTTATGATCCCTGCACTACAAGGCTTATTTCTTTCAAGATCACAAATGTGCTTAAAGAAGTGTGGACGTTTCATAGCTTGTAATTCAAGTCTTTTCATTTGAGTCACAATACTTAATTCCGCTGTGCATTGTGTCTAAGTGATTCATTCACTTTATAAGAGTGGTTTAAGCTTCCGCCAGCTAAGAGTTTTTAAATAGGCTAAAACTTGTGAAAGGATCTATTCAACCCCCCCTTCTAGATCCGTTTACACCTCACGGGACCCAACAAGTGGTATCAGAGCGAGGCT
Organism: Amorphophallus konjac; assembly: GCA_022559845.1. Lineage (NCBI taxonomy): Eukaryota > Viridiplantae > Streptophyta > Magnoliopsida > Alismatales > Araceae > Amorphophallus > Amorphophallus konjac. The sequence continues at coordinate 254,819,919 of CM040120.1, forward strand.
CTGTCATTCCCAGATCCAACGATCTGCAGGGAAAGATCCCGATGTTTTTTATTTAGATGGATTCACATGCTACACTTGCTTCGATGGTTTCTCCACCCATTTATGATGGTTCAGATTTTTCTACATGGGTTGGAAGAATGTTCATTTATGTTAGCTCCATAGATCCACAATTGTGGACTCTTATATACAATGGTCCTCATGAGCTTCCATCAAATTCAATTGATTGGTTAGCCGAACATGAGACCAAACATAATGATAATTGTCTTGCATATAACTTAATTACAGCTGCAGTTGATCTAAGACTAACTCATCTTGTGTCTTCTTGCAGCACAGCCAAGCAAGTATTGGACAAGTTGGTGAAAAACCATGAAGGGAAGGAACAAGAACAAGAATGTTTCATGGCCGACCGTGCAGAACAGTCCAGCAATGCATCCTCATCACAGGTAAACTCTGACTCAGAGGAATTCACTTTTCAAGAGCTTATGGAAGCCTATGATGAGTTGATTACTCAATACAAAAAGGTCAAATCAGAAAATAAAAATTTGAAAAAGGATCTCAAGAAAATCAACCAAAACGAAAGCTTGTTTTGTAAAAAGTGTTCTATTGTTAAAGAGCTTAACAATACTCTCTCAGTTGATCTAGATACGCATAAACAAAGCATTGCATGTCTAAGGGAAGAAAATGAAAATCTTCATGATGAAATCACTAGGTTGGAAGAAATTGTAATAAAACTTCAAAACCAACCTAAGTCAATCTCTAATGATTAAACTATGGCCGATGGGCTAATCCATGATGAGAGGTTGATTGAAGAAAATAAAAATTCTGTTTCATGCTCTACTAATTTTGTATGTGAAAAATGTTCATTCTTGAGAAACATAAATGTTGGTCTCCATGATGATCTTGAATGGTAACAAAAACTGATTGCTTCTCTGAAAGAAGAGAATAGAGAGTTGTTGGAAAAGAAAATTGAACTTGAACAAGCTGAAGATGAATTGCATGAAAAATTGGCTGCACATGAAAAAGGCAAATCTGTCATTGAAGATCACTCTGAAACTTTGCATGCTTTAGAACAACAAAATCAAAATCTTAATGCAGTAAACGCCATGCTCAATGAGCAATTGGCAGCATGCGAAGAGGGCCTTATTGAATCTAAACAGCACATTTTCTCACTTGAAAATGAAATTCAAGGTTTGAATGATTTCCTGTCAATGTTTGCCCAAATCTAAGATTCTGGATCACCGGAAGCCACCACTTCCTGTGGTCACCAAAAGGGGCATACTGCTCGAAAGAAAAGTAAAATTCAGCATGCTCATCCAAACATGCACCATAACATGCCCAATGCCAAATACCATGCCTTCCACAAAATGAATGTCAATTGTTATTATTGTGGTAAACATGGTCACACTATGCATGATTGTTTGATCTTGAGAAATGATGAGCTTAGAGCAGGACATCAAGTGAAAGGGCAAGGAAAGAAACAGGTCAACACTAGCAGAGGGCTTGCTCAACAAAATTCTGTACAGAACCACATGGAGAATCAGAAGTGTCGACATTCCTATTCAGATAGGTCGACACTCCCCATGGCCCTTGATAGAAATGCTTCTCTTTGCTGCTCTCATTGTGGTAAGACTGGCCATACTATCCAAGAGTGCTGGCATTTGAAGGGAAAGCATCACCTTCATGCCATGAAAGGTAAATCCCATGCTCACCCACAAAAGTATAATCCACATGCACACGCACATGAACATAAAAAGAAAAATCAATCTTTTGTGTGTTGTTTCTATTGTGGGAAAAATGGGCATGAGATATATGATTGCCTCACAATGAAGGAGGATGATGTGATTGCCCTGAAAAAGGTGGGCCAAGATGCTAAACATGTTGCTAACCCACAAGGACCCAAGCAATCTTGGGTACCTAAAAATTCCAAATGAGAATTTTGGGTGCAGGATGCCTTGGAGCTAAACAAATGAATGGTCAGGTAAATAAAAGCTCAAGGCACATGTATGTACATAAACTTTTTAATTTCAATCATCTTGCATGTTTAGTCCTAACATGTAGATAGTGCATCTTACGTCTGCCCAATGTCATTAGATTCTGCAAACTGAACTGCTCTTTGAAATACAAAATCCCCAAGGTGTGAGATGAACTTTTGAGCTTGATAACTTGTTTACACCTTGCTTGATTTCAGCTATTTAACTCATGAAAAATTTGTTATGCTGATGAAGTTAATGTGATGATGAGTTGCATAAGTCTATCAGCCACATGAAATTCTTGGACTTTGGTTTTGATGATGCATACCATGGCTGCATTTTCAACTCGTTATTCATGTTAGCATTGTTCAAAAGGGGTATATATTGGCATCATCATCAAGTTGCATTCATGTGTGTTTGCATCATCTTGTGATCACACATACCTTAATGTACATCATGTTTAGAAGACACAAAAATACACAATCATTTTGCAGCATCTTCATTGCATTGTGTATTCACATAAGTCTTGGGCTGCATAATTCATTGCCAACCCATGCATGTATTCAGGGGGAGTCAACATCAATCTGGCTTGAATCATTTTACATCATTTCACTCTTGCACGGCCATGGTATATTAAATGTTGATGTATGGAAAGGCAGGTTATGCTTGCCTAGAAGCACTCAATATGCGTGAGGACTAACCTCCGCCAAGTACCATGCGTCGATGTCGCATATAGGCCATATAGCTAGGGGGAGTTGTCTTGATGAGGCATTCATGCATATGTTTCATATTCATCATGTTGGTTCATGCATTTCATGTTTGATCAGGTCAACCTCTGCATGGTTCAAGTAAACCTCTCATTGACATTTGTCATTCTTTGTGACTGCAAACATCACTCCTTGCGTGCTTTCATTGCATATTCATAGGGGGAGTCGTGTTGTTCTTCTTGGTTCATTCGTCCTTTTTACATCTGAACCTCAATGGCCTCCAGTGTGATAATAAGTTCAAGAGACAGACATCACTACAGTGTAAGAGCTTTCTATTATATGAACTGATGATTGTCCATTCAATGAAAATGGTTCAGATTTAATGATTTCCTTGAAGTTTTGATATATCTTTTGAAATCATCCATATTTTGTGGTTTTAATAGACCTTAACTAGAGATTGCATGTTGTGCCTTGAACAACTATTCTGAAATCTAAAAATCCAAATGTCTTGACAACTTTGGTGATACTCTAGAGCTTAGTATTGTTTCTAAACATCTTGATGAGCTGGAATTCTTGAAAATCAATTTGCAGAGCAATGATAGTGTTGCACGGAGAAATATGTCCCGTCATCAAATCAAGTGACGAATGATATGTCATGATGTGCCTCTGTTATCTCTGTCTTAATTACTTTTGGACTCTAGGCAGAGCACTAGCATAATTGCTGAGAAATATATCTTCTCATCACCGAAATGAGATTGGATATGTCATGACGCGACTTTGCTATCTCTGTTCATTCTGAAGCATTACAGTCAGTCTTGCCAAACACCTAGGGATACTAGCGTCTAAACAACGTGTATTCTTATGGCTAGGAGGCCTGTACTAGACTTGTTTGCTCGTAAAATATGAGTCATGTGCCTTCAAATACTAAAGATATTGAAAATCAAAATATGAAACATCTTGCTTCTATTTTAAAATTCCATGCTTTAGTCATGCTTGTTTAGCCTCAATACTAGTTTTTGTGCTATTTCCTTTGTGGTTCTTGATTATGGATGTATAAGACAAGGGAAGGTTAAACATTGTCATGATATGCGCTTCTGGTTCATTTCTATTAAACCGTGGATGTCGATGCCTTTTGAACTCTATTGATGATCTTGGTTTTCATTAGCTTTGAACCATATATGTTGCTCACAGTCTGTTTCAGGTTTGCATATAATGGCTTGCTCTTCCACTACCATTCCACTCTGATCTCTAGGACTTTTGTCAGCCACTGTACCGTATCCCTCCTTTTGCTATTGGCAAAGGGGGAGAACGTCTTGTTGTGAATCCTTGCTGTGGACTTGGGAGAAAGGGGGAGATGTTGTCTAATGTTGCTTTTGAGCATTGTCAAAGGGGGAGAGTGCATTATGGATATGGGAGAATCCAAGGGAGAGAGAACATTCATTTATGATGAGGGTTTATGCATAGCATTCATACACTTTACTTCTCCATGCATACATATTTTTCCTTCATCTGCCATATCTATATAAATCATTCAGGCTGCCATGATTACATCACCATACTACACAAGTGGTATATTCCAACAAGTGGTATCATCTTGATGCACCTTTCAAGTCGTCTCCAAAATCATTGGTGTCCTCTGTCAAATGATATCACATTGCTTTCTCATTCATTGGCATATGGCATGAGTCCTAGCATCATTGGCATCATGTTTTCATGCAATATGGTGGCATGCATGTATTGACTTCATACAATTGTAGCTTGCATCTATCATTTCCATGCATTGCTTAGCAAATCCAAAAAATCTGAAAACTAGAAAACCACTAAAAAGTGTCAATCTTAATAAGTGTACATCCATTGGCATGTATTTCCACATCATTTTGTGTGCGTCATTAATGTGCGTCTCTCTTTCTCTTTTCTGGATCTTTTGATGTTGTCAAAGGGGGAGAAGATTATGTGAGTCATTCATCAAAGAAGATTATGTGAGTCATTCATCAAAGGATGTGGTAAGGTAAGAAGGTAAGATTATGTGAAGTCATCACTCAATGCATGTGGTGAATGTGGTAAGATTCCTCTTCTTATTCTTCAGACTCATAGTTGCCATGTGAGTTTATAATGACTCATAGTTCAGAATGACTCATAGTTGCCATCATCAAAAAGGGGGAGAATGTTGTGTCTCTGAGGTCATTTGAGTCATTCTGTGGTCTCTTGGGTCATTCGACATCATTCTATAGTCATATGAGTTCTGTGGTATTCTTGGTTTTGATAATGGCTTAACACTATTAGTCATTGTTGTTTATCACTCTCCATGTATTTGGTTTCATGATGCCCATTCACAACTTGCATTATATGTTCTCACATTGCATTAATACCAAGGAACATGTAGTTCTTGAATGCTCACATCAATCTTGAAACTTTGGGTTACTTGATGATCATCCATTCGTTTAAATTCATTGTCATATGAACTTGCTCTTTTGATATGGATGGTTAATTTGGGAATGAGCTGGTTAATTTGGGAATGAGCTTTTCTATCCTTCTTGTTATTGAAATTCCATGAGTGTGTTTCATGGATATTTTACTTGGGGTGGTTGAGCTCTTATTTCTTGATCTTTAGCTCAAAACACTTGTGATTCAAAGTGTTCACATATAACTAATTCATGAGATTTCATATGTGTATTTCATACATTTATTATATAAATTATTGAGCTATAGTTCTAATCCTTTTTATATGATTTTGCAGGCCAAAACACTCAATATATATTCCCCAAGATCAAAGGAGTTTGATGCCACAGAGTTCGGAAAGGTTATAATGACATTTGGGGCTGAATTGTGTTAATCTGGAATTTACTGTAGCTTTAGGTCGACCGGCGGCACTGTAGCTAGGTCGACCGAAATTCCCAGAACCAAAAGGTTCGGGGTCTGTGACATTTCGGTCGACCGCCCCATGAATTCCGGTCGACCGGTTTTGCCAGAGCCGAAAAGTTCTGGCTGCAGCAGGTTCCGGTCGACCGGCCCATGAATTCTGGTCGACCGCCAGCCCCGATGCAGCCTTGTTTGACTTCGAAATCAACCTCGTGGCTAGCCCCTTTCCATGGATTTGTTTAATCAAACCTTACCTAACTTCCCATGATTTGTGGATCTGGTCTGGAGGGTGTCCAAGGACCATTCCAAGGGTTATAAAACCAACATGAGAGGGTTAGAAACCCTAGTTGATGGAGTTGATGAAGTGAATCAAGGGAGGCCATTTCGAGAGCACTGTAGCACCTCCGTGAACAGTGTTTCGGGCAGGAGTTCTTCATCCTTCCAAGGTGATTCAAGGTGAGATCTGAAGCCAAGAAACCTCAAATCAAGCAAGAAGCATTCAATGCTTGCAAAGGTGATCAAAGCTACATCCATACACCTCTTCATCAACTCAAGGAGATTCAAAGAAGATCAAAGCTACATCCAATATCCTCTCCATCAACTCAAGGTGATTCAAGCTCATATCTCAATCCAGCAACCTCCAAGGAAGAGTAGAAGAAAGTAAGGCTAACAAGGGAAATCAAAGGAGGCTGCAAGGGTGTGTTCAAGGAAGAGGAGTTCGAGTTACTGTTCACATGAACAGTACTCCATGAAGAACATCTTCATCCAATCCAAGGTATTCAAAGTTCATATCAAAGCAATCATCTTCCAAGATCTGTGAAGAAGGAAGCAAGGATCAAGGTAGCATCTATTCACTTCTTCATCCATTCAAAGAGATCAAAAAGAAGATCAAAAGAGGAGGATTGGAAGAACAGTTACTGTTCACATGAACAGTACTTCGTGAAGAACATTCATCCATTCAAGGGTGAATCAAGAAGATTGATTTGCAAGAAGAAGAGATCCCTGTTGCTGATCAATAAATCATCTCTATTCAAGGGCCAATTCCTTCTTACTCAATCTCTTGTTTTAGTTCCTTCACATTTGTTTTACTTTCAATATTGTTAAACATTGAAGTCGTGATTCGCTCCTACCGGTGGTTAGTAGGAAGGCAATTGGAGGGTGTTCCAATTTGCGGTTGACGTCCCTACCAGGTGGTTAGTAGGAAGGCAATCGGGAGTTCTCCGATCTGCGGTATAGCCGTCCCTGCCGGCTTTGTGTGTAGGAAGACAGAAAGAGGGTTTTCTCTATTCTGTGGTTTGGGGCGTGTCCCCAGGTCAAGCTGTGAGTCAGCAAGGAAGCCTCACCGGGTTTTGGTGAGGGGTGGACATAGGTTGCGGGGTTGCAACTGAACCACCTTAAAAATCCCTATGTTGTGGGTTGTTTATCGTGTGTGATTGATCTATATCTTCTAACCCCATTCACAGGTTCGTGTGCTTTACATACTTGGTTAGATTGTTCACACACATATGCACTTTGAGTGATCATCATAGCACACACACACACAAGCACGGTTGTTGCAAGCTATTGCATGTTTTAGTGTTATGCTTTATGATCCCTGCACTACAAGGCTTATTTTTTCAAGATCACAAATGTGCTTAAAGAAGTGTGGACGTTTCATAGCTTGTAATTCAAGTCTTTTCATTTGAGTCACTCTACTTAATTCCGCTGTGCATTGTGTCTAAGTGATTCATTCACTTTATAAGAGTGGTTTAAGCTTCCGCCAGCTAAGAGTTTTTAAATAGGCCAAAGCTTATGAAAGGATCTATTCAACCCCCCCTTCTAGATCCGTTTACACCTCACGGGACCCAACAGCACCCCTAACCTACCAACTGATGGTGCTAAGGCGGGAGCTACAGGAGTTCCATGCAGCGATGGTAAACTGGAGACCCTACTCAGACATGGTCGATGCCGACCAGCCGTGGGTTCTAGCAAGTCGTGCCCGGTTCAGACTGGAACTGTGGATGCACTGCCTGAATAAAATCGAGCCGCTTCGGCTACGATTGGTTGTGAGGACTTTAGGACTGGCTCAGGAATGGGTGGATACGGCTGCGCTACCTCGTGTCGGGAGAAAGACGCGAGGATCGGCGACCTACATTGACTGGCGCGTGCGGTTCCCTGAACAGTATGAAGGCTGGCAACGGGGTGGCATGATTGTAGAATCACATGCGTGGGATAGCAAGGACTACTTGCGTCTATATAGGACAAAGTACGCAGAGTGGCTCCAACCCCGGGGACTTGTTGAGGTAGGTTTCCCCTTTTTCTCTTTTCTTCTTTCTCCTTTTTTTGGTTTTCTGGTGGAAATGCTGACTCGTATGGCTGCAGGATATCCGTGATATGATGATAGCGACTTTACGAACTCGCTTGGCAGAGATGGAGCAACGGTTGGGCGACGCCCACGGAGCTACGAGCGGCTTGGTAGGTGTACAGTGCGTTCCTAATTAAAACCCCAGATTCCAGATGTTGGCTGCTAATTCACGTGGTCGTAGCGTGCCCAGATTGGCGCGGCTTCCCCAGCGATGGGAGTAGGTGGTGCCTCTTCCAGCTTGTGGATTCCCACCTCAGAACTTGACTTGCTTCATGAGCAACTTCTCACGCCACGCAGCGTGTTACGGAGGCAGAAGGGATGCTCTGTCTACAGGTAAAAGTTTCAGGTTGAGTTCTCTTTGTTTATGCCTTGCCGCGTATCTTGAGATGGTACATCTGGCAGGAAAAGGAGACGGAAGAAGCGCTTGCCCAAGCTGCGCAGAAGGAGGCTAGGATAGCAGAACTGGAGAGGGAACTGCGGCGTCATCCTGATGACGACTCCTCTAGGGATGCCGTGGAACTGAGGATCACTCTCCAGTTGGAGAGGGAAGACCGCGAGAGAGAACGTGCAGAGAAAGAAAGAGACACAGAGAGAGAAAGAGCCAACAGATTGACTGAAAGGGAGGAACGAAGGGCCATGGAGGCCCAACTATTCGAACTCCGAATCAGCCTTGGTCTTGCTGAACAGTGGCTGAGAGATGGTGAGGAGCGCTACCGAAGAGCACGAGAGCGTGGCTTTCATGTTGGTAGCTTCTCTGTTGCTTCCGTGGATCAATGCCGGGGTGTAGGAATAGGAAGGGGAGTACAGAGCGGTAGGAGTACCACTTTTCGTAGTTGGGTAGCACCTTTGAGAGTGTTTTACCCGGAGAGTAGTGGAACGAGTAATGCAGAGAGAGAGGGCGGAACTTGATGTAATTTTTTTGGTTTTTTTGGAATAAAATACAAGGTTCGGTTTGTTTGGTTTTCACCTTTGCTTCTGTTGCCTGAATCCCTGCACACATCACTGAAACAAACAAATCAGAATTTCTATTCTGACTTGGCCCCTTGCTCAATAAGCAAATGATCACTGTGACTGTCCTTGATAACTGGTCAAGGGGCCAAGCCTTTATTTAGCGAAGGCAAGGGAAAGATACGGTGATGATAAATGAGACATGCAAGCATACGAATGCAAGCGGTATTAAAAGTGAGATGCTGCACGCAAATGCAATCATGCAAAATTGATTTATTTTTTTTTATATAATTGACATTTTTTTGTTTAATCATAAAAAAGATTTTTTGTTTGCAAATATGTACATTTTCTCTGTTCCATTTTTTTGTTGTTTTTATTATTTCAATTTTTTTGTTGCTAACGCCCGGCAAGCACCCAAATGGCACCTAACCTACGTGAGAACAGGGGTTTCTTACTAACCTCCCAGGTATCCTAAGTGCACATCTAGGTTGATTTGGGCCTCTAGACCCCTCGAATGATGATCCCGCCGGCTAAGACTTACCCTGATGACAATACCGTCATGCCATGCTTAGGCTCCCAGTCGCTTCCGACCACATAGATTCACCCAAAAGATGTTTGAGGTAAATGATTTACCCGACCCGGGTCTGTTTCCTCACAACTCTAGATGGTATATGATGGAACACCCTGGAACCCTAACGACCAACCGCGCGACGCTGACCCGGAATCAGACGCCGTCGCACCCATAGGTGACGCGCTTGCATTGGCCTAAGCCCAAGGTTAAGCAAGAAGACATCAAGGCGGTAAACATGGGTCTTGACCAGCCAGAAACACAGAGACTCCTTCGTAGCGATAGCTTTTGCTTTTCAAAGTAGGCAACCAAATGTGTATAATAAAATAAGGTCGCAGACCCTGGGCAGTTTTCACCCTTCAGAAACTCCATCGAACCTTCCTCTTTAGAGGGAGAAGGAAGAGTGTAGGGGATAAACCTCCTGAGAGGACCGGCAAAGCCGTTAACCCGGCGAGCGAATAAGGGCCCATTAACTCTTTCCTTTCGAACAACTTCGGACCAAATCTCGAGCATTTACATTCCACGGCCCCTTTTGTGGATTCAGACTTTTGCTTTGAGGGGTTCCGTTTATCGCAACAGGCACGGTCACGACCAAGCTTTTCTCTTGATTTTGATTTTGTATTTCTTTTTGTGAGGGAGATATAGTCGTTTGACGTTTGTGGGCTCCATTTTCGTATGCCTGCGGGGACACTGCCCTCTTCTCGTGCTCTGATCGATGCTCGAGGAAATGGATCCTACTCTTGCCTTTGGGGTTTGAGTTTCGATTTCTCATGCTCAGCGTTTTAAGGGCACCGACTGTCTCATTTGGTCGAAGAGAAAAGAATAAAGATTACAGCTTCCGGAGATCTTCTGGGTGGGGCCCCACCGTAGGTGATGCTACCGACTTTTTTGAATAAAATACATAAGTGAGCACATGTTAGCTTCCTTCAAGCGAGCATAGGCCGACGTGGCCGGACAGGGATTTCCACGGTTCTAGCAAACCAAGACCCGGTGCCTACCAAGCCTTAATGGGCCCTATCCTAACATGAAGGTTAGATGCAGTGACTTAACTACATGGTGAGTGCCAGGCATCGGTATTTTGAATTTTCCATATTTTTGGTGGTTTTCAATATTTCTTATTTTTGATGTTTTCTATCTTTTCATCATTTTTTTTGTTTTGTGCTAAGGGTAGTATTTCTTAAGATAAAGCCCATTCCAAGGGTGGGATAACTCGGTCCCTTCGGCGTTGACTAGCTTGTAGGCGTTGCCAGAATACACGGCTTGAATTACAAATGGTCCTTCCCAATTGGGTTGGAGCTTAGAACGCGGCCCTCCAAGTTTGACAAAAATTCTTTTTACGACCATCTCACCGACTTTGAATTTTCTCTCAATGACTTTCTTTTGGTAAAAGCGAGCGAGTCTATTTTGATACACACGCGCGTGTTCGGTAGCGGCCAGTCGCTTCTCATCCAAGAGTTCCAACTGGGCGAGGAGTGAATTACGACGATCGTCGAGGGGAAATTCCTCGTCCAATTGTACCCTGAGAGAAGGGATCAGAGTCTCGTACGGGACTACCACTTCCATACCATAAGTAAAGGCAAACGGAGTCTGCCAGGTGGGGGTACGGATTGAAGTGCGATAGGCCCATAGGGCTTCGATAAGTTTTTCTGGCCAGTCTGAAAACTTACTAGACTCGCAGGTTTTTTTGATGATTTTGAGCAATGTTTTATTGGTGGCCTCCGCTTGGCCGTTACCTTGTGGGTAATAAGGCGATGAATGATGCAATGCAATTGCGTACCTTTTGCAGAGGTCGTATAGGTCCTGAGAAATGAACTGTGGCCCATTGTCGGTGACGATTGTGCTTGGGACGTCGAATCTGGTGAGGATGTTCTTCATGATGAACCTGCAGACTGTTGACGCCTTGATTTTCGCGTAAGCTTCGGCTTCGACCCATTTGGTGAAGTATTCCGTCGCAGTAAGGATGAAAAATTTTTGCTTGGTGAGGGAATTGGGATCACCTAGGGGACCAATGATGTCGAATGCCCACATGGAGAAAGGCCACGGGGAGGATATTGGATGAAGTGAGGAAGATGATGAATGGATTTTATCGGCGTGAAGTTGACACTTGACACACCTACGGACATAGACAGCACAATCCTCTTCCATAGTGGGCCAATAAAAGCCTTGGCGAATGATCTTCTTGGCGAGCATCTGACTATTCACGTGGCCACCGCACACACCCGAGTGCGTCTCCTCTACACATTTCCAAACCTCATCGTCACCAAGACATCTTAATAGAATACCAGTAAGGCTCCTCCTATAGAGTAGACCCCCAACCAATGTGTATTTATGAGCCACCCTTCTTATGCCTTTCTTATCCTCTGTGGTGGCCCCTTCAGGATAAGACTGATCTTGGCAGTATTTGACGATTTCATAAAACCATGGATTCTCTTCATCAGCCAGTTCTTCTTCGGCCTCTGCCAACATGATTTCCATCTTCTCAAGGATATCTTCCTGCAGGATCTTCCTTGATATCATGTCTTTGATATTTACGTAGGAAGCATCATTGATTGCAGGGGCGTGAAGTTTGTAGATGGAAATGGACTCAAACCATCTTCCTAGAGGGAACCTTATGGATGATGCCAACGAGGCGAGGGCATCGGCGAGAATATTCTGATGACGAGGGACATGAACAAAGATCAGTTTTGTGAACAGTTTGGCAAAGGCAGCAGTGAGTTCTTGGTATGGCTTGAGTTTGGGATCGCGAGTGCGATATTTAGTGAGCACCTGGCGAAGGATGAGTTGACTATCACCTACGACTCGTAACTCAGTGATACGAAAAGAATGGGCGAGTTCTAGGCCAGCTAGAAGAGCTTCATATTCGGCTATATTGTTGGTAACTGGAAATTTGAGCTGGTATGCCAATGGGAATGTGAGGCCTTCAGGCGACAGGAGGGCGACGCCGATTCCTCTCCCTTGAGAATTCAGAGCTCCATCAAAATATAGCGTCCACATTGGCTCATCTGATTGGTTGACGGACATTAGTTCTTCATCTGGAAACTCTGATTGGACGAGATCGAACTTGGGAAGAGGATGGTGAGCGAGATGCTCGGCTATGGCATAGCCTTTAATCACCTTTTACTGGATGTAGGTGATGTCGAACTAAGAGAGAAAACTTTGCCAGCGTGCTAGCCTATCCGTAAGGACGACTTTCTTCAGAAGGAATTTGATAGGATTCATTCGAGCAATCAAGTGGACTTCATGAGCCAAGAAGTAGTGCTTCAATTTCTGCACTACCCAAACGAGGGCAGCATAGGTTTTCTCCATGACGGTGTACTTCTGCTCACAGGGATTGAGAAGTTTGGACAAGTAATAGGTTACCTGTTCCTTGCCTTCTTCATCAGCTTGTGCGAGGACGGCTCCCACGGAGTCATCCAAGACTGAGACGTAAAGGATCAGAGGTTTTTCTGGTTTGGGTGGAATGAGGACGGGTGGACTAGCCAGATATTCCTTCAACCCTTCAAAAGCTTTCTGACATTTAGAATTCCAGTGGAATTCTACTCCTGGCTTGGTCAACTCATAGAGAGGTCTACACCTTTGTGAATGTTGGGACACAAACCGACGAATAAACTGCAACCTCCCGATTAAACCTCGGACTTCCCTCAAATTCTTGGGAGGCGGCATATCCCTGATGGCCTTAGCTTTGTCGGGATCTATCTCGATCCCTCTTTTACTCACAATGAAACCCAGCAATTTACCCGACGACACACCAAACACACACTTCTTCGGGTTCATTTTCAATTGGAACTCCCTTGATCTCTGCAAGACCTTAGCCAAAACTTCTAGATGTTCTATCATGATCCTTGATTTCACCAATAAGTCATCCACATACACTTCCAGATATATGTGCATCATGTCATGAAATATGGCCATCATCACTCTTTGGTAAGTAGCTCCAGCATTCTTTAATCCGAACGGCATGACCACGTAACAATATGTTCCCCAAGGGGTAGTGAATGACGTCTTTTCCTGATCCTCTTCTGCCAAACGAATTTGATTGTATCCTAAAAATCCATCCATGAATGAGAGGGTTTCGTAGCCTGTCGTGTTATCAATCAACACATCAATGTGAGGTAAGGGAAAATCATCCTTTGGACACGCGCGGTTAAGGTCCCGGAAGTCGATGCAAATCCTGACTTTCCCATCTTTCTTCATGACCGGGACAATGTTCGCCACCCATTGAGGATAAAGGACGACTCTAATGAACCTGGCTTTGTGGAGCTTATCGACCTCTTCTTTCATTTTCAAAGCTATCTGAGGGTGGAAACGCCTTAACCTTTATTTTACCGAGACGGACCCTGGTTTTAGGGTTAAACGGTGTTCGACCAAGGTTGGATCTAGACCCGGCATATCCTCGTCGCTCCATGCAAACGTGTCCTTATATTCCTTGAGAACTTCAATTAATGCCTTTTCTTCAGAGGGTGGTAGATTTTCACTTATGAGGATGATCCTAGGGTCTTCCTCAGTTCCCAAGTTGACTTCTTTGGTGGATTCTTCTACGGCGGTTGATGGCTCGTCGAATCTCCTCATTCCACTAGCGTATGCGCCCGCCGCATCCTCATATTCTTCAGCCTCATCTTCAGTGGGGCATTCTTCATCCGTGATCTCGTAGACTCCATACCCTTCATCAAATGCACCGTCGCCCTCACATTTTATTTCCGGTAGCCGGATGGGATTTTCTAACAACTGGGGGATGGCAAGAAGGGCATGACATCTAGCGGCTAAATCCAGAAGGAATCGACGAGGGATCTGCCTACCCTTGGATTTCTTCCTAGGTGCTACCCTTGACCTATCATTCCTAGATTGACTGACAATATTTACAGAAGAAGAGGAAGAGGAAGAGGATGGTGTAGAATGTACAGGAGAAGACCCCTTAGAGGAGGGGTAGAAAAGGTCGCTCATCGGACCTTGGACGGGTGGTCCGCAGGGCGGGATGCACCCGTGGGAGATGTAAGAGGTTTCCTCAACGAAGATGTGTTGTTGAGGAGTTTGAAAATTGACGTTTTTTTTTCGTTTTCAGTTTTAATGACAAAGCAGTGAAAAGAGATTTGAGGGGAGAGAAAAGTGGTTATGGCTAGAGGATTGTGAGGCTCATAGAGCAGATCATGGTTAAAGACCTGGCGCGGGTTGAGAAGCCCGCGTAGGTATGTAAGCAGAGAAGGGGATCTGGGAAGATCATCAGATAATTGTCTGGCCCAGGAAGAAGATATCAGCAAAGGCTGAGACGAGTGGATGGAGAAGATGGCGGCTAATGAGCCGTCGACGGCAATTTTGAGGACGGATGAAGATCCATCGATGACAGGGTCCTTCTGGCGAGGACGAGGATAGTTTGGAACCTTGGCAAGAGTGGTAATATTCTCTGGTATTTCGGAGATCAATGGCGGTCCTTCAAGCTGCGGAGACGAGAACATCCTTTCCAGTGCAACGAAAATGTCCCGTATGTCGAACCATTTGTTCCACTCGCATTCCGGATCTTTGATCTTGCCTCTTTTGGTGATCCTCGGACATTTTTCAGCCAAATATACAGCATGTGATCCCCCATATGCTTCTCGTGGGTGATCTCCCATCTGAACAACGGGCCCTCTGTTGAAGTGGTTTGATAGAGTCCATGTGAGGGGCTTCCAATCCGCCTTGAACGGTCCTTTGAAGCCTAGGCCAAACCTACGGTTCGGCCTAATTTCCTTTGGCGATTTGAGCCTACCCTGTAACTATGCGCCCAGACCTTTACCCTGTTGGTAGTCGATGTTCCTCATAATCTCCCACCCTTTGGAGTGAAAAGGGAGATATGATGTTGCGGTTGTCCTGACCGGCTCCTTTGGTGCTAGTGGAACGTGAGATGAATCACGTACGTCCAGTAGTGACAATATGGGCCGATGGGATGGCCAAACAGAGGGTAGAGAGGTGTTGATAGCATCCACTGTGTGAAGGACAGGTGTACTGACCACTTTAATAATCCTCTCATTGTAAGGAAACTTCAGGCACTGATGGTTGGTGGAAGGCACAACGTCCATGGCTTCGATGTAAGGGCGACCCAGTATAGCCTTGAATGTGGGGTCCATGTCGAGGACATGGAATTCCGTGAGAATTGACATAGGGCCTAGTTCTACCTTCAGAATAATCATCCCCTGCGGCGGCCTTTTGCTATTGTCATAAGCCGTGACCGTGATCGAGGAAGGTCTTATTTGTTCCTCGTTGACCCCACATAACTGAAGGGTGTCCATGGAGATCACATTTATGGACGCACCCGTGTCCACAAGACACGGGTTTATGGATACCCCATTAATTTTTATTGAAATGCACAATGCATATTTTTGAGCTTCCTTGGGAGTGAGCTCGTAGTTGTGGAACATGATGGCCGGTTGTGTGTCTGTTGGGGTCAGGACAGTCGAAATCTTCTCCACGAGGAGGTCTTCATTAACCATGACTTTTTGAAGATATTCCATCAAGGCCGCCTGGTGGGATGTGGATCTTTGAAGTAGCTCCAGGATGGACATCCGAGCAGGTGTCTTGTCCAAGTGTTTCAATAGATCATACTGTGTTCCATGGATATCCCTTTCTGGTTGTTCTCCATCATCCTTCTCTGGCTGAGATTGCTCAGGATTCTGACTGTTGTGGGGAAAAACCCTGTGGAAAATCCTTCCACTCTGGAGCACCATTGCCTGCGGCTTTTGTACCTCTGTGGGGGCAGCAGTGGGTTTTAACAGGGATTTGAGGGGTAGTGGTGGAGGAATGGTTGATGAAGCAGGGGTGATGACGGGAGCAGGGATTCTGATGAGGGGTTTGTTAGGTGGAGGCATGGTGGAGGTAGAGGGGATATCACGCGGATTATGAAGGATAAGGGGTCTGGAAGGTGGAGGTGGAGACGAAGTAGAAGTGGGTAGGGCTTGAAGCGGGCAATGATTTTGAGGTGGGTGATGGGTAATGAGTGGTTTTGAAGGCATTAGTGGTGATATGGTGGAGAAAGACGGGGTTATGTATGGTTGACGGATGATAAGGGGTTTAGAAGGCGTAGGGGTAAATGTGGTAGAGGTGGATGGTAAAGTGGGGGAGTGAGAGAAGATGAGAGGGTGTGAAGGCATAGTGGAGAGTGTCGGTTGATAGGAGATCGAGGTGCGGATGAGAGGGCGTAATGGTAGTGGAAATGGTGAAGGTGAGACTGACGCGGGTTGATGAGAGAGAGGTGCTACCCGGGCAAGGCAAGGGTGTTGCGTGATGATAGGATTGGCGGTAGAAAGAATGAAGGTACTTTCCGGGTGCCACACTGCTCTCTCCTGACTTCCGGGAAGGAGGAGATGGGGTTAACCTGATGATTGGGCTGTTGGTGCTCCGGTAATGGATTCTGGATTATGCCCATGTTGGGCTGTTGTTGTGGGGCCTGCTGAGGCTGCTATTGTTGTAACTGTTGCTGTTGTAACTGCTGCTGTGGCCTATGAGGAGGTCTCCTAGCCTTGAGAGCGGCGACGTATCGTCTCATTTCATCCCAATCTATTTGATGTTCATCATTCATATCGTGGATGTAATCTTTGAAATGGAAGCAGTAATCTACTGTGTGTCCTGGCTGCCTGTGGTAGACGCAGTATTTGGAGGTATCAACATTCGGGGGCCACACGGGCCTTTCTCTGGGTAGGGCGAGTTGGTTTGATGCCATGAGGGCATTAAAAATGTCTGCTAAGGTTTCTGGCAATGGTGGATAGTAGGCTCTCTTGGGACCGACCGGCCTCCTTTGTTGCTGTTGGGGACCATAGTTCCCCGGGGGTGGAACTTGGTTGTACTGAAGCGGTGGTTGTTGTTGCGAAGGTTGTGGTTGTTGTTGCTGGGGTTGACGTAATGGAGGCATATTATCCTGGGGTGGATTATTTTGGGGTGGAGGACGAAGAGGGAAAGGACCTGGTTGGAGGGGAAGTCGGGGCATTTGTGGAGGCCTTGGGTTGACTGCATAATTGGCATTGTTGACCGCACCCACTTGCTCATTTGTCACGACCCCTTCTGTGGCTCCGCCCGGGACACCAGCGCCTGTCTTTCTGACCACTTTGGGCTTCGGTGACTCAAACATGTTCATAATGGGGGAGTCTTTTAACTGGGTTTGGATGTACCGGGCCCTTTCATAGAGTTCCTCTATTGTAGTAAGTTTATTCATGGCCAGGACGTGTCTGAACTGTGGGATTGCATTAGACACAATCATCTTCACTTGTTCGGGCTCGGAGAGGGTATCCCTTATTCCTTCCGCCAGAGACCTCCATCTATCAGCATAGCGGACAAAATCTTCGTCGGGCTTCATCTTTTTGGCCACTAAGTCGGTAATGGAGAGTGAGGGACCGACCCTATCCCTATATTTCTGCAAGAACCTTCTCTGGACTATTTCAAAATTCTCGGCCTCGCGGGGCTCCAAATAATAGAACCACTCTAGCGCGGGACCATCCAATGATCTCCGAAAGAGGTATGCCAGGGACCTCTGATCGTTTTGCCAATAGGAGGATTCATACATGAAATCCTTGAGGTGAATGAAGGGGTTGCCAGTACCATTGTATCTGCGGTACCTGAGCATTTCGGAGGGAGGAAGATGAATGACGGGAAGGATTGGCAAAGCAACCTCCGGGGTGGCTTTCACGTCCACCATTCTTCTCAGATTTTGAAACTGCTCGTCCATACGATTGAACCTATTGAGGAGCGATTGGGCGAGCTCCTCTGGAGGTGAAGGTGGCACTTGCCACTGGGGGAGAAACTGTCTCCCGGAGACTTGAGGGGGGAACCCCGAATGAGAGGGAGCTGTCGGACCGCCAACAGTTGGCCCTGGCTAAAGTGGTATGTGGGGAACAATGGGAGTTTGAGATTGTGACGGGAACTGGAATGAGGGTGATTGTTGGCTCGCTTGTCCTTGAAGCGAGGGAGACTGGATGGCTTGCGCCAATTAAGGAGATGGAATGGCCTGCACGGACTCTTGGAGAGGTGCGATGGCCGGAGTTGATTCCTGGGGCGTGGGGGAAATAGATTTCCCCTTCAGAATGGCCTGGAAGGCCCAGAGCTATTCAGAGGTAAGCTCCATGTTGGCGAGGACGCCCAGTAAGGAAGAGATATCCTGTGGTGGGGATGTGTCCCCGGCAATAACCTGCACCTCATGCGAGGGCTCATGAGAGGGACCCGAGTCCATAGCATAAACTCGCGGGTCGGCTGACAAACCACGACTAGGGTGGTTCTCCTCAAAAGACTCGTGAGCCATGCTCACAGTTTTCCCAGAACGCAAAAACATACACTAGCAAGTAGGTAGCAGAGATTATCAAACAAGTGGATGCCTTTACGCCTTTTTTTTGTGTTTTGATTTTGATGATTTTTTTTGTGCTTTTAGCGAGATTCGAAGTTCGCACAAAATAGGGACCCTAGTTTATTTTTGTTTCACCGCCGTGTCAGCTAGGGTCTCTCGTCTCACCACGAATGGAATGACTAACTCCGGGGAACTTCAATGGTACAACCAGCCCAGTGAACGAAGAGGAGATTCTTCGATGTCGGGGACTTACGGAGGTCCCAGTGGAGGAGATTCTAGTCCGTTGAGAGGAATTCTCAAACGGAGAGTCCTTCCTTCATCGGGAAAGGGTGATCCTTAAAAAAAATGAAAAAGGATATAAAATAGGGATGGATGTATGCAATGGAATGCTGACAGAGATATAGAGTAAGAAAACAACAGAAATAACAAACATATAATAAACACCCAACCAATCACAACTGACAGTGCTGCCGTGAGCACAACGGGGGCGCGCGAGGGCGCCAAGGTGGAGAGGCACGGACGGTGCCGAACTTGCAAGGGTAGCCAAAAGGAAGCAGTAGAAGTCCCACTGTGATAGCCAATCTGTGAGTGACGTCACGCAGTTCGGGGAGCGAAGAAGACGCGGAGCGCGCGGGCTCCTCTTTTGTTTGCTGCAACACAGAAATAAGAGAAAAGAGAAGGGGCCACCACGGGAGATTGCTCCGGCGGGGTGAGCGGGACAAATGTAATATAGCACAATATGGGGGTTAAACGGCCATAGCGGGAAGTGACTCGCCGCGGCCTCGGGGGGACGGGAATGGTGCAGAAATTAAATAGCAAGAATTGAAACGGCCATAGGGGAAGTGACTCACCGCGGCCTCGAGAATATGAGCAGATAAGAGTATAATAGAATATAAGGAGAATATAAAGAGCGGGAATTTAAACGGCCATTGGGGAAGTGACTCGCCGCGGCCTCGAGAATATGAGCAGAATATAACAGAATATAAAGAGAATATAAGAACGGGAATTTAAAAGGCCATTGGGGAAGTGACTCGCCGCGGCCTCGAGAACAAGATGTGATCGCCAGGGGCCAAAAGACCCCAAAATAAAGAAAGTGATCGCGCCTACCTCAAGAGCAGGAGATGGCGGGTTGCTTCTTCCTCCCCCTTCGGCCGGCCGACGGAGAGGGCTTTCCTTGGGTACCCTTGCAAAACAACGATAAACAAGTAACGAGTTGATTAGAAAGATGAAGGTGTAGTATTCAAATCCTTACGATAAAAATAACGAAATGATGGCAAGACACACACCTGGTTGGTGTTATCTTTTAAACCCCTCTCGGACTCGAGTAGGAGGAAAATGAGATGATGGATGTAAGAAGTATATAAGAAGAGGCGCCCTTATGAAGGGGGATAGAGGATGCGAGATGATGAATGTAAAAGAACTACGAACAAAAGGAAAGGATTGGCTTATTGGATGTGCCGATGGTGAAATCCGGCGGAGCTTCGGCAGCGTAGGGACGACGTGGAAGCGCGGTGGATGAGGATGACCTTCCTCTCGCGAGCGTGGGCACCCGAGAAGCCGGCAGAACCTCCACCTACAAAAGACCCCACGGGTTAGAAATGACTCCGGTAGCCTCTGGGCTCCGGCAGCCTATCGGATCTCTTAGAAGCTCCTCCAGAACTGAGGGGGTGGGCCTCTATTTATAGGGCTCCGGAGGGTGGAGGCGTCCAGGACCCTGGACACCTCCATCAGGGCCGAACTAATATTTTATTCTATTTTTATTCATTTTTTTTGAATATTTTCTTGGGGGCATCCAGGGTCCCGGACTCCTCTATAACATCCACCGAACTCCACCGAAAGACGTACGCGGTTTGGCACAACGCGTGATTTTGGAGCGGCGACCCGTGATTTGGAAATGGGGGCGTCTAGCCAGCTGGACGTCTCCATAATTTGGATTTTTTCACACACGACAAACCATCATTCGGTGGGCGGCGCCCTGTGAGTGAGTTGATGGAGGCGTCCAGGGGCCTGGACGCCTCCATAAATATATTATTTTTATCTTTTTGTTTTGTTTTTTTGCCAAAGCTGGCATTTTGTATTTTTTATATTTGTTTTCATAGAGGCGTCCAGGGGCCTGGACGCCTCCATTAATTTTTATATTTTTTATGTATTTTTTGTGTTATTAAATAAATTCAAGTAATGGAGGCGTCCAAGAGCCTGGACGCCTCCATGAAGACCCCCCGGGTCCCCTAAAAAAGGCTTCGGCAGCCGATCGCCAGACCATCTTCCTGGTTCTGGAACCTTCCGGTGCGTCCGATTGGTGTTGATGCCGTCTGAATGCCGCAACGAGACGGTTCCGGATGCCGAAAAAGGCAGAAGAATACCCAAGAAAAGGAAGCACTCAAGTGATTCAAAATGCGTAAGCCGTCACGGGACGTCGTATAGTAATATGAGACTTTCTCAGGAGATGTCAGGAATGACGTGTCTACATTCGGCAGCTTGCTGACGCCTGGTGGTAGTCTCTTGGCAGCATAATGTGCAGGGTACGGTACCTTGTAGACATCGTAAGTACCAGAATCGTCCCCGACTTTCTCAGACAACTTCATCTTGACAATCTTTTCTATCATCAGTTTATTTGCCACAGCTGGATCCACTGGTTTCGGAAAGAAATATGCCTGCTCATGGCTGAAAGGGGTCGTCATGACCGTTGTATGTAGCGTTGGCTGAGGTGCTGGCACAACAGACTGCGTTTGAGATGTAGAGGGCTGGGCTGCCACCTGCTGTGGGAGAGGTTGACTTGGCACCCTGCCTTCGTTATTCAGATGAGGAACAGCTGGAACGGCCACCTCCGCTGAGCTGGAAGTCTGCCCTACTGGCTCGCCCTGCTTAGAAACAGGTGTCTGTTCATTTCTCTCATTCAACAGTCTCCTGAGAGAGCCAATTTCCTGCTGATATCTTCTGAACATCATCTGGATCATAGGATCCAGGGTTGTTGGAATCTGCATTTCTCCCGAAGTCCCTTCAGCGGGGTCTAAGAGAGGATCATCTTCTTCTTCAGTAGTCACCACATTTACTGTCATCGTGGTGATCCTTCGGGCTTCATTGACGGCCGAGAGGTCGCCTTGATTAGCAGCCACTATCTTATTTTTCGCTGCTTGGATTCTTCTTGTGACTGCACCCGGCCGGTGCGCCAGTCTGGTCAATTCTTCTGGTTGACTCGGTAACATACCATACCTTCCGGCGACGCCGACCATATTGCAAGCAAGAATCTGCATTTTCCCTCTCCGCCTGCTAATTCTTCTCTTGACCTGACCAGGATACGTCAGGCGGTCAAATACGGACATTCTTTTCTCTTTTTCTTCCTTCTGCTGGATATCTTTTTCATATCTAGCCCCGCAGCCGTCTTCGTAGTCATTGGAGTCCGAGGATGAAACTCCTAGCATCACTTCTTCTGGAACTTCTTCTTCCTCCTCCATAGTGCCCAAGGCACGAGATAGTCTTTGTTGCCCCAGGGAGGAGTTCCCTAGGCAATGAAAGTAATCCTGAACCACCCGGTTCATCTCTACCTGATTGTGCCCTTGTAGCTCTGAACGGGGCAGCAGTCTCTCTTGAGTCTTCGGCTAATAGGCCAGCCTCGAGACTTGAGCAGCCAAGTACTCTGACTCGGGGTATCTGAACACATCGGCCTGTCTAGCGCAGGCCCTAGGTCTCTATGGAACAGCAACAGAAGCAACTTCCTCCATTCTTCTTTTATCTTTCTTTTGAAAATCTCCGCCCCTCCTCCCGGGGTGAGTGACAACAATATCTTCCTCCTTTTTCTCCCATCTCCTGCCCCCGGCCCTGGGGCGGACAGCAGCAACGTGTTCTTCTTTCTTCTCATATCTCCTGCCCCCAGCTCTGGGGCGGGTGACAGCAACATTTTCTTCTTGAGCTGGTGCCCAACTCTGAATTTTCTTCGACATCCAAACTTGTTTAAACCTTGCCGGCTTAGGTGCCAGCGGCTATTTTCCCTTGTTTTCCCAGTCGGCCTTCCTGGTGGCCAACGCCTAGAATCTGTTGTTGGTACGGACTGATGGAATGACCCTATCAAGCCTTGCATCTATGGGGCGGCCGTTGAGGTTCACCCTCATGTTCCCAACCATCATAGTTTTTCTTGAGGCCGAGAGACGACCTCCAGTTGCAGCAAACCGGTTCCTCCGGTCGTTTCTCCTTCCCTTACCAGCAGTGGCAGAGGCAGCAGTCTTCCTCTCCATGTGATGGACAAAGCAAGAAATGACAGTAGGAGCAACCGCCGTCTTCTTCTCTTCAGCTCTTGGTGCCACCGTGGCCTTTACCGTGGCGGTGTTTCCAGCTTTGTTGTCGACTTGCAGCAGGTCGACGAACACTAGGCCCAAGCAGTTGGGCAGACCCACTGCCAGAGGCATGGAGCCGAATGTTGTGGGCACCGCCAGGTAGCCCTCCCGCACATGGGTATCAACGACCTGCTGGCCGAAGTGGACAGAGACGATCCCGCTTGCAATTTCAGTTCCTGAAAATAAGATTAACGCACAATTAGAATTTGAGAGAGGCCGCCGGGCCTCCTGCTTTGGCGTAGAGATGAAGGGAGACTGGGTCCCACCGGGCGTGCCAGCTTTGTGGGGACGGATGTTATTTATTTATATATCTTATGTATTTTGTTTTTTTATATATTGGTTATTTATCTGTTTGTATTCATGGACTATTAGGCGTACCAGTCACCGGGGTGACAGTTTATTATGCGCTCGACTTGACTTGGTCAGTCGATTGTGGGATTCGGGTTGGGACCAGAAGTCCGCCATACCGTAAAGGCTATGGCATTAATTACGCCCTTCCTAAGAAGGACAACCCTTGATTAAACGCCAAAGACAGGAGGCCTCGGAAGGCGATCAAAAATACTAATGAGCGTAATAAAGATTTCATGCTATAGAAAAAAATAAACGAGTAAGTGGCAGACTTGTTAAGTTTAATGAATTAAATCGGGCAGCATATCCCCACTATCTTGGACTATGCCGAGTGGGAATAGGAGACCATCCATGCAGCGGCAGGATGAAATCCGTAAAAGATCGGGTATATATATATGACCCGGGATCCGGAGGGATTAAGACATCGTAGTACGCTGTGTGCCAGTACGATGCTTTATTGATATTCCCCTTGCGGGACCGTCGGAGAACATGCAGTGGCAGGACTCCGTAGACCATCGGGGTTTTAGGAGCAGACATCATAGGGTTTGGTGCAATGCGGGAGGGTTCCGGTAGCACCTCCCCTTAATCTTGGATTATGCCAAGAAGAGATAGGACATCCATCCACGGGGTGCCGGGATAGAAGCCGAAGAAATGAGTTGGGCATGTAACCCGAGCTCCATTGTGATCGGGTCATGGCATCTCATTGGTATTCCCCTTCTCAAAAAGAGCCATCGGAGCACATGCAGTGGCAGAGCTCCGTGGACCGAGGGGTCAAGGAATGTAGGGACAAAGTCCCGTTAATTTAGCTCCGAGAACTAGTGGGTATGAGACTCATACTCCTCTGGAGATCCAGTGGGGCCTGGGCTATAGGATGGGTCTGATTGAGTGGGTTTTACAGGCCCTGGAGGGTCTTGGCATAGCAAGGAGGGTGTGAGGCTAGTTCTCGGCGCGGCGAGGAAGTCAGCATGGGATCCCGGTGCGGTGGGGAGTTCTCAACGCACCCAGGCCTGGAGATCTCGGCGCGAGGGGGGGTAAGGTCTCGGCGCGCGAAGGCTGGCGCCGAGTGATTTCGGGGCACCGAGAAGATTTGGCGCCGGGAACTCCTGCTCACCAGGATTTGGGGTTTAGCATGGAACTTCAAAGGGGTTAGTTGCCGACTTCTCATTAGGATTTAGTCTGGGGTTCAGAGGGGTTTATTGGTAGGCTTTCAGAAGAATACAATTCGGGGTTTCCGAGGGGTTCATTGGTAGAATTTTAGAAGGATTTGGTCAAAGGTTTTCAGAGGGGATTCGAGGGATATCAAGAAATCTAGCTGCAGGCTGGATATCCAGAGGAATCATACTATACCAGTAATGTTCATCGGAGTAGGATGATAACGGGTATCACATGTATCCTGTTCCTCATAGATGCATGAACGAAAAACATGAGATAGACTGTCTCAGATTCCGTTCATGACTGAGGGATGGATAAAAGCAACAGACGATGTGATCGACAGAAGCAAACGATGGGGTGAAGGATTTGGGAGTGGTTCTGAAGCTCAGTAACCCATGGAATTGGGTGAGGAGCTCCATAGCCTTTTCCAGCAGAAAGAAAAAAAACACACGAGCGGCATTCACATAAGAGGCATCGATAGAATAAGAAATGTAAACGTTCAATACTAGAATCGAGAGAAAAGATATCATTCATTCAGATACATCTCTGATTACATCGTCTGGCCATGCCAGCTTATGAGAAATGAGGAAATAATAGCGTGCTTCTAACGAAACAAAACATAGACGCAGAGGGTATACATCGGAGGAAAACAGCATGGAAATGAAGGATGGGGGAGGGCGGAGCATTGACTCCTCTCCCTCCCCTTACAACACACTTTCTCTTTCCTTCAACTTCAGCAGCAGCCTCTCTTCTTTCTTTTTTTCTGTTCTCTCTTCCCCGTTCTCTTCTTCTTCTCTTGCTCTCTTTTCTCTCTTGTTATCTGGCTATCTGTATATATCTCTCTCCGCTTCTATCTTTTCTCCGATTCTATCTTCTCTCCCATGTCCCCTCGTAAGTGGAGGAAATGGGGTTTTTATAGGCACGGCACCCCCCTTCTCGGCTTGGCGTGGTCTCGGCACGCTTCCTTGCAGCAAGGCTCCTCGGTGCGCCAACTGTGGGAGACTCAGGCTTCACTTATGGTCACTCGGCACCAAGGATTGTGGCCCATTTAGAGGCTTTAGTCATTTGGGCTTCCTTTTGTTAGTGGCATGAGCTGTCACAGTTACTGCATCTGCCTTGGCATTCATTTGATCCTTTGTATCCATAGTGGGGGATAAGTAGCGTAGATCTCATTCTATAGTCATCAGAATATCCCGAAGCTATTCTTCATCAGTCACGTGACTGTATGTGGGTTGACATGGTTTTAATCAACACCATCATCTGAACGACGGCAGTGCCGGGCATCAGCTTGGCCGGAGAAGGCTTCAGCCAGGTGAGGTATTGGTAGTGACGGCTCTTCTTCAATTCTGACTTTGCAGGAATCCCTGGGATCTTCATTTCTGATTTGATCTTTTCTTCGGTCCCACCTTTGTTCTTGATTATATTTCAGGTGTCAACACTATGGCATGGTTCGACAGAGATGGACGAGTCCCGAGGTGTGAGGCCCGGGAAGAGGATCACTGGATGCCACGGACCGAGCGATCGATGCACCCTCTGGGTCCACCGGTGGTCACTGTGGCCTGTGTGGAGTAGCTGGACCGGGGTCACATGGCGGTAGCTGAGGGTCCCATCGGTGAGAGAGCATCCGGAGTCGGGACGGTGGAGGTGGCCAGAATCCTGGGGGCAGACGTCTCATACACTTACGACCAGAGCGGAGGCTATCCGTTGGAGTTCCCCTTGGACCGTCACTTCTTCGAGTTTGTCCGGAGCTATGTTCCTCCTGGCATGGAGGAAGATGACTCGCGAATTCCAGGAGCCCGTCGCCGGCTTGAGCAGGCTATTTTGATTGGCAGGGACAGCCTGCAAGGTGTAGCCTCCGACAGTTACTCAAGCTTTTCGGAGGACTACTGGAGACAGCGCCAGTTTCCCAACGCTGAGGGCCTGGGGTTCTTTGGCGGAGTAGAGCGGTCTGGAGTCAGAGTTGGGCCGATAGCCCCTGCTTCCTGGGACTTGCACGGTCACCACCGCACAGAGACAGAGGGGACCGTTGGGTTGGTATTGGAGCCCCCAAGCTCGTAGTATGCTGGGGAGGGCTATGACGACCACAGCATTCTGGATGGAGTCATGCGATAGAATGTCATCAGCTGGTATGGTCACTGGGTAGTGATTCTGTCACACTACTACCGTCAGGGTCCCAGTGAGTGGCTAATGGGGGTTATTCACTGTTACCGGGCACTGTTGGATCGGACTGGGGTCAGGTACATGGTGATTGCCACTTTGTACGCGTACCCGTGCTACACCGGGCTACTACAAACATTGCTGGAGCGCTTCAACCGCCGATGGAACACGGTGGCTACAGCAGAAGAAGAGACCTCACTAGACTTATGGTCTATGTTTCGGATTTCTGGATTGCCGATCAGCGGCGAGGGATACGAGGAGGTGGTACTGGATGACCTCCATCGCAGCCACATCGACGGGCAGGGTCGATACCGAGTACCTTATAGCTATCGGTATCTTATGAAGACCTGGAGGGACTTGGCACTGGTAGGGAGAGAGAGAGCCGCACAGACCTCGAGGGTGCCGCTGAATGTGTGGGTCCGTCACTTCTACAACAGGCCCTTCTGCTTCTACCAAGAGTTCGCCAGGGACCAGACTCCGTGGGAGGAGTATACTGAGGTGGAGCTTTGTTTCTGGACCTACTCCAGATACATCTATGCGCCACATGAGGGGTGGAATCCCCATGGCTTGCCGGACGTGACGCACCTTGCCGCCTACTCAGCATATTGGTTGGTGACGTTTGTGGTCCCACACGGAGAGGATGGGATGCTGTGAGCTGAGTTGCTGTGGCCAGCTTGCTTGTTGGCTGAGGGGAGACAGTTGGCTTTGGCTCCTGCTGCACTGGCTAACATATATGAGGGGTTGGGAGTTCTGGCGGTGCACTCGGAGCCGATAGAGAGGAGTGTACTCCTACCGACCCACTATCTCAGTGTGTGGGCCGGGCTGTTGTTTCCAGGATTGGTGACGCGAGGGACCGTGGTGAACTTGACGGCACCGCTCTTATTCAGCTTCATTGGGCAGCCTGACGGGGATATAGAGGCACAACTGGAGGGGGCTAGGAGAGCTCCTTGCTACCTGCCCGCCCAGGGTGAGGCGGGGCTACTTTTTGACAGCGCCACGAGAGATTCTGGCCTTTTCCTGGGGCCTTCAGGTTGAGGGGCGACCAGCGCCCACCCCGGTCAGCGGGTGGCAGATGCAGGGTCCCGGACTGAGTGGGTATTGAGCACCCGATCGGCGGTGTTGACGTTGCACAGGTCGGTGATGAGTTTCTTGGAGTCGTATTACCTGCATCGGTTTGCAAGGAATTTTGGGTACGACCAGGAGATTCCACCGAACCGAGAGTTCCCTTTAGCAGGCAGATAGTACAGAGGCAAGGACACCCACCTACTTGCTGTAGCATGGTGGGACTTTTAATGTTGCCGGGAGCTAGAGGAATTCTCGATGCCAGGACAGGGACGTCGAGGGCGGTTCAATGTGCACTACGCCAGGTGGTGGTTCGAGCACAGCCACCTATACCAACAGAAGGCCTCCACGATCAGGAAGGCAGAGGAGAGTCGCTTGTTGAGGGAGGATCTGCATCTGATTGTGCTGGACGAGGGGTACCTGAGGACCCGCGTCGCTCGGATCTACCGGGAGGTCGAGCGACTAGCAGAGCAGTGGCCCCGGAGTGACCGGGGTTCATCGTCTGGGAGCTGAAGCAATGGTGGGGCGCCGAAGCCCCTGAGACAAGCATCGACGGCGGTGATGATGACTGGGGTAATGGTGTCTCGACCGAGGGCACCTATGGCTTGGTGGGTTCAGTTCCTGGCCGACTGCAGCTTCGGGAGCAGAGGTGCGTTGGACCGAGTCCTCCCTGAAAGGAGCTTTGCTGGCATGCCGACCGAAGACTGGAGGCGGCACATCGACCACGCGATCGGGTCGGCTAGGCCTGTGGAGTTTGTGTCCCAGATCAAGTGTGCTCACACTCTAAGGGACATTCGGGAGGCTCTTGCGAAGGCGGCCCAGGTACTGGCGCTGAAGCAGGAGCAGTTGGTGCCTCTGCCGTTGACCCCCTTCGGGGTCTCAGGTGAGATTTTCTTTCCAACACCCCCCCCCTTTCTGCTTTTGTCATTTTTGGGTATAGAACTGGAGTATTGTATCATGCTATGTTTTTTTTTGATAGGTTCTGCGACAGAGGGGGATCACCCCTCCACGGAGGCGTCCTCGGGGAGTGGGGACGGAGGTTTACAGCCCAGGCGGAAACGCCCTCGGGTTGAGGCTGCGGTGGCTGAGGCTGGTGAGTCCGCTGAGGGACTCGAAGCTGGCGAGCAGGTTGAGGCGGTGACAACCTTGAGTAAGTGTCGCTTTGTCTTCTTTGCTCCGGCCTAATTTAGCCATGGTGGTTGGCTAGTCTTATTTTGCTGGATTTGTCTTGTTGCAACTCCCGTAGAGACTAGAGCGGAGGCGACCTTCTCGCCCCCTCGGGAGGTGGACCCTCTACCTGAGGAGGGGGACGAGTACGAGATAGATATGGAGGGGCTCCTTCGTCTGATGGATGAAACTGCCCCCAACATTGAGACCTTTCCCGATTTTGAGTCATGGAAGGCTACTGGCGGAGCCCGTTCAAGTAAGGGCTTCTAATACTAGGTGTGAGCTGTGCTTTTGCTTGCTTTTGGTTACTGACATAATCGTCTGGATTGTACAGAGGTGGCAGAGGCATCGGGGACCAAGGCCCCTGCTGAGGTACTGAGCGGAGCGCCTGAGCAGGCTGGAGGGCTAGCACCCACGGTGGCTAGTAGCTATTTGGGTAAGTGTCCAATTATTGTTGAGGGGATCTTCCTGTTGTTGTTGGACTTTTACAGCAAGCCGGAAATATTGACTTGACTTGAGTTGTTTACTTGTTTGGCAGGTGAGGATGCGGCGGCCACTTTGGAGATGATCCAGGATCTGGTCGACGCAGGCCCCTCCGTTGTCCTGCCGTCCTTTACTGGCGAGCCGGGGCAGGTGGCTTATGTGCCCCCACCCATTGTCGAGGACACGCTGAGCAGACTGCCACAATCATTGGCGAAGGTACCTCTCCTATCCGTGCCAACCGTGGTATCGGCTTGCACGATAGGGCTGGTAGAGTCCTCCAGTGTGGGGCCATCCGGTATGTAGTTGAGCACTTGGTCATTTCATGGTGGTTTGCTCTGCTTTACCCACCCGTGCCAAGTTTTTATCAGGGTTGATTGCAGGTACCTCTTCCCCGCCGTAGGAAGGAGAGCTTCCCCAAGACACGCCCCGGGTAGCAGGAGGTGAGCCTGCTGTCGCAGCTTCTACTGGGGGCGGCAAGGAGTTCGTTGACATTGAGGGGGTTTCCAAGGGGGATGCCCCAGCTGGTGAGCCTCTTGCGTAGCACCTCTGGCTAGGAAGTTGTCTTCATGTGAGGCTGGACTTGGTAGTAGCCTGACTTGGCTTCTGGATGTGCAGGTGTCTCTGATTTGGCCGTAGCCAGGGGTTCATCAGAAACCTGGTCTGGTTCTTCAGGCAGCGGCAGCGCGACGATGGAGACCGACGAGAGCTCGGACTCTTCTTCCTCCGAGGCCTCTTCTGTCGGGGATGCCGAGATGGAGGCGGCATTGGAAGGTATATATAGCTCCTTCACTTCTCCTTATTGACTCTGGTTTAGGGCTCATGGCAGAGCATTGACATCTTATATTATGTCCAGGGCTGGAGTCTGAGGGGGAGCGCGTGTCGACTCCTGTCGAAGATGATCAGGGGGAGCACTCCGTCTCCCCGATGGTCACCGGGGACGACCGGATTACAGGGGAGCCTCTGCCCTCTCTGACTCCAGTAGGGGACGTTACCATCGTGGGGGAGTGATGGGAATCGACGCCGAGTATTGACATTTTTATTTTACATTTGTGTCCTTTAGTTTTCTTTTATATCCTTGGGAAAGTATGTACGCAATTGTAAGGCTTTATAAGCCAATGTGTCATTCCCTTGGATTCTTTAGGTTTTTGTGAAAATTATCAGTAGGTCCAGCAAGGGGGCCCTCACTCCTTCCCCATTGATCCACCTAAGCCATATGGGTCCATGTGGGGCTGGTCAAAGTCCTAGGTGGCATCTAGAAGGTCAATTGCACACATGGGAGACAAGTGGTGGAAAATGTCAAAGGGAGGCCACCAACCGTACCTATCTAGTCAAAGGAGTGTCCTCTCCATATGTAATTTATTTATTTTAGGTTTTTGACCACATGGGGAAAGAAAATGGCCTCTCTCCCATGAATTTTCCAGCCCCCCACCCCTTGCTATTCTCTATATAAGCCTATGTATAGTGTCATTAGAGAATTAATAAAGAATTTATGTGAAAATTACTTGAAGTAAGAAGGGTGTGCCCTCTCTCCCTCTGGTTTTCCTTCTCCATCCTCTGTATTTCAGGGTTGTGAACCCTTCTATCTTAGCCCCTCCACATCTAAGTTCATTCTGTGCCGCCGCCGCCGCCGTTCGTGCCGCCATCGAGCCACCGCGAGCGATTTACCGAAGTGCTATCTAAGGTTCTATCCTGCTGGATAGAGATCCACTACAAGAATTTCAGCTCTCAACTCTGACATCTTCTGGAGCTGAAATTTTAAGGGTTGGTTCTTATCTTGATTCCCCATCTCCACACAAAAATTCACGTCCAAAATCTTTCTTTTGCTATTTTTGCATTTTCGGTCTTCAAGTCCTCCCAGATCTGTCAGCTTTCTATTCACTGTGACAGCAAGCCTGAGATCATCAACTTCGACCCTCTGAATGATTTTTACTTGAATCGCCAAATTTACTAGAGGTTCTGTCCATCATCCCCTCCATCCATAAATTTTCGTGGAATTTCTAAAGACTTCCACCTCTTTTCTAAAAATCCCCTTCAGATCCAAAATAGTTCTATCTTCATCAGTCCTGATCCGACCACAGTCCACTATAAAATCACCAGAAAATTCAATTCTCCACAAAACCCTTCATAAAAACTATTCCCGTCTTCCGTGTTCAATTCTCTACAACTTTGAAGAAGAGCTCAAGATCTGAATCGGAAGTCTCCTTTACAGTCAATGCTGGTTCTCGGTCAGATCTTAGTTTTCCTGATCAGATCTGAGACTGAGTACAGCAAGCTTCAAAAATCGGCCATCCGAAATATAGCCCTGGTGAATTTTTTTGCGTCCCACAGGGTCGAAGGACTTCAAGAGATCTTTCCAACGATACCTCTTGTGCGTCGATCCGATGTCGGGAGTGATCGCAGTGGCAGATCTCGCCGGGTCGTACGCTGAAAATAGAAACAACAGATCCGTGGGCACCTTTTTCGACCGGTGACGATCGGAGGCGCCCAGCCTCCGACCGGCGACCCAGCGCACCGCCATCCCAGAAAGCGCCCCTCCAGGCGTCCCCACCTCAGTGGTGATACTCCCGGACCCACACGGCCCCACCGACCAGCACGTGGGTCCCACAACCAGCAGCGTACGTCGTCCGAACCGTGCCGACGGGGTGATCAAGTGCAGCCTGTCAACCCGAGATCGGTCCTCCTGGGCCCACTTGTGTAGCCATTTACCTCTTTGTGTGGAGTGGGTGATATTTCATTGCTGTAATCTAACTCATTGTTGTTACCGAGAGTTACTGAATTCGGCCGGGATCGTCGTCCCCACGCCGAGAGCGTGGAGGTATCGTGTTCGCTCCCTTGACTTGGCATTTTGCTTTATTCGTATATGCTTTATATGCCGCTGCTAGAGAGCATGTGCTAGGATCATAGTCCGCTATATTTTTATATCACCGCTGCTGCGAGAGAGAGCGAGACCGTCCCGTGACCCGATCCGGGCACGAAATTGTGCGTTGACCACCCTAGCTCTTGCCTATTGTGTTAGATGGAAGCACTCTGTCACCACGAAGTGTGGATCTAGAGGGGGGTGAATAGATCGATGGCCTAATTAAAAACACAAATGAACTCTAATGCAGAATTAAAACGAGCAGATGTTGAACAACTGAAGGAGCACAATGATATCAGAACAAAGCGGATCACAGTGATAGCGGACCTAAGCAATCATCTACAATGATTCGAACGGTTGAACTGAAATCACAAGATCCACAAGTCAATCACACAATAGACAGTAAATTTTAAGGTGGTTCGGTCCTCCAGACCTACGTCCACCCCACACTCAAACCCAAGTGTGGCTTACTGCTGCGCAACACAGCTTGCGTCCGCTGGGCCTTACAGCTTAGCCTACAACCGCTGAGCCTCACAGCTTGCTTCCGCTGGGCAATACAGCTTAGCCATCTGCTGCCTAACAGCTTGCGCTAAGCCTCACAGCTTGCTGTCCAGAGAACCACGTTCTCTGCAACGCTGGGGATTACAGCTTACCCGTCCAGTGGAATCCTCCACTGCAACCGCTGGCACACAGCTTGAAAATAAGAGTTCCGAAAACAAGAAAAATAGAATCAAACGACAATGGGAAAACCCAAAAGGAAATATAGCTCAGAATGAGCAGTCTCAGCTCTGGTATCTGAACCAAGAGACTGAGTAACAAGCTTTCAAACAAACTCTCTCAACTCATCTCTCTCAATCTTCTCTTCTTTCTCTTTTTCTTCTCTCTGGATCGTGGGTTTTCTTCTCTGCTCTCAGTGGCTCTCTGCTGCTTCAAGCTTCTCTGCTCTTGAGCCTTCACGATCATCCTCCTCAGTCAGAAGAGGCTTCCTTTTTATAGAGCAGCAATTAGGTGGGCGTGTGGTTTCTAGATTCCCGCCCAAATGCCTTGGCCCATGTGGCAGCATCCCAGCTCAATGCTTTCCATGTGTCACGATCCTGGCACCTCCTCCATACTTGGATCACGTGCCATTTTTATTCTTCTCGAAAGAGATACCTGTCAAATAGTCAGAAGGAAATATTTTCACCAATCAGTTTATATAGTGTTGAACGATGTTTGCACAGACTCAATAGTATGAAGCTCAATGTGCAGCGGCTATGCGTGCTAGGCATACAAGAGATGCACCGAGTTTATAGAAAGCTATGCACTGACTGCAATGAACTCTGCACATACTTCAATTATGCAAGCGAAGCAGTGCATGGCTATACAGACTTTGTGTATGCATGAAGCACAGAATGCACTGACTAAGCTTATGAGTGTATAGACTTGATAGCACATAATGCAGTATTCATATGGGAAAGTATGAACATTGAAGATGAGTGCACTGACATGCCAAATGAATATGTAGACTCAGCGTGCAACAATGTGCAGACTTGCTCAAATGATGCACGAACACAACAACAGGTAATGTGTAGACTCTGTGTGCATGAGGAAAGGCTAATGGATGGATAGACTTGTGTGTGCGTGCATGCAATGTATAAACTTGATGCAGTGTATGCAGTTCACCGATGCAGTGTATGCAACGATGTATGGACTTGATCAGTCATCAAAACACACAAGTGCTCATGAGTGTATAGACTTGCTACGGCATCAAAGCAACCATGACAGTGTACAGACTTTGTGTGTTTACAAAAATAGGGAACGTAGGTAAAGATTGGAATGTATAGACTTTAAATGGATGAAACACACAGACTGTACAGACTTGGTCCGATGTACAGACTTGCTCGATGTACAGACTTCGCCGATGTATAGACTTAGCGAGCAAGACATGAAGCGCTATGTGAGACGCAACATGAGACGGAGCAATGTATAGACTTAGCATGAAGCAAGGCAGACAGATGTATAGACTTGTGTGTGCGACTGATGAATGCACCGATGCATCAGTGTATAGACTATATGGCATGCAAGCGACATGACGATGTACATACTCTGAATGCATGGAACATACAGATAATCTGATAAAGATAGTTTCATCAAAATATGAACAGTTGTCAATCAATCAAAACCAGCTGTTGCCAATGAAGTAAGGCTTATTGTCAACATCATCAACAAAGGAGTCACAACAATCTCCCCCTTTTTGATGATGACAACACCCTATCATGTAGAATGGCAACACCCTATATGATCTTACAATGTAAAATATATTTTGATGAAAGACAAGATTTGTTAGTCAGATTTGTCATGCAGATGCTATGAATGCATGCTGAGAAATGAAAACTAACTCCCTGCTAACTCCCCCTTTGCTAGTTTTTAACATGATGAACTAATGCATGTTCTCCCAAGATCTCCCCCTTTGCCATAACATGATGCATACACTCCCCCTAGAGTTCATCAAACAGACAATATATTCTCCCCCTTTGCCATCAACAAAGAGGAGGGAAAGAAAGTGTAAGGGAAGAAGGATATCTGACTTGCATTCTGAGCAAGTAGTTCAGGAATTAAGCACTTTAAAGCACAGAGTCTTCAGTCATATGAATTTAGAAACAGCTTAGAGATTGAATTCTGCTTTGAAGGTTATAAAAGTTAGAGTTCATGCACTACAATCATTGAATGAGTTTGTTGTGCATGATAATAGAAATAAACCAGAATCACATTTGAGCATGAGAGATTCAGTTTCAAAGTATCTTACATTCTTAGACTCAGTAAAATTTGTTAAGAGATACCAGGTCATGTATTAAAATTAAACAATTTGACATACCTAAGTTTTCTTTTTGAAGGAATAGCATTTTCAATTTTATTTAATTAAGGGCATTCAGGTACCATTTGTCTTTTTACGTAAGGGTACACGTTTATCAGACGCCAGTACCCCTAGATACTCAACATGATGGACCATTCTGCCTATGATCAAATTCAATAGGACTGATTTACACCTTTTTGTGTGAGGGTACACGTTTATCAGACGCCAGTTGTCCCCAGGTACTCAGTGAAACCACCCTACTGTTTTGATCATTTATACAGAGATAACTGATACACCTCATGACTTAAGTATTGTCCATTTCTTTGATGGATCACTGAGTTTCTCAGTGCTTTACCAGTCATTGCTCTGCCAATATTATTTTTCAAATATTTTTCAAGATTTTCAACATTTTCTTAGCTGTCCTTTATTTGTTTCAGAATGACTTGTTTAAGGATAATACACATACTTAGCCTTCTCTAACAGGATTTCAGGTGAGTTTTCAGATTTCAGATACCGTTAACTTTGTCTGACATGTAATGAAATAGGGGTTGAGAGCTTTATCAATTATCAGCATTCTTATTTACTGATTGCAATCTTTAAACTCTAAAGTTTATAAATTTTAACCATTAAGTCAGTCTTTAAGCAATTAAAATTCTTATAAAGGAAGAAGTTTGTTTTCTATTGCTTAAGACTTAGAACTGACTGACAGATTGCCATATTGTCAGACTCAACTCATTCAGGGTCAAGGGGTTAAATGAAATCAAGAGAGAAAGAATTTGAGTTTCAATGAAGTTGATGACCTCCCTGAGTTACATACAACACTCCCCCTGTCTATATGCATGTGGTTTTGTAAATGAATGGTAAGAATTAGAGGAGAGTGAGCTTAGACATAGTCATGGCTGAATGATATGCAATGAGGGTCATGAGTGTGATGCCAATTGATATGTCATGAAAGATATGAATGTTATGCATGTATGGTCTGGTGCAACATTCAACAACCATAGAGTTTATTCAAACCACCTGAGAGTTTATTCATCATGCTGAAATTTACACAAGCCAAGTTCTCTTCTAAGAAATTTGAACCTTTCATTCCCTAGTGGCTTAGTAAAGATATCAGCAATTTATTTTTCTGTTTCAATGAAATTCAATTCAATTTCCTTTTTATTGACAGCATCTCTAAGAAAATGGTGTTTGATCTCAATATGCTTAGTCCTAGAAGGATGAACAAGATTTTTAGCTAAACATATAGCACTAGTATTATCACACAAAATTGGAATACATTCCAGTTTTATTTGATAATCAGCCAGTTGGTGCTTGATCCAAAGTACTTGGGCTGCACAGTTACCAGCTGCGACATATTCAGCCTCAGCTATGGACAAAGCTACAGTGTGTTGCTTCTTAGATGCCCAAGATACTAGACAGCCACCAAGGAATTGACAGTAGCCACTAGTGCTTTTTCTCTCTACTCGGCACCCAGCATAGTCTGCATCAGTGTAGGCTAGGAGTTCTAACTCACACTTGACAGGATACCATAGACCAAGCTCTTGGGTGCCTAGTAGATACCTAAAAATCTTTTTCACAGACTTAAGGTGTGACTCTTTAGGACCAGCCTGAAATCTAGCACAAAGACACACTGCAAACTGAATATCGGGCCTAAATGCTGTAAGATATAAAAGGGATCCGATCATACCTCTATATAGCTTTTGGTCCACTGGTTTACCTTGAGGATCTTCATCTAAGTTAGTCGAGGTACCCATTGGAGTAGCTATTTCTTTGAGATTGTCCATCTTGTATTTCTTCAATAAATCCCTTATGTACTTGGACTGAGTGATGAAGGTTCCATCCTTTGACTGTGTAACCTGCAGTCCAAGAATTAATTTTAGCTCGCCCATTGAGCTCATTTCAAATTCATTAGTCATAATTTGAGAAAACTCCTCACAAAGTTTGGGGTTAGTTGACCCAAAAACTATGTCATCCACATAAATTTGAACAACAAGTATATCTGGATGACTTACCTTAGTGAACAAAGTTTGATCAACTACTCCTCTTGTGAAGTTCTTATCTGTGAGAAATTTGCTCAACCTGTCATACCAAGCTCTAGGAGCTTGCTTAAGACCATAGAGAGCTTTACTAAGTCTATACACATGATTGGGGAAGTCTAAACATTCAAAGCCAGGAGGTTACCTCACATAGACATCCTCACTGATTTCCCCATTCAGAAAAGTAGATTTTACATCCATCTGCTGGAGATTTATTCCTAGGGAACATGCATAAGCCAATAAAATTCTGATTGCATCTAACCTGGCTATAGGGGCAAAAGATTCTTCAAAGTCTATTCCAAATTCCTAGTTATACCCATGAGCTACAAGTCTGGCCTTATTCTTAACCACATTCCCTAATTCATCAGTTTTATTTTTGAAGACCCATTTAGTCCCTATGACTGTCTCATGATCAGGAGGTGGGACCAAGTGCCACACCTTATTCCTGTCAAATTGATTGAGCTCCTCATGCATGGAATTAATCCAATGCACATCCTTGAGAGCACAGTTAATGGACTTGGGTTCTACATGTGAAACAAAAGCATATGCATTCAGTTCATTTTGAATTCTTAAATGGCCTCTAGTCCTAGGAGGGTCATACAAATTGCCAATCACATTATCTACAGGATGATCTTTTAGATATCTAATGTTGACAATTGGATCATCATGATTTTCACTTACCTCCCCCTGACCTATAGGCTCTTCTCCATTAAGCTCTTCATTTTCTTCCTCATCTTCGGATTTGTCTGCAGGGTTCCCTTCTTTCAGAATATCACCACTGTCTTCATTCCTGCATTGACCAATATTAGTCTTTACCAAAGATTCATCAAAGATAATATGTGGAGATTCTTCAACATATTTGGAATTTTGATTATACACTCTATATGTTCGGGTGTTTTCAGAGTAACCAAGAAAAATTCCTGGTTCACTTTTAGGTTCAAATTTATCAAGGTCTCTTTTATCATTTATATGAATAAAGCATTTGCAACCAAAAACCTTGAAATGAGCAATTGAAGGTTTCTTACCCTTTATGATCTCATAAGGTGTTTTCTGGATAGAAGGTCTTACCATAGCTCTGTTAATTACATAATAGGCAGTATTTACAGCTTCAGCCCAGAACTTCCTTGGCAGACCACCTTCAACCAAGAGTGTTCGACCCATCTCCACTAGGGTTCTGTTTCTCCTCTCCACAACTCCATTCTGCTCGGGTGTCCTTGGTGAGGAGAACTTGTGATGAATTCCATTTATCCTGCAGAAATCCTCAAACTGTGAGTTTTCAAACTCACCTCCATGATCAGTTAAAATATTTTTAATTTTCTGGTTTATCTTAAGATAGAACTCCTGAAATTCTGTGAATGCATCACTTTTCTGTGACAAGAAATATACCCAAGTGTACCTAGAGAAGTCATCTACCATGACAAACCCATACCTCCTCCCTGATAAGCTGACAGACCTGGTTGGCCCAAAAAGGTCCATGTATATCAGCTCATAGGGTTTAAAGGACAGATTTTCTGTTCTAGATTTGAATGACTTCCTGGTTAACTTGGACTGAGCACATGCATCACAGAGTTTATTTTCTTTCTTAAAAGAAACTTCAGGAAGTCCTCTAACCATGCTGTGCCTATTCAATTTATGCAATACTGTGTAACTAGCATGGCCTAACCTACGATGCCATAAGAATGCTAAGTCCTCTGTGCTAGCAGTAAGGCATAGGTTAGAATGTTGTATATCATCTAAGTCTATCATGTAAGTATTATTTATTCTTTTACCAGAAAATTTAACAATTTCAGAATCAGGCTCAAAAACATTACAGCATTGAGAGTCAAAAAGAACTTTATATCCTTTATCACATAGCTGGTTGATGCTAAGTAAGTTATATGCTAAACCTTCAACCAGCATGACATCTTCAATGCAACATGTAGTACACTTACCTACCTTACCTGTCCCGACAATCTTACCCTTTGTGTTGCTACCAAAGGTGACAAGGCCTCCATGTTTCTCTGTCAGTATGCAGAACTTGACCTTATCTCCTGTCATATGCCTGGAGCAGCCACTATCCAAGTACCACAGATTGTTCTTGGCTGCCAGGCATACCTGCACACACAATTAGGGAGAAAATTTTGGAACCCAAGTCTGTTTGGGCTCCAGAGCAGATGAAATACAAGTAAACCATGAAAGCAAACTTTTAGGAATCCACATTTGTTTAAAAGAATTCTGTTCAGTGGATTTTTCAGATTTCTTTCCATTATTATTCCTCTTCTTTTTGTTGTTTTTCTTCTTATTGGCACCAGCATGATTATTGACATATTTGTTGCTTCTGTACCAGTGTTTTGGCCATGGTGCATTCACAAGATTGTGGCCAGAGTAGTTTCTGGGCTGGCTGAACAAATGTAGGTTCCTAGGTGTCCAAGAGCCATACCTACCAACCCAATTTCTAGTGTAAGGTTTATAAGACTGTGTAACCTGATGTCCATAACCTGTAAACCTTCCCTGAGTCCCAGTCCACCCTGACCTATTTGGATAGGTTGACTGTGCAGTGTAGTAGGACTGGGCTCTAGATTGATAGAAATGTTTGGGTTGAGCTCTAAATGCATTTTGTCTCCCCTGCACCTTGGACCCTGCTGACCTATTCACATGTGTGTATTGGGTCTTCTTCTGAGATTGAGGTTGTGGTGGAGACTTGGTGACCTTACCATGGGGTTTATATGCATGTGTAGGCTGACCCCTAACCTGAGACTGAGCTTTTGGATTTTGCTTGGATGTACCAGCTCTACTAGGCTCACTAATCTTTTGTTTGCCCTTCTCCTCAACACTGGGCTTCTTCCGATTTACAGTTTTATTCACAGAAATTTTTGAATTCATGTTAATCAGAGGTCCTTTCTCTTTTTGTGTGACAAATGAAATAGTCTTCATTCCAAAACTTTTTGTTGCACTAGAATTAAATCCAAGGCCCTCTCTCCTGAAATTGACTTTTGACCCTAACAAAGCATTTAGGTTCTCTGAACCTTGGGTCATTTTCTCAATAGTTTTCAGCTTGTCCTCATTATCTTTCTGAATATCTTCAATGGATTTCTTCAGTTCGGTGTTCACACTTAAGACAGCTTCATATTTTTCACTCACAATTTTCATCTCACTCTCATATTTCTGTATTTTCAATTTCCATTCATCAGTTTCTTTTTCTAACCTCTCATTTTCTTCTTTAGAGGCTTTTAACTCATACTTGATTTCTTCTATTTCAGAGCATGTGAGTTTCAGCTTATTATTCTCATATTCAAGGCATGCAATTTTATCAGTTAGAGTTGTGTCATTTTGCATGGAATTTATTTTTCTTCTTAGATGCCTATTTTCCTTTCTGATATCATCTGCTTTATCAGCTATTTCATGATAGGTATCTACCCAATCAGTAATAGTGAAATTATCGAATCGAGAGGATACCTCATCTGAGTCTTCCTCTCTGTCTTCAGAGCTAGTTGCCATAAGGCAAATAGGCTTTTCAGCTTCGACTTCACTGTCCGAGCTATTGCTCAAGGTAACTTCGTCCTCATCACTCAAGGTACTTACCATGGCTTTCCCTTTAGTGTTCTTTCTCTTGGACTTGTCCTTGTGCTTCTGATTCTCTGGACAATCAACTTTCATATGACCGGATTTCTCGCATTGGTAACACACATTAGTTTCAGTTTTCTTTGCAGGATTAGATTTATACCTTGTATCCCTTCGGCCACCACCAGGGTTCCTTCGGCTGAATCACCTTCCTTCTTTCCTGAGGAACCGCCTGAATTCCCTGGTGATCATTGCTATCTCATCACCTTCTATTTCTTCTCCAGTCAGGCTCTCCTTGGATGATGATCCATTAGAGCTGGATCGGCTGGATTTGCAGGCACCAGCCTTCAGTGCAATCGGTTTTTTCTTATTCTCAACTTCATCTATCTTCGGCAGATGTATTTCATAAGCCATCAGCGAACCAATCAATTCATATGCCCTGGTTTTATGCAGATCCCTTGACTCTTCCATTACAGTAGCTTTGGTGTGCCAAATAGGAGTCAGGGAACGCAGGATTTTCCTTACAATCTCATATTCTGAATAAGTCTTCCCAAAACCTCTGAGACCATTTGTGATGATTGTCAGTCGAGCGTACATCTCCTTGATGGTCTCATTGGGCTTCATCCTGAACGCTTCATACTCTGACACCAGGAGGTTCGCCTTCGTCTCCTTGACCTGAGAATTCCCTTCGTAGATGACCTCCAGCGCATCCCACATCTCTTTAGCTAAAGTGCAAGACGATACACGAGAGAACTCTGTGGGGTGCAGGGCGCACTGAATCGCATTGATGGCGCTCCAGTTGAGAGTAGACCTTCGGATCTCTTCTTTGGTCCAAACATCCTCATTCGGGGACAGCTCAAAAGGTCCCTTACTCACCACCTTCCAAATATAGTAGTCCTTCGCCCTCAAAAAGACTTGCATACAATTCTTCCAGTATGCATAATTTGATACATCAAAGTAAGGGGGCTTCGTGGTAGAATGTCCCTCAGCGATCATCCCTCTAGCATCCATCTGTACCTTCCTCTTCGGGCTGTAAGTCCATGTAGAAGAGTTAGGCTTTGATACCAACTGTTGTGTTAGATGGAAGTACTCTGTCACCACGAAGTGTGGATCTAGAGGGGGTGAATAGATCGATGGCCTAATTAAAAACACAAATGAACTCAAATGCGGAATTAAAACGAGCATGATGGGGACATCACCTCCCATGCCCATGTTCACAGCTCGTCTCCTCGCCCCGGTTGCATCCGGCATGGTCTGGTTATTTAATTTTGAGTCCTATGTAATTTTTATTTGAGTCATTTGATGTATTTTCACTTTTATTTGAGTCATGTTCCTAGGTCTTGTGTT
The DNA here is from genome assembly GCA_022559845.1 of Amorphophallus konjac. Lineage (NCBI taxonomy): Eukaryota > Viridiplantae > Streptophyta > Magnoliopsida > Alismatales > Araceae > Amorphophallus > Amorphophallus konjac. The sequence goes on from CM040120.1 coordinate 254,861,929, forward strand.
TATTTCCCTAAGTTTGAGTGTCATTAGGTTGTCTAGTTAGCTATTGGGCCCAATTCATTGGGCTTGGCCCAAGGGCTCTCCCCTACCCCCTCGGTTATTTGTCATTGAGTCAATTGTTAGGGTCTTATTGTAAAATGTGGGTTGCCTATATATAGGGCCCCATTCCCCCCATTTCAAGGTAATGAATCAATGAATGAAAAACTTGCCATTTTGAGAGTTTACACTTCTTATCTAGTGGAGAGATTCCATTTTTTGGGTGAGAGACCCTAGGGGAGAGATTCCCCACCCATCCCTCTCTTAATCTCTCTTTTTCACTCCCCTTTCTCTCTCCTCCACACCCAATTTTGAAAATTTTCCCTCTCCTCCCTTCCCAACCACCACTCTCCCACCTACCCCCATTAAAGACCACTCCCCTTCCCCACACTTCCCATTACTCCACCCCCTAGTCCCAAGAGAGCTTCCACCAATCCTAGCTCCACCTCCCAACCCCCAACTACCCCACCCACTTCCCCAAGCACCCTTCCTACTACCCAAAGCAGCCCTCCACCTTCCCAAGGCACCTCTTCCCATCCCCAAGACCACCATTGACCACCCCACATTAAAGGAAATTCAAACTCACATGCCCTCCACCCACTTGTGCCCCCCCCACCTTCCTCCTTCTCCCTCCAAGCCCAAATTCGTAGCTCCTCCTCCCACCACCTGTTAGACCCCCTTCCAGACCCTATTCTTCCCCTCCCACACCTTGGAACACCCCCTCCTAGACCCCCTCACAGCCAGGGTTCTCCCCACACTAATCCACCTCCATTTCCCCTCCCATATACCCCATTTTCCCCCACCATCTTCAACCTCTAGTTTTCAGTTCGCTGGCAGCAGAAGAGTAGCAGTTTACAGAGGCGACCCCGACCACATCCCAGAGAATCTGAAGGCCCAAGAGGTATCCACGGAAGCGTCTACCTGTCTTCTTCGCAACGGCGGTGGTCTCGTCCCCTTCCGAGCTGACCGGGAGATCCGTTCTCCTACAACTACGCAGAGCTGCCCCTGCTGAGCACCTGAGCCATAGTAGAAGCTCTGCCATGACGAACCTTGGAAGATTCAGGCCACAAGTTCTTCTGTAAACTTCCCACAGCCTACACCGACCTGTCATCAGTGTTCAGAGTCCCCTAGTCTTCTCCGGCATCATTTGGCTTCCCCGTCAGTTTTTCTGCGAAGAGGACTCGTCCACGATTCCAAAAACTCCAGCGGTGCTTGATTCTGAGTTTGGGAGCTGACGGGGCATCCTCTGCAACCTGATGTTGGCCGCCAGAAGCTGCCAGTCCAAGAATCTGCCTCCCTGCTCGGGCCTCCACCCAGACCAGCGTCGGTGCCAAAATAAATCAACAAAATTTGGACGACTTCCCTGGCCTCCTACGAAGATTTTCCAGGTGGTTTTATCCCCAACAAAATTCGGCATCAGTCGCAGCAACCATTTCTTCGATCATCTGTCAGCACCCACAGAACGTGGACAGAACCGGTGACCTCCCATCTTCGGTGTTCCTCTCTCAAGTTCCCCTCCCCGCTTGGCCGGCTGAAGGCCCCCCCCCTATGTGGAGGTAGTTTTAGTTTTAATATCACTTAACCCCCACCCCAAGATCCCCCTCCTGTGAGAGGTGTAGTATTGTAATCATTTGGGCAGGTCAAGCTACCCCGACACGGCTTGTGGGGATCCACCCACCTCCCCGCTCGCCCTCGTCTCCGAGCGGGATCGGTTTCTTCAAACCAGTCGAGTAAGTGCTCCAAACTTTGCCCTAATTTGTGCTTGTTCTTTCAATATTAGTTCATAAACTCCGCTGGCCGTGAATGAGAGCCCGATCCTTAAGCTCCTTTGCTATAAGTGATCACCGTGGGAAAAGAGTGGAACCCGTGCCCTCGGCACGACGTCGGCTCCCTTGAATTGGGCTGCCATTACCCTTGGGAATCAACTTAGGCCTTGCTGGCCCTCTACCAGCAAGGGCCCAGCCCACACAACCTCCACTTGGCATTGCCAAGTTACCCCGGGTCTTGGTGAGCATCGAGTGAGCGGTCGCCGACATCGGTCCGTTTGATTGCGATTATGCTTGTTTGTTTAAGTCCTAGGTTGTGTCACATCAATTGGTATCAGAGCAAGTTCACAACTTGTCTCTCCACAAGTTGGTCCTAGGGCATGTTTATGCATTTAGAGTCTCGGTTGCATCTCCCATGTCCACTAGAATGGCCACTTCATACCCGTCATATCCATCCCCATCAACTTTCCCAAGAAGCCCAAATCCTCATGGAAGCTCCATTGCTAACAAAGTGGGTAGCAACACCTCTATCATAGAAGCCCTACCTAATTTCCTTAATCGGCTTGAAGATATCATGTCTCGACTCGACCGACTTGAAGGAAAGAGCCGTGCATCAAGAGTGAATGAGAGTGACCTTTGGGGAAATCTAGAAACCATATTTTTAGAACACTTGAAAATCAAAACCCCCGCCTTTGATGGATCTAATAGCCCAAGCCTTTACCTAGATTGGGAGATTTCCCTAGACCAATTCATTAAAAGTTGCCCCTTGAACGAAGAAAGGAGAATGAGGCTAGCCAAGTCACACCTCTCCAAACAAGCTAAAACTCATTGGTTAGTTGTGGAAGGTTTAAGAAGGATCCGCAGGGAGGCCCCCAATAGCACTTGGGATGAGATGAAGGACGAGCTTAGGAAAACCTACACTCTCCAACCCTCTCCCTCCTACTCAAATCACAAAAGCCCAAGGAGCACTTCAACTCCTTCATCCCCACCCGGTCAATCCAAGACCCAAATCACCCATTCCCTACCACTTCCCATCTCTCCCACCCCAACCACTACATTTACACCCCACCTCCAAGTCCACACCACAACCATAGGTCTCCATACCCAATTGGACCCCATGGCCAACTCTCTACCTAGGCCCATGGTAAACCCCACCACTACCTCTCCATCACCCCCAAAAAGGGACACTCCTCCCAAAACAAATCAACCCAAACCCCTTCAACCCACCCATCTTCCTCTCCCTACCCCAATCCAACTCCCACCAAAGCCTCCACTACTACCCTCACCTATCCTAACCCAAGTTTCCCACTACCTACCACCCCGGATACACCATGCCCCAATCATCACCACACCCTCAAAAGCCCCTCTCACCTCCTTGGAAGAAGAACCCATACCCCACCCTATAGTGGTGAACACTCCAAACCCACTCTCCACCTTGGAGGAAACCCAAGCCCAAATTGAAGAAGAAACAACACACGAGGGTCTTCACCTTACATCACCATCTCTAGTTGGAGTCAATCTCATCTTAGGGGAAACCCTTGTTAGTTGGCTAAAGAAGAGCCCAATAAGAGAGATCACGGCCCACGATTTCCCACCCATGAAGGAAAACCATCCGTTAGTGCCCATCTCCTCTTATCACACCACAATCCAAGCATCTTATCAAGTAGAGACCTTAGAGGATTTTCTTAGAGGCTTAACATGGCAAATTGAGTTCACTAGCATGTTGACCCCTATGGCCGAACAACCTAGGAGCCTTGGCCTCCTACACCTATGCATCGGGTCAATCACCTCGGTCTATACCATTGGTTGCTACACTAGCGACCTCTTTTTCCTTCTCCCTATGGTAGAAGAACCCATCTCGATCCACTCCCCTACCATTGAGATCCCAAATACTTTGATCAGTCAACCAACTAGAAACCTTGGCCCAATTACCTTAGAGGAAGATGACTCACAATTTGGGAACCTTGAAGACATAGAGTGCCTCCCTCTAGGAAGACCTTTCCACGACCCCTTTGATCCCTTCCTAAGGGAGTCTAGTTCCCCATGTGATCCAACCACCTTATCCACCACCCACCATTCCCTATCCCAACCCACCATGTTAGACCTAATTCACCCCATCCTAGACCTGGGTTACACCTTGGGAACCATGACCTTGGGCCACATACCCCTAGGTAATAAGGTTGTGTCCCACCCCATGATGACCACCTTCTTAGATCCATTCGATCCTTTCCAATGGCAGTTAAAGGGTTGTCCCACACCTATACACATGAAAGTCACCTTTAGGGAAAATATGCATGTGTCTAGGCTTACCACACTGCTTGGCATGAACACTATGTTGGGTCCATTCATTCATATCACCCACATGTCAAGTAGAAAGCATGAGTGGTCCAAATTCGGATGTAGTGGTCCACCTTCACTCATCATGAGTCGTAGGCATGATAGGAGTATTCATGGATGTCCGGGTCCCCCAGCATTTGTCACCCCCATGCATGACCGGATCACCTATGGATGCCCCGGTCCTCCCCATTCCATCAAAGTCTTCCTGGCGTCAAAGCATGATTGGTCTTCTTTTGGTTGCCCAGGTCAACACATCACCCCTAGAATGTCAACATTCACAAAATTGAATGAAAGCCATTGCAAGCACATAAGCAAGGAAAATGAGATCTATAAGAGGCAGGCTGACTCCCTTCGGCGTCACCAAGAATTCCACGTGGGTGACTTTGTGATGGTGAGGAAGGAGAGGCTCTCCCCGGGAGTCATCTCCAAATTGAGGCTACGTGGGGCTGGTCCCTTCCAGGTCCTGAGGCGCATTGGCGCTAATGCCCGTGAGTTAGATCTCCCCGAGGAGTATGGAGTGAGTCCTACATTCAATGTAGCCGACCTAGTGCCATATAAGGGACCCACGGTGGTACCTAGTGAGGATATTGAGCCTATTCCCTCCGTTGAGAGAGCACCCACCCGTGAGGAGAGTCCACCAGCCAAGAGAGCCCAGCGTGAGTGCATTGAATGAATATTAGATGAACAGGCCACTACCACCAGGAGCAAGGTATATGAGCGCTATCTCGGCAGGTGGATGGATCGGTCTCGTTCAGAAGACTTGAGGGCAGTACCACTTCTACACCCTCCAAGGAGGGAAGGACACTTACTCGACGGAGTCGAGTTCTCCGCACCCCGGGAGTATGATGGGGACATCACCTCCCATGCCCACGTTCACAACTCGTCTCCTCGCCCCGGTTGCATCTGGCATGGTCTGGTTATTTAATTTTGAGTCCTATGTAATTTTTATTTGAGTCATTTGACGTATTTTCCCTTTTATTTGATTCATGTTCCTAGGTCTTGTGTTTATTTCCCTAAGTTTAAGTGTCATTAGGTTGTCTAGTTAGCTATTGGGCCCAATTCATTGGGCTTGGCCCAAGGGCTCCCCCCTACCCCCTCGGTTATTTGTCATTGAGTCAATTGTCAGGGTCTTAATGTAAAATGTGGGTTACCTATATATAGGGCCCCATTCCCCCCATTTTAAGGTAATGAATCAATGAATGAAAAACTTACCATTTTGAGAGTTTACACTTCTTATCTAGTGGAGAGATTCCATTTTTTGGGTGAGAGACCCTAGGGGAGAGATTCCCCACCCATCCCTCTCTTAATCTCTCTTTTTCACTCCCCTTTCTCTCTCCTCCACACCCAATTTCAAAATTTTTCTCTCTCCTCCCTTCCCAACAACCACTCTCCCACCTACCCCCATTAAAGACCACTCCCCTTCCCCACACATCCCATTACTCCACCCCCTAGTCCCAAGAGAGCTTCCACCAATCCTAGCTCCACCTCCCAACCCCCAACTACCCCACCCACTTCCCCAAGCACCCTTCCCACTACCCAAAGCAGCCCTCCACCTTCCCAAGGCACCTCTTCCCATCCCCAAGACCACCATTGACCACCCCACATTAAAGGAAATTCAAACTCACATGCCCTCCACCCACTTGTACCCCCCCCCCACCTTCCTCCTTCTCCCTCCAAGCCCAAATTCGTAGCTCCTCCTCCCACCACCTGTTAGACCCCCTTCCAGACCCTATTCTTCCCCTCCCACACCTTGGAACACCCCCTCCTAGACCCCCTCACAGCCAGGGTTCTCCCCACACTCATCCACCTCCATTTCCCCTCCCATATACCCCATTTTCCCCCACCATCTTCAACCTCCAGTTTTCAGTTCGCTGGCAGCAGAAGAGTAGCAGTTTGCAGAGGCGACCCCAACCACATCCCAGAGAATCTGAAGGCCCAAGAGGTATCCACGGAAGCGTCTACCTGTCTTCTTCGCAACGGCGGTGGTCTCGTCCCCTTCTGAGCTGACCGGGAGATCCGTTCTCCTACAACTGCGCAGAGCTGCCCCTGCTGAGCACCTGAGCCATAGTAGAAGCTCTGCCATGATGAACCTTGGAAGATTCAGGCCACAAGTTCTTCTGTAAACTTCCCACAGCCTGCACCGACCTGTCATCAGTGTTCAGAGTCCCCTGGTCTTCTCCGGCATCGTTTGGCTTCCCCGTCAGTTTTTCTGCGAAGAGGACTCGTCCACAATTCCAAAAACTCCAGCGGTGCTTGATTCTGAGTTCGGGAGCTGACGGGGCATCCTCTGCAACCTGCTGTTGGCCACCAGAAGCTGCCAATCCAAGAATCTGCCTCCCTGCTCGGGCCTCCACCCAGACCAGCGTCGGCGCCAAAATAAATCAACAAAATTTGGATGACTTCCCTGGCCTCCTACGAATATTTTCCAGGTGGTTTCATCCCCAAAAAAATTCGGCATCAGTCGCAGCAACCATTTCTTCGATCATCTGTCAGCACCCACATAACGTGGGCAGAACCGGCGACCTCCCATCTTCGGTGTTCCTCTCTCAAGTTCCCCTCCCCGCTTGGCCGGCTGAAGGCCCCTCCCTATGTGGAGGTAGTTTTAGTTGTAATATCACTTAACCCCCACCCCAAGATCCCCCTCCTGCGAGAGGTGTAGTATTGTAATCATTTGGGCAGGTCAAGCTACCCCGACGCGGCGTGTGGGGATCCACCCGCCTCCCCGCTCGCCCTCGTCTCCGAGCGGGACCGGTTTCTTCAAACCGGTCGAGTAAGTGCTCCAAACTTTGCTCTAATTTGTGCTTGTTCTTTCAATATTAGTTCATAAACTCCGCTGGCCGTGAATGAGAGCCCGATCCTTAAGCTCCATTTCTATAAGTGATCACCGTGGGAAAAGAGTGGAACCCGTGCCCTCGGCACGACGTCGGCTCCCTTGAATTGGGCTGCCATTACCCTTGGGAATAAACTTAGGCCTTGCTGGCCCTTTACCAGCAAGGGCCCAGCCCACACAACCTCCACTTGGCATTGCCAAGTTACCCCGGGTCTTGGTGAGCATCGGGTGAGCGGTCACCGACATCGGTCCGTTTGATTGCAATTGTGCTTGTTTGTTTAAGTCCTAGGTTGTGTCACATCAGAGCAGCTGTTGAACAACTGAAGGGGCAAAATGATATCAGAACAAAGCGGATCACAGTGATAGCGGACCTAAGCAATCATCTACAATGATTCGAACGGTTGAACTAAAATCACAAGATCCACAAGTCAATCACACAGTAGACAGCAGATTTTAAGGTGGTTCGGTCCTCCAGACCTACGTCCACCCCACACTCAAACCCAAGTGTGGCTTACTGTTGCGCAACACAGCTTGCGTCTGCTGGGCCTTACAGCTTAGCCTACAACTGCTGAGCCTCATAGTTTTCTTCCGCTGGGCAATACAGCTTAGCCATCCACTGCCTAACAGCTTGCGCTGAGCCTCACAGCCTGCTGTCCAGAGAACCATGTTCTCTGCAACGCTGGGGATTACAGCTTACCCGTCCAGTGGAATCCTCCACAGCAAACGTTGGCACACAACTTGAAAACAAGAGTTCCGAAAATAATAAAATTAGAATCAAACGAAAATGGGAAAACCCAAAAGGAAATATAGCTCAGAATGAGCAGTCTCAGCTCTGGTATCTGAACCAAGAGACTGAGTAACAAGCTTTCAAACAAACTCTCTCAACTCATCTCTCTCAATCTTCTCTTCTTTCTCTTTTTCTTCTCTCTGGATTGTGGGTTTTCTTCTCTGCTCTCAGTGGCTCTCTGCTGCTTCAAGCTTCTCTGCTCTTGAGCCTTCACGATCATCTTCCTCAGTCAGAAGAGGCTTCCTTTTTATAGAGCAGCAATTAGGTGGGCGTGTGGTTTCTAGATTCCCGCCCAAATGCATTGGCCCATGTGGCAGCATCCCAGCTCAATGCTTTCCACGTGTCACGATCCTGGCACCTCCTCCATACTTGGATCACGTGCCATTTTTATTCTTCTCGAAAGAGATACCTGTCAAACAGTCAGAAGGAAATATTTTCACCAATCAGTTTATATAGTGTTGAACGATGTTTGCACATACTCAATAGTATGAAGCTCAATGTGCAGCGGCTATGCGTGCTAGGCATACAAGAGATGCACCGAGTTTATAGAAAGCTATGCAATGACTGCAATGAACTCTGCACATACTTCAATTATGCAAGCGAAGCAGTGCATGGCTGTACAGACTTTGTGTATGCATGAAGCACAGAATGCACTGACTAAGCTTATGAGTGTATAGACGTGATAGCACATAATGCAGTATTCATATGGGAAAGTATGAACATTGAAGATGAGTGCACTGACATGCCAAACGAATATGCAGACTCGGCGTGCAACAATGTGCAGACTTGCTCAAATGATGCACGAACACAACAGCAGGTAATGTGTAGACTCTGCGTCAATGAGGCAAGGCTAACGGATGGATAGACTTGTGTGTGCGTCCATGCAATGTATAGACTTGATGCAGTGTATGCAGTTCACCGATGCAGTGTATGCAGCGATGTATGGACTTGATCAGTCATCAAAACACACAAGTGCTCATGAGTGTATAGACTTGCTACGGCATCAAAGCAACCATGACAGTGTACAGACTTTGTGTGTTTACAAAAACAGGGAACGTAGGTAAAGATTGGAATGTATAGACTTTAAATGGATGAAACACACAGACTGTACAGACTTGGTCCGATGTACAGACTTGCTCGATGTACAGACTTCGCCGATGTATAGACATAGTGAGCAAGACATGAAGCGCTATGTGAGACGCAACATGAGACGAAGCAATGTATAGACTTAGCATGAAGCAAGGCAGATGGATGTATAGACTTGTGTGTGCGACTGATGAATGCACCGATGCATCAGTGTATAGACTAAATGGCATGCAAGCGACATGACGATGTACATACTCTGAATGCATGGAACACACAGACAATCTGATAAAGACAGTTTCATCAAAATATGAACAGTTGCCAATCAATCAAAACCAGTTGTTGCCAATGAAGTAAGGCTTATTGTCAACATCATCAACAGAGGAGTCACAACATTGCCGGTTTCTCAACCGCGCACGTCCAACGCTTCCCTCGATAAGGGACGATCGCGAGCTTTTCTAGAGTCTCAGATTCGCATATCAAATTTGAGTCGAGTCCGTGGTCCGTCCCGCATCAAATTTGGTATCAGAGCGCCAGTTGAGTCTAGGGTGTCTAAATCAAAAAAAAGTGTCATTTACGTCTAGTGTTGTGCCCATGTGGTTTTGATGATGGTTTTAATGATGGTTTTGATGATTGGTTTTTGATGTGAGTTAATCACTGTGAGTCATCCTGCTGTGTGAGTCATCATGCTATTTTTAGTCTATCAAATGTTCAGTCATCTTGCTGCTCAGTTTAGTTTAACATTTCTGATGTTCAGTCGTGCATAAAGTATTCATTGCTACACTCTGCTTAGTTAATATGAACAGTAGTGGGTCGACCCACTCTTGCTGATGCGTTGACTCATCAGAACACTGATTGTCTGGTTTGTCTAACTTCTAGTCTACACATCAGACTGCATTGCATTTATTCATGGCTAAGAGTCTATACACTGGACTGTGCCATTGTGCATCATGCAAGTCTATACATTGGACTTTCATTCAAGCCTATACATTGCATTGGCTAAAGTCCGTTTCATTTAGAGTCTAAGGCAATGTCCATACACTGGACTTGAAGTGTGTACATTGAGCGTCTCACTTAGCGTCTAAGGCAAAGTCTACACGTTGCTACAGTAACGAAAGTCTATACATCCGATTGTGCAGTGTCTTAGCCATCGTCTCACATTCTTCAAGTCTATACATTGGACTTTTACATGAAGTCTATATATTGTTGTTTGCATTGCAAGTCCATACATCCTCAGCTGAACCCCATGTCCATACAACGACACTATAGCTTGCATAGCTCATGTCTGCACATTGGTCTTCATCTCCTGTAGTCTAGACATTGGAAAGTATATACACTGAGCTCACAAGAAGACTTCCAAGTCTATACACTCTCTCAGTGTACATACTTGCCCATTTGCTGTTTCAGAGTATATACACTCGGTGTTATAAGATTTAAATAACCACTTGTTCTATGTTATGATTATAAGATTTTTTTTGTATAGGGTTAACGCAGAATGACCACAGCGTCCACGCAGCAAGTATACTAGTAGAAGTATTAGCTGCTGGAACACATCACTGCGTCAACGCCACGGCCTGGTAGCGTCCACGCAGCAAGCAAACAAGCTAAAGTATTAGCTGCTGGAACACCACTGCGTCAACGCTATGGGCTAGCAGCGTCGACGCAGCACGCTTATATACTGAAGACATTGATCACAGGACACCAATGCGTCAACGCCTTGATCAAGTGGCGTGGACACTGTAGTTCAAACAATCAAGAAAGAAGCTTACTGGATTACTCTGATGCGTCAACGCTGCAGGCTGGTGGAGTCAATGCAGCAGACTTGAGTCCTGCTGGTCGAATGTCGTTGAATTGATGGGCACGTGATCCGAGGTGCCTGGCTCGTGAACCAAGATGCTGCCACGTGGTCCGAATGTCTAGGGCAGGAAATGTGGAAGCCACACTCACCCAGTGTGCTGCTGTTGATGCTATATATACGAGTCTTCATCCTCTATAGAAGACTGATCGAAGAAGAAGCCTTGAGAGCAGAAAGCCCTTCGATCCAGAAAAAGAGAAAAAGAAAAGAAGCAGTGAGCAGGAGAAAGCAGAGAAGAAAGAGAAAGTGCGTGAGCTAGAGTGAGAGCAGAAGAGAAAGTGCGTGAGCTAAGAAGAAGAAAGAAGAGGAAGGAAAGAAGGAGAGGAGAGTCTATTGAAGACCTGTTTCAGTCTGTTCGTGGATCAAATCCAGAACGGCTATTATGTTTCATTTCCAGCTTTTGTTGCTGTGCCTTTTTATGTTTCCTTATTTTTTCTTTTGTTTCTCTGGTTAGCTTTGTTCTTCCGATTACCCTGTTGGGGATCGGGTTCCTCCTGGTAAGTCAGGAGAAGGGAGATCTGATCTCCGGTTGCAAGTAGCTGGGTGCTACTTGTGGGGTCCTCCTGTGGATTCAGGAGAAGGGAGGCTTGTCTCCGGTACTGGGCTTGTGGGTAGCAAGTCCAGGGGTTCCCTCCGGGTCTGGAGGAAGAGAGACCGTGTGTCTCTGGTTTCCAAGTGGCTGGGAGTCACTTGGGGTGTCCCTCCGGTTGGGAGGAAGAGGGGAAGATGTTCCCCTGGTCAAGCTGTGTGGCAGCAACTGTTCGCAGACTGAGTCTGCTTGGTTCTAGCGTTTGCTAGTGAAGCCTCACTCCAGTTGGGAGTGAGGGGTGGATGTAGGTCTGGAGGACCGAACCACCTTAAAATCTTTGAGCAGTTGTTTGCTTGTAGTGTGTTCTTCCATATCTCCTACCACCCTTCACAGATTGTCTTGAGATTTCTTATTCTCATTTGTGCTGCTTCCGCTAGTTGGTTATTTGGGTGCCAGTTACATATTTGCTCTTTTGTTTAAAAGGATTTTCAACTGGTTCATCAGATTGCTTGATTTGCTTCCGCTAGATGCTTGGATAGGCTCGCTCCACCTGCTTGTTATTTTGTTTAATCGAATTAGCTTAACTCCGGAACTTGCTTAGCATCTGATTTTTTAAATTGGGCATTATTCGTAGCAGGATACATTCACCCCCCCCCCTCTGTATCCGAGCCTAGCACCCTAACAGTTGGTATCAGAGCAGGTTTCTGCTTAGAAGGTCCAGCGACCTGCATATCCGATCTTGTAGCCTTGGGTGATTATTTGCTTTTAGTGCATCAATGTTCCTGTTGCTTTGAATCTGCTTGCCATTTGTTCTTAATGGCTCATCCTCCACTATTCTCTAATTCAAATATAAAATTCTGGCTATATCGTATGCACAAGCATATTAACTCTATTAATCCACAATTGTGGAAGGTTATCTCTCACAGTCCACATGAACTTCCTAAGGATAAGTCCAAGTGGACTCATGTTCACAAGTTGAAAAATGATGATAATGTGAGAGCTCTAAATTTAATGAAGGCTGCAATCGGCTCTGATGATTTTTCCTCGTTCTCAGGTTGTAGCTCGGCAAAGGAAATATTGGATGAATTGATTCGCTTCCACAATGGAAAGGAAGAAGAATGTCTCATGGCAAGAAGGAGTGATCAATCAGATGAGTCCTCATCCCAGGTAAACTCTGAGACCGAGGATATTAGTCATGATGATTTAGTTGCCATGCATAAGCATCTACTGGAAAAATATGGAAGAATTAAGTCAGAAAACAGAAAATTAAGAAAACAGAAAAATGCTGAAATCACAAGTCTAAAGGCTGAAAATGAAAATTTAAAATCTGAATTGAAATTGAAAGAAGAATTTGAAAAAAAGTTGATTGAAGAAAATTTTCATCTAAAAGATCAAAATAAAAGGCTAATGGTTCTTAATACTGTCTTTTCTGAAAAATGGTTGTCATTTGAAAAAGAAAAATCTGCTGATAAGGAAATTCAATTTGAGAATGAATTGAAACTGAAACAGGAACTAGAAATAGTTAAAAATTTGAATGATGTCATACAGAGACAAATTATCTCATGTGAGGAAGACTTGACTAATTCAGAACTCAAAATTTGTTCTCTGCAATCTGAAATAAGTAAACTTGTTCGTTCCATGTCTAAATCTCCCAAGGGAAAAGAGAAAATGAATGTTCCTTTGTGTGATAACGCCACTAAATCAAGTGGAGAGCAAGGATGCAAATCCCAAATTAAAAAATCTGTTAAGAAAAAGTTGTACACTACTTTTGTTCGTAGCTCTGACATTGCAAGCTGCTCTGGGCCTCCTAAAACATCTACATCATCTGTTTTCCAATTCAAGGCCCAGAAAAATGAAGAACAAATAAAAGTTGTGAACAAGGGTAAACAAATGAGCAAAAATGGTAATAAAAATAAGGATAAACATGTCCCTACTTATGTCTTTAAATCTGCTACCTATACTGCATCTGATGACTCAATGCATACCACTCATAGCTCAATTAATTATCCGTATGCATCTGATAAGAGTGTTTCATGCCATTATTGTGGCAAGGTAGGCCATGTAATGGATGATTGCAGATTATTGACTGAAGATGGGCATGCAAGTGAAACATTGCATTCGACAAATTCATTTGGTAGAAATCATGCTACTAGGAAGTCTGATACATCTTGTCATTACTGTGGTAGGCATGGTCATTTCATGGATGCCTGTTTCATTATGAAACAAGATGATAAAATGCATACTAGGTCTTCTGTTCATCATCACCCCAAAAGAAACATGTATGCTTCAAACCAACACATCATTTGTTATAACTGTAACAAACGTGGTCATAAAGCTGTTGAGTGTTGGTTTAGGACTTCATGGGGATATAATAGTTCAAGAGGTAAGCACCTAAGGTGTTTTGAATGTGGCAAGTATGGGCATGCAGTCAAGGACTGCTGGTATGCTCAGGGAAAACACTTTAATTCCAAATTTGATAAATTTCCTGCAAATAGAAATTTTCTTGGTAGAGATAAATCTATTTTTAAGGAAAAGATTCTTGCATGCTTTAACTGTGGTAAGCCAGGCCATCGAGCTGCTAATTGTTGGCTGGCTAGTTGTAGTAAACAGAATTATCTTTTTCCTAATAAATCTCATGACAACAGTAATGTGCATAAAAAGGACTTGAATTCTGTTACTTGTCATCAAAGTGGTTCGTTTGGACACTCTATGCCTAACTGTTTCATGATGGATTTTGATAATTCTGTAGTTCACAAAGAGTTCAGAACACCATCTTGTGGTGTTAGAGGTAAACCAGGACCCAAGGTCTCTTGGGTACCTGTTACATCAAAATGATGTGTCTGCTACAGGTGTGCCTTGGATGCTGAGGAATAAAAGGGGGAAATAAATCAAGGCACTCAAAGAAAAACCCCTTCTGAAATTTTCAGGTAATGTCTTTGCATCTCCTATTTTGAAATTCTTGCATATCTGCCATTTGTAGTTGTTTGATAATTGTTGAAATGCCTAACCTCTGAAAACAAATTGCATTCTGAAATTTCTGTTTAAATCTGAACTGCATATGAATGTTGTTGAAATCTGTCTGATGCATAGTTCATTGAAATTCTGAATTGCATATAGGACTGCATGTTGAATAGTCATGATTGACCTCAATGGTATATAAATGGTAAGCTACCAAAAGGCAAGAAAATCTGTCTGGAGGTTCTTACTATGTGTGAGGTGGTCTTTTAGACCAAGTGCTCCGCCTAGTACCATGAGTCACTTTGCTGATAGGACAGTCTGATTGTGCACAAGTCGTAATATCATTTGGAATCATATGTTCGGTTTTCAGTGCAAACATTACAATATTTTCAGGGGGAGTTAATTGCATGTCCTTGCATACATATAGTGCATTGCATTTCCTTATATTGAAAATCCCAAAAAGAGAGTTTGAATGCATATTGTGAGGGGGAGTCAATGCATTGCATATAGGTTGTCAAACGCATACATTGGTCAAAATTCATTGCATATCCTTTCTTATTGATTTTGTTGACAAACCTTGATCATATTCTGAAAACTTTGAGCTTCACAATCTCTCTTAACAATTGGTATTTCTCCTATCAATTGGTATCATTTGGGTTCAAAATTCTATCAGTCCTTCATGAAGATTTCAATGGGCTATCTCGATCATAAATCTGAAAACTTTTGAACTAGAAATCTTCTATTATACGTTTTTATGAATGTCTGAAATAACTCATATGGTTTAAGTTTAATGTTCATAGAGTTTGTCTTTAAAATCTCTTAAAAAATATCTGAAGCATGTTTAATAAAACTTAACCATTTGTTTCATGCTGTGTCTTGTGAAAAATTTCTGAAATCTGCACTTTTGAATATATGACTTTACTTGGTTAAGTACATGAAACTATTATTGATATGAAGTAAATGAATGTCTCTGAAGTGTCTAAAGGGTTATATCTGTCAGAGCAATGATTTTGGTTATTGAGAAACACAAGTCCAAAGGACTGTGTCATGAGGTGCCTTAGTTAACTCTGCATAAAAATTCATTGAAAATTAGGCAGAGCTATGACATGCACACTGAGAAATACAACTCACTCATTAAAAAATGATTTATAGTGTGTCATGATGTGTAAATGCTAACTCTGTTTACATAAAGCATGACAGTTAGTCACACTAAGGGCTTAGGGATATTGGCCTCTAATCAAGGTATATCCTCTAGTTACAATGTGTGCACTGAACTAGAGTGCTCGTAAAATTTGTAGCAAGAAAATTATTGATCAAATTGAAATATCTGTATATTGATGCTAAAATCAAACTGCTTCAACCCTAGACAAAATCATATGACTTCATAATTGCTTGATTTCAATACTAGAGCATGTAATTCTGAAAGAAGTCAATAGATTTGATTGTGTAAGAGAAAGGGAGATTAATCAAGATAAATATGAAGGCTTGGTTCATTTTTATTAAACCATGGTTTTAGATATCAATACAGAATTTTATTGATAAACTCTGCATACATCATGTTTAAACCATGCTGTTCAAAAAGCCCATTCATATGTCCCTATAATGGAAGACTTTGAAAATTTATGTTTTAGATTTATGAGATTGATATCTCTTTGAAAATCTGGCTAAAATTCTTGTGTTTGGAGCTTCCTTGAAAAATCTGTTAATTGAAACTCTTCTGCTCATTGACCTGAACTTCCCCTTGTTTGCCCCTGTGGTCTCCTTCTCATTCATTTCATAAGGTTCCATTGCTTGAGGGGGAGCCTCCTTGTCATATGCATCATGTTGCATAGAAGGATAAGAGTTGTGCTCTTGCATTCTTATTTCTGATATCTGCATATTCATTCCCATGGTTTATTTTGTTTATACTAAAGGGGGAGAATCATGTTCTTGCAAGGGGGAGAATTTGACTGAATTTTTTTTTCATGTTTTAATTTCTCAAACTATTTTCTTTTTGATGAAGTCAAAGGGGGAGAATAGTTTGAGTCATCAGACTGACTCACACTGACTCACTGTGGAGTGTTGCCATCATCAAAAAGGGGGAGATTGTTGTGCCCATGTGGTTTTGATGATGGTTTTAATGATGGTTTTGATGATTGGTTTTTGATGTGAGTTAATCACTGTGAGTCATCCTGCTGTGTGAGTCATCATGCTGTTTTTAGTCTATCAAATGTTCAGTCATCTTGCTGCTCAATTTAGTTTAACATTTCTGATGTTTAGTCGTGCATAAAGTATTCATTGCTACACTCTGCTTAGTTAATATGAACAGTAGTGGGTCGACCCACTCTTGCTGATGCGTCGACTCATCAGAACACTGATTGTCTGGTTTGTCTAACTTCTAGTCTACACATCAGACTGCATTGCATTTATTCATGGCTAAGAGTCTATACACTGGACTGTGCCATTGTGCATCATGCAAGTCTATACATTGGACTTTCATTCAAGCCTATACATTGCATTGGCTAAAGTCCGTTTCATTTAGAGTCTAAGGCAATGTCCATACACTGGACTTGAAGTGTGTACATTGAGCGTCTCACTTAGCGTCTAAGGCAAAGTCTACACGTTGCTACAGTAACGAAAGTCTATACATCCGATTGTGCAGTGTCTTAGCCATCGTCTCACATTCTTCAAGTCTACACATTGGGCTTTTACATGAAGTCTATATATTGTTGTTTGCATTGCAAGTCCATACATCCTCAGCTGAACCCCATGTCCATACAACGACACTGTAGCTTGCATAGCTCATGTCAGCACATTGGTCTTCATCTCCTGTAGTCTAGACATTGGAAAGTATATACACTGAGCTCACAAGAAGACTTCCAAGTCTATACACTCTCTCAGTGTACATACTTGCCCATTTGCTGTTTCAGAGTATATACACTCGGTGTTATAAGATTTAAATAACCACTTGTTCTATGTTATGATTATAAGATTTTTTTTGTATAGGGTTAACGCAGAATGACCACAGCGTCCACGCAGCAAGTATACTAGTAGAAGTATTAGCTGCTGGAACACATCACTGCGTCAACGCCACGGCCTGGTAGCGTCCACGCAGCAAGCAAACAAGCTAAAGTATTAGCTGCTGGAACACCACTGCGTCAACGCTATGGGCTAGCAGCGTCGACGCAGCACGCTTATATACTGAAGACATTGATCACTGGACACCAATGCGTCAACGCCTTGATCAAGTGGCGTGGACGCTGTAGTTCAAACAATCAAGAAAGAAGCTTACTGGATTACTCTGATGCGTCAACGCTGCAGGCTGGTGGAGTCAACGCAGCAGACTTGAGTCCTGCTGGTCGAATGTCGTTGAATTGATGGGCACGTGATCCGAGGTGCCTGGCTCGTGAACTAGGATGCTGCCACGTGGTCCGAATGTCTAGGGCAGGAAACGTGGAAGCCACACTCACCCAGTGTGCTGCTGCTGATGCTATATATACGAGTCTTCATCCTCTGTAGAAGACTGATCGAAGAAGAAGCCTTGAGAGCAGAAAGCCCTTCGATCCAGAAAAAGAGAAAAAGAAAAGAAGCAGTGAGCAGGAGAAAGCAGAGAAGAAAGAGAAAGTGCATGAGCTAGAGTGAGAGCAGAAGAGAAAGTGCGTGAGCTAAGAAGAAGAAAGAAGAGGAAGGAAAGAAGGAGAGGAGAGTCTATTGAAGACCTGTTTCAGTCTGTTCGTGGATCAAATCCAGAACGGCTATTGTGTTTCATTTCCAGCTTTTGTTGCTGTGCCTTTTTATGTTTACTTATTTTTTCTTTTGTTTCTCTGGTTAGCTTTGTTCTTCCGATTACCCTGTTGGGGATCGGGTTCCTCCTGGTAAGTCAGGAGAAGGGAGATCTGATCTCCGGTTGCAAGTAGCTGGGTGCTACTTGTGGGGTCCTTCTGTGGATTCAGGAGAAGGGAGACTTGTCTCCGGTACTGGGCTTGTGGGTAGCAAGTCCAGGGGTTCCCTCCGGGTCTGGAGGAAGAGAGACCGTGTGTCTCTGGTTTCCAAGTGGCTGGGAGTCACTTGGGGTGTCCCTCCGGTTGGGAGGAAGAGGGGAGGATGTTCCCCTAGTCAAGCTGTGTGGCAGCAACTATTCGCAGACTGAGTCTGCTTGGTTCTAGCGTTTGCTAGTGAAGCCTCACTCCGGTTGGGAGTGAGGGGTGGATGTAGGTCTGGAGGACCGAACCACCTTAAAATCTTTGAGCAGTGGTTTGCTTGTAGTGTGTTCTTCCATATCTCCTACCACCCTTCACAGATTGTCTTGAGATTTCTTATTCTCATTTGTGCTGTTTCCGCTAGTTGGTTATTTGGGCGCCAGTTACATATTTGCTCTTTTGTTTAAAAGGATTTTCAACTGGTTCATCAGATTGCTTGATTTGCTTCCGCTAGATGCTTGGATAGGCTTGCTCCACCTGCTTGTTATTTTGTTTAATCGAATTAGCTTAACTCTGAAACTTGCTTAGCATCTGATTTTTTAAGTTGGGCATTATTCGTAGTAGGATACATTCACCCCCCCCCCCTCTGTATCCAGGCCTAGCACCCTAACATCTAGTCATCATCTAAGTCGGTCTAAGGTTGCATCCGCATACCATTGTTCGGTATATAAAAAGGTGTCACCCGACCGCTAGGTTACGCCTATCGGAGAGGTGATTCACTTGCGCGAGTGATCTTCGGGTCAATTAACTCCGCCGTGTACCGAATCTTGGTCGTGTCTAGCTGTGTAGTCGAGTCTCATTTCAACTTTGTATTTGCATCACATTCTAAGTCGTGTATAGGTGCTTGCATTAGTTGGCATAACATTTCGCTTATAAAACAAAAACAAAAAAAAATGGCCTTGCATATCCATTCCTAGGGGATCCAACCCCATCTAGGCAACCATGGTCGCACCCCGAGTCCATAGTCCCGATGAAGTGGCCGAAATGTTCCGAGCTATTATGGGAGCAATTAAGGGGTTGAATACAAGCCTAGATCGGTTGACTGCAGGGGTAGATCGGTTGACTACCGGGGTAGATTGGATGGAAGGGGACATCCCGATGCCACACCAAGGACCCCTTCTCCACGAGGAGGACATTCCTTCATCACCCATGAGAGCTCCATTACCGTCAACCTCATCTTCCGATCTTATTTCAGAACCATCTTATTTGGATCCAAGGTCCGAGCCTCCCGTGTTTCTAATAGGTACGCTATACGTAGCCGAGCCGCTTCTTAGTTGGCTCAAGTATGGCTTGGTCCCACCTCCTTATCCATCCATGGACCCCATCTTACCATTAGTGTCGGTCAACTCATTCCACACTACATTTCGGTCTAGTCACCATGTTGATATTTTGGATGATCTTGTTATGGGATTAGATTCACAATGAAAGTTGACGCACTTATTGGCCCGAGGCTTTGACCAACCCACTAGTCTTAGCTTCACCCACCCAGCCATAAGGTCCATTACCTCCGTGTGCACCATGGGTTGTGTCACCACGGAGATTCTATTATTCCTCCCTATGTCGGTCGAATCCGACTTCATTCCCTTTTGCCCAAGGGAGGAATCTTATTTTCTACACATGTCCGTCGTCCCACCGATCATAATGTATGACGGTGACTATGAATTCCAAACTTGGGACCATGTTATGTTGGAACCCATCTCATGGGGTCATACCTTCTTCGACCCTTTTGACCCCTTTTCTAGTGAACCTCCCGAGCTTTCATACTCACTCCACTTCTTCCGCGGAGTTCACTATCCCACCTTTTCCACTCAGGCCAAGCAACCTCTACATAGCCATAGGTCTTTTCTATCATTTGGGGGTAACGAAGACTTTGGTTTCCCCGGCCCACCTAAGTCCATCCTCGATACACCCACACCCGGCTCTTCCACACCCGGCTCTCCTAGCCCTCTCAAGTCTCCCAAATCCAAAGGGCCGTCCATGCATGACTGGGTCATACTTGGACGTTTAGGAGTTCCCCTTGCCACCCATCTCCGGTTACATAACATGCATGCATGGCACATATTCGGGTGTCCTGGTCCGCCGTCACCCATGTACGGGTCAAACTAACAATAGGTTTGTCTCGAGTCATGCATGAGTCAGTTTCTTGTTTGTGTGGTTTGCATACGTGTGTTAGTACATGGTGAGTCTGCATGTGTCTTGTGCGAGCTCGTTGTCGGTCTCTTATGAGTGAGAGGCGAGTGGACTCGCTCAATGAGTAAGGGATCAGCTCTACATCTATACCCGGATCTAGTCACCTATAGGGACCCAGCGGTGATTCCTAGTGAGTCTTCGAGCTGCCTCCTCCCCTTGAGAGTGACCCCACCCCGGAGTGACCACGTCTAGCCTCGTTTTCACAGCAGCTTGTGCATATCGAGTATCTACGGAATGAGAATGTGACGGTCACGTGGAGTGGAGCGTACCCCACGCTTCTAGGTTCGGTGACGGATCCACCGGAGCTTCTCGAGCAGCCGCACCGCTTACTCGACGGGGTCGAGTTCCTCCCACTCGGGGAGAGTTGATGAGAATCGACGCCGAGTATTGACATTTTTATTTTACATTTGTGTCCTTTAGTTTTCTTTTATATCCTTGGGAAAGTATGTACGGAATTGTAAGACTTTATAAGCCAATGTGTCATTCCCTTGGATTCTTTGAGTTTTTGTGCAAATTAACAGTAGGTCCAGCAAGGGGGCCCTCACTCCTTCCCCATTGATCCACCTAAACCATATGGGTCCATGTGGGGCTGGTCAAAGTCCTAGGTGGCATCTAGAAGGTCAATTGGACACATGGGAGACAAGTGGTTGAAAATGTCAAAGGGAGGCCACCTACCTTACCTATCTAGTCAAAGGAGTGTCCCCTCCATATGTAATTTATTTATTTTGGATTTTTGACCACATGGGGAAAGAAAATGTCCTCTCTCCCACGAATTTTCTAGCCCCCCACCCCTTACCATTCTCTATATAAGCCTATGTATAGTGTCATTAGAGAATTAAAGAAGAAATTATGTGAAAATTACTTGAAGCAAGAAGGGTGTGCCCTCTCTCCTCTCTCCCTCTGGTTTTCCTTCTTCATCCTCTGTATTTCAGGGTTGTGAACCCTTCTATCTTAGCCCCTCCACATCTAAGTTCATTATGTGCCGCCGCCGCCGCCGCCGTTTGCCGCCATCGAGCCACCGCGAGCGATCTACCGAAGTGTTGTCTAAGGTTCTGTCCTGCTGGACAGAGATCCACTACGAGAATTTCAGATCTCAACTGTGACATCTTCTGGAGCTGAAATTTTAAGGGTTTGTTCTTATCTTGATTCCCCATCTCTACACAAAACTTCAGGTCCAAAATCTTTCTTTTGCTATTTTTGCATTTTCGTTCTTGAAGTCCTCCCAGATCTGTCAGCTTTCTGTTCACTGTGACAGCAAGCCTGAGATCATCAACTTCAACCCTCTGAATGATTTTTACTTGAATCACCAAATTTACTAGAGGTTTTTTCCACCATTCCCTCCATCCACAAATTTTCGTGGAATTTCTAAAGATCTCCACCTATTTTCTAAAAATCCCCTTCAGATCTAAAATAGTTCTATCTTCATCAGTTCTAATCCGACCACAGTCCAGTATAAAATCTCCAGAAAATTCAATTCTCCACAAAACCCTTCATAAAAACTATTCCCGTCTTCCTTGTTCAATTCTCTACAAATTTGAAGAAGAGATAAAGATCTGAATCGGAAGTCTACTTTATGGTCAATGTTGGTTCTCAGTCAGATCTCAGTTTTCTTGATCAGATCTGAGACGGAGTACAGCAAGCTTCAAAAATCGGCCATCCAAAATACAGCTCTGGTGAATTTTTCTGAGTTCCACATGGTCGAAGGACTTCGAGAGAGCTTTCCAACGATACCTCTTGTACGTCGATCCGACGTCGGGAGTGATCGCAGCGGCAGATCTCACCGGGTCGCACGCCTGAAAATAGAAACAACAGATCCGTGGGCACCTTTTTCGACCGGTGACGATCGGAGCCGCCCGGCCTCCAGCCGGTGACCCAGCGCGCCGCCATCCCAGGAAGCGCCCCTCCAGGCATCCCCACCTCAGTGGTTCTGCTCCCGGACCCACACGGCCCCACCGACCAGCACGTGGGTCCCACAACCAGCAGCGTACGCCGTCCGAACCGTGCCGACGGGGTGATCAAGTGCAGCCCGTCAACCCGAGATCGGTCCTCCCGGGCACACTTGTGTAGCCCTTTACCTCCCTGTGTGGAGTGGGTGATATTTCATTGCTGTAATCTAACTCATTGTTGTTACCGGGAGTTACTGAATTCGGCCGAGATCGTCGTCCCCACGCCGAGAGCGTGGAGGTATCATGTTCACTCCCTTGACTCAGCATTTTGCTTTATTCGTATATGCTTTATATGCCGCTGCTAGAGAGCATGTGCTAGGATCGTAGTCCGCTATATTTTTATATCACCGCTGCTGTGAGAGAGAGCGAGACCATCCCGTGACCCGATCCGAGCATGAAATTGTGCGTTGACCACCCTAGCTCTTGCCGGTTTCTCAACCACGCACGTCCAACGCTTCCCTCGATAAGGGACGATCGCGAGCTTATCTAGAGTCTCAGGTTCGCATATCAAATTCGAGTCGAGTCCGTGGTCCGTCCCGCATCAGGGAGAGGCTACCCTCACCGACCCCGAGCGGAGATATTGCAGGCACGGCAGGAGCCGCACCAGGTGAGAGTTGGGACCTTTCTCAGGTTTTTCACCTTGTCTTATCATAGGGAAGTTCCAAATGTTGCTGACTGTTTGAAGGGATTGTGCTGGTCCTTCTGGTGTACTGGCTGAGATGGGCCACTCTTCCCTGGAGCTGGGGATCAAGTGGCCTGCGTCTGTTTCACCATCAGAGCCGATGCTGGATGCCAGCGTAGGTGCGGCCTTACTCCAGCGGGCCCGATGATACCTAGGAGGCTACCCCTGCCTTCTCCGGAGGAGCTTCGATAGTGGCTGAGGGACTGTACCCAGGGCTACCACAGCCTTGGCTTCCCGCGCGAGCTCTAGATGTCCAGCCTGGTCGGCATCTGGGCAGAGTACCTGGGGCTCCTGGAGGCTCAGGAGCGGAGGGCCCGGCGGCTAGCTGCCATCCGAGAGGTGCAGGAGCAGCGGGCACGGCTCGCATTGGCGGTGACCGAGCAGGGGAGGTGCGCTGATGCGGCCGTGTCGCTTGCTAGGGACCGTGCCGTGCAGTTGCATGAGGCAGAGAGCAGAGCCGAGGCCTTGGAGAAGGCCCTGGAGAAGCAGCGGCGAGCCGTGGAGCTCACCAGGGTTGAGTGGCAGGCTTCCGAGACAGGGGCCGAGGCTAGCGTACAGCTTGCATCGACCTTGAAGGCGGGGCTGGCTGCTGCGGAGTCTCGCCTGACGGTGCTAGAGGGGGGCGAGCCTGGGATATTATTGTATCACCTCTCTTCCTCCTTTCTTCTTTTGTTATCCGGGCTATATGTCTTTTTTTACCCCAAGGGCATGTCTTGGGCTCCCTTTTATAGAGTATTAATGACAATTTCTGGATTTTGATGTTGTTATTTGCTGAGCTGTTCCACTTCTTGTTCCATGGAACAGTGTTAGGTGTAGGGATTGGTGACCACTTACTGTTAGTCGTGCTTGATTCTTCCCTACTATGTGCTGGCATGGAGTGCAATAGACCTGGTTCACCCAATTTTCGGGCGTTGGAACAGAGGACTAGGTTTGGATTTTGAGTACATGGAGTTGAGTGCTGGGTGCTGGGGGAGTAGGGGTAGAGACTAAACGATGGGGGCTAATTCCTTGGAGAGGAAAGCCCGTGCTGTATGAGGTTAGCGTAGGCTTGTCAGGATACGGCGACCTACGGGGTTAGAGCTGGGAATTGGCTCTGGAATGCGTCAGTTATAGGTCTATGTGGACGCACTTTTTATTTAAAATCATTGTTTATTTGCTTATTGGGTTTATTAAGTACGTGGGCGTGCCAGTCACCAAGGTGATGATTTATTGTGCGCTCGATCTGACTAATCAGATGATTGTGTAGTTCGTGTCGGGACCAAAACCCGCCGTGCCGTAAAGGTCACGGCGTCATTTACATCCCCTCGGAGAGGGGAACACCCTTGATTAATTGCTGGGAATCAGGGCCTCATGGCCAGGAAACTATATCGAGAGAAACAAGCCGATAGTGGTCTCGAATCAGTCGGAAAGCCCGATGTCTAGGGAAGTAAGCATTTGAATTATGTCGGTCACTCAAGGGACCATTTTGATATTCGGACGAGCGTCCGGCTTTAGAAAATCGTGATCATCACGAGGAAAACCGGCGCATATGTATGCCGGGGTATGGCAAAGTTATTGTTCAAAGGGATATGAGACATTCGGTTGAATCCCGGTTAGAGTGGTCGGAAATCAGCGAGTTTATTGGCCCAGTGCGAGATCGAGTCAGGACCATTCCGGGGACGCCTCCCACGGTCTAAACGAGGCTTGCGTGGGCATCGTTAATATTTTCGGTGCCAAAGGGCAGCGGGAAAGTGTCTCGGGACTAGATTCCAAAACAAAGACGTGTACAGAGATAGATGGCTATAGGCCTAGGATGTGGGTCAGGCAATGACCATGGTTGGGGCGAACCCGAGGTCCAAACATGACTCACGAAGGTCTTATTGATATTCCCACACGTAGGGTTTGGGGAATACGAGAGCCGTCTCGTTCCATTCAGATTTTGTTGGTCATTCATGGATCACTTTATGTTCGGACAAAGATCCGTATTGAAGGCACGACGTAAACAGAAATAAACCCATACAAATGTATGCCGAGAGTACGGCAAGTTTAATGCAAGTGCGGGATTAGATCCCGGTATATATGTTGGTCACTAACGGACCATTCATTGTTCGGACGAGAGTCCGCATTTGAAGCATCGAAAATGACGATAAAACCATACGAATGTCTGCCGCGAGTACGGCAAGTTTAATGGGATTGCGGGATTGGATCTCGATAGAAGTGGGTTAGGCTAATTGACTACTGGCCCGAGACGGTTTCACACTATGGCCATGTCGGGGATTCCGAGGTCCACGTCTGATACCATGGGACATCGTTGCTTTTCTCTTCACGCACAGTCCGGGGAAGCGAATTGTTAAGTGTAAAGCCTGATCTCGCCAACGTGCGCCCTCGCATGCGGATC
Organism: Amorphophallus konjac; assembly: GCA_022559845.1. Lineage (NCBI taxonomy): Eukaryota > Viridiplantae > Streptophyta > Magnoliopsida > Alismatales > Araceae > Amorphophallus > Amorphophallus konjac. The sequence continues at coordinate 254,887,261 of CM040120.1, forward strand.
GACCTGCGCGGTCAGGTCACGGGGTTTGTGTCACTAAGATGCACACGATCCACCCTGGAGCCACTAAAATGTACCAAGACTTGAAAAGAACTTTCTAGTGGCCTAACATGAAAAGGGAGGTAGCAGACTTTATGTCTCGTTGCCTCACGTGCCAACAAGTGAAGGCGGAACATCAAAAACCCGCCGAAAAGTTACATCCGTTGGATATTCCCAAGTGGAAGTGGGAAGACATTGGCATGGACTTTATCATGGGTTTGCCCAAGTCTAGGGGCGGATATGATGGAATTTGGGTAATTATCGACCGGCTAACTAAATCGGCCCATTTCTTACCCATCAAAAGTTGATGGTCAGTCGACGTACTTGCTGCCCTATATATTAAGGAGATGGTTAGATTGCATGGAGTTTCCATATCGATCGTATCTGACCGAGACACGCGCTTCACCTCTCATTTCTAGAAGAGTCTACAACACTCTCTGGGGACGAAACTCAACTACAGCACTGCTTTCCATCCCCAGACAGATGGACAAACCGAGAGGACAAATCAAGTTGTGGAAGATATGTTGAGAGCATGCATTATAGACTTCGGCGGAAGCTGGCATGACCACTTACCACTAGCCGAATTTGCATATAACAATAGCTATCAAGCCAGTATACAAATGGCACCTTTTGAGACATTATATGGCAGGAGTTGCCGATCTCCTATATGCTGGGATGAAGTCAGTGAAAAACAAATTCTAGGCCCAGACATGGTACGAGATTCTACCGAGAAGATACATCTCATTAGAGAAAGGTTAAAGATAGCATAGTCTAGGCAGAAATCTTATGCCGATAACAGAAGGTGAGACCTGGAATTTCAAGTTGGAGATCATGTTTTCATCAAGGTATCTCCCAGCCGAGGCATTAGAAGATTCGGTGTTAAGGGCAAACTAACACCAAGGTTCATTGGTCCATTCGAAGTGCTGGAAAGAGTAGGCGAGGTGGCTTATCGCATCGCCCTACCTCTGCAACTGTCAGAAGTGCACAACGTGTTTCATGTTTCTATGCTGAAGAAATACGTGCACGATCCTTTCCATGCCATTGACCACAACGATTTAGTGGTACAGAAGGACCTTACCAACGAGCAGAAGCCAATGAAGATCCTCGACCGAGAAGTTCGAGTTCTAAGGAACAAGACGATCCCTATGGTGAAAATTCAATGGAATCGATGCTTAGAACAAGAAGCTACATGGGAAACTGAAGAATCTATGAAGAGGAGATTTCCGGAGTTATTCTAATTATAAGTACACTACACCTTTCCTATTCCCGCATAATACAGTTGAATTTGGGGATCAAATTCTTTTAAGTGGGTGAGGGTGTAGCACCCCTGATAAATACCTTTGAGTAAATTTAAAACTTCTTCCTAAAAGAAATCATACTTGAAAGCCTTACATAAAGAACCCAATCTCACAAGGACTATAATGAAAATATACAAGCCAACCTTACTTTATAACATAAAGAATCCTGAGGGCTTTGTGTAAAGAGCCAAACCTTAGGGGGGGCTAGTATATAAAATTACAAATCATCACTTTATGCATACGTAGCATACTCTTCTTAATAGAATTCTACATTTTGTTTAAAGAACTAAACTATAGGAGGACTAGCTTACAAATGTGCAATCCTACTTTATGCACGAGTAAAGAATCTTATATGGGAGGTCTTGTACAAAGAAATAAAACCATGGGAGGATTATTCTATAAATGTACAAGATAAACTTTAACACATGGGCCATGGGTTGTACGTAAGTGGAATCCACACTTTCCAACTTCCAAATTGAAGACTCTCCACCTGGGCACCAATTCTTATATTGAAGACCCCTCACCTAGGCGCCATTTTCAATAGGACCCCATCCTATTATAATATCAATATATGTGTGTATATCTTGAATGCTAGCACGTGAATGTGGCAGAATTGTCTAAAAATTAACGCCCTCTTGCAAGGGCATCATTCCCATGAAATAATGCCACCTGAACTAATGACGTCCTCATGCAAGGCGTCATTTATGTGAATAGTACCACTTAGTTTAATGAATGACCCCTTACAAGGGCGTCATTTAAACCTACGTTTCTAGAAGATTGAGACACGAACAACCCCATTTCGCTGGCTAAGCACTAATCTAGGATCGTGTTCCCAAACCGGACCCACAAGGCAATAACCAATGCTTGCAAATCCCTATAACTAATCCCCTACGAACCACTGTCAGAGTCTACTGCCATCTTTTAGTGCTTACAGAAGGGAATGTTTCCCTTCGTTCCTCGAAAAGCGTGAAGTCTACGTCCTGCTGCGGCGGGGGGGAACGCGTGGCTTCATCCTGTCATCTTTCCTCGTAATCACACGTCAAAAGGTAGGTGTTCTCAAATCCTTGCCTAACTAGTAGCTAAATATGTTAAATGATGCATGCTTAGAGTTCGATTAACTGGTCAATCATGCTATATATATATATATATATATATATATATATATTCTGGCTTTACCATGACCAAGAATAATACCATGTTATACACATGTTAACATGTTAATAGCTTGTTACACCTGATTCTATACATACTATTACCATGATCTTTATGAGTTTGAACTTTAATTTGTTAGCATGATTTCATGAGCTTTTGAACGTATTTTATCACACTAGTTTTACAGTCTTAATAATCATGTTTTAAACCTTAATATATGGCCTCTGTTATACCTAATACGTGCATGTTTTAAAACTGGAGGGACCCAGCTCTCTGGTAAATGGCGTCCCTGACCAGGGCGCCAATTACACAATTGAAGACTCCGTGCGAAGTCGTCATTTAAATGAAGACACCCCCAGTGTCGTCAATTCTATTTATGAAATTTCCAGTACTAGATAATTCAACACATTCAAAAATCCATAACTATCAAACTAAAGCATGAAATTTCTGCATGAACATGTTTCTGGAATCCTGATATTTTTCCCTACCTGCACGTACTCTTACCTTCTGATTCGGAGTAACTTTACATTGGTGAATAGTGCACAATCTTTTGAAAATGGCGCCCCTGACCAGGGTGCCAATTATCGAATTGAAGACTGTCCGAAGGGGTGTCAATTAATTGAAGACATGTTCCATGTCATCAATTCCGTTTTCTAGAATTTTTAGAAATCAGTAAATCAACATATTCAAAAATCTATAACTAATAAAGTGAACTATGAAAATTTTGACTGAATATACTTCTATGACCCTGAGATTTTTCTCCATCTGACCATGTCTTCAGATTCTGATTCGGAGAAACTTTGGAGAAATGAATAGTAACTTATGTCACAGAACTTTCAATTTTGATGCATAGCACAACTTATTGGTAGTTGAACCTGTACTTAAATGGACGACACCCTGGAAGTCATAAATTAAATGAAGATTGCTCACAGGGGCATCAATTCCATTTCTTGAGAAATTAAAGTTATACATTAGACAATTCATATCTGTGAAACTAAAACTCAGTAATTATATCTGAACATGTTTCTGGACTCCCGAGGATTTATACTACATATTCATGTCCTTACTTTCAAATTTCGAGATACTTTTTTGAAATGAACAGTGCTTTGAGTCACAAAATGGACCTGATGGGTGAAAATCACCCACTGTAATTGGCGCCCCAAGCCAGGGCGCCAATTCATCAAATAGCGACGGCCCTCAAGTCTTCAATTAATTGAAGACTGCTTGAGGGGGTGCCAATTTCATTATGTATTTATATTTTTTGAAAAATCATAATTTTGAAAGGTTGGGCAACCCCCAGGCGCCAATTCTTCAATTGACGGTGGCCATCAAGTCTTCAATTAATTGAAGACTGCTTATAGGGGCGCCAATTCCTTATATACCTATAAATATTCAAAAAAAATAGCCCCTGTAATTGGCGCCCCAAGCCAGGGCGCCAATTACTTAAATAGCGACGGCCAGGACGTCTTCAATTAAATGAAGACATCCTGGGGGGCGCCAATTTGATATAGCCCTATATAAAATTCTAAAAATTGAAAATTTGAAGGATTAGCAAACCCCCAGATGCCAACTCAATAATTACAACTTCTGATCTTGATCTGTCTCGTGAATTGTGCAAACACAACCCTATTCCATACTCCTGCGTATTGAGTTCTTGAATTTCCATTCCATGAAAATCTACTTTGTGTATATCCTACATGGTCAAACCTTGAACCTCTTAAACTACCATTTGGGAGTGTTGGAGCTAAGTGCCATGCAGGGCAAAGTGCTACATTGTGGGAGCCACCTCTTGAGGTCGTACGGCGCAAAGTGCTACACGACGGGAGCCACCTCTTGAGCCTGTAGGGGCCACCTCTAGAGTCCTCCATAACTAAATGACTAGTTAATCTCATTTGTAATACTATGTTTCTTAATTCTTGAAATTCCATATTGACTATAAATGATAGTGGATGTCAAAGGTAATACATAAAATGCTGTGCATATAGGGCCCGGTCTGATCCTGGGAGGAGCACCCGAAGGTACTTGTGCCCATGGGAGTTTATTAACCACGGTGTTTAGCATTGCACCAGGGTACTTACTCCACACTTACTCTTTTTACCTGCTTGACTTGACTTGCGTGGCCCGGAATGGGCAATACTTGACTCGTGGCCCGAAATGGGGAATACTTGATTAAAATAGCCAATTCTACTGATACGTGCTTAACTTTACTTGCTTGAATTGAATTTTCACTTTCTCGTACCTGAGATATACTTGTACTTGAATTCGTAATCGTACATAAATCCCTGCTTGCCCGAAGTGGCATTTACATCTATAAATTCTTGAAATACTGCTTGTCAAATACTTGAAATCTTGATCTAGTCTCTTTACATAGTTATTGATCTCTTATTGTTCATCATGTCTAGATTTACCTGTATATCTGATTCTTTTGTACGTACGTCATGCATAGCCATACTGATAATATATGCAAGTTGTAATTCACGTAAAGATTGCTCGAATTTGAGATGTAATTCCTACTGAGCGATTCGCTCATCCAGTTGCTTCCTAACATTTTCAGGTGAATCGGATAGCGACAAGAATGGGATTGAGGCCGAGTGAAGAGTGCTAGAATGCCAACCATCTATCATTAGCTAGTCATGTCTTTGAATTTATTTGAGTCTACCTTGTATTCCCAGTTATGTCAGTTAGTGATATAAACTTTGTGTTAAGTCGTGTAGCCTAATGTTTGACTTTCTAAATTTGGAAATCTTCATGAACTATTTTTAATTCCTTTGATTAATAAAATAATCATCACTTGTACTATTGGAATTTATTAGATTTATTAGTATTTTGTGCACTCCGTAATTATGTATATTAAAATTCTTATCGCTCTAATGACACGATCTATATAGACGCGTCACGTATCCGAGTATCTTCCGCGCTCTAGGCGTGACACCAGAAATGCAAGACATCTCCGCTCTGTTTAGCCAGTTGTGGCTGTTGCAGAGTAAGAGACTCCTCGTCTGGGAACTCCGCGTTGAAGGGAGAATTATCTGGTACTGGATGGGCTGCTAAGAATTCAGCCAAGCCCTGCCCCTTGATTGCTTTTCTCGGGACGTAGGTGATGTCATATTCCATGAGCAGGAGCGCCCACTTCCCCAGTCGTCCCGAGAGAACGGGCTGTCTGAGAAGGAACTTTAGGGGGTCGTGCTTGGATATGAGCTCAACCCAATAAGACAGGAGGTAGTGCCACAGCTTCTTGATGGCAAACACCAATGCCAAACATACTTTCTACATGGGGGAGTAGCGGTACTCATCACCGATTAGCTTCCGACTGAGGTAATAGAGGGGTTGCTCTTTACCTTCTTCATTGACTTGCGCCAACAGAGCTCCTAGCAAAGCGTCCATGGCAGCAATATAAAGGATGAGGGGTTTACCCTTGATTGGTGCCCCCAGGACTGGGGGAGTAAGGAGGTACTCCTTGATTTGCTCAAAAGTTGTCTGGCATTTCGAGTCCCATGTAAATGGGGCGTCTTTCTTCATCAGCTTGCCGAAAGGTGCACACCGACCGGAGAGGTTAGAGATAAACCTTCGAATGTAGGTTAGACTCCCTTGGAAGGACCTGAGCTCAGTGATGTTGCTGGGCGGTGGAAGCTCCCGATTGCTTTGATCTTGCTGGGATCCACCTCGATTCCTTGGTATCTGACGACGAAGTTGAGAAATTTGCCACTGGATACGCCGAAGGTGCATTTCATGGGTTTCATTTTGATCCCGTATTGCCGGAGATGCTCGAAGGCTTGGCGAAGGTCGCGCAAATGGTCTTCTCGCCTTTTGGTCTTGACGACGAGGTCGTCGACATAGCATTCGACGGTGTTGTGCAGCATCTCGTCAAATCTTTTGGTCATGGCCCTTTGGTAAGTAGCGCCGACATTCTTTAGACCGAAGGGCATGCGCTTGTAGTTGAAAATCCCCTTGGGGGATCTAAAGGTTGTGTGGTTCTTATCTTTAAGGGACATCCGGATTTGGTTATAACCTGATGACCCATCCATAAAAGACGGGGCCTCATGACCGGTGGTCATATCGACCATCGTTTCTGTAATTGGGACTGGGAAGTCATGCTTCGGACAGGCTTTGTTGAGGTCTCGGAAGTTGACGCAGATGCGGACTTGACCACTTTTCTTCTTGACTGGGACTATGTTGGCGAGCCAAATCAGATAGGTACACGGCTCGATGAAGTCGACTTCCACCATTTTATGGACTTCGGCCGAAACCTGGAGCTCCAGCTCATGGCGCATGCGCCGCTGTGGTTGCCTGATCGGAGCGACGGAGGGAGAAATGGCTAGCTCGTGCTCCGCTACGGAGGGGTCTAGCCCTGACATCTCCTGGTATGTCCAGGTGAAGCAGTCTTTGTATTCGAGCAGGAGTTGCTTGTAGTCCTACTTCTCTGCCTTGGGAAGGAGAGCACTGACAAACGTCGGCTAGGGAGTTTCATCTCCACCCAAGTTGATTTTGACGAGTTCGACGACGGGCGCCTGGCCGCCTTCCTCCAGCTCGGGAGGAGCGGGTTGGAATCTGATGAAATCCTCATCATCTATGTTGGCTTCGAGCATTTCTTAGTTTTCGAAGCCACCGGTTGACGCTGAAGGGACTGGAGAGTGGTTGCTGTTGGGATCCATGGAGGATTGATCTGGACCGCCGGTTCCTGGACAGCAGTTGTCGACTGGGGCTGCTGAGATCACCCAGGGGTTGCCTGGCGAAGCTGACAATCCTTCGTAGCACGAACCAGAGATATCCCCCTCCTCAGGAGGGTTCGTTGAATTGGGTCCTTCGACTGGCTGAGAGACCGGAGGAGCTTCTTCTGCCCCCTTGTCTTGGCAGGGAGGCGAGGAGGGTCCCTCGATGGCTTGGGACGGAGTTCTGGCTTTAACAGAGATCGGGATCAGAATTTCCTCTTCCTCATCCCCAAAGCTGTCGAATTTAGCTTCGACTCTCGCCTTGTCATCAGCTGGTTGTGCCAGGCCTACGACGTTGACCGCGTGGTAGACATAAAAGTCCAGGTCTTGGTCGTAGCCGAGTCCCATGGTGTCCTTATGGAAGCATGGGGGTTGCCCCCTGACGTGGGAAGAGTCCACAGCTGACGGAAGTATCTTTGTTGTGCCAAAATTTGCCACAGGGGAATGTGTTGCTTCAGACACATTTCTTGAATATGCGGCGACAGATCACCCCACACCTAAACAGCTTCAGGGGTATCGTCGGCTTGCCTGGACCAGCCAAAGTCGTCATCCAGCGGGGCTTGAGGGACCATGTCTCCCTTATAGAAGACTATAGGTTTGTCCCTGTTAGCCTTCTTCTTGTTTCGGCGTTGTCGCTTGAAAGTGACAATGAATGTCATCAGCGACTCGACGATGTGTTCCTCCGATGCACATGGAAGCTGGATGCAGTCTGGTGGCAAGCATATGCTCTTGCCAATAGCTCGGCTAATAAGATTAGCCTCGAAGTCGATCTGGCGCCTCTCAGGGCGATCTGGGGTTGACTTGGAGCCAAGACGTAGCCGATGAAGCTTGGCTTTTTCCTCATCAACAGAGAAGAGATCATCATCGTCTTTCTCTGAGAGCCAACCGTTGCTTTTGCTCTTAATCACGGGGTATGGACTAATCCCCTTGAAGTAGAGCGCCGCATCGGCCAGGTTGCATTCTGCCGGTGTGAACGGCGATAGGTCTGCAAAGACCGTGTGTTGCTCCCCGTCCTTGGCGTACTTGATGCATTGGTGGAGAGTCGATGGGATGACCCAATTTTCATGGAGCCAAGGTCTGCCCAGTAGCATCTTATAAGATGTGTTGGAGTCGATGATGTAGAATGTCACCTTGGAGGTGAAATCATCGAGCACTACGTCGACATCCACCCGGCCGAGGACATCCTCGGTGTTCTGGTTAAAGCCGGATATCTTGACCGCTTGAACCTTCTGGAGGTATGGGGTCAGATATAGAGTCTTGAATGTCTTGAGTGGCATGATGTTAACAGCGGCACCAGCTGTGGACACCAAAAAAATTGCACACCCATGATATCCTATTCGGCCCGCATCTGGGAGAGACTGATCATTTAGATTCCCCGAAGGTGAACATTGCCGTGAAGCCATCTCCAGGAGCCACGACAGTGAAGAGGAATCGACCACCGAGAGACCCACGATTCACGGGCCTCGAAGAAATCAAACGGGCCACAACCCGCGGCCCAAAACTGTCCATGTTAGCCTCAACGGCACACCCCCCTTAGGGGGGGGTCTTCGATGGCACACCCCAGGGAGGGAGCCTTCAGTGGCACACACCCCCCCCCATGGGTCTTCAACGGCACAGCACCCAGAGGCTTCAGTGGCACAGCCCCCTGGGGCCTTCAACGGCACACCCAGGGAGGGAGCCTTCAGCGGCACGCCCATCCTGGGCTCCAGCGGTACACCCCCAGGGGCCTCAACGGTACACCCCCAGGGGTCCCCAGCGGTACACCCCTCAGGGTCTTCAACGGCACACCCAAGAGAGGGGCCTTTAGCGGCACACGCCCCATGGCCCTCAGCGGCACACCCCTTTGGGCCCTCAGCGGCACACTCTTCTGGGCCTTCAGCGGCACGCCCGTTGGGTGTTCCTGCGGCACGCCCTTTTGGCCCTCCTACGGCACACTTATTCAGCCCACCAGCGGCACAGCGTTAAGCCTTTTCAATGGCTGAACGACGTGGTGCCCATGCTCTACGCGTCCTTGGCGCGCAGTGAGCTCCCTGAGGTGTCAACCAACCTTTGGGCCATGCAGGCTACTCCCCTGACAGCCAGGACAGAAGACGTCAAACCCCATCATGACGGAGCTGCTTCCCGCCTTCGACGGCCGTGCTCAGAAGCTCCCGCGGCTGGGAGTATAAAACGACTCCCGTTCCGGCAAAGAAGAGAGGGAGGAGAGGAACGGAGAGGGGGGGACAGACAGAAGGAAGGCACACACACGTAAGAGAGAAAGAGAAGAGAGAAGAGAAGAAGAAGAGCACCGGCGTGAGTCCCCTCCGACGACCACCGGGCAGGAGCGAGAGTAAGAGAGAGAGAGTTTGATGTAGTGGGGGGAGGTGGGGGAAAGAGTAGTGGATGATTGTCCCTGCTTCGATCCCCAACACCTCCTCCTCTTTTGTGCTCTGTTCTTCCCCTTTCGTTCTTTCTTTCTTTGGGTTTCTTCCTTGTCTATAGCCGCGGCTTGGGCACCTTTTGTAATGTGTGTATAGGGCCACGGCCCCTTGCTCCCCAGAAATGAAAATCACCCTCCTTGGGTTTCTCTGTTATTTCTGTTGGTTTACGCCAGTTTTCATGGTGTATGATGTGTTGTTCATTTTTCCTCCATTTCTCTATTTCTCCGATGCTTTTGGAGTCCCAGTAGTGATGTGATTCCTCCTATATGATCCTTGGCCTCATGGGTTCTTTGCCCTCTTCTAAGGCCATCAGTTGTGCCTATTTGCTCGGTGGGGGAGAAACCCTCCTCCTCTTCCGAAACACCCAGTCACCAGTGGCCCACTCTTGGCCCTTAACCCTCCTTCTCAGTGGCCCATCCTGAGTCTTCCTCCCCGGCATGGCCTTAGCAGTCTTCGCCGGCACGCCTTGCTTTAGGGGCCTTCACCGGTACGCCCTCTCAACCCTTGGCCAGTACACCCTATAGTGGCCCTCAGCGGCACACTTTTTTGGCCCTTGGCCGGCACACCCCATAGTAGCCCTCAGCGGTACACCTCCCTTTTTTTGTGCCTCAGCGGTACGCCCTTAGCTTTTCTAGCCCGGCACACCCTATGCTCGTCCTTAGCCGGTACGCCTTGGCCAATCCCCCGTCCACCCTGTCCAATATTAGAAGCCTCACGTTCATCGTTTTCTTTGTGTTTTCCGAGGTTCTATAAAGGTGTTGCCGCCTCCGGGCGCCCACCTCCAGTTGTCGGGTTCCGCCACTCCATGTGGGCGCGTTCCCTTTACCTCCCTTACGCTCGGGACAAGGGGAGATGCTGCCGAATTTTTGTCAGAAAATAATAAATATGTTAAAAAGGCAAAAGGAAGCAACAAACGCATGAACGATTAATGATAGAACTTTCCAACTAATCAAGACCCTGCCGGTAGCACGAGAAGAACTGAACCGATCAACGACACGGTAGACCGAACATCCGATCTGTGAGAAGAGGCCGAACAGAATAAAACAAGGAAAGAGAGGAAATTTACATAAGACTAAATGGAAATTAATGAAAGAAGAAAATAAAATCCTTAAAATAAATAACAGAAGAGCGGGCCTTCACCTCCACCCTTGTTCCAACCTTCACCGTTACCCTCCGTTTTATCCTTCACCGGTACACCCCTCCTAACCCCCAGCGGTACGCCCCTTTTTGGCCTCCAGCGGTACACCCTCATCACCCCCCAGCGGTACGCCCCTTTTTGGCCTCCAGCGGTACACCCTCATCACCCCCCAGTGGTACACCCCTTTCAACCTTTAGCGGTACACTCATCCCCCACTACAACGGCCTTCAGCGGTGCACTCATCCCAGGCCCTTCAGTGGCCCACTTCCCCTCCACCTCATCTACCCTTTGCCGGCACACTTCCTTCACCGGTACGCCCCTACCCTTCCTTCACCGGCACGCCCCTACCCTTCCTTCAACGGCACACTCCATCTCCTTTCGCCGGTACGCTATATGTATATATATATGCATAGCGTGGCAATGACAACAGTCATAATGAATGAATTAATAAAAGTTATGTTGATTAAAGGGCCCCAAATGTGTAACAGCGATAATAACAATAAAAAGGGAGGGGGCAAGAAAATGATAATAATAGTAATGGACAAAAGAAGTGAAATCATTCGGGCCAACTGTATGAAGAAGTAATAAACAGCAGAGGGAAGAGAGGAACACATAATTAAAACCCCAGATAAAAAAATGCTAGGGTCCACATTGCAGTCCCATCTCTCCCCGTGACCCGACGCGAAAGGAATAATAATGCCGCCCTCTCAGGCCGGGCCCGAGTCTCGGGAATCCACCCGACATGGCCAAGCCCCAACCTGACCTTGGGCCAACACTCCAACTAGACCGGATCCATTTCTCGACATCGGGCCCTTTCGGGTCGTTATTAAAATTGCCGTGCATGCGGCAGACACTTGAACAAATTCGTCTCCGGTTCTCCCGTCGCGTTTCTATCATGGACCCACGTCCGAATATAAAAAGGTCCGCGAGTGACCAACATGGCCGGTGGCCCGCATCCTAATGTGGACTTTGGTGTGATCTATTCCTGCCTTTTTCTTTGCGCAACTAGTGTTATTCTTTTCGGCCGTAGGGCCCCTAATTTCAGCAATTAATCAAGGGTGTTCCCTCGTATGGGGGATGTAAATGACGTCGTGACCTTTACGGCATGACGGGTTTTGGTCCCGACACGAACCACACAATCGTCTGACGAAGTCAGATCGAGCGCACCATGGGCTCTTCGGAGCCCGAATAAATTGTCACTTCGGTGACTGGCACGCCCACGCACTCAATAGATGAAAGAGCCGCGCCTGCGAATTTTAGAGCGTCCACAAGTCTGGCACGCCCGGTGGGACCAATCCACCCTTCATCTCTTTGCCGGAATCCGGGGCCCTGCGGCCCCCCTTCTTGTAATACTAATTGCGTTACTTTCTCAAATGCAGGAGAGAATTGCATCATGGTGACAATGATGGCTGTCACTTGCCGCCCTCAGCCCGTTGAGAACCACGTCCGAGGCGGCTACCTGGCGGTCCCCCTCAGCTTCGGGAGCTTCCCTCCCACCGTGGGCTTCCCCAACTTCTTGGGGGTGGCCTTTGCCAACATCCTCGAGGTGAAGGCGCCTGAGGAGTCCCAGATCAACGCTCTCGCTCCGGGGGCCACTGAAGCTGCTACCGGCCGAGCTGTGGCCAAGAACAACAATGGCGTCCCAGCAACGACGCTAAGCTGCAACGTGCACCACGTGCACCAAACCACCGGCCCATCCCACCAAGGGTCGGCATCCTACCGAAGAAGGCTCCGGAGGAGCAACGCCGGCGCCAGCTCTGGGCGCCGCACGTCCAACTCTGGGAAAACTATGACTGTCGGGGCCCTCCGAGTCCGCCTGGACGGGCAGAGGTCCCAGGTGACGCCGGACCGCGTTGTCCCGACTGTCCCAGTCCATAACTGCTTTCAAGGACTGGAGAAGTTGAAGGAGAAGGTGATGCCCACTGCTGTGGCCGCATCATCGAAGGATGCGCCAGTTCACGGGCCGGCCAGACTGAAGCAGGTCTGGGTCCCCAAGGAGGCCCAACCCACTGCACCCGCCCAAGCGGGGCCTAGCACTTTCCGCCCGAGGAGGGCTAGAAGAAATGAAAGGGTCGGGCTCACGACCCCGGCTTGCCGACCAGCACCCGTCACCCCGGTGCTGCCCGAGAATGCTCACCGCCACTGCCGGGGGCGCCGACACAACACTGCCCGCCCGGCACGCGGGGCCTACTCTCCGTCGACCGCTGTCATTGACATGCAACCACAGGCTGCTCTCCCCGACCAGGAGTGGGAGGGGATCGAGCAGGCTATGAGGAATTACCTCTAAGGCCCGGGTAGCACCCCCGCCGGCAGCCAGAGACTGCTGGGGGCAATGGCCTCCGCTTTCCAGGAAGAAGGAGCCCGACCCACGCCCAGCGCAGAATCGAGGAATCGCTCGGAGGATCAGCGCCAGTTCCATGTCCGGGTGGAAGCGCCGCTCCGACGGTCGGTCTTCGACAGGCTGGTGTTCCCGGGAAGATCATCCAGGAGGGCGACAAAGAGAAGCAAGAGATGGCACACCTTCAACTGCAATATGGCAGGAGTTCACGGTCGGTATGGGGCCTTGCCTGCCGATCCGGAAGAAATGGCCAGACTTGCGGCCAGGCCGGGACCCCTTACTACAAGAGGGAGAGCGGCAGGCAGCGCGACACCCTGTGGACGCGGGATTTTTTTCCTCTCATTTATTTTCTCATTTATTATTTTTGAAGATTTCTCTTATTTGTATTTATTGATTATTAGGCGTGCCAGTCACATGTGTGACGATTTCATTGTGCGCTCGACTTGACTTGGTCAGTCGATTGTGAAGTCCGAGTCGGGACCAAAAGTCCGCCATACCATAAAGGCTATGACGTTAATTACGCCCTTCCTAAGAAGGATAACCCTTGATTAAACGCCAAAATAGGAGACCACTCGGGGCGGTAATAAAAGAAAAATAACAGTGTGTGATATTGAAGCTCTCGTTATCCTGGAAAGATAATTTAGTGCACAGCAGATTACTACACCGACATGACCACCTCTTATGTGGGTCGTGCCGGGTAGGAATAGGGCACCGTCCACGCAGTGGCGGGACGGGGTCCGGACCATCATCGGGGAGAGGTCCCCTTTCATATTTCTCATCCAGCCAAGGGCCTCGCAGCACTCATATTCCCCGGAAGATTGAGCCGGACGAGGGGCGTGTGATGTGCACCTCCCGGGACTTATCGGGGTTAAAACATCGATCGACATTTCGGCAGCACCTCCCCATAATCTGGATTATGCCCAGGGGAGAATAGGCTATCACCCACGGAGTGTCGGGATGAAAGCCGAGAAAAGGAGGGAGCGAACCTCCCACATTGCACATGTATGCCCTGGGGCAATGTTTGACTCTTCCCTTATAGGAGCCGATGACACTCATGCAGTGGCAGAGCTCACCTTAGCTAAAGGGGTTGCTCATAAACCCGATATGGATTAGTGGAACATAAGGGAGTCTGACTCCCTTTAATTTTATCCTCGGGATAGTTCTGGCGACTTATGGACATCCCTAGGTGGATTTGATAGAGGTGCCGGAGGCTCATTAGGTGCCAGGGCAGCCTCTCGGCACGGATTTGAATGGGTATATGAGTTCCCGGTGCGAAGACCACCGCGCCGGGAAGGGTTCTTTGCAAGGCACCATTTGGGGCGCCGGGAGGCTGGCGTTAGTGGAGTTCTCGGCGCCAAAGTGGAGCTAGGGGGGATAGGGCTCTCGGCGCAGGCAGGCAAGAAAGCAAGGGGTCTTACGGCGCCAAGGCAAGGAACAGAAGGGGGTTCCCGGCGCGCCCAGGAGATATGTTCTCGGCGCAAGGGCCAAATGGCCAAGGGAGGTTGCCGGCGCCAGGGCCAAATGACCAAGGGTGTGGGCTTCTCGGCGCAAGGGCAAAGAGGCCAGGTTCCCGGCGCGCTGAAGAGAAGGCCAGGGAGTTCCCGATGCTGGCTTCCCGGCGCGAGGAGGAATTGCTCAAAAGGGGGGTTCCCGGCGCGCAGGGGAGAAGGCCAGAGGATGGACTTCCCGGCGCGATGGCAAAGCAGCCAGGGGGGTTCCCCTTGCGGCCAAGATGAAAAGGTTCCCGGCGCGAAGGTAAGAAGGCCAAGGGAGGTTCTCGGCGCCTGAAGGATCGCGCCGAGAACTGTTCATCTGTTTTACTGTGTACGGGGCCGAGATGTGTGAGGGCGACGGGATGAGAAATAGAGCTTTACGGTACCCTGTTCTTGGGTCTGTTGAGGATTCAGGGATTTTCCTGGTGATTCAGGCCAAGATAGACGGGCCTTGGGAAATCAAAAGGGCTCAATTCATCAGACTGCAACTGATTTTGGCTTGGGTTTCAAAGGGAAGGCCAGAAGCGGAGAGTGATTTGGGGGAAACACGGTTTAGGGTATCTCTGTCACCAGTGTTCATAATAATCCCTGAGGATGATTTTGATATACTCTTAATCATCTGGGGGCCAAGAGGTGGCTTTCTCTGGCCCCGGGGATGACTTCAGCAGAGCCGGTGAGCATGAATGAAACATCTAAAACCGAGCAGCGGTTGCTATACATCTACGCTTTGCTTCAGAGGCCAAGGGATAGTCTGTCCCTGGCTCGGAAGTAAGCACGAGCAACGTTCGAGAACCAGACGAATAAGCAGGCGATCAATCGAACTGGGGAGGGGGATAGCATGCTACTGGATCTAAGAAGAGACAGAAAACATGGGGAGATAGCAATAGGGTTTCGGAGAAATAGATAGCAAGCATCAACGGGGGCCTGTAGTGTTCATTCATTCGAACATCACCATTACATTCGCACATCGGAGGCAATACATAAAAGAAGGTACATGGAGACTATGCTTTGCCCTAGCGGAGTAAAATCGGCTGTGATATCACAGCATACATCAAAAGGGGGGAGAGGTAGGAGCAATCGAAATTAAAAGAATGAACTACAGAAAATGGGGAGGGGAGGGCGGAGCATTGACTCCTCTCCCTCCCCGTTGCCCACCTTCGATCAGGCTTCGAACTCTTCTCTTCTTTTGCCCTTCTACTTCTTCCTCTCTCGGATCAGATTGCAGGCTCCACTCTCTTCTCCCTTTTTTTGTGGCTATCTATTCTTCTTCTCCGCCCTTTTTTTTTTGCTATCTATGTTGCCCTCTTCTGATGGCTTTCTGATGCCTCTCCTTTTTTTCTCTTCGAATGAGGGGGTTTTATATCCCTCCCTGGTATCCTATCGGCCGGCCTGTCCCGGCGCACCTCAATCGTAGGCAGACCTCCCGGTGCGTGGGACTTCAGCTTCTCGACGCCGCTTTTGGGCTTCGACAAGGGGATCCCGGCGCCACTTTTATAGGCCCATTTAGGGCTTTTAAGACCTCACATAGACTTCGGCCTTTATTGGTCCTTCAAATGTATCAGAACCCGAGAAGGCCCTCCACTGGTGACACAGTTTCTATTGAGATCATTCATAGATTTTCATCAGTCGGTAGACTGGGGTTTCATCGGCATTGCCATCTGAATGATGACAAAGTCGGACATCATCTCATCGGTATCATCACCTGAAGGGTGACAAGACCGGACATAAGCTTTAGCCTGAAAAGACCTCAGCCAGGTGACTACTATTTCATCAATGCCGTCGTCTGACTGACAATGGCATCGGACATCAGCTTGGTCAGGAAAAGGCTTCGGCCGGGTAGATGGTTGACGAGCTTCATCATTGATCTTTTACTGTTGGTCTGATCTTCTTTTTAATTATGTTTCCGCCCATACTCATTTTCCAGGCGTCAACAAATGCCCCCCACCTGCGGACGGCGTAAGTGCAGAATAAGCAGCACGGGGTCCGCAGGTGCCCTTCATCATTTGAGGGTATCCTCCTCAATCTCTCCTTGACATTGTCCTTCGGCTTAATCATGTTGCTGTAGCAATATTATGCACATGTATCTTTCATTTTCATGTTTTTCATCTCCATATCTTCTGATTTTATTGTCAGCACTTTGGAGCCTTCTTGGCCTTGCCTTGGGCTTCTCGGTGGGAGCTACCTCTCGGCGTAAGCCGCTTCTCGGCGCGCCTGGTTGTCGGTGCGGGCATCTTCGGCACGACCCTCTCGGTGCGGACGTCTTCGGCGGGCTTCTCGGCGCGGGCGTCTTCGGCGAGCTTCTCGGCGCGACCCTCTCGGCGCGCCCTTTTCTTCCGGCCAACGGGGGGGTTCTCGGCGCGCTTTTCTTTGCACCGAGAAGCCTTCCCCTTTCTTTCTATTTAACCTCATGAGAGGTTTTTTACCCTCATTTTCATCGGCCCTCTCTCTCTCTTCATTTCCTCGGCGGAGAGTTTTTTCCCCCGAGAGCCTTACTTCATTCCCCCCCCCCCTTTTTGACCGATTCATTCTCGGGTAGGTTCATTATGTGGGATTGAGTCCCATTTTATGTTCGAGATCACTCCCTCTTGGTGGGTGACTCCTTATCTTTCTTGGGTAGGCCCCGGACAAGAGGAGATGCTGCCGAAATTTAACTGGAATTATTTATTTAATCATCACATGCCCATTCATCTTCCCGATGCTTATTTTTTATCTTTTCTTGATCACAGGTACTGACATGGCTTCCGACTCTTCTGCTGCGGCTTCCATGACCGTGGGGGCGAGCTTATCGGCCCAGCCGGACATATCTCGCGCTTTAGTCAACTGGCTGAATGTGAATAGTCTGAGCTTTGGCTATGACCGGATTGCTACTGTCGACGAGTCCTCTAATTCCAAGACTGACACTGTGCCGTCTTCTGGAGTCTATTCTTCCACATAAGGTATTGACTTCAGGAGAGCTGCTGACTACCGTCCGGACCTGCCGAAGGATCGTCATCTGTTGCCGTTTATCCGGACCTTCACCATAGGCGGAAAGAGGGATCTTCTGCTTGCTTGGTCTGTGGAAGCGGCAATACTTACCAACAGAGACAGTATGAAGGGTTCTGTTTATCGAGCCCGAGCTATATATCTCCCGGGCGAGCAGCGGGACTGGAATGCCGTACTGGGTATTTCTGAATTAGAGCCGGAAAAGAAAATGCTGATCCGGGCTCCAGAGTTCACCCCGGCGAGGTGGGACCATGCAGCCGGTCGCGTCCACCTGGAAAAGACCAACTTCGGACTTTTTCTAGCTCCTGTGAAGTGGGGTTACAGAGACGAGCCATTTATTCTGAACTGTCTGGCCGTTCAATTTAAATATCAGCTAGCTACCGGCTGGTTTGGAGATGCTAAAGTGACAGATGCTCATCTCTTCAGCGTAGGCGCAGTGGAATTCACAGAATTTGTTCTGAAGGAGTATGCTCCTCTACTGATTAGAGCTGGGGTCTACCATAGTGCATTTACCTCCAGATTCCGCTATCCCATCTCTCGGGGATTATGTTGCGACATGCTTGAAGTATTCTGCCCACAGTTCAACACGTTCTACACAGCAGAAGGCGAGACATCCCTCGACCTCTGGAGTCTTTCGCAGCTTTCCGGTCTGCCCATAGATGGGGAGCCATATGAGGAGGTCTGTCTAGACGACTCTGTAAAGGACGCCTCTGATGGAGAGGGTAGATATTCTTTCGGCTATGCATACCGGTATCTGATGAAAGCTTATCAGACCATTTGTCTGGCCTATAGCAGGGGATCTTCCAAAGGATATCAACCCCGGGAAAAGAGCAGCAGATTGAGAGTCCGTGTAGGACAGTGGATACAGTACTTCTTCGGGGGTCCCTTGAAGTATACAGACTTTCCTTCCGTGGGACCGACTCCCGGTAAGCAGATCAGGGCCCCTCATTACAAATCAGCATTGCCAGCTTCACTGCGCCGAGTAGGTGTAGATTGCCCGAACCCAGCAGGGGTTGACCCCATCACTCATTGTGCGGCTTATCTGACCTTCTGGCTGTGCACTTTCGCTCTCCCCCAAGGGGATGAGATGACTATCAGACCGGAGGTTATATATCCGGCCTGTCAGATGGCCTGGGGGATGAGACTGTCTCTGTGCCCGGTGGCTTTGTGTTTAGTTTACAAATCATTGGGAGATTTGCATAGACATCAGGTTCCCCGTTCCTTACGGACTGTAGGTCCATTTCATTTCTTCAATGCTTGGGTTTGCAGCATCTTCCCCCAGCTGTCCCCGAGAACTTTGCAGTCAGACACATTGCTCCCTCGGATGATTGAGTTTGCTAGCGCCGAACCCGGTCTTTTCTCAGAGCAGCTGTTTAAGATAAGGGGCAGGTTGACAAAAGTGCCTGTAGATGCTCCTGGCAGCATTCATTTCTGGAGCTTGGCAGTAGGTTCGGCTCCTTTAGTAGACCCTCAGAGGGAATGTAAAATGGAGGAGGTAGAAGCCTATGTCCATCCTGTTTCGGGGGCCAATGCCACCCGGACCATATTAGAACCAGAGCTGGTCAGGTGGGCCATGGCTATTCGGCCCAGCATATTGGTCTTCAGGAAGGGAGGCTTGCTCCTCTTGGAGCCCTATTATCCATTCCGTTTCAGCAGAAACTTTGGCTATGATCAGCATATTCCTCCATCGGTTGCCCAGTTTCCTTTGGACAGTCGTGCCAAGCATGGGTCCTCCATTACCAGTGACGGTCGGATATGGTGGGATTTCTTTCATCGCCGAGAGGGCGTAACTTTCAGGGTCCCGACCGTTTCTAATCGTATTCCCCGTGTCACATCAGAATACATTAAGTGGTGGAATACCCGCACCAATTTCTACAAAGATGGCAGAGGCGCCTTTTGGGATGTGGCCGAGCGCTCTTTCTTAAAGCGGCAATCAGGGCCTGTGTTTGAAATTGATGAGGTTCATCTGAGGAGGCTCTATTCACAGCACCAGAAGGAGGCAGAAACATATATTGCCAGGCATCAGTCTCTGAAAGAGGAAGGTTCTGAAATACCCACTCCTGTCTTTTCTGAGATCAATGAAGATGCTTTTACAAAGGACCTGAGGCAGTTGGGCCACATAGGGAGTATTCATGCGGAGGTGCAGTATCCGTTTCCCCCGGAGGAGCCTCTCCCGACAGCAGCCCCCTGGAGGGGTCCAGTGGACAGGTTTCACCCTTATAGGACGTTTGTGCGGAAGGAAGACCGCACCCAAACATATTATCAGCACACTTCTTGGCTTTTTGTACTGCTGAACATTCACGGGCTATCAGTAGAGAACCCGATCGCTGGCATTCTGAATAAGCCGCTTTTTGTTTCTTTTCATTATGTCGACGGCTGGTGCATGGATTATCTCGGCCTGTTTCATTGCCTCGACTTCCACGGACATAAAGACTTGGCTGCCTTGACAGTGAAGTGCCAGACCATTGGTGACGTATGCTGGCTCGTGAAGGAGGCTGCTTCCCGCTCGAAGGAGGTGGCTTATCTATATTGGCCGCTTTCCACCTTCTATGACGGCCCAACAGGTATGACCCTTCCTGTGCGCTCATGGCGTCTTTCTTTTATTGTTATGTTCTGCATCTGTCGACTATGACTGCCCTTCTTGTGTTTTGCACAGATAGACTGGACATAAAACGGCAGGGACTTTACAGGAAGATCATTGCTCAAGCTGAGAAGCCTGCTTACTTTGAAATTCTTGCAGTGGCACCTACGACCACTCCCTTGCCTCCGGGCAAGAAGAGGAAGCCTTCTGTGGTGAAAGCTGCAGTTGTTAAGGCCAAGAGGGCCAAGGTTGTTCGGGTCCAGCAGTCAGCTCCAGTTGTGACGGATGCCGGAACCCCTCTTCCAGACATCCCCTCTTTTGACGAGTTTAGGTCTCAGAGGGAGGCCACTCAGGAACCTGCCGAGAGTGGCGGTAAATAGCTTGCAGATGCAATCTTCATTGTCTTCTTGACTGATCTTTTAAGGCGTCCTTCGAGACTGAGCTTCTCTTTATCTGATACAGTCCCGGAGCAGGTTGCAGTGCCTGTGAAAAGGGACACGAGGCTGCCTTCTCCTACCCCGACTGGCAAGGAGGAGGGTAAATGTGCTTTCTCATCTTTTTTCTTTATACTTTCATTGTTGTTCTTTTCCATTATATCCCTCAGAGTTCCCCTTTTGTTGAGGTGACAGTCAGGGAGCAGACTGAGGCCCTGATAGCAGCGGGAGAGTCGCCTCAGCCACAGGAAAGTGAAAGGACTCAAACAAAACGGAGCCCTATTCCGGCCAGATGCATAATCACCCGGTCTGCATCCCGGCATGCTCTAGAGGTGACCTCGCAGCATATAGCTAGAGTGGAGATATCCTCGGGCAGCTCCGAGACCGTCCCTGATAATGAGGAGGAAGTGACTTTCAGCGACAGTGAGGAGGAAATCCTAAAATCAGAAGCCCGGCCCGTATTTGCAAAAGGCCTCCCGCCTTTTCAGCCTCCTAAGCTGCTGATGCTACCTTCTGAGGAGGAATTGCAAGAGGAGTTTGCCGGGCTCGACACCGAGGTCGACATAACCCCTCCATTTGTTGCTTCAACTACGGAGCTTTCTCCCCTTTTGTCTCATTTTGAGGATATAGACCCCAGCTTAAAGGTGAGCTTCTCTTTTTGTTTGCTGTTCTATTTATTTTCTTTCATTCATTGATGAGGATCATTCTGCTTTGTCCTCAGGACCCTATCATTACCAGCTCAGACGCGGTCGCAGTCTCTATGGATGTCTCATCTGCAGACTTGGTCATCATCCCTGCTTTACCTTCAACTTGCATGGGAATTTCTGAGGTTATTCGCCCTGTGCCAGTGAGAATACAATCTTCAACTGACTTAACATCACTGGACTTGGGATCATCAGGAGAGATTTCCATCCCTGTCAGGGCCTCAGAGTTTAGAGCCGAAGCAGACCCAGCCAGAAGCTCCGCTTTTATACCGGCCGCCGTAATGTCAATTGCGCCCGAGTCAGCAGTCCCTGCCACAGTGGCTATAGAGACTGGATTTCTGCCTCTACAGACTAGGGACCTTTCGTTCCCATTATCAGAAAGAGTAGCTGAAGATGAAGCCCTTATTCAGGAGACTCATGAAGAGACAGCTCCATCATTTATTGGTTCTCCCTCCGCGGATGTTCAAGCCATAGCTCCCGAGACAGCGGTAGAGGAGGAGTCTTTAGCTCAACAGGAGAGCACAGAGAGGGACTGGCCAGTTCTTCCAGCGGATTTGCCGTCTTCGTCCTCTCAGCCGGATGTTGCACTGTGGGCAGACATTGACGGCGAGGTGATTTTTGAGGTCGTCCCATCTGCCTCCTTTGGCTTTGCTTCTTCTGACAGCTTTGTCTGGCAGCATTTGGACATGCTACGCCAGCTGGTAGAATCACAGCCTGGCTTGACATATTTGCAACTGAAGGAAATTGCCAATCGCTTCACCGCTGGCCTGCAAGCCATGGGCTGCCCTCTGGACATATGGGCTCAGCGGGTCTTACTTTTGCTGAAATTTGTGCATCGGAGGGATTTCCTAGCACGGACTATGACCGACAAGCTGACGGCATTGAAGTTGTAGAGGTCAGAGTGCAAATCTGAGCTGGAAAAGCTGACGCTTGCCCTTGATGAACGCCAAGCTGAGCTACAGAGCGTTGTCCAGCGGGAGGAAGCCGTCCAGGACCGGATAGCCATTCTGGAAGCGGAACTCGCTGGACTTCGAACCGAGCTGCAACAATTATCCTCTATTCGGCCACGGTCCACCGAGGAGGTGGACCTGTTGGAGGGACGGGTGATGTCTCTCCGGGATATGTCCGTGAAGCTTTAGGAAGAGGAGGCGCGCCTTCATGAGCTAAGAGCCGCTCCCGATGTGGGTCTTTTGGCCTTTGAAGATATCTTCTGGCGGCCTTGAATTATCTCTTCTTTGTTTTCTTCAGTCCTCTTTTGTGATACAGTGTCCCCTCGGGGCTCTTTATGTACTCCTCTTTTAATAAAAAGGAAAGGAATCTTTACACCAGTCTCATATGTGGTTTGTTCTTTACTTATCGCACCATCAATATTTCACGGCAATTTGGCAGCGGTTTCAGCGGTCCCTATGGGAATAGCCCGTACCTAGCAGGAGAGCGTCCACCCCTTCAGAGAAAGGATGGGGAACTCGCTCCACCACGTGACGGCCTCCGGGGGGGTGCTTTAAACCGAATTCTGTTGGTGGTAGCAAACGTCCTTCTTGGCCATACGTGCCGCAAGGGAGACGGTTTGCAGGAATGTGAACGAAGAGGCTCAGAGCTTTATCTGGAACGGGCGAATGATCCATCCCGAGCAGGTTTCAAAGCTAGTCGGGGCAATGTGCCAATCGACCAGTATATGACTTCATCATCGATATTGGGTTTGTATCGATGCAAAGGAGTTTTATAGGTTTCATCAGAGTAGACGTAAGGTCTAGACTGGGTAGAGGTTATCGCAGGTGGGACATTGAAGGGTGCGTGGTTTTCATCAGGACAGACGTAGGGTCTGCACTGGATAGGATCTCATCATTGATCGGGCGAGGTGCCGGTCGATCAATAGCTAGTTTCATCATCGATATTGGGTTTATATCGATGCAAAGAAAGTGTTATAAGTTTCATCAAAATAGACAAAAGGTCTGAACTGGCAGGGTTTTAATTGGACATGGTTTCATCACTGATCGGGCGAGGTGCCAGTCGATCAGTGGTTGGTTTCATCGTCGATATGGGGCTTATATCGACGCAAGGAGTTCCATAGGTTTCATCAGTATAGACGTAAGGTCTAAACCGGACAGAGGATTTCATCATTGATCGGGCGAGGTGCCGGTCGATCAACGGTGGGAAGTATGTAGAGGTGTAGGTCTCGTCAGGACAGACGTAAGGTCTATTCCAGCAGGTTTTATCGCGGGTGGGACTTTGCCAAGAAATACGTAGGTTTCATCAGGATAGGCGTAGGGTCTACCCTGGTAGGGTTTCATCGTTGACCGGGCAAGGAGCCGATCGATCGCGGGAAGGTTTAGGAGTTTTGATCAGGACAGACGTAAGGTCTGAACTGGCCAGGCTTTATCAGACTGGTGACGGGTTTTATTGTCGGTGGGACATGTGAAAAGAGGGTATGTACATTTCATCAGGGTAGACGCAAGATCTATCCCGGAAAGGCTTTATCATCGGTGGGGCATAGAGCCAGATGACCGACGGAAGGCTTCATCAGTAAAAGGGGAGGTGAAGGCAACGTGCCGGTTGGCATGGAACTTCTGAATTACCACATTACTGACCCAAGTGCCCTTTTGGGTTTTCACCAGAGCCAGCCCCCTCTTGCTTTTGCCCACGCGTCCTTTCGGATTTTCACGTGGCGGGGTACCCGATTTTGCCTGCAGTGCCCTTTCAGGTTTTCACCACAGTTGGGTTTTAGCCATTTTTGCCCTTGTCCAGAATGCCTGAACAAGTCTGGCGGGGTATCTCTATTTTCAACCCCATTTTTTACATATATACTTTTTATCATTTTCTTTCTCTTTTCCTTTTTCATTGTCTTTTCTGGGACCCGAACTTTCATCCTATGGACCATGGCGCCATATGTTTATTGTGGACACACGATCATTGATGTGGGTGTCAACATCAATGCAAAGGGAAATAGGGTTTCATGATCTATCCAGACGAAAGGTCCGAATTGATTTAGAGGATATAGATAGCAGCTCGGGCACGAGGCCGTTTGCTGAAAATATGAGTTTCATCGTTAATGTGGGGTTTAACATTAACGCAAAGGAATAGAGTTTCATGATCTATCTAGACGGAGGGTCTGAATCGATTCAAAGAGCAGTGTTGTGCTATGTCAGAGCGGACGGAAGGTCCACCCTGGATGGATTTTAGCGTCGATCAGGCAGCGTGCCAATCGATCGATAGCAGGTTTCATCATTGGTATTGGCTCATCCCAATGCAAGGATTTCATATGTTTCATCAGGATAGACGTAGGGTCTAAACTGGATAGGGTTTTATCATTGATACTGGGTGAGGTGCCAATCGATCAATGGCAGGTTTCATCATCGGTATTGGATTTATACCAATGCAAGGAGTTCATGGATTTCATCAGGATAGACAGAAGGTCTAAACTGGATAGGTTTCATCATAGATCGGGCAGTGTGCCAATCGATCAACAGCAGGTTTCATCATGGCGGGACGTAAAGAGACCTGTAGATCCAGTCGGAATAGACGTAAGGTCTAAACAGGACAAGGTTTTATTGCTGATCGGGCAGTGCGCCGGTCGATCAGTATCAGGTTTCATCATCAGTATTGGGTTTATACCAATGCAAGGATTTCATAGGTTTCATCGGGATAGACGTAAGGTCTAAACCAGACAGGTTTCATTGTTGATCGGGCAGTGTGCCAGTCGATCAATGGCAGGTTTCATCACGATGAGACGTAGGATAGGTTTCATCGGGATAGACGTAAGGTCTAAACCGGGCCGGTTCTACCGTGGTGAGTCTCAGACAAAAATAAGTGGAAGTGTTTTATCAGAACAGACGGAAGGTCTATCCCGAGGTGGGCTTATTATCGAGGGAATTTTTCTTGAGCAATGCATGAAGGCTTCAACAGAATAGACGTAAGGTCCATTCCGGATGGGTTTAATCGTTGATCGGGCAAGGCGCCGGTCGATCGACGAGGAGTTTTATGGTGGGAGGTAAGGCTTTCTTTGGAATCACCACATTACCGACCCAAGCACCCTTTCAGGTTTTCGCCGGAGCCAGCCCCCTCTTGCTTTTGCCCACGCGCCCTTTCGGGTTTTCACGTGGCGGGGTACCCGATTTTGCCTGCAGTGCCCATTCGGGTTTTCACCACAGCTGGGTTTTGGGCCATTTTTGCCCTTGCTCAGAACGCCTGAACAAGTCTGGCGGGGCATCTCTATTTTTAGCCCCTATTTTGTCATCTTCTATTCTCTTTTTTTTTTAGAGGGTGACAGGTCGGAATGCCATTAGATCAAGATAAGGGGTGGCTTGGTTAGGGCAGAGTGCCGCTAGACCAAGAGATGGGTAACTCGACTAGGGCGGAGTGCCGCTAGACCGGGAAAAGGGTGTAGCTTGGTTAGGGCGGAGTGCCGCTAGACCAAGAAAAGGGTAGCTCGACTAGGGCGGAGTGCCGCTAGACCAAGGAAGGGTGTAGCTTGGTTAGGGCAGAGTGCCGCTAGACCAAGAAAAGGGTAGCTCGGCTAGGGCGGAGTGCCCCTAGACCAAGGAAGGGTGTAGCTTGGTTAGGGCGGAGTGCCGCTAGACCAAGAAAAGGGTAGCTCGGCTAGGGCGGAGTGCCGCTAGACCAAGGAAGGGTGTAGCTTGGTTAGGGCGGAGTGCCGCTAGACCAAGAAAAGGGTAGCTCGGTTAGGGCGGAGTGCCGCTAGACCAAGAAAAGGGTGTAGCTTGGCCAGGGCGGGGTGCCGCTAGACCAAGAGATGGGTAGCTCGGCTAGGGCGGAGTGCCGCTAGACCAAGGAAGGGTGTAGCTTGGTTAGGGCGGAGTGCCGCTAGACCAAGAGATGGGTAGCTCGGCTAGGGCGGGGGTGCCGCTAGACCAAGAAAGGGTAGATTTTGCCCGATTACTCGGGGAATGTTGGTTGTGCTGTATGATACAGCTTCAGATGTCTTCCGTTGAGCGGCGAGAATTGGATTTCCCCTCGATGGTTAACAACCACGTAGGCCCCTCCCTCGTAGACCCTTTGTATCACATAAGGACCTTCACAATTAGCATTCAGCTTCCCTTTTGGGTTGGACGCCATGACTTCTTTTTTCTTGACCATGACGAGGTCACCTTTCTTGAATTCTCGTCCTCTTACGAGTTTGTTGAATGCAGTGGCCATGCAGGCCTGATACATTTGGATATTCTTCTGAGCTCGAAGGCGCTTCCCCTCCAATTCAGCCAGCTCTTCTAGTCTTCTTTCTGCATTGGTCTGTTCGCCACGGGCCAGGCCATATTGGACTGCCACTCTGAGTGACGGGACTTCCAGCTCTAGCGGAACCACTGCCTCTGAGCCGTATACCAGCGAGTATGGTGAGCACCTTGTAGGTGTCTTGAAGACAGTGCGGTATGCCCATAGAGCTTCATACATTTTCTCCTCCCAGTCCTTCTTATTAGAACTGACGACCTTGGCCAGCAAGGTGCAGAGAGTCTTGTTAAAAGCTTCTGCCAATCCGTTTGCCTGTGGATTGTAAGGAGTGGAGGTCCTCCATTCGATCTTATACTTCTCAGCAAGCCGATAGACCTTCTGATTTCTGAAATGACTTCCATTGTCGGATATTATTCGGCTGGGGATCCCGAACCGGAAGATAATGTTCTGCTTGATGAATCTGGCGACCAGTTCACCAGTCACTTCTCTTAATGCTACAGCCTCCGCCCATCGGGAGAAGTAATTTGTTATGGCCAGTATGTACTTATGTCCGGCCGAGGAAGTCGGCAGTGGCCCGACTACATCAGTTCCCCATTGTGCAAACGGCCAACTGGGAACTGTAGGGTGCAGAGTCGTAGGAGGCCTTCTAGGCACATTAGCATGCTCCTGGCATTTCTGGCATGATTTTGCAAATTTACAGCAGTCTTCAAACATGGTGGGCCAATAGTAGCCCAGCTTCTTGATTTCTATCTTCAACTTGGGACCAGCCTGGTGGGCACCTGCTGTCCCAGCATGTGTTTCTTTCATCGCTTGCCAGGCTTCCTCAGTGGACAGACAGCGGAGTAGAATCTTCTTGCGTGCATCTGCCATTATTCGGAACAGAATTCTATTCCTGAGTTCATAAGAATCTTTGATTCTTAGGAGTTTCAACTTTTCTTCTCTTATCTGCGACAGTTGTTGGTGTAGAAACCACTGCAGCAGGTGCTGTCTCCAATCAGACGCTTGTTCCGTGCTGATGGTGGCAACTTCATCTTCTTCGGGGCACCCTTCTAGCATGCTGGGGACTTGCCTCCGGTTCATAACGATAATGTTCAGTGTCTTATTTGGTGGGACTGCTAGTGAGCTGGCCAGCTTTGCCAGTGCATCAGCCTGGGCATTGTGTCCACGGCCCACATGCTTGAGCTCAATATGGTAGAATTTTGCCATGAGGCGCACAACTTTTTGGTGGTAGGGATTCAGTTCTGGCTTCCGCACTTCGAACTCCCCTTGGATCTATTTTATTATCAACATCGAATCCCCGAATACTTGAAGCATTTGGATACCCATGTTGAGGCTGATATATATCACGATTATCAGAGCTTCATACTCGGCCTCATTATTGGTGCAGGGCTTGTTTATAGAACAGGAAGTATGCACGACCTCCCCTTCTGGTGATTTCAGCACAATACCGGCTCCAGCCCGTATTCTGGTCTTTCCATCGGAGTCTGTCTCTGTTCTAGATGCTCCATCAAAGAATAGTTGCCACATAACTGACTGGGTCTGGCAGGCCTCGAGT
The DNA here is from genome assembly GCA_022559845.1 of Amorphophallus konjac. NCBI lineage: Eukaryota > Viridiplantae > Streptophyta > Magnoliopsida > Alismatales > Araceae > Amorphophallus > Amorphophallus konjac. Next base: position 254,915,282 of record CM040120.1, read on the forward strand.
GTCTCATCATCGGGTAACTCAGTCCCTAGCATATCATTTTCTGGCACAGGATGCTCTGCGAAGAAATCAGCCACGGCCTGTCCTTTTATCGCCCTCTGGGGTGTGTAGGTAATATCGAATTCCATCAGGATCACTACCCATTTGCCCAACCGGCCCTTTAGTACTGGCTGAGTCAATATGTATTTGAGCGGATCTGCTGCAGATATCAATCTGACTTCATGTGACAACATATAGTGTCGGAGCTTCTTGACAGTAAAGACTAGTGCCAAGCAGGTCTTTTCTATGTAGCTGTAGCTTTCTTCAGTTCTAATCAGCCTCCTACTCAGGTAGTACAAGGCTTGTTCTTTGCCTTCTTCATTTATCTGTGCCAGCATTGCCCCCAGGGAACAGTGTGTGGCTGCGATATACAGTATCAAGGGCCTGCCCTTAACAGGTGCCCCCAGCACTGGAGGGGTCTTGAGATATTCTTTCAGCTTCTCAAAGGCTTCCTGACAGCCATAGTCCCAGAGGAACGGCACATCTTTCATCATGAGCTTGTGAAAGGGGTGGCATCTTCCCGATAGATTTGATATAAATCATCGGATATAGGCCAGACGCCCTTGCAGAGATCTCAGTTCGGGTAGATTCCTTGGTGGAGGGAGCTCCTGGATAGCCCTAATCTTGGATGGGTCGATTTCAATGCCCCTATGCCGGACAATAAACCCGAGGAATTTTCCACTGGACACGCCGAAGGCGCATTTCATGGGATTCATCTTGAGTTCATATTTGCGCAGCCTCTGGAATACTACCCTCAGGTCTTGCAAATGGTCTTCTCTTCTTTTAGTTTTTACTATCAAATCATCAATGTAGCACTCTACTTTCTTGAAGAGCAAATCATCAAAGATCTTGGTCATAGCTCTTTGGTAGGTAGCGCCGGCATTCTTGAGGCCAAACGGCATCCTTTTGTAGTGGAATATCCCCTTCGGAGTGCGGAACGCAGTGTGCACTCTGTCTTCTTCTGCACTCCAGATCTGGTTATATCCGGATGACCCATCCATAAATGACAGGGCTCATGACCAGTAGTCGCATCGATCATCACTTCAGTGATTGGCACTGGGAAATCATCTTGTGGGCAGGCCTTATTAAGGTCCCGGAAATCAACACATATTCTGATCTGCCCATTTTTCTTCTTTACGGGCACTATGTTTGCCAGCCATGTAGTATACTGATTCTCTTCAACAAAGCCTACATCAATCAGCTTGTCAACCTCTTTGTTAATCTGATTTATTAATTCAGGGCGCATTCTCCTGGAAGGCTGCTTTACAGGGCTAGCCTCTGGGTTTATTGCCAATCGGTGCTATGCCACATCAGAACTCAGTCCCGGCATTTCATCATATGTCCATGCAAAGCAGTCTCGGAATTCTTTCAAGAACTGTACATACTGTTCCCTGGCAGCTGGCTCCAGCAGTGCACTGAGGAATGTCGGCCGTGGCTCATCTGCGGTCCCCAGATTTATTTCCACAAGCTCATCGACGGTGGCCTGACCTCCATCTTCGACCTCGGGCGGGGCTTCTTGCAAGTCAATGAAGCCTCCCGGGATATAATCTTCTTCAGTTTCATGACCCTCTGTTTCATCATACTGGTCATCAGCGGGTGCTGGATCATCATATACGGCCAATATTGTTGGATTCTGTTCAGTCTGCCCCGAGGACGTGACTGGCTCAGCAGGAAACTCAAAAATGGAGTCTTCCGCCCTTAGAGGCTCTTCTGATGCAGACTCCCTTGAGAGATCATCATTCTGTAGAGCCCGGACTTCTTCCAGGATGCGCTCAAACTCCAGGCATTCCCTCAGCTCTTTGGCTATTTGGTCTTCATCCGGGGTTCCCGTATCAAACTTTGCTTCAGCATGGAACAGATCCTCTTTGCAAGGTAGGTCTTCCCAGCACCAATCTTTCTTTGCTTCATCAGACGTCCCCGTCTCCGGCTGACTGTCTGGGGCTTCATTGTTCATTATGGATTGATAGATGATTTCTTCATCTTCCGAGGGGTACTTGTCATATCCCACCTCGGGAGGGTCTTCATGCTGGTAGGAGATAGAGATGACGTCCACCTCAGCTTCATAGCATTCTTGAAGGGTATAACCCAATCCCGAGTGCTGAGTGATCTTCCTCAGTTCTTTATTATCCCGAGGCGGATCCCATAGCTCCTTGAACGCCTTCTTCTGGGCAGCAGGCTGCAATGACGGCATTTGCATCTTAGAGAACATCTGCGAAACCCGTTGGGTAGTATAATCCAAGCCTGTAATCGGCACCATCCGGTTTGCAGCCTCTTCAGGGACCATGCAGTCTTGATCATCCTCCTCGACTGACTCCCCGGTGTATAATATGGTAGGAGGCTCGCAGAAGCGAGGGATTTCCATAGTCTTCAGTGGTAGCACCGTCTGGTACTCTAGGCTGGCGATGGGCTTGACTAAACCCTGCGGAACCTCCACCTGTGTGTACTTTTCTTTCATTTCTTCATCGATATCATCTGGGTGAATGCTAGGAGGGGTGATCCGAGCAAAGTCACCAGCATAAGAGATGTGAGATACCTCATGCTTTTTAATATAGCCCTTTGGTGGCGGGGGAGACCAGTTTCTTGCCTTCGTCGCCGGCTTTTTCTGGCTGACCACAGCCTCTTTCTCTTCACCCTTTTGCGACACCTCCGTGTAGTAGGATGCATCGAGCATATGGCACTCGAATACTTCGAAGGGATGCAGATCCGCAAACACCCTTTCTTCTTTTCCTTTGTGGCAGTATTTAATGCATTGATGTAGCGTGGACGACACTATCTGATATTCATGCAGCCACGGTCTCCCCAGCAGGGCCTTATACGTGGTGTTGGAGTCGATTACATAAAATCGCACCACGGTAGTGAGGTCCCCCAATGTGAGGTTGAAATCAGCCACCCCAAGGGGCGTCTCACATTTCTGGTTGAATCCCGCAATTTTCATGTCTCTAACCTTGGTAAGCTGAAGATCAAAGTAATATTTTTGGTAGATGCGGTATGGGAGAATGTTCACGGCAGCCCCGGGATCTATCAGTATCCTGCTCAGTGGCTGACAGTTCAGGGATCCCCTCATATACAGCGGTCTGTTATGGCCGGAATTCGGAATCAGCATGTCGTCTTCTGTGAATGTGACTGACGGCCCAGAATTCACTTCTGTCAAGAGTGCTTCATATTGTGCCGGCGACTGCAAGGCATCAACAATTGCTTGGCGAGCCTCTTCACTCAGAGAGAGAATCGCCCAGATGGAGAATCTGGTAGGGAGCTTCTTTAGCATTTTCATGATCCGGCTGCCCACCCTGACATTAGACAGTCTCATTTCTTCCGCCCATCAGGGTTTTGGAGGTTCATGTGGTGCTCGTGGCCTCTGCTGACCAGTGCTGGTTTCATCCTCTGGACTGATTTCTTGGGGGGCTTCTTCTATAGCAACGGCCCCTGGTGCCGTCAGAGAGTTATCCCCTTCTTTCTCATTCTGCTTGTAGGCTACAGGCGCCGATTGCTGAGGTCTCTTGCCTTTATCTGGCCCAGCCTGTGTCGACTGCCCATTTTCCAGACTGGACAGAAATTCCAGGAATGTTGGAGTTTGACCTCCTTTCTTCTTTTCTTGGTACAAGCTGGCAGGGGGAGGAACCTGGACACCTCGTACCTCTGGTTCAGGAATCTGGTAGGGTTGTTCCCCTCTGAACATAATGTTATGATTGGCTGGTGGTGGGTGCCCCCACCTTCTTCTGGAGCGTGTTGCAAGTGCTGAGGTTGAGGCCTCGGTATGGTTGGGTTCTAGCGGGGCATTTGATGTTTCATCCTCATCATTCTCCCCGGGCGAGGTAAAGAGTGCTGACAGGGTGTTGCATTGTACTGTCACGACTCCCTTTTCCTTTTTGCATTTAGAACATCTCTTCTTTTTCTGGGAATTTGGCTTCTTTGGTTCTTTCCCCCAGAAAGGCTCAACCTCATCTTTTCCCTGTTCTGTACCCGGTTGCTCTTTAATTTTCAATTCTTCGAGCTGTTCCCAGAGTATAAAGTCTTTCACCAGTAGGTGCCCGGGCTTTTTCTGTTCATATTCATCGAGCCCATTAATATACTGCTGTAAACGCCTGGCTGCAGGACTTACCTCCTTATGTGCAGGTAGGGGAACTTGTCTTCTCCGGTTTTGAGTGGGGATCCGGATGACTGGCCATGTTTCAGCCGTGTGCCATACTGGCTTTACTGGAGGTGGTTCGGGCCTTGGTGTGACACCGCGGATAACTACTCCACTGATACTGGCTACGGGAGTTTTCCTTCTATTCTTTATTGGCTTTATCTGCCACCCTTCTTGATCCTTCAGTGGGGTGAGGAAGCAAGCTTCATAAGTATGCCTGGTGCATTCCTCGACGGCTTCCTTACGCAGCTGTTGGTAGATTGAAATCATATTGGCGGCCATTTTTAATGCCGGAGGCTCATGTGGACGAGGTGGCTCTACCTGGTAATCTCCCAGCTGTAGCTCGCCCTTTTTGACCATGCCTTCCATAATATCTTTGAAGACGTAACAATCTTCCATTGCGTGCCCCAGCGCACGGTGATATGGACAGAACAGTGGATCACCTTTCTTTGCCGCGTCATCGGGTCTCTTTGGCTCAGGCAATGTTACCTTGTTGAACTTGTATGCCCAGTTGAATAGTGCGGCTGTCTTATCTTTTGGGAAAGAGTATGGCTTTCTCATTTTGTTTCTCAGAGAGACCTTATCTTTTCTTTCTGTTGTGTCTGCTGGCGGGGGAGCTTCATCTGCCCCCTTCTTCCCTTTCTGTTGCTCGAAGGTTCTGAAATCGACGGTGTTAGCCTCAGAGTGCGATGGTCGTCGATCATTAGATTTCCCTTTCGGCACAGTTGGAGCATTGGCCGTCGGACGCTTGGACAGGAACGTCTCGACCTCCGCCACTATATTGTTCAGCCGGTCAAATGTTCTGACATCTGCGCCAATCATCTTTTCCAGTATCTCTCTCCTGAGGCTCTACTTACATATTTGCACTGCATCTTCTTGATGAGGAGGTCTTCTGCATCTCATAGCTAAGTTCCTTCACCTTTTGATGTAGTCCAGTGCTGTTTCATCTTGCTTTTGCCTGGTTGCATATAGTTCTGCTATTGTAATTTCTCTTTCCATGACGTGAAATCTGTCGCGGAACTTTCTTTGCATATCAGGCCAATCGGCCACTGACCCAGCCGGCAGGCTTGAATACCATTCAAAGGCTATCCCGGTGAGGGATGAGCCAAAGAACTTAAGCAGATAAGCTTCATCAGCTACCAAGTCACCCATAATTATGGTATAGTAAGCTATGTGCTCCCTGGGAGAGCCCTGGCCATTAAATTTTTCAAACTTCGGCGGCTTACTGACGCCTGGCGGTAGTCTCTTAGCAGCATACTGGGGAGGATACGGTACCATGTACACATCATAGGTACTAGCATCATCACCAGTCTTTTCAGACAGCTTCATCTCCACAATCTTTTCAATCATCAGCTTCTGGGCTATGGCTGGATCTATGTTTTCCAGGAAGAAGTGAGCTTGTTGCTGACTGTAAGGAGTTGTCATCACAGTTGCGCGCAAGGCCGGCGCGGCAGGCTACGTCTGAGATACAGAGGGCTGAGCTACCGTCTGCTGCAGAACGAGTTGGCTCGGTGCTTTGCCCTTATCAGCCGGGAGAGGATTAGCTGGGATAGCCATTTCTGTTGAGCTGGCAGTCTGCCCCACAGGCTCGGCTTGCTTGGAGATCGGTGTAGCTTCATGCCTCTCATTTAGCTGTCTTCTGAGAGCATTGATCTTCTGTTGATATCTTCTAAACATCATCTGGATCATGGGATCCAGGGTTGACGGGATCTGTAGATCTTCTGAAGCCCCTTCAGCATCATCGACGAAGGGATTATCTTCATCTTCTGCTGTCACCACATTAACTGTCATAGTGGTGATCTTGCGGACTTCATCATCAGTCTTTATTTTTTCCTTGGCCGCCTGACTTCTCCTTGTGACGGGACCTGGTCTGGTTGCCAGTCTGAGCAGTTCATCTGACTGTGTCGGTAACATATCCTGCCCTTTGACAAGCCCGGCCATATTGCAGGCAAAGATCTGCATCTTTTCCCTCTACCTGTAGACTTTCCTTCTCACCTGATCGGGGTATTTGAGCCGGTCAAAGACTGATATTCTTTCTCTAGCTTCTTCCCTGTGCAGGTCTTCTTTCCCATACCCGGCTCTGTGGCCTTCTTCATAGTCATTGGAATCGAAGGAGGAGACTCCGAGCATCACTTCTTGAAAGGTTTCTTCTTCTTCTTCATCCATGGTGCCCAAGGCCTGGGATAATCTTTGCTGCCCGAGGGCGGAGTTCCCCAGGTAGTGAAAGTAGTCTTGAGCCACTTGTTTCATCTCCTCTTGATTGTGCCTTCGTGGCTCTGGTTGGAGCATCAATCTTTCCTGGCTCTTCTGCTGATAAGCCAGTCTCTCCACCTGAGCAGTCAAGTGCTCGGCTTTGCAGTATTTGAATATATCGGCCTGTCTGGCACAGGCCCTTGGTTTTCTTAGAGTGGCAGCAGCGATTGGTTCGCTTATTCTCATTTCCTCTTCCTCCCTGAACCTTCTACTCCCATCTTGGCAGTGGTTGGCAGCAGCAGCATAATTCTTCCTTTCCCATCTTTTGCCCCCAGTCATGGGGTGGGTGACCATGAGGTCTTCCTTCTGCTCATATCTTCTGCCCCTCATCCTGGGGAGAATAGTAGTCAGATTTCTTCCTTCATTCTCTTTCTCATCTCTCTTACCCTGAGTCCTGGGGTGAACAGCAACAGCATTTCTTATGTCTTTTCCTTCTCCTCTTCTGCTTCCTGCCCTGAAGTGGGCAACAGTGGTATCAGCAATGTTCTCTTCCTCTTGAGCTGGGACCCAGCTCTGGATTTTCTTCGACCGCCAGATCTGCCTGAACATGGGCGGCTTTGGTGCCAGTGGCTTTCTATCCTCCTCTTTCATGTCGACCCTCCTGGCAGCTAGTACCCGGAACCTGCTGGTAGTAGGCACCATCGGGACGATCACGTCCGGCTTGACCGCCCTTGGGCAACCACTGAGGTTTACCCGGACATCTCCAATCAGCATTGCCTTTCCTGAGTTGGATATCCGACGACCCGCAGCAGTGGATCGGGCTCTCCTATCGGATCTCCTCCTTCTTCCAGCAACAGAGGATGTGCCCCTTTTCGCCTCGTGATGGACGAAGCAGGACACGACCTCAGGAGTATCCTACATCACCTGGCTCATCTTGGGGCTGGTAGCTTGCGTCAATGTCTCGGTAACAGTCCTTTGCTCCTGGTTGTCAATTTTGAGCAAGTCAGTGAAGATGAGGCCCAGGCAGTTGGGCATCCCGACAGCAGGCGGCATCGATCCGAACGAAAGAGGTACCGCTAGGTAGCCCTCTCGAACATGCACATCGACCGCTTGTTGATCAAAGCATACAGACATGATTCCAGCCGTCATCGTAGCTTCCTGAAAATAGAGAAAGCACGGAATCAGAAATTTGAGGGGGGGCCCACTGGGCCTCCTATTTTGGCGTAGAGATGAAGGGAGACTAGGTCCCACCGGGCGTGCCAGACTTGTGGACGCGGGATTTTTTTCCTCTCATTTCTTTTCTCATTTATTATTTTTGAAGATTTCTCCTATTTGTATTTATTGATTATTAGGCGTGCCAGTCACATGTGTGACGATTTCATTGTGCGCTCGACTTGACTTGGTCAGTCGATTGTGAAGTCCGAGTCGGGACCAAAAGTCCGCCATACCATAAAGGCTATGACGTTAATTACGCCCTTCCTAAGAAGGACAACCCTTGATTAAACGCCAAAATAGGAGGCCACTCAGGGCGGTAATAAAAGAAAAATAACAGTGTGTGATATTGAAGCTCTCGTTATCCTGGGAAGATAATTTAGTGCACAGCAGATTACTACACCGACATGACCACCTCTTATGTGGGTCGTGCCGGGTAGGAATAGGGCACCGTCCACGCAGTGGCGGGACGGGGTCCGGACCATCATCAGGGAGAGGTCCCCTTTCATATTTCTCATCCAGCCAAGGGCCTCGCAGCACTCATATTCCCCGGAAGATTGAGCCGGACGAGGGGCATGTGATGTGCACCTCCCGGGACTTATCGGGGTTAAAACATCGATCGACATTTCGGCAGCACCTCCCCATAATCTGGATTATGCCCAGGGGAGAATAGGCTATCACCCACGGAGTGCCGGGATGAAAGCCGAGAAAAGGAGGGAGCGAACCTCCCACATTGCACATGTATGCCCTGGGGCAATGTTTGACTCTTCCCTTATAGGAGCCGATGACACTCATGCAGTGGCAGAGCTCACCTTAGCTAAAGGGGTTGCTCATAAACCCGATACGGATCAGTGGAACATAAGGGAGTCTGACTCCCTTTAATTTTATCCTCGGGACAGTTCTGGCGACTTATGGACATCCCTAGGTGGATTTGATAGAGGTGCCGGAGGCTCATTGGGTGGCAGGGCAGCCTCTCGGCACGGATTTGAATGGGTATATGAGTTCCCGGTGCGAAGACCACCGCGCCGGGAAGGGTTCTTTGCAAGGCACCATTTGGGGCGCCGGGAGGCTGGCGTTAGTGGAGTTCTCGGCGCCAAAGTGGAGCTAGGGGGGATAGGGCTCTCGGCGCAGGTAGGCAAGAAAGCAAGGGGTCTTACGGCACCAAGGCAAGGAACAGAAGGGGGTTCCCGGCGCGCCCAGGAGATATGTTCTCGGCGCAAGGGCCAAATGGCCAAGGGAGGTTGCCGGTGCCAGGGCCAAATGACCAAGGGTGTGGGCTTCTCGGCGCAAGGGCAAAGAGGCCAGGTTCCCGGCGCACTGAAGAGAAGGCCAGGGAGTTCCCGGCGCTGGCTTCCCGGCGCGAGGAGGAATTGCTCAAAAGGGGGGTTCCCGACGCGCAGGGGAGAAGGCCAGAGGATGGACTTCCCGGCGCGATGGCAAAGCAGCCAGGGGGGTTCCCGGCGCGGCCAAGATGAAAAGGTTCCCGGTGCGAAGGTAAGAAGGCCAAGGGAGGTTCTCGGTGCCTGAAGGATCGCGCCGAGAACTGTTCATCTATTTTACTGTGTACGGGGCCGAGATGTGTGAGGGCGCCGGGATGAGAAACAGAGCTTTACGGTACCCTGTTCTTGGGTCTGTTGAGGATTCATGGATTTTCCTGGTGATTCAGGCCAAGATAGACGGGCCTTGGGAAATCAAAAGGGCTCAATTCATCAGACTGCAACTGATTTTGGCTTGGGTTTCAAAGGGAAGGCCAGAAGCGGAGAGTGATTTGGGGGAAACATGGTTTAGGGTATCTCTGTCACCAGCGTTCATAATAATCCCTAAGGATGATTTTGATATACTCTTCATCATCTGGGGGCCAAGAGATGGCTGTCTCTGGCCCCGGGGATGACTTCAGCAGAGCCGGTGAGCATGAATGAAACATCTAAAACCGAGCAGCGGTTGCTATACATCTACGCTTTGCTTCAGAGGCCAAGGGATAGTTTGTCCCTGGCTCAGAAGTAAGCACGAGCAACGTTCGAGAACCAGACGAATAAGCAGGCGATCAATCGAACTGGGGAGGGGGATAGCATGCTACTGGATCTAAGAAGAGACAGAAAACATGGGGAGATAGCAATAGGGTTTCGGAGAAATAGACAGCAGGCATCAACGGGGGCCTGTAGTGTTCATTCATTCGAATATCACCATTACATTCGCACATCGAAGGCAATACATAAAAGAAGGTACATGGAGACTATGCTTTGCCCTAGCGGAGTAAAACCGGCTGTGATATCACTGCATACATCAAAAGGGGGGAGAGGTAGGAGCAATCGAAATTAAAAGAATGAACTACAGAAAATGGGGAGGGGAGGGCGGAGCATTGACTCCTCTCCCTCCCCGTTGCCCACCTTCGATCAGGCTTCGAACTCTTCTCTTCTTTTGCCCTTCTGCTTCTTCCTCTCTCGAATCAGATTGCAAGCTCCACTCTCTTCTCCCTTTTTTTGTGGCTATCTATTCTTCTTCTCCGCCCTTTTTTTTTTTGCTATCTATGTTGCCCTCTTCTGATGGCTTTCTGATGCCTCTCCTTTTTTTCTCTTCGAATGAGGGGGTTTTATATCCCTCCCTGGTATCCTATCGGCCGGCCTGTCCCGGCGCGCCTCAATCGTAGGCAGACCTCCCGGCGCGTGGGACTTCAGCTTCTCGGCGCCGCTTTTGGGCTTCGACAAGGGGATCCCGGCGCCACTTTTATAGGCCCATTTAGGGCTTTTAAGACCTCACATAGACTTCGGCCTTTATTGGTCCTTCAAATGTATCAGAACCCAAGAAGGCCCTCCACTGGTGACACAGTTTCTATTGAGATCATTCATAGATCTTCATCAGTCGGTAGACTGGGGTTTCATCGGCATTGCCATCTGAATGATGACAAAGTCGGACATCATCTCATCGGTATCGTCACCTGAACGGTGAAAAGACCGGACATCAGATTTAGCCTGAAAAGACCTTAGCCAGGTGACTGCTATTTCATCAGTGCCGTCGTCTGACTGACAATGGCATCGGACATCAGCTTGGCTGGGAAAAGGCTTCGGCCGGGTAGATGGTTGACGAGCTTCATCATTGATCTTTTACTGTTGATCTGATCTTCTTTTTAATTCTGTTTCCACCCATGCTCATTTTCCAGGCGTCAACACACCCACAGGTGCCGAAGGGACTTTACCTGAAGAGCCCCTTGCGGCCCTCACGGCCAACGTGGTCACCACCGGTGACACGAGCGGCGGACCCTCCACATCATCCGAGGACGCCCCGGCCGAAGAGATAGGGGGCATGCCCAGTCTCCCCACAGCTGACCCTGCAATGCTGCTCATGATGCAGCGCTTCCAGCAAGAAATTGAGTCGCTTAAAAAGCAATTGAGTGAGCGGAACACACCGCCCCCAATGTCCTGGCAGACCGAGGTTATACCCGAAGTACCCAGGGACAGGGGGCAGTCTTCAGAAGCAGCCCTCCCAGCCGCCCTCAACCCTCTCGGGGGCATGTCCCTGCAGCAGGCACACTGCACCGCACCGGCCCCGCCACAGGCCTCACCTTCCCAAGGGTCCCTCATGGCCCCCCAGGCGACCGTGTTGGCCACCCCGAGTGCACAGCCCGCTCATTTCTATCCGAGCCCGGTCGACCCGGCAACAGTTAGCCGGTTGATGCTGGAACAGATGATAGACATGAAACTGGCCGAGAGGGGTGACGGGGATCAGACGCCATTTGACGTCTACCGGGTCCCCTACCCGGCTCACCATGCTGCAAAGAAGTTGCCGGTCGGCGTCACCAAGCCACCCAAGTTTGAAAAGTTCAACGGACAAGGGTCCCCCAGGGAGCACGTTGCTTATTATGTGAACGTCATGGGGGACTTGGCTGCTGATGAGGCCTACCTCCTGAAGTTCTTCGGCTCGACACTCACCGGGCTTGCCTTTGAGTGGTACTCCGGCCTGTCACCCGGGTCTGTCGCCGATTGGCCCGACATGCAAAAGAAGTTCAAAGAAAGATTCTATGTTGCAGAACGGGAGGTCACAGTGGCAGAACTTTATGCCACAAGACAGAAGAATGACGAGTCGGGCCTCGACTATATCAAGAGATGGCGGAACCTCAGCATGAGGTGCAGGCGTCCCCCACACCAGGAGGATGTGGTACAGATCTACAAACAGAACTTGAAAAAGGAGATCCTGGAAAGGATGATTGGCACCAAGGTCAAGACATTTGACCGCCTGAACAATGTGGTAGCAGAGATCGAGGCATTTTTGGACCGATACTCCTCCACCCCGACCATGTCAAGCCAAAGAGCTAGGCAGGTCGAGAAGAAGCCAGCTCCCCCTGAGGTGCACACATTAGATTTCCAGGCTTTTGAAAAGCAGAAAGAGAAAGCCAAGGGGGCTGCCAACCTTCCTCCGCCCAGAACCATAGAACGGCGGGAGGGCCTCTCACTAAGGGAGAAGATGAGAAACAAGCTATATTCCTTCGCCCGGGACAAGTCCAAGCTCCTGTTCGAATGAGCAACCAGCTACAACAAAATTACACTACCAGAGCCGAAAAGGCCCGGCGACCTAAAGAAAAAGGACGACCCGCGCTTCTGCCTGTACCACCGAGTGCTCGGGCATACCATTGAAGACTGCTATGTCTTCAAGGATGTTATTGAATCCTTAATCAAGAATGGGGAGCTGGACATGGGGGAGCATAGAGTACACCCCCCGCAACTGCATGAGTTGCCCAGCATAACCTCCACTGTCAACATGGTCTCGCTATACCAGGAGTTGCCTGAGGAGTGGGCGGAGGCCTGCGCCCGCACCACTTATGAGACCTTCATCACGACCCAGGCTCAAGATCAAGGAGGTTGGCAGACTGCAACTAGAAAGAATAGAAAAGCACACATCCCTCGACCCAGCCCCGGAGTTCGTCTGAGGGATGTGACACCCCTGCCTGCACTGCCCCCTGCAAGCCCAGTTCGCCACAACACGGCCCCTCGGCTGGTCATGAGGCGGCCCACTCATAACAAAAAGAGCTCTGTCCCGCTGAGGATGCGTCAGAAGACCAGTCCGGCGGTCGAAAGACTCCAGGCTATTATTGATGGGCTCGAAGATTATGAACAGCCCGAAATCCAGCCCATGGAGCTGAAGGAGTATGTCCCATGGGAGGAGTTCAAATCACTCGAACTGGCTCCAAGGGCAAAAGCTGAAGCAGAGAAAGAGCCTCCCCTATGGGCTGAACTTCCCCAAGAGCAGCCATCTGCCGCAGCAGGAAAGAAGAAGAAGAAGAGAAGACCCAGGGGCAAGAAGAAGAAGGAGGTCATCGTCGCCTGCAACACCCTCTCGGCGTTATTCGACACTGCCTTTTCCCTGGAGGAAACAGAAGAAGAGCCACCCCATAAGCCGCCAGAGGTGAATCAAGCTGAAGTCTCCACTTCCCAACATGCCACCAGGTCGGGAAGGAAGTGGGGGCACCCTCCTCAGGATAACCTCAACATCATGCTCAGGGGGGAACAACCATACCAGGTTCCCGACCCTGAGGTCCGAGGCACCGAGATCCCTCCTCCGGCGGGTCTCTATCCCGTAGGGGCTAGGAGCCGAGGCACCCCTTCATTCGCCGAATTCTTGTTAGCCCGAGCAGGCGGGAAGGCGCGCTCCCAGGGGTCTCCTTCGACCGAAAAAGTAAGTAGCTCCCAAGATCTACCGGCGGCAACTCTTCCTCAGCCAGAAGCGGACAACAGTGACATCCCAAACCTTGCTGAATTCATGCGAGGGACGGAGGAAGCCCAGCAGGCCCCACCGGCTCAACAGGCTGCAACAGAGCCCACAAAGCTGGCATCCCCTGATCTGACACCCCAGCTTCAAGGTAGGGGCAGGCGCGGCAAGCCCGAAGAGATGAAATTACTCAAGGTGTGGGCTACCGACCGAATAGTCAGACACCTCAAAAAGATCCCAACCCAGTTTACCATATGGGAGATGCTATCTTTGGACGAAGAAACATGGCAAGCCATCATTGCCGCGCTCCAGACGCCAGCACATCTTGAAGCTTGCCTAACAGAGATATCACATGAGGTGGCCGTGGCTTTCACAGAAGATGACATGCTCCTGCCCACCTGTAGCCATAACAGACCCCTCTACATGAAAGGGCAGTTGAACGGTCAGCCTATCAACAGGGTCTTGATCGACCCGGGGGCAGCAGTGAATATACTCCCCTACCGGGTGTACCAAAAGCACTACTTTGACGTACACCTGCTTGAGGTCAAAAATGTCAAGATTGCTGGTTTTAACCAGAAATGTGAGGTCCCCATGGGGGTTGCAGAATTCTACTTGACTTTTGATGATTTCACCACCAAGGTCCAGTTCCACGTCATCAACTCCAACACGTCCTACAAGGCATTGCTGAGACGGCCCTGGTTACACCAGAATAGAGTGGTGCCCTCCACCCTGCACCAATGCATTAAATACCCTTGCGAGGGGAAGGAAGTCAGGATCTTCGTCGACCTCCACCCGTTCGAGGTGTTCGAGTGTCATTTGTCAGACGCCAATCTGTACTTAGAAAAGGTGAAGCAAATTCCCCAAGCCGCCCAAGACAAGGGAAAGAAGAAAGTGGAGTCGGGCAGTTGGTTTCCACCGCCGCCCCCAGGTTATGTGGCTCCCCCACATGTACCATTCATTGCACAAGAGGGGGGGTATTTAAGGCAGCCCCTCTCCCCATCTACTCTACACCGGGGACGCCTTGCCTCAAAGACCTGCTGGAGGATGTCAGAGTCCCGCCAGGGATCATCAAGCCCATTACAGAAATTGACTGTCAAGCGTCCGAGCAGCTGAGAACTTTTGAAGTGCCTAACCCGGAGGGGCCATCCATTATCTTTTATGTTGCCGGGGAAAGGCCAGTCAGGGAAGATGATGATTGCCGATTTCCTGACGAGTTGCATGACCTGCACGTCCCCATTGTGGGACTCCCCCACATGACCGACCAGGCAGCCAGAATGGTCAGAAAGTAAAAGATTCCCCCCTATCAACCCTCCAGCTGGAAGGAAATGTTCGAAAGAATGTGGAACCCACCAAACCTGGATCGGCGGTTGCTGCAAATCACCAAGCACCCCGGTCTGGGCTTTTCACTAGAAGATTATTACGAAACTGATGTGATATCGGTTTCGGCCTTACCCGGCGACGACCCCGCGGAAGCTGCAAATTTACGGGAAGCCCACCAAGATGTACATTTCAGGCCCCCGACTGAGGAGGCGCAAGATGAAGAAGTGTTCCTTTGGAACCCTCTCCGCTGCCGCTGCATGGGGAAGACCTCCTCTTTCTCGGAGGGACTAACCTCAAAGGGGAACACCACTGAGGCGCCCTCGCTCTGGCTTGCTGGCGAAGCAAGAAGCAGTAGCATGGGGCATGCTCCGAATTCCCCCCGATACAACCCCGTCATGTACGCCTTGTACCATAGGCAGCAACAGGAAATCGGGGTGTTAAAGGCATGGCTGGCTGAGTTGACCTCGCTAGCGACTGACCTGATCCAAAGTTCTCCCCGCCCGTGGGGTGTCTCGACCCCGAGACACCAGTCCCGATGTCCCCGTCTGGTCAAGAAGGGAGAAAAGAGACACGGCAAGCCCATTAATCGGGCGGCCAACCAGGCGAGGCCTGACACTCCAAGAGAAGCTGCAGAAGCCCTACTCTTTCCCAAGAGAGAAGACTCGGGGTATTTTTGACTGGGCCTGCCATTACGGCAAGGTCTCCCTCCCACGGTCCAAGAAGCCGCAGGACACCCGAAGAAGTGGGGACCCACTGTTTTGTCCCTACCACCAGATACTGGGCCACACCATCGAAGACTACTATGTCTTCAAAGACATTGCTCAAGACCTCATTGACAGGGACGAGCTCAGAATGGGAGACTATGTGGTAGCCCCACCACGCCCCCACGTGGCGGACAGCCCCAGAAGAGGAGCCTATACACTATCCATCCAGTACCGGGCGCCTGAAGATGCGGTTGCCCCGGCCCCCGCCGGAGCTGTCTATGATGAGTACACAGAAGACCTCGAGGTGGCCTTGTGCCTTTCTGCACCAGCGGACCCCGCGGACCCGGTGGTTATAGTCCAGGAGGAGTGCTTGATGAATGCAGCCTCCACGCCCAATCACGAGGAACAAGAAGAGGGGGATGGCGTCCTCGAGGCCGAAGATAATGAAGATCAAGACTTTGTCGATTTGTCGCCAGCCCCACCGGAAATTGAAAATGGCGGCCAGGCCACAGTCGACGAATTGATTGAGATCAACCTTGGCACCGAAAGTGACCCCAGGCCGACCTTACTGAGTGCTCTTATGCCCCTACAGGAGAGAGAGCAATACACAAAGTTGCTGCAAGAATTTCGGGATTGCTTTGCCTGGAACTACAAAGAAATGCCCGGGCTCAGCCCCGAGGTGACTCAGCACATCTTGGCCATTGATCCCACGGTGGAACCAGTGAAGCAGTCTCCCCGGCGCACGAGGCCGGAATTGATCAGCCAGATCTGCAAGGAGGTCGACAAGCTTATGGATGTCGACTTCGTGGCAGAAAACCAATACACCACTTGGTTGGCCAACATCGTACCGGTGAAGAAGAAGAATGGACAGATCAGGATTTGCGTAGATTTCCGTGACCTGAATAAAGCCTGCCCAAAAGATGACTTCCCGGTGCCTATCACCGAAGTGATGATTGATGCAACCACTGGCCATGAGGCCTTGTCCTTTATGGATGGATCGTCCGACTATAACCAAATTTGGATAGCCGACCACGACCGGATTCACACGGCTTTCAGGTCGCCCAAGGGGATATTCCACTACAAGAGGATGCCCTTCGGCCTCAAGAATGCCGGTGCTACATATCAGCGGGCGATGACCAAGATCTTCGACGAGCTGCTGTACAGCAAGGTCGAATGCTACATTGATGATCTAGTTGTCAAAACTAAGAAGAGAGCTGAACATCTGAGTGACCTCAGGGTCATCTTCCAAAGGCTCCGGCTGTATGGGCTAAAGATGAACCCTATGAAGTGCGCCTTTGGCGTGTCCAGTGGTAAGTTCCTCGGCTTTATTGTCCGGCACAGAGGGATCGAGATTGACCCCTTCAAGATAAAAGCCATTCAGGAGTTACCCCCTCCGAAGAGTCTAGGAGAGCTGAGGTCCCTACAGGGCCGTCTAGCCTACATCCGCAGGTTCATCTCCAACCTATCGGGGCGTCGCCAACCCTTTCATAGACTGATGATGAAGAATGCACCCTTCAGCTGGGGTCACGAATGCCAGCACGCGTTCGACTAGCTAAAAGAGTACCTGAAGACCCCACCGGTCCTGGGGGCACCTGTCAAAGGCAGACAGCTTATTCTCTACATAGCGGCTACCGAATATTCACTGGGGGCAATGCTCGCCCAGAATAATGGTGAGGGAAAGGAGCAGGCGCTCTACTACCTCAGTCGGAGATTGGTGGGAGCGGAGGCCAAGTACACTCCGATAGAGAAAGTCTACCTTGCTTTGGTCTTCGCAGTCAAGAAGATGAGGCACTACATGATGTCCCATGAAGTGAGCTTAATATCCAGGGCTGACCCCATAAAGCACATTCTCTCCCAACCTGTCCCGAAGGGGCGCCTTGGCAAATGGGCCGTGCTGCTCATGGAGTTTGACATCACCTACGTGCCGCAAAAGGCCGTTAAGGGACAAGCCGTCACGGATTTCTTCACAGCACACCTGTGGACGCCAAAAATATGACGATGATGATCATGGCGACATTCGCATCTACACATTTGAGCGCGAGTCGAAGACAGAAATGCCGAATAAACCTCATGCCTCGCCCGATCAGGACGAGAACTCGCTTGGTGGTCCGCTACCTGCTAAGGAAGCCCCCTAAGTAGAAGATACAGCTACAACGCTCCGACCGGCCATACATGCCGAGAGCTGAATCAGAGAAAAGTCAGGAACTCCGGCACAGTCTCGACATGCATCGAAAGTCACGCAAAGTCTGGGACCGAGTCCCGGAGGGTGCGAACGGAAAATTGTGGAAGCCATGCATCGCAACCGGAACATTTCGGGAATGCCAACATTCACATAAATGGCCGTAGCTTCAAAAAGAATCTATTCGGTGCTTAAAACGGCGCGGAAGGGCCTTAAAGCAGCGCGCCTTAAAACGGCGCTCCCCCTTGCTTAAACGGCGCGGTCACCTTTGATTCATGCCCCCCTTTAGCTTGTTAAACCGGCGCGCCCTTGAGGATGACAAAACCGGCGCGCCCATTTGCCCATTTCTAAAAGTCTTTTCTTCAAATATTTACCATGGCGTGCTCACGTTGAAAGCAAAAGGAAAGCTATTCCGGCGCGGTTACTATTCCCCCACGCCGGATTAGTTGATGCGAACAAGCCGTTCTCTGAAGCGTTTCCCCGGTGCGCAATCAACCCATCCCATCCGCCAGTCGATACCCTATTTTTGCATCAGCCTGGTGCCTAGAGGGCATTCAATGCTCTGAAGCCCTGTCTCCATGGGCATTCAATGCTCTGGAGCCCTATCTCCACCTCCGTTCGACAACGTAGCTGCATCGATGGTGAAGACAAGCATCCATGGTGGAGAAGCGGCAGCAGATCCTCCCGGCAAACCTGCGAACATCCCGTCCTAGGATGAGCGCCAGTGTACGGCATGAATCAGCAGCATCCAACACAACAACAACGTTGTTGCGAACAAGGCAGGGGTGGTGGGAATCCTCTCCCCCACTGTCCGTTCTATAAGAGGCATGCTCCACTGGAGAAGAAGAAAAAAAAAGAACTGCTCGAACCCCCTCAGCTGTATGCAGTAAAGAGAAGAAGAAAAAGAAGAGGAGAAGGCCACCCGAAGAGAAGGAAGCTCCACCCATCCACGCCAGAGAGGTGAAGAAAGAAAGAGAGAGGAGAGTGAGAGTGAGAGGTGAGCTCGGAGGGGGAGGAGCTTGTGCTCTGTTCCCCCCTCCCCCATCGGTGTATTCCCTCCTTTCCCTCTACTGTATTCTCCCCTTTTCTCGCTTTAGGGTAGATTCCCAGCTGTATTTCTCTTTGCAAACGAATAAAAAGAAAAGCCCTTTTTGCAACATACGGTGTTCTTCTGCTTCCCTCTCTTTATCTTTGCCTTCTCCTCATCCAGGCCCTTCGAAGCTTGCTTCTCCATAGCATGGCCTTCGAAGGAGCCCGTCAGGGGATGAACACTCATGGCCTCTCGTGACACACATTCGTCCCGCTTATGAAAACATCGCCCGTGAGTCGTGGGCGCTCTTGTAGGCTGGCCCTCGAGCGTTCCGCACTCGCACTTGGGCTAACGGACCGCCATGAGGCCGCTCCGCATTTTGAGAGTTTACCCCGGAGCAATCCGATTGGTGACTCTCCTTGATCTCTGGCAAGTCCCGGTCAGGGGGAGGTGCTGCCCAATTCTCGCCATGGCCAAGAACACTCAGGAACAAACGAACAAACCACCTCCGAGAACAAGAACAACACATAGTAAGCTCTGTGAATCAAACCCTTCGAACGAACACTTAAGCATTCATGCTAATTCACCTCAATAAATGACTAAAACGTTTAAACCCCCTTTTCATCAACCTAATCTTCCAAATGGATGAACAAACCAGTCATTAACCCAACCTACAGGTGAAAGAAAAGAAAAAACACAGTCAAAAGCAAGAAACCCTCGGGAGGGGCTAATCCGGCGCGGCCACTGCTCCATCGCGCCGTTTTAACCCTCCTCATAATAGCCCCATCTCCTTCTTCGGATGCTAAACGGCACGCCCATTTCCACTCCATATCTCTCTATTCCGGCGTGCCCCTGCTCCATCGCGCCGATTTAACCTCTCAAAACCATTCCCTTTATCACACCCGGTGCACCCCTTTCAATTCTAACCCGGCGCCCTTAAAACCGGCGCGCCCCTCTCCCCTTGAATGGCCCAATTCCGGCGCGCCCCCCTTTGTTTAACTGTTAAAACGGCGCGCCCCTTGCCTACTCTTAATACGGCGCCCCCTTGAGGTTCCATACCCGGCGCCCCTCCCCCCCTTGCCATCCTATTCCGGCGCGGCCAAAAGCGGCGCGCCCTTATTCCCTTTGGCATCCCGTTAAACGGCGCGCCCTCCTTGCCCCTGGCATCCTGCTAATCCGGTGCCCTCTATTCCGGCGCGCCCCCCAGACTTCCCCTTGATCCGGCGTGATTTCGTAAAGAAGAGTTAACCAAATAAAAAAAAAGAAGTTTAATACTAATAAAGGAATAAAAGAAACTCTATCACCCGTACCTTAATTAAAATTTTGTTCCGGGGTCGTTTTCTTCGATGCTTCGAATATGGACTCTCGTCCGAATACTGGATGGTCCGTTAGTGACCGACATATATATCGGGATCTAGCCCCGCACTTGCACTAAACTTGCCGTACTCACGGCAGACATTTACACGGATTCACTCCCGTCACCGTCTTGTTTTCTATACGGACCTTTGTCCGAACATAAAATGGTCCGTGTATGATCGACAAAATCCGAATGGAACGAGACGGCTCTCGTCTTCCCCGAACCCTACGTGCGGGAACATCAATAAGACCTTCGTGAGTCACATTTGGACCTCGGGTTCACCCCAACCATGGTCATCGCCTGACCCACATCCTAGGCCTATAGTCGGCTATCTCTGTACAAATCTTTGTTTCGGAATCTAGTCCCGGGACACTTTCCCGCTGCCCTTCGGCACCGGAAATATTAATGAGGCCCACGCGAGCCCGACTTCGACCGCGGGGGGCCCACCGCAGTATGGTCGTAGCTTGGTCTTGCACCGGGCAAACAAACTTATCGGTTTCGACCACTCTAACCGGGATTCAACTGAATGCCTCCTATCCCTTTGAACAATAAACTTGCCGTACCCCGGCATACATATGCTCCAGTTTTCCCCGTGATGATCATGATTCTCTAAAGCCGGACGCTCGTCTGAATATCAAAATGGTCCCTTGAGTGACCGACATATTTTGAATGCTCGCTTCCCTAGACATCGAGCTTTTCGATTGATTCGAGACCGCTAGCGGCTAGTTTCTCTCGATATAATTTCCTGGCCATGAGGCCCTGATTCCCGACGATTAATCAAGGGTGTTCCCCTCTCCGAGGGGATGTAAATGACGCCGTGACCTTTACGGCGCGGCGGGTTCCAGTCCCGACACGAACCACACAATCGTCTGATTAGTCAGATCGAGCGCACAATAAATCGTCACTTTGTGACTGGCATGCCCACGCACTTAATAAACTCCAATAAACAAATAAACAATGATTTTTATTAAATAAAAAGTGCGTCCACAAGTCTGGCACGCCCGGTGGGACTGGAACCACCCTTCATCTCTTCGCCGGGATTCGGGGCCTCATGGCCTCCTAATAAACAATGTTTGTCTGCTTTGATGAATTGCAGGTGTTGTCTTCGCCAGCCCCATGCGGAGAAAAGCCGGATTAGGCACGATTGCCTTTGTGACCTCGAGGATGCTACTCCAAGGGATATACAGCTTCCAGGAATCATGATGGCCGCTAAAAAAAAAGAGAAGAGAAAGAGAGAAGGAGGGAGGGGAAATCAAACCCCCCTCCCCGTAAGAAAAAAAGAAGAAAAGATGAGAAGAAGAAAAGAATAAAGAAGAAAGAAACAAAAAAGGGAAGAGAAAGAATCAGCGAGATAGGGTTGTACAGCCATATCCGTCGGGACCCGTGTCGAACGAAGATTACCACTGTGGGATTGATGCGGTGGAGCGAACCACTCATCCCCTCCCTGAGGGAGTGAGCACTCTCCTGCGCACCCGCCTTTGGTCTATTACAAAAAAGAAGAGAAGAAAAGAAAGGACAAAAAAAACTGGCAAGCATCGCCGACTAAAAAGGACAAGAAGAAGGCCGACATCCCGCCCGACTCTAGGAGGGTCGAAGTCTGCGGTACAATGCCCTGGCCCGTTCCACCTTCCTGCTGCCCCTATCCGGTATAAAACGGCCCCTCCAGTGGCTGCTAGAAGATCCAATAAGCCGCAACTGTGGCTTAATGAATTCTTGCTCCCTGTGGGGAATGCTTTAACCCGCCATGGGGTATAAGAAGCAAAGACTCTACCCCGCTCTAGGGGCATAAGAAGCAAAGACTATATCCCGCCATGGCGGCATAAGAAGCAAGAAATACACCCCGGCATGGGGACATACAAAGAAAGAGACAAACTCCGCCTGGGGTGCACAAGAAGCAGAATACACCCCGGCTTGGGGGCACATGAAGAGAATCCACCCCGACTCAGGGGCGCGTAAAGCAAAAGTCATACCCCGACTTAAGGGCATAAGAAGCAAAGGAATACACCCCGGCTCGGGGGCACATGAAGAGAATCCACCCCGACTTGGGGGCACATAAAGCAAAGTTTACACCCCGGCTTAGGGGAACATGAAGAGAAATATACCCCTCTCTGGGGTCAAAGAAGCAGAAGGATCCACCCCGACTCGGGGGCACGCACAAAGCAAAAGTTACACCCCAGCCTAGGGGCATTTGAAGAAGAAACTACGCCCGCTCTAGGGATATATGAAAAGACACACACCCCGCCTTGAGGGGTAGAAGAAGCAGAATACACTCCGCCCGGGGTGCACAAGAAGCAAAGCACACCCCGACTCGGGGGACATATGAGACAAAGAATACACCCCGGTTTAGGGGTATCTGAGGGAGAAATATACCCCGATATGGGGGCATATGAAACAAAAACACACCCCAGCTTAGGGGAATACAAAGAGAAATATACCCCACCCTGGGGCAGAAGAAGCAGAGGAACCTACCCCAGTTTAGGGGCACTCGAAGAAGAACTACACCCTGCCATGGGGGCAGAAGAAGCAAAGACCATCCCCTGCCATAGGGAATACAAAACAAGAACTCACCCCGGCCTAGGGGGCACACGAAGAAAGAAACACACGCCCTGCCTTGGGTGCGCAAAAAGAGAAACACACCCCGGCCTGGGGGCATAAAAAAAAAACAACACACTCTACCCAGGGTGCACAAGAAGCAAATACACTCCGCCATGGTGGCACAGAAGCAAAGAAGCAGAATCCACCCCGTCTTGGGGGCATAAGAAGCATGAAGTTACACTCCGACTAGGGGGTACGTAAAGAAGAAACCCATCCTGCCTTGGGTGCACAAGAAAAGAAGAATACACCCCAGCCTAGGGGCACTTGAAGAAGAGACATACCCCGCCACGGGGGCATAGAAGCCAAAAAGAATACACCCCGCCTGGGGGCACAAAAGCAAAGAGGCCTACCCCCCGGCCTAGGGGGGCAAATGAAGAAAAGCTACACTCCAACCTGGGGGCACGTTAAAAGAATACACCCCAGTCTGGGGGCATCAATGAGAAAGGAATAGCAGAACAAAATAAAGAGTCATGAGGCAAACATGGTCTTTGCACCTGCCTCTCTACAAAAGAAGAAGAGAAGAAGGAAAAAAAAGAGACGTAAGGCAAATATGGTCTTTGTACCCGCCTCTCCGTATAAGAAGAAGAGAAGAAGAGAAAGAACAGTCATGAGGCAGACGTGGTCATTGAACCCGCTTCTTTACACATAAAAGAAGAAGAGAAGAAAAGAGAGAAAAGACACACGATGCGAACATGATCTTTGCACCCGCCTCTCCTCACAAAAAAAAGAGAGAAGAAAAGAAGAGAAAGAAGGGTCACAAGGCAAACTTTTACCTCTGACCTTCAGTCATCCAACAAATAGAAACCGACTAAACCTTCCGTCGACGGGGCGTTAAATCGACAAAACCTTCCGCCGACGGGGCGTTAAATCGACTAAACCTTTCACCGACGGGGCGTTAAACCGACTAAACCCTTTCGCCGACGGGGCGTCAAACCGACTAAACCCTTCCGCCGACGGGGCGTTAAACCAACCAAACCTTCCGCCGACGAGGCGTTACACCGACAGATGTCCCACCATCGGCCTCTGGGCCGACAGCTTCTCACTCATCGGCTCCTGGCCGACAGCTATCCCCTTATCGGCCCCTGAGCCGACAGCTACCCCATTATCGACTCCTAGCCGACAACTTTCCAATAAAAAGAATCAACCCTCCGCTTTGGCTCAGATCCTTTCACGGCCAGAGAATTAAAGAATCAACCTTTCACTTTGGTTCGGATCCTTCTCCAACCAGAGAATCAAAGAATCAACCTTTCGCTTTGGTTCGGATCCTTCCCTCAACCAGAGAATCAAAGAATCAACCTCCCACTCTGGTTCGGATCCTTCCCCGACCAGAGAATCAAAGAATAAACCTTCCACTTTGGTTCGGATCCTTTCCCAGCCAGAGAATTAAAGAATCAACCTTTCGCTTTGGTTCGGATCCTTCCCCCGACCAGAGAATCAAAAATAACCCTTTCACTTTGGTTCGGGTCCTTCCCCGGCCAGAGAATCAAAGAATAAACCTTCCACTTTGGTTCGGGTCCTTCCTCGGCCAGAGAATCAAAAATAACCCTTTCGCTTTGGTTCGGGTCCTTCCCCGGCCAGAGAATCAAAGAATAAACCTTTCACTTTGGTTCGGGTCCTTCCCCGGCCTGAGAATCAAAGAATCAACATTTCACTCTGGTTCGGATCCTTCCCCCGACCAGAGAATCAAAGAATCAACCTTTCTCTTTGGTTCGGATCCTTCCCCCAACCAGAGAATCAAAAATAACCCTTTCACTTTGGCTCGGGTCCTTCCCCGGCCAGAGAATCAAAGAATAAACCTTCCACTTTGGTTCGGGTCCTTCCCCGGCCAGAGAATCAAAAATAATCCTTTCACTTTGGTTCGGGTCCTTCCCCGGCCAGAGAATCAAAGAATAAACCTTTCACTTTGGTTCGGGTCCTTCCCCGGCCAGAGAATCAAAGAATCAACATTTCACTCTGGTTCGGATCCTTCCCCCGACCAGAGAATCAAAGAATCAACCTTTCACTTTGGTTCGGATCCTTCCCCGGCCAGAGAATCAAACAATAAACCTTCCACTTTGGTTCGGATCCTTTCCAGGCCAGAGAATTAAAGAATCAACCTTCCACTTTGGTTCGGATCCTTCTCCGGCCAGAGAATCAAACAATAAACCTTCCACTTTGGTTCGGATCCTTTCCGGGCCAGAGAATTAAAGAATCAACCTGTCACTCTAGTCCGGATCCTTCCCCGGCCGGAGAATTAAAGGATCAACCTTTCAATCTGGTTCGGACCCTCCCTCAGCTAGAGAAAAAAAAAAGAATCAACCTTTCACTTTGGTTTGGATCCTGCCCCGGCCATAGAACAAAAAATAGAGACCTTTATCTTCGGCTCTTGCAGCCCGTTTCCCAATTCTGGCCCTCGTAGCCTGCTTTCCTTAATTTCGGCTCTTGCAGCCTGCTTCCCAATTTTGGCTCTCGATGCCTGCTCCTCCAACTTTCGGCTCTTGCAGCCCGTTTCCCAATTTCGGCTCTTGCAGCCCGCTTCCCAATTCCGGCTCTCATAGCCTGCTTCCCCAATTTCGGTTCTTGCGGCCCGCTCCCCTAATACCTTTTACTGCCACTACACTTATACGTAACGACAATATGTTCTTACGCAAAAAAAAAAAAGAAAAAGAAAATAAAAGAGAACAAAAAATGCTTGGTTACCCTGCTTGCATGCTTGCTTATAATATAGAATAATACACGCCCTTCAATTTTCTAGGACCTTGTTTCCTTGTTGAATAATAATGCCGCCCCGATTCTGGGTGCGCGCCCGTCACGGCATATGCTCGAAGGGAACCCAATTATGGCAGGTGCACACGTCAAGGGGAAGAGTCATGGCTGAATCGCTAAGCCCAACTCACAAAATAAACCTGAGGCAACGCTCCCACACTTAGCACTTAATGTGTTCAATAGCCTTCGACTATAGGGATTGCCCGAATTTCTTCTTAGCACTCTAAGGATGCTTGAATTCCTGCACTCGCGTGAAAGGTAATCGTGAGGAAAAAGCTGCCTACCCCCACTGTAAAAAAAAAAGAGAGAAAAAAAATGATGCAAAAAAAAGGGGGAAGAGAGACACGTGAATCCGAGTAGCCGGGAATCCCCATTGAGACACATGAGGAGACTCGTGCGAAATGGTGAAGCGAATTATAATAAGGATGAAACCTATTAGCTGGGAATCTCCATTGAGACACATGAGGAGACTCACGTCAAACGGTGGAATCCGTAATAGAATTATAATAAGGACAGATCCTAGTAGCCGGGAATCCCCATTGAGACACATGAGGAGACACGCGTCGAACGGTGAAATCCGCTACCAAAATAAACAGATGGGGGCTGTGTGAAGCTACCGAAAGTCGAAAGCCTGAAACTAATGTGTAGGCGCTAGAGTGATCCTCGAGTGTCACTAGGAAAACCTGCATATCCCTACGGTTAGGGCTCTTTGCTCACACATTTGCACTGCCATGCTACAGAGAATTACCTCGGGTGAAATGCGTGAATTTAAGCTATGCATGCAAGACATGCGATATCCTCTTGACGGGTGCACCACCCCTCAATTGTGCCTCGTGGCCCACACTGCATTTACGAATTATGGGCGTTGTCCCTATCCCATCCCCTATAGAGGGAGCTACCTTATATGTATTTATGTTATGCTTGCTGATGGATGCCTGCATGCTTGAATAAAGGAAATAATAATAAATAAAAAAATAATAAACCCAACCATTGGCCCCCATGGCCTACTTCCCATCTCTACGGCCTGCTAACCTCCCAATTTTGGCTTCTATAGCCAGCTTCCCCAATTGCAGCCTTCGCGGCCTACCTCTGCAACAGCAACTCCGGCCCTCATGGCCCACTTTCCCGGGTTCGGATTTCACAGCCGGCACTCCCGGCGCTTTGAAGAACATCAAATCCTTTCACTCTGGTTCAGGCTTGTTGCCCAGCCAGAGAACAAACAGACCCCTTTCACTCTGGATCGGACCTTCCGTCCGACTAGAGAACAAAAGATCCTTTCACTTTGGCTCGGACCTGCCGTCCAGTCAGAGAACAAAAAGATTCTCTCCAATCTAGATCGGACCTTCCGTCTGGCTAGAGAACTAAAAAGATTCTCTCCACTCTAGATCGGACCTTCTGTTCGGCTAGAGAACAAAAAGATCCTCTCACTTTGGCTCGGACCTGCCGTCCAGTCGGAGAATAAAAAGATTCTTTCCACTCTAGATTGGATCTTCTGTCTGGCTGGAGAACAAAAAGATCCTTTCACTTTGGCTCGGACTTGCCATCCAGTCAGAGAACAAAAAAGATTCTCTCCACTCTGGATCGGACCTTCCGTTCGGCTAGAGAACTAAAAAAGGATTCTCTCCACTCTAGATCGGACCTTTCGTTCGGCTAGAGAACAAAAAGATCCTCTCACTTTGGCTCGGACCTGCCGTCCAGTCGGAGAATAAAAAGATTCTTTCCACTCTAGATCGGATCTTCTGTCTGGCTGGAGAATAAAAAGATCCTTTCACTTTGGCTCGGACTTGCCGTCCAGTCAGAGAACAAAAAAGATTCTCTCCACTCTGGATCGGACCTTCCGTCCGACTAGAGAACAAAAAGATTCTCTCCACTCTAGATCGGACCTTCCGTCCAGCTAGAGAACAAAAAGATCCTTTCACTTTGGCTCGGACCTACCGTCCAGCTGAAGAACAAAAAGAATTCTCTCTACTCTGGTTCGGACCTTCCGTCCAGCCAAAGAATTAAAAGACCCTTCATACAGCTGGTACCCCTGGCGCATTAAAGAACGAAACAACCTTTCACCCTAGCCCGAGTCTGCCATTCGGGTAAGGAATCATCCCCTTTTCCTTGCGCTAACACTAGCCCGTGTCGGTGACTTGACCACCCCTCCATCCCTTCGGGGTCACGAACAATCCTTTTGATTTGGACCTCCCGTTCAGGTCGCTACATGAACCAACTCTTCTCTCCGTCCCTTCGGGTGACGAATACCCCTTTTGATTTGGACCCACCGTCCAGACCGTTAAAGGAATAAACCCTCCTCTCTACCCTCGTGGCTCATTTTTCAATTATCGGCCCCTAAGCTGACAGCTTTAAATTATCGGCCCTTAGCTGACAGCTATGTCATTATCGGCGTTTAGCCGACAGCTATCTCATTATCGGCGTCTGTGCCGATAGCTATCCAAAGTTGTTCAAAAAATAATAATAATAATAATAAAGAAGAGAAGAGAAAAAAAGAAAAGAAGGAAAAAAAGAAGGGAAGAAGAAAAAGAAGGGAAAGAGAAGAAGAAAAAGAAGGGAAGGAAAAGAAGAAGAAAAAGAGAAGGGAAAAGAAGAAAGAAAAAAAGAGAAGAAAAAAAGAAGAGAGAAAAATCATCAATAAAGCCTCCGAGGGATGTCGACTCGTCAAGTCCCGCCGGAGATCAAAATATTTTCAGTCCCACCAACGCATAAGACCAGTGGCCCAGACCTTTCGTCCGGTTCCATGAACAAAGAGACCCTTGCTTTGGCACCAACCCCATGCCAATGAACAAACCACGTCAGCTCCCGGCACCCTGTCGGCACTGATGAAGAGAAGAAGAGACAGATAAACCACGTCAGCTCCCGGCACCCTGTCGGCACTGATGAAGAGAAGAAGAGACAGATAAACCATGTCAGTTCCCGACACCCTGTCGGCACTAACGAAGAGAAGACAAGACCAACATGCCACGTCAGCTCCCGGCACCCTGTCGGCACTGATGAAGAGAAGAAGAGACAAATAAACCATGTCAGTTCCCGACATCCTGTCGGCACTGACGAAGAGAAGAAAAGACCAACATATCGCATCAGCTCCCGGCACCCTGTCGGCACTGATGAAGAGAAGAAGAGACAAATAAACCACGTCAGTTCCCGACACCCTGTCGGCACTGACGAAGAGAAGAAAAGACCAACATATCGCATCAGTTTCCGACACCCTGTCGGCACTGATGAATAAAAGAAGAGGCAAACATACCACGTCAGCTCCCGACGCCCTGTCGGCACTGATGAAGAGACAAAGAGACCAAGCATACCACGTCAGCTCCCGATGCCCTGTCGGCACTGATGAACAGAAGAAGAGACAAACATACCACGTCAGCTCCCGACACCCCGTCGGCACTGATGATGAGAATAAGAGACCAAACAAATCACGTCAGTTCTCGACACCCCGTCGGCACTGATGAACAGAAGAAGGGACAAACAAACCATGTCAGCTCCCAGCACCCTGTCGGCACTGACAAAGAGACAAAGAGACCAACAAACCAGGTCAGCTCCCGACTCCCCGTCGGCACTGATGAAAAGATGAAGAGACAAACAAATCACGTCAGTTCCCGACACCCCGTCGGCACTGATGAAGAGAAGAAGAGAAGAATAAACTACCTCAGCTCCCGACACCCTGTCGGCACTAATGAAGAGAAGAAGAGACAAGCAAACCACGTCGGTCCCCGACTCCCCGTCGGCATCGATGAATAAACCAATGACCTGGACCTTTCGTCTGGTTCCATGAACAAAAGACCCTTGCTTTGGCACTCGCCCCTTGGCAATGAATAAACCACCTCAATATCACAACTCCCAGTCCCACCGACGAATAAACCCTGGGCATGGACCTTCTATTCAAGTCGACGAACAGAAGAACACCTTTGCTTGGTTCGGACCTTCCATCCAAGCCAATGAATAAAAAAAAAGAAGAACAAAAAAAGGAAAGAACTTTCTCGCTTGACTCGGACCTTCCGTCCAAGTCAACGAACAAAAACAACCTCTTTGCTTGGCTCGGACCTTCCGTCCAAGCTAATGAATAAAAAGAGATAGAGCCTTCTTACTTGACCCGGACCTTCCGCCCAAGTCGATAAAAAAAAAAAGAAAAGAAAAGAAGGGAACTTTCTTGCTTGGCTCGGACCTTCCGTCCAAGTCAATGAACAAAAAGAACCTCCTTGCTTGGCTCGGACCTTCCGTCCAAGTCAATGAACAAAAAAAAAGAAGAGAAACCTCCTTTGCTTGGCTCGGATCTTCCGTCCAAGTCAATGAATGAAAAGACCCCTCTGCCTTGGCACTCATCCCGTGTCAATGAATAGACCACATCAGCTCCCGACACCCTGTCGGCACCAGCAAATAAACCTTTCACTTCGAACGTTCCACCGGAATGCATAAAATCCTATTCACTCCATCGGAGCCCTTTCATAAACCTTCGGCTCGGACCTCCCATCCGAGTCGATGAATGAACAATTCTCCTAAACCCAGCACGAGTCACCAACTCCCCCTTGGGATTGGCCTCATCTAAGTCGTTTTAGGCCTCCTACCTAAGACGACGCATAGACCCTTCAGCCTTGCTTCGGTATTCACCCCATACCGATGACTAAACCCCCACTCTGACATCTCAGTCCGCGTGCATATGCGGTGAAGCGATCCCCTCATCCCTTCGCTGAAGGAGTGAGCGCTTTCCCGTGAATTTGCACCGGACCAGCATCTCACTGGCTCGGAAGAACAGATGTCATGTTGAAGAACTCTACACTCGCGACCCCGCGCACTCGTCCCTCGCTTGCGCCGCTCGCGAGTGGGGGGCATTTGTGGACGCCAAAAATATGACGATGATGATCATGGCGACATTCTGTCTACACATTTGAGCGCGAGTCGAAGACAGAAATGCCGAATAAACCTCATGCCTCGCCCGATCAGGACGAGAACTCGCTTGGTGGTCCGCTACCCGCTAAGGAAGCCCCCTAAGCAGAAGATACAGCTACAACACTCCGACCGGCCATGCCGAGAGCTGAATCAGAGAAAAGTCGAGAACTCCGGCACAGTCTCGACATGCATCGAAAGTCACGCAAAGTCTGGGACCGAGTCCCGGAGGGTGCGAACGGAAAATTGTGGAAGCCATGGATCGCAACCGGAACATTTCGGGAATGCCAACATTCACATAAATGGCCGTAGCTTCGAAAAGAATCTATTCGGTGCTTAAAACGGCGCGGAAGGGCCTTAAAGCGGGGCGCCTTAAAACGGCACGCCCCCTTGCTTAAATGGCGCGGTCACCTTTGATTCATGCCCCCCTTTAGCTTGTTAAACCGGCGCGCCCTTGAGGATGACAAAACCGGAGTGCCCATTTGCCCATTTCTAAAAGTCTTTTCTTCAAATATTTACCACGGCGTGCTCACGTTGAAAGCAAAAAGAAAGCTATTCCGGCGCGGTTACTATTCCCCCACGCCGGATTAGGTGATGCGAACAAGCCGTTCTCTGAAGCGTTTCCCCGGCGTGCAATCAACCCATCCCATCCGCCAGCCGATACCCTATTTTTGCATCAGCCTGGTGCCTAGAGGGCATTCAATGCTCTGAAGCCCTGTCTCCATGGGCATTCAATGCCCTGGAGCCCTATCTCCACCTCCGTTCGACAACGTAGCTGCATCGACGGTGAAGACAAGCATCCATGGTGGAGAAGCGGCAGCAGATCCTCCCGGCAAACCTGTGAACATCCCATCCTAGGATGAGCGCCAGTGTACGGCACGAATCAGCAACATCTAGCACAACAACAACGTTGTTGCGAACAAGGCAGGGGTGGTGGGAATCCTCTCCCCCACTGTCCGTTCTATAAGAGGCATGCTCCACTGGAGAAGAAGAAAAAAAAAGAGCTGCTCGAACCCCCTCAGCTATATGCAGTAAAGAGAAGAAGAAAAAGAAGAGGAGAAGGCCACCCGAAGAGAAGGAAGCTCCACCCATCCACACCAGAGAGGTGAAGAAAGAAAGAGAGAGGAGAGTGAGAATGAGAGGTGAGCTCGGAGGGGGAGGAGCTTGTGCTCCGTTCCCCCCTCCCCCATCGGTGTATTCCCTCCTTTCCCTCTACTGTATTCTCCCCTTTTCTCGCTTTAGGGTAGATTCCCAGCTATATTTCTCTTTGCAAACGAATAAAAAGAAAATCCCTTTTTGCAACATACGGTGTTCTTCTGCTTCCCTCTCTTTATCTCTGCCTTCTCCTCATCCAGGCCCTTCGAAGCTTGCTTCTCCATAGCATGGCCTTCGAAGGAGCCTGTCAGGGGATGAACACTCATGGCCTCTCGTGGCACACATTCGTCCCGCTTATGAAAACATCGCCCGTGAGTCGTGGGCGCTCTTGTAGGCTGGCCCTCGAGCGTTCCGCACTCGCACTTGGGCTAACGGACCGCCGTGAGGCCGCTCCGCATTTTGAGAGTTTACCCCGGAGCAATCCGATTGGTGACTCTCCTTGATCTCCGGCAAGTCCCGGTCCGGGGGAGGTGCTGCCCAATTCTCGCCATGGCCAAGAACACTCAGGAACAAACGAACAAACCACCTCCGAGAACAAGAACAACACACAGTAAGCTCTGTGAATCAAACCCTTCGAACGAACACTTAAGCATTCATGCTAATTCACCTCAATAAACGACTAAAATGTTTCAACCCCCTTTTCATCAACCTAATCTTCCAAATGGATGAACAAACCAGTCATTAACCCAACCTGCAGGTGAAAGAAAAGAAAACACACAGTCAAAAGCAAGAAACCCTCGGGAGGGGCTAATCTGGCGCGGCCACTGCTCCATTGCGCCGTTTTAACCCTCCTCATAATAGCCCCATCTCCTTCTTCGGATGCTAAATGGAGCGCCCATTTCCACTCCATATCTCCCTATTCCGGCGCGCCCCTGCTCCATCGCGCCGGTTTAACCTCTCAAAACCATTCCCTTTATCACACCCGGTGCACTGATAACGCGAAAGTTCGTCGTTTAAAACACGCGTATCAATCTTAAAAATTCCAACTCGCACTAGATAAAAGAGAGACGTAATATGGTGGCGAGAAGGGTCGAATCCACAGGGAAGAAGAGATTTTTAGAGTTAAAAACCTTAGAGTCCTTTGAAAAACACTTGTGATTTAGATTTGCTTAAAGAAAATAGTGAAATGATGAACAAATCAAACACTTAATTGAAAACACCATGACTATGCACTTATGCTATAGAAAATAATTGTATGAAGTGGAAAGAAGATATAGAAGAAAGAGATAGAGAGGGAAGAAGAGCAAGAACTAGATCAAGAGGGCAACTCCTTTCATTAACTTAAAAGAAAGAGTACATGAGATGTGAAACAAGTTTATACTAATGACACAATGAGATTACAATGAAGTGAAATATCACAAAAATAATAACACAAGAAAAGCCTGGAGTTTGGAGATGGTAGCAGCAATGGTGATGATAGCGCCGTCCTCTCTTGGCCTTGGATCACGAACAACCTTGTGGAAGATGTCGTCTACGCCGGGAGGAAGTCGCCTTCGTCGTTGAAGCAATCTTTGGAGGGTGAATAACTTTGAACCCAAGAGGAATTAGGGGATACCCAAGAAGAAGAAGTTGAAGAGGTGGAAGAGAGGAAAAACTTTAATGAAGAACTCAGAGAGAAAAGAAGAAAAGAAGGGCTTCAAAATGGAGACATAACCGAAGCTAGCACCTCGGATGAACAGTAAAATTACAGGACAGCAAGCTAAAAAATGAGAGATAGCTTGAAAACCAGAAGGAATTAGAAGATGAGCAAGAAGAAGAAGTTGTAGAACACGTAAAAACCAAGAACTTTCATGAAGATAGCAAGAGCAGAAAATGACTAGAAGAGGGAGAAATAATGGGAAGAACAGAGAGAAAACTGTTTCACAGATGAACAGGACAGCACAGTGAAGAATACGAAATAGCTTGAAAACCAGAAGGAATTAGAAGTTGAGCAAGAAGAAGAAATTGTAGAGGATTTAAAAATGAAGAACTTTTATGAAGAACACAAAAGGAGAAAATGAACTTACATGGGAGAAACCGGAGGCCTAAGGTTGGGAGAGAAAGAGGGAGAGTGAAAGATTGCTCAAAGAAAAGAACTCCCCTCTCCTCCTTGCCATGGGCTATTTATAGGGAAAGTTAGGTAGATGGAGGGTGGAGATTGTATCAAAAGGAGATGGATGGCTGAGATTTAAGTGGAATATGATGCATGGGGAAGAGAAAAAGTAGGTGGGTACCCCCTTTCTTGGACTTTAGGCACCCCATTTCCCAAGGCTCATCATGTCTCTCCTTTATTTCAAACTTTGAATGTCCTTTTCCTCCTTTTCAAACTTAAACTTTGGATTCTTCCTTTTCAAACTTTGAATTCAAAATTTTGAACATTACTTTCCCTCCAACTAAAATATTTTGAATTCTTTATTTGACTTGGTCAAAATGGTGATGACCCTTTTGTCCCCGGCTTCTTTTGTAATTACCTTCAGTGTCCTACATACACACAATTACACTTTAGTCCATAAAAATTACCACAATGTGCACATCAATCTCAAATACTCATAGTTATGCAATGGAGAATTAATGCTCATGGCCCTCAACTTCAAATTATTAGATAAAATTATCAAATTAATCAATTTACGTGAAAGCTCCAATTTAAATGCGGAGTTGAGGTTAATTATGAAATATGCATAATTACCTAATTATATGCACATAAAATGGTGTTTATGCGATGTATTATCATAAGAAATGGAGACTTATCACACCCCCCAACTTACTCATTGCTAGTCCCTTAGCAATGCCAAAAAATTGAATTTTAGGACTAACAAGAGTTTGCAAAATTCGTGCTCTCATATCCAGTTATCCCTTCATAGAATCAACCAAAGATTAGGAATCTGGAATCATTAATGCGCACTAGCCTTATGTAAGAACTTAATAGTACATGATTAAGAATACAAATTAAAGTTCAATAGCACTTGTGCATGTGTAACTACCAAATCCACAGCTTAGACAATTGCATCCCCCATTCGCTATTCCAAGCAAATGTCTTTCAACCCTGCACCTCTTAGATCAGAGCATTAAGTATATTAGCTTTTTATCTGCCTTATTATTTTATCCTTTTGGGATCTTTTATACCACACATGATGCTGCACTACCCTTCACTGCTCAACGTGAACCTCGACTCTTGCCTTAGGAGAAGCAGGCCCAGTTTTGCAGATCTAGGTTCCCTTTTCTGTTTTACGCGAACCTCAACACGTCTTAGGTGAAGTAGGCCTGGTTACTAAGATTAGGGACATTTTTCATGGTATTTTTTCTTTCTCTTTTTTTTCTCTTTTTTTTTTCATAGTGTCATTGCACTTATTTGATAGATAATTTGACAGAAAGCTTTGTATAAAGATCTCTTTTATTAAGAAGTGCAGAATATCAGACAATATACCTAAAATAGCAGAGGGCTTGTCTTGCTTGTTTCATTAGTGTGTAATGTAATTTTTTTTTTTTTGTGCCCATGAACTTTAAAGGGATTCTTATATCAGTTTTCCATGGCTAGATTGACTAAATTTTCCATCATCCTTCTCCCTAGCATTTTCTATTCCAGAATTACTTTTAATTTAAGCATGAATCATGAAACTCAAAATGGGGTTTAAATCTTTTTGCAAGACATAACTCCTATCAGGTTGTACTATATGTATCATGAAAATTTCTCTCCCCCCCAACTTGAATGATATTGTCCTCAATGACATGTAGAATTGAAAGTAAAAGAACAATGTATCAATAAATACTTCTGAGTGGGGAAGAGACAACCGGATATGCGGGACGAAACCTCCATCAATGTCATAGGCGGCGATGACTTCTTCTCCTTGGCCTTAACCTGACTACTAAAACACACTCCAACAAAAATGTCAAAATAACAAAAAACTGTGGGTTGCCTCCCAGAAGCGCTAAGTTTTCCGTCTTCAGCCAGACGCATGAGAGCTCACGAAAATTTTATTCCAGACCACTTAGGACAATGGATTCTTTTTGCAACTGATCATTTTCCAAATAAGGTTTCAATCTTTGACCATTGACAGTGAAAATGTGACCATTTTTAGGATTCAAAATTTTGACAGCACCGTGGTCAAAAGCTTTGACAACTACAAACGGTCCATCCCATCTGGACTTGAGCTTTCCAGGGAACAAGCGCAGCCTAGAGTTAAAAAGCCAGACTTTCTGATTTGGTTGAAAAATTTTCCTTTGAATATGCTTATCATGAAAGGCTTTCATTTTGGCTTTATATATTTTTGAATTTTCACAGGCTTCATTTCTTAGTTCCTCTAATTCATTGAGTTGTAGAGCTCTTTGGGCCCCGGCTTGAATGAGATCAAAGTTGACTTGTTTGATGGCCCAATATGCTCTATGTTCAAGCTCTACAGGCAAGTGGCAGGCTTTTCCAAAAATGAGGCGATAAGGTGACATGCCAATGGGAGTTTTAAATGCAGTTCTGTAGGCCCAAAGTGCATCATCTAGTCTCTCGGACCAGTCTTTTCTATCCGGCCGAACTGTCTTATGCAGAATGATTTTTATCTCCCTGTTGGACACTTCTACCTGGCCACTAGTTTGGGGATGGTAGGGGCTAGCGAGCTTGTGAGTGATGCCATATTTGCGAAGCAGAGCTCGGAATTGAAAATGAATAAAGTAAGAGCCCCCCATCACTAATAATAGCTCTAGGACAACCAAATCTAGAAAAGATGTGTTTCTTCACAAACTTCATCACAACCTTGTGATCATTTGTCCTAGTAGCAACAGCTTCAATCCATTTTGAAACATAGTCCACTGCCACCAAAATATATTCATTGCCAAATGAAGGTGGAAATGGTCCCATAAAGTCTATTCCCCAAACATCGAAAATATCTACTACCAGAATGGGACTGAGCGGCATCATATCTCTTTTTGAATTGTTTCCCACGGCTTGGCACCTTAAACAAGTTTTGGAAAATTCGTAAGCATCTTTGAATAATGTGGGCCAATAGAATCCTCTCTGCAACACTTTCGCCGCTGTTTTCTTTCCTGAAAAGTGTCCCCCACAAGCGAGATTATGATAGAAGTTCAAAACAGATTGTTGCTCCTCCTCGGGGACACATCTTCTTATTATTTGATCTGGACCCATATGAAATAACTCCGGGTCGTCCCAAAAATAGTGCCTTACCTTAGAAAAGAATCGATCCTTCTCCTGTCTAGACCACCCTTCGGGAATCTACCCTACTGCCAGGTAGTTGACTATATGAGCGAACCAAGGGGTTGTTGTGTGAGAGATGGAAAGAATTTGTTCATCAGGGAAGGAATCAGACATAGGGGCACTTTCAGGAATTACAATCCTAGACAAGTGATCAGCTACAACATTTTTCAACCCCTTCTTGTCTCTTATTTCCAAATCAAACTCTTGTAGTAATAAAATCCACCGTATGAGACGGGGCTTGGCTTCCTTCTTAGACATCAAAAATTTTAACGCTGAGTGATCGGAATAAACAATGACTTTCGCCCCTAACAGATATGATCGAAACTTTTCGAGGGCAAACACAACAGCTAATAATTCCTTTTCCGTGGTGGTGTAGTTCACTTGGGCATCAGCGAAGGTGCGGCTCGCGTAGTAGATCACCACGGGTTTCTTTTCAACTCTTTGACCTAGGACAGCTCCTACAGCATAGTCTGAGGCATCACACATGATCTCAAAAGGGAGCGACCAATCAGGAGATTGGAGAATGGGAGCTTGTGTGAGAGCCGCTTTCAAAGAATTGAACGCCTCTAGACATGACTCATCAAGATGAAAGGGAGTGTCCTTGGCAAGCAATTGTGTAAGTGGTCGAGCAATGGTGGAGAAGTTTTGAATGAATCTACGATAGAATCCTGCATGGCCAAGAAAGGAACGGATCTGTTTGACCGAAGAAGGGGGAGGAAGATTAGAAATCACATCAACCTTGGCCTTGTCAACCTCTATTCCCTTCTCTGAAACTACATGGCCTAAAACGATCCCTTCTCTTACCATGAAATGGCTCTTCTCCCAGCTCAACACTAGATTCGACTCAATGCATCTTTTCAATACCCGAGTCAAATTTTCCAAACAATCATCAAATGAATCACCAAACACTGAAAAGTCATCCATAAATACTTCCAAGCATTCCCCCACCATTTCAGAGAAAATGGACATCATACATCGCTGGAATGTGGCAGGGGCATTGCAGAGCCCAAAAGGCATTCTTCTGAAAGCAAACGTGCCATAG
The DNA here is from genome assembly GCA_022559845.1 of Amorphophallus konjac. Taxonomy (NCBI): domain Eukaryota; kingdom Viridiplantae; phylum Streptophyta; class Magnoliopsida; order Alismatales; family Araceae; genus Amorphophallus; species Amorphophallus konjac. The sequence goes on from CM040120.1 coordinate 254,952,742, forward strand.
GGGCATGTGAAGGTTGTTTTCTCTTGATCTTCTAGGAAAATTGCAACTTGGTTATATCCAGAATAGCCATCCAGAAAGTAATAATACTTCTGCCCAGCCAGTTTCTCCACGATCTGATCAATGAATGGGAGTGGGAAATGATCTTTTTTCGTGACTGAATTTAGTTTTCTATAATCAATGCAGATTCTCCACCCAGTTGGTAATCGTGTGGGAACTTCTTCTCCTTTCTCATTTGTTACAACTGTCAGCCCTGACTTTTTAGGAACAACTTGAGTTGGACTGGCCCACTTGCTATCAGAAATGGGATATATGATCCCGGCATCCAACCATTTGACAACTTCTTTCTTCACTACCTCCTTCATACTTGGATTCAGCCGACGCTGCATCTCTCTGCTCGGCTTGGCATTATCCTCCAAGTAAATGTAATGCATACACACATCCGGACTGATACCCTTCAAATCGGCCACTGACCAACCTATCGCCCTCTTGTGCTCCTGAAGGATATCTAGGAGTTGGGATTCCTGAGTAGCAGTGAGGTTGGAAGCAATGATTACGGGCAGAGTTTGGTTAGGACCTAGATAAGCATACTTCAAAGGATCCGGCAGAGCCTTCAATTCTAGACTGGGTGGCTGATCCAAAGATGGAAGAATAGGTTCAACTTGAAGTGGAGGGAGTGGCTCTACTCTAGAGTGGGGTGCACTAGAAAGTGGGGAATCCTGGAGCATGCTACCCTCTTCTAGACATTCCTCATTAACTTCCAAACTTTCTTCAATTAGTTCTTCAAAAGCATCAATGACATTACATTCCTCCTCATGGTCTGGATATTGAGATGCTTTGAACACATTCAGAGAAACCTTTTCTCCTCCAAAGGAAATATCCATCATCCCCGTGGCACAATTTATATTGGCCTTGGCCGTAGCAAGAAAAGGACGTCCCAAAATGATAGGTGTGTGCTTTAATTCCTGGGACGAGGCCATATCTAGAATAAGAAAGTCCACCGGGAAATAACATTCATGCACCTTCACAATCACATCTTCCAATAGTCCCCTCGGAGTCTTTACAGATCGGTCTGCCAGTTGGAGGATTATAGATGTGGGTTTCAACTCCCCTAGATCAAACTGCTCATATATAAAGGTGGGTAACAAGTTCACACTTGCTCCAAGGTCCAGCAATGCTCTATCAAATGTAATTCACCTATGTCACAAGAAATCAGTGGAGCTCAGGGTCCTTCAACTTTTTAGGCAAATGATTCATGACAACTGCGCTGACATCTTCAGACAAACGGACCTTTTGTGTTACTGCCTTTGGTTCCCTTTTTGGTGTACATAGCTCTTTCAAAAATTTTGCATACGCTGGCACATGTTTGATCGCATCCAATAGTGGAATATTGATGTTCACTTGTTTAAACAATTCCACTAGTTCATCTTGTTGGACCGGTTTTCTCTGTTGAGATTTAGGCTTCAATGCATCAGGGAATGGGACTTTAGGAACATATTCTCGAGGTCCTTCATCAACCTTTGCTTTCCCTTTGTCCAGCTTATTTTCTCCCCCCTCTTGCCTCTTCTTTTCTTGCAAAATTGTTGACTCCTCATCTTCACTATCACTATCCTCGTGGGCATCTTGGCCCGAACTACTATCCACATCCTTAGCTTGATAAGGGTCATTAAGAATTTTCCCGCTCCTAAGGCTAGAGATGGCTTTGGCATTCTCGAACTGAGGACCTATATGAGGGGGCAGCTGAGGTTGGTTCGGCTGATTAGGTTGAGGAAGAATAGGAGCTCTTGGAGGGAAGCCTGGAGGTTGTTGATTGCGGGGGTTGGCCACCGGTTGGCTAGGGAGCTGACCTACCTCTCTTCTCATGTTATTGGCAGCAAGTTGCCCTATCTGGTTCTCCAACTTGAAAATGGATTGTGCTTGGGTAAGGATGAGTTGTTGGAGTTGTTCAAACTTGTCATCAAAAGTGGGCTGAGTAGGAGGTGGTTGATAATGTGGTTGATGTGAACGGTGTGCAGGAAATTGCTGAAATTGGCCCTGAGCAAATTGAGCTTGAGGATATGGGGCCTGAGCTTGATGGAAAGGTGATTGTTGATGGAAAGGAGGCTGATAAGAGAGATTTTGGTTTAACTGACTTGGCATGGAAAATGATTGTTTCGAATTTGGATGGTGTGAGGGATGAGATTGGGTGGATGGGCCTTGGTTAGACTTCCAAGAAAAATTTGGATGATTTCTCCAGCCCGGATTGTAAGTGTTTGAATAAGGATCATATGTGGGCTTGGAGACACCTTGAGCAGCAAAGATTTGTTCTTGGATAAATGGGGGGAGTTGGGCTGCTGTGGGACACCCAATCACGGAATGGCTAGGGCTCGAACACAAAGCACAGATTTCTTCTTGACTTGGGGTTGAGATTTGTTGAGGTTGAGGGGCAGAAGGGAAAGAGGGTTCCTGTCTAGACATGGACAACAACTGGTCTAGCTTTTGGGCAACCATATCGACCTTCTCTATCTTTTGCGCCAACAAATCCATTTTATTCAACTTTTGGGTTATGGCATTAATATCTATCTTGTTCTCACACTCACCTTGGCTCTTAACTTCATAAAGTCCACCCCTCTTAGAAGGCCCAATCATTCTTTCATATGATGAAAGCGAGGTATGGCTTATGGAATTTTCACTAAGCATTTCGAATAAATCATAAGCCTCATCCTCGCTCTTACTCATGAATGCTCCCCCACATGATGCATCCACCATCTGTCTATAATTCTCCGCCAAACCCTCATAGAATGCCTGTACAATTTGCCATCTTGATAACCCATGGTGGGGGCATTTCCTCAATAAATCTTTTAGTCTATCCCATGCTTCATGGATATGTTCCCCTGGGTTTTGTGTGAATCCAGTAATTGCTCTTCTCATGGTATTGGTTCGCCCTATGGGATAGAACTTCTTCAAAAATTCTTTTTGCATTTCCGCCCATGTATCAATGATTCTACCCAAGGCTCCTAACCAATATTTGGCTTTATCCTTGAGAGAGAATGGGAAGAGAGTTAGCCTAAGAGCATCATCAGAGAAATTTTGGATTTTAACAGTTGAGCAGATCTGAAGGAACTCATCAAGATGTTTGTAAGGGTCTTCATTAGGATTTCCATAGAAAGACGGCAACATTTGGATGGTACTAGACTTGATTTCATAATGAACCGCCTGGTTCTGAGGTGCTTGGACATAGAAGGATGGTTGGTATTGATTGGGCAAGAAATAATCCTTCATTTGCTTTGGAGGATTGGGATTTTCGGCCATTAGATTTTGGTGGTGAGGTCCTTGATTTTCGGCCATGAGATCTTGTTGGAGATCGTTCCCTGGATACAAGACTCTCTCAATTTCTTGAATGGGTCCTAGTAGGTTTGGATGTTGAGATATTCTACCTTGCATTAACTAGGACGAAGAGAGAAATGAAAGATTTTTTTTTATTTTTGTTTGTTTATTATTTTTTTTGACACAAAATAGGATGAGGAAAGAGAAGAGGAGAAAATTTTTTTTTGATTTTTTTTTGTTTTAATTTTTTTATGCAATCACAAACAAGTTATCACACAAATTTCCTAATGACCTAGATGTGACCTAGACCTATAAATTGGGTTTCACAAAATGATTAAAGTAAAACTTAAGTTCACCCTCAATGTTTCCACCGGCCAGGTAAGGGGTGGGGAAGTCGGAGGTTCCCCCTACTTTCGTAGGGACCTAATTATGCCAAACCACTATCCCGCTTAAGGCGTTTGCCGTCCGACCGTTTTGCCTTAGGCACCGGTTTTCACAAGAGGGTAAGCCCAAATAACACAAGAACCACAGTGTGAACCTAGGGCCAATGTCTACTAAATTTTATTTAAGGTCTAGGTGATGCAAAGATGCAAGGGAATTATGGTTTGTGGGCTAAGGAAGGGTGATGAAATCCCCACCTTATCTTGTTTATGGGTGTTGCCCTTAGAATATTTTAGAAATGATATGCAACAAACCAAGTTCAAACAAGGGGTTCTATGCAAGCATGGAAATGCATGAGCATGCTTTTGAAAAAATTAGAGTACTCACCTTGCCTCCCGCAATCTTCAATAATGCAATTAACAATAATTAAACAACAAGGAAAAACAAAGTCTATCCTAAATGATGCATGACCTAAAACATGGAAGTGTGGGTTCTACTCTTGCAATGGACATTTTTATTGAAGTTCAAGTGATGCTTTTTTTTTGTTTTTATTTAATGAACCTATCTAACCACAAGATATGAAATGTAGAGAAATGAAATTGAAATGAAAGAGGAAAAGTTTGGATACTTACTTGAAAAGCGTTCCCTCGTTCCTTTTTTTTTTTTGAAATGAATGACTAAATCACAAAGATGAAAGAAAGAAAGATAAACTTACCTCTAATTTTTTTTTGAGTTTTCAAGTTGCTTTTTCTCCCTTTTTTTTTCACCTTCAAAAAAAAAGAAAAGAGAACTTTATTAGTACACTATAAACACAAGGAAAACAAAGTTATTAAGTCAAAAATCATCATTCTTCCCCGGCAACGGCGCCAAAAATTGATAACGCGAAAGTTCGTCGTTTAAAACACGCGTATCAATCTTAAAAATTCCAACTCGCACTAGATAAAAGAGAGACGTAATATGGTGGCGAGAAGGGTCGAATCCACAGGGAAGAAGAGATTTTTAGAGTTAAAAACCTTAGAGTCCTTTGAAAAACACTTGTGATTTAGATTTGCTTAAAGAAAATAGTGAAATGATGAACAAACCAAACACTTAATTGAAAACACCATGACTATGCACTTATGCTATAGAAAATAATTGTATGAAGTGGAAAGAAGATATAGAAGAAAGAGATAGAGAGGGAAGAAGAGCAAGAACTAGATCAAGAGGGCAACTCCTTTCATTAACTTAAAAGAAAGAGTACATGAGATGTGAAACAAGTTTATACTAATGACACAATGAGATTACAATGAAGTGAAATATCATAAAAATAATAACACAAGAAAAGCCTGGAGTTTGGAGATGGTAGCAGCAATGGTGATGATAGCGCCGTCCTCTCTTGGCCTTGGATCATAAACAACCTTGTGGAAGATGTCGTCTACGCCGGGAGGAAGTCGCCTTCGTCGTTGAAGCAATCTTTGGAGGGTGAATAACTTTGAACCCAAGAGGAATTAGGGGATGCCCAAGAAGAAGAAGTTGAAGAGGTGGAAGAGAGGAAAAACTTTAATGAAGAACTCAGAGAGAAAAGAAGAAAAGAAGGGCTTCAAAATGGAGACATAACCGAAGCTAGCACCTCGGATGAACAGTAAAATTACAGGACAGCAAGTTAAAAAATGAGAGATAGCTTGAAAACCAGAAGGAATTAGAAGATGAGCAAGAAGAAGAAGTTGTAGAACACGTAAAAACCAAGAACTTTCATGAAGATAGCAAGAGCAGAAAATGACTAGAAGAGGGAGAAATAAGGGGAAGAACAGAGAGAAAACTGTTTCACAGATGAACAGGACAGCACAGTGAAGAATACGAAATAGCTTGAAAACCAGAAGGAATTAGAAGTTGAGCAAGAAGAAGAAATTGTAGAGGATTTAAAAATGAAGAACTTTTATGAAGAACACAAAAGGAGAAAATGAACTTACATGGGAGAAACCGGAGGCCTAAGGTTGGGAGAGAAAGAGGGAGAGTGAAAGATTGCTCAAAGAAAAGAACTCCCCTCTCCTCCTTGCCATGGGCTATTTATAGGGAAAGTTAGGTAGATGGAGGGTGGAGATTGTATCAAAAGGAGATGGATGGCTGAGATTTAAGTGGAATATGATGCATGGGGAAGAGAAAAAGTAGGTGGGTACCCCCTTTCTTGGACTTTAGGCACCCCATTTCCCAAGGCTCATCATGTCTCTCCTTTATTTCAAACTTTGAATGTCCTTTTCCTCCTTTTCAAACTTAAACTTTGGATTCTTCCTTTTCAAACTTTGAATTCGAAATTTTGAAATTTTGAATTCTTTATTTGACTTGGTCAAAATGGTGATGACCCTTTTGTCCCCGGCTTCTTTTGTAATTACCTTCAGTGTCCTACATACACACAATTACACTTTAGTCCATAAAAATTACCACAATGTGCACATCAATCTCAAATACTCATAGTTATGCAATGGAGAATTAATGCTCATGGCCCTCAACTTCAAATTATTAGATAAAATTATCAAATTAATCAATTTACGTGAAAGCTCCAATTTAAATGCGGAGTTGAGGTTAATTATGAAATATGCATAATTACCTAATTATATGCACATAAAATGGTGTTTATGCGATGTATTATAATAAGAAATGGAGACTTATCATGCACCCCTTTCAATTCTAACCCGGCGCCCTTAAAACCGGCGCGCCCCTCTCCCCTTGAATGGCCCAATTCCAGCGCGTCCCCCTTTGTTTAACCGTTAAAACGGCGCGCCCCTTGCCTACTCTTAATACGGCGCCCCCTTGAGGTTCCATACCCGGCGCGCCCCCCCTTGCCATCCTATTCCGGCGCGGCCAAAAGCGGCGCGCCCTTATTCCCTTTGGCATCCCGTTAAACGGCGCGCCCTCCTTGCCCCTGGCATCCTGCTAATCCGGTGCCCTCTATTCCGGCGCGCCCCCCAGACTTCCCCTTGATCCGGCGTGATTTCGTAAAGAAGAGTTAACCAAATAAAAAAAAGAAGTTTAATACTAATAAAGGAATAAAAGAAACTCTATCACCCGTACCTTAATTAAAATTTTGTTCCGGGGACGCTGCCCCCTTGACCCCCGCGACCTGACCGGGCAGGTCGAACCCCGCGACCTGACCGCGCAGGTCGATCCGCGTGTGAGGGTGCACGTTAGCGAGCTCGGGCTACGCATTTAACAATTCACACCCCCGGACTGGGTGCAAAGAGAAAACCAATGATGCCTTGTGGTATCGGACGTGGACCTCGGAACCTCCGACATGGTCATGATCCGAACACATCTCGGGCCAATAGTTCGTTAACTCGACCCGCTTCTCCCGGGATCTAATCCCGCAACCCACATTAAACTTGTCATGTCTACGGCAGACATTTGCACGGTTTTATCATCGTCTTCGATGCTTCAAACGTGGACTCGCATCCGAACAATGAATGGTCCGACCGTGACCGACACGCACGTATACCTTGGAACCTTCGTTTCCCAAAATTGTGCGTGAAGAGAAAAGTAATGACGTCCCGTGGCATCAGACGTGGTCCTTGGAGACCCCGATAGAGCCATAGTCTGTAACCACCTCGGGCCAATAGATCATCAGCTTGACCCATCTTCATCGGGATCCGATCCCGCACCCACAGGAAACGTGCCATACCTACGGCATACATCCGTATGTCTTTGTCATTGTCTTCGATGCTTCGAATATGGACTCTCGTCCGAATACTGGATGGTCCGTTAGTGACCGACATATATATCGGGATCTAGCCCCGCACTTGCACTAAACTTGCTGTACTCACGGCAGACATTTACACGGATTCGCTCCCGTCACCGTCTTATTTTCTATACGGACCTTTGTCCGAACATAAAATGGTCCGTGTATGACCGACAAAATCGGGGTCTTCCCCGAACCCTACGTGCGGGAACATCAATAAGACCTTCGTGAGTCACATTTGGACCTCGGGTTCGCCCCAACCATGGTCATCGCCTGACCCACATCCTAGGCCTATAGTCGGCTATCTCTATACAAATCTTTGTTTCGGAATCTAGTCCCGGGACACTTTCCCGCTGCCCTTCGGCACCGAAAATATTAATGATGCCCACGCGAGCCCGACTTCGACCGCGGGGGGCCCACCGCAGTATGGTCGTAGCTTGGTCTTGCACCGGGCAAACAAACTTATCGGTTTCCGACCACTCTAACCGAGATTCAACCGAATGCCTCCTATCCCTTTGAACAATGAACTTGCCGTACCCCGGCATACATATGCTCCAGTTTTCCCCGTGATGATCACGATTCTCTAAAGCCGGACGCTCATCCAAATATCAAAATGGTCCCTTGAGTGACCGACATATTTCGAATGCTCGCTTCCCTAGACATCGAGCTTTTCGATTGATTCGAGACCGCTAGCAGCTAGTTTCTCTCGATATAATTTCCTGGCCATGAGGCCCTGATTCCCGGCGATTAATCAAGGGTGTTCCCCTCTCCGAGGGGATGTAAATGACGCCGTGACCTTTACGGCGCGGCGGGTTCCAGTCCCGACACGAACCACACAATCGTCTGATTAGTCAGATCGAGCGCACAATAAATCGTCACTTTGTGACTGGCACGCCCACGCACTTAATAAACGCCAATAAACAAATAAACAACGATTTTTATTAAATAAAAAGTGCGTCCACAACACCCTGTGCCCGAAGACTCCCCGTTGGCCACAGAGCTACCCGAGGATGAGACACTGGAGGTGGATCATGTCTAACAAGCTATCTGGTAGCTATACTTTGACGGGGCTTCGAGAACAGAAGCGACCCCGTCCGGACGCGCCAAGGTACGGGCCGGAGCCGGCATCGTCCTCAAATCGCCAGACGGAGAAGTGATGCACACTTCCTGCTGCATTAGCAAGCCTTGCACAAATAATGAAGCAGAGTCTGAAGCTTTGATCATCGGCCTTCAGGTGGCCCTCCAAATGGAGATCAAAATGCTCCAAGTATTCGGCGACTCGCTGCTGGTCGTCAAGCAGGTCCAGGGACAGTTTAATGTCCGAAAACCTAAACTGCTCCCTTATCACACTAAGGCGAAGAGACTCATGGAGCGGTTCTACCTCCTTGAGATAGGCCATGTCGCCAGAGGGGAGAATGCACAAGCCGACGCCCTGGCAAAACTGGCAAGCTCACTGGCAGTGCCTCCAGATGGATCTCTCAGTATCCAAGTAATAAATCAGCGCCAGATGCCCAGTATGATAGAAGAAGAACCAGAAGAAGAAGAGCTAGAAGTCACCACAGCAGAAGCCGTTGGCCTACCTGACTGGAGAGACCCCCTGATGCAGTGGTTCAAGTACCAGCAGCTGCCCAAGCAGAGAGAAGAGAAGATCAGGCTAATCAGAATTAAGGACTCTTATGAGCTCCAAAATGGAATATTATTCCGAATGGTGGCCGACGCCAAGCAAAAATTACTCCTCCGATGCTTGTCCATTGAAGAAGCCTGGAGGGTCATGAAGGAGGTCCATGCCGGGACAGCTGGCGCACACCAGGCGGGGCCGAAAATGAAGATTGAAATAAAGAAGCTCGGCTATTATTGGCCTGCAATGTTCGACGACTGCTGCAAATATGCTAAGTCATGTCAGAAATGTCAGGAGCATGCCACCATACCCAGAAGGCCCCCCGTGCAGTTACACCCAACCGCGCCTAGTTGGCCGTTCGCCCAGTGGGGAACGGACGTCGTGGGTCCCTTACCTGCATCTTCCACAGGCTGCAAGTACATTTTGGCGGCAACCGACTACTTTTCCCGCTGGGCAGAGGCTGTCGCCTTACGAGATATCACCGGAGAGATCGTGGTCAGGTTTGTCCGCCGTAATATCATATTCCAGTTTGGCGCGCCCGACCGAGTTGTGTCAGACAACGGCAGCCACTTCCGCAACCAGAAGGTCTACCGGCTGGCAGAAAAATATAAAATTGATTGGAGGACATCGACTCCTTACAACCCACAGGCTAATGGGCTAGCCGAAACTTTTAATAAGACACTCTGCACCCTCCTGGCCAAGACTGTCAGCTCTAACAAAAGGGACTGGGAAGAAAGGATGTACGAGGCGCTTTGGGCGTACCGAACCGTATACAAGACTCCAACAGGCTGCTCACCCTTTTCTCTCGTATATGGCTCGGAGGCAATCGTCCCCGTTGAACTGGAGATACCTTCCCTCAGGGTTGCCATTCAACATGGGCTTGTCCTTGAAGGGCAGACCAACGTTGAACGAAGGCTCGAGGAACTCTCCAGTCTAGAAGGAAAGCGGCTCCAGGCCCAACAAAACATTCAGGTCTACCAGGCCCGGATTGTACGCGCCTTTGACAAGCTTGTCAAGGAACGCGAATTCAAGAAAGGCGACCTCGTCATGGTCAAGAGAAGAGATCTCATGGCTGCCAACCCTAAGGGTAAGCTGAATAAGAACTGGCTCGGACCCTACGTAGTCCAAAAAGTCTACGAAGGTGGGGCCTATGTAATTGTCAACCATCGCGGGGAAGTTCAGTTCCCGCCTCTTAATGGAAGGCACTTGAGACTGTACCACGCTCCGGCGCCCCCATTCAATCAATAATATTACCCTTCGCCCTATTTTGGGCGGATTTACGTAATTAATGTCCAAATGACTTGACCACTATCCACGTTTTCAAAAAAAAAGAGGAAAAAAAAAGAAAGCAAAAAAAAGGGAGAGAAAAAAATGGAAGAGGAAAAGAGAAAAAAAGAGGGAAAGGGAAAAGGAAAAAAAGAGAGAGAAAAAAAGAGAGAAAAAAAGAGAGAAAAAAGAGAGAAAAAGAGAAGAAAAAAGAGAGAAGAAAAAAAGAGAAAAGGGAAAAGGGGGAAAGAAGAAAGAAAAAAAAGAGAAAAGAGCAAGGGAAGAATAAAAGCCAAGAAAAGGGGAACGCCCCCCATCTCCAGTCATCGCCCCGTATCGGCGGATACACTGAAAAATGAACTAAACAAACTCTTCTCTCCGTCCTCCCCGGACGGTGAGTACCCCTTTGGCTCGGACCTCCTGTCCGGGTCATTGACTAAATAAACTCTTCTCCCCGTCCTCCCCGGACGGTGAGTACCCCTTTGGCTCGGACCTCCTGTCCGGGTCATTGACTAAACAAACTCTTCTCTCCGTCCCCCCCGGGCGGTGAGTACCCCTTTGGCTCGGACCTCCTGTCCGGGTCATTGACTAAACAAACTCTTCTCCCCGTCCTCCCCGGACGGTGAGCACCCCTTTGGCTCAGACCTCCTGTCCAGGTCATTGACTAAACAAACTCTTCTCCCCGTCCTCCCCGGATGGTGAGTACCCCTTTGGCTCGGACCTCCTGTCCGGGTCATTGACTAAACAAACTCTTCTCCCCCGTCCTCCCCGGACGGTGAGTACTTTTTTGGCTCGGACCTCCTGTCCGGGTCATTGACTAAATAAACTCTTCTCCTCGTCCTCCCCGGGCGGTGAGTACCCCTCTGGCTCGGACCTCCCGTCCAGGTCATTGACTAGACAAACTCTTCTCTCCATCCTCCCCGGGCGGTGAGTACCCCTCTGGCTCGGACCTCCCGTCCAGGTCATTGACTAGACAAACTCTTCTCTCCGTCCCCTCCGAACGACAAGAAATCCGGTCTCTGACCGAGGCCCCCCCACCTGAGGCCAGCACGCGCTTCCAACATTGCGGCGAAACTAGGGAGTCGCCCGTTTGGTATGGTGGAGTGGTCCCCTCGTCCTCCCCCCGGGAAGGCGAGCACTCTCCTGTGCCTTGACATGGGTTCCTGCCTGGTTCTCCCAAAGCGAATCCTCGCGAAGATTCACACCCTGCCAATGTGTCTCAGCACAAAAAAAAAGAGAGAAAGGACAATATACGCAAAAGAGGAAGAAGAAAACAATATACATAGAATAGAAAGAAGGGGAAGATAGGTCCCTCTGGGATGAATGCATACACAAAGAACACGTGAAACTGTAACTGTTATGTTCTATTTAAAGAAGGATCAGATTACATATGCTTCGGGGCATACCCCTGTGTTACAAAAAGGAGAGAGCTAAGGGAGGCGACGCTCAGTCGACACCCCTGAAGATGTCCTCGAGGGGGAGGATCCCGACGCAAGGGAAGTTCGTCATATCACGTAACCGGCCCCTCAATTCCTCGAGACGGGCGAGTTCAGCTTCCACAGACACCGTTTCAACTTGGGCGACGGCGAGAGCTTCGCTCTCACTCTCGACCACCCTCTCAGCCTCGGCAAGGTCAACCCTAGCCGCAGCAAGGTGGCCCCCTAGCTTCTTGATCTGACTCTTGAGGGAGCGGACGCTGCCCTGGCCTTTCTCCAAGGCCTTCCCATGGCGCTCTTCATCATGGCGACATGCCTCCAAGACCTGCAAATACTCATCCGCTTGAGCATCTAGCGCGGCGCGCGCGTCGGGAGCCTGGGTCTCGAGGAACTCGCGACGTTTGATATACTTTAATAGCAACAAGACTCGTCGCAACCATTCCCCCAGTGGACAGCCTAGCACTTGCAACGCCCCGGTCAGCTGCGTCACAATGGCATGCACTTCTCGATATGATAAGGCAAGGTCGGCAGAGAGCATCATCCGCAGCGTTACCAGCATCTGGCGGACTCGTGCCTCTGATGAGGTGTGACTGACCGAAGGCACGGCTGGGGGAGTGAATTCCACGGTGCTGTCCACCTCCGCCCACAAATCAGCGTCCACCGCGGCCGAAGAAGATGGAAGAGCAAGAGTCAAGTCGCCTGACCGGCGTGGCTCGACAGAAGATTCCTGGCCAACCACTACTAAGGAAATGGCTGAGGTCATTACCGAAGCATCTGGCGCCGCTATCATCCGGTGTTCTCCTACCTCCTCTTCCTCCGCCCGGTCCGCTTCTGCCACTGTTTCAACAGACAGGGGCTCAGATGCCGCTGCTTCGGCCGAAGGAGGGGCTTCGAGCAAAGCCGGGCCCGGAGCCATTATCCATAAAACCCTCCCTCGTGTCTGGGATCCCTCCAGATGCGCACGAAGCCCCACGAATATCTGCTTCAGGAGCGGGTCCGCAATCTGGGCCGGGAGCTTCGGGAACGGTGGAAGCGGAACTATCAGCTGAGGTAGGCGTCCCGCTTCCACGAGCGTTGCAAGGCTCTCCGCCCCCAAGTCCGTGACCGGAGCCAGCCCCTCCACCGCTATTGGACCAATATTTGACCTCTGTTTAGCGATAGCCTTCCGGACGCGGCCAGACGTCTCTCTCGGCATCGACATCACCTGCTCATGGGAAGCGGGGTTAGCCGCCCGCTGCCCGGAGTAAATCACGTAAGGTCGAGAAGTGGGAAGAATCATGAGGCCCCTGCTTACCTCGGCCACCGGGGCGATGCTGCCTTTGGACACAATCTCCCCCTCCTCTAGAGGCTCATCCGCCATTTCGATAGCACTTGAAAGCTCCACGGACGCCTCCTGTTGAAGGGTGTCGAACAAAAGGGCTAGCTTGCCCATGCCAACATCGACTCCCGTTGCGCGGTCGACCGGCGCGGCTAGGGCAGCCCCCTCTACGGCCTCCAGTTCGGTTGGTTCCTGAAAATCCTGGGGAAAAAGGAGTAAGGTCATCAGGCAACCACGGAAAAAGGGGGATCCGGCCCAAGCAAGCTCACACTTACAGCAGCCTTCCCCATAAAGCTTGAGGAGCCAGCAAGTAAGGGGGCCTTGAACACCGGCCTGGGCGGCCCCGATGCCTCGGACGTGCCCTCGTCAGAAGCCACTTCATCGGAAGAATAGTTGTAATCTACCTCTTCGCTCGATGAAGATTCAGCCGCTGCGGGCTCTGCCCTTGCCGGCAAAGGAGCATCCTCTTCAAGGTCAATGGCCGGCGCATCCTCCCGTGGGCTGGGTAAGGCTGGCGCGACGGACTTCAGCCTCTTCCTCACGTACAGCTGCGTCGCCGGGAGGTATAAGCGGGGCTCGAATAGCCCAATAATTGCCCCAGACGCGCCTGTCACATAGAAGAAAAGACGGGTTATATCAAACCCAGTCGGCTCCCAAAGAATGAAAGAAGTCAATTCGGCAGACAAAGGCAAATACCCTCTTCAGCTCCAACAGCGCGGGGTGACCCACGGGCTCCCTCGACGGGCAAGGCCTTCTCGGAAGCTGTAGCCGTGTCCTCGCCCGGGATCGGCACAAGTGCCGGCCCTTCCGTATCGCCTGAAAGAAGGAGATGCAGTTGTCACATGCGCATAGAGGGCTTGTCCAGGAGATAAATAAATCCGAGAAGAGGCCGGTGGTCGGGGAGCCTCACCGGCATGATGACTTGGCTCGGACCGAGTGACTTCAAATTCCTCGAACGACAGAATGGAAGCCACAGGAGAGACGGCCGACGAAGCCGGGGACCCCTCGGCCCGCCTCCGCTTCGCCGCTTGCCGCCCAGCCGCCTTGGCAGCAGCCAAGGCCTTCTGGACAGGCGACCTCGCCCGGGACCTCCCCTTGGCTTGTGGTGGGGGAGTCGGAGTTGGCGCCGAGGTCGCCCCTGCCGCGGCCGCAGCTTTACCCACATCGGGGACGGGCGCGGGAACTGGCTCCTCCACGTCAGGAATGGGCGTGGGCGCGGGCTCTTCTACGGAGACAGAGACAAAAAGAGACATTCAGGTGTCAAAATCTTGCCTCAAAATAAAAAAAAAACTTAAGATACACTGATGGTGGAAGAGGCTAACCGGCAGGTTGGCTCGGCCCAGTCCGGGCGACCTCAAACTCCTCAAAAGATGGGACTCGTGGCGCCGGAGGAGTGACCGTTGAAGCCTTGGCCGCCTCGGTTTTTCGCCGCTTCGTGTCCCACTGCTTGGCCGCTTTAGCAGCATCTACCGCCTTCTTTTTTTTTAACTCAAGTCAATCCTTGCAAGGTGGTACATAGGGGAGGGGGTTCATCCCTTCATTGCGGAAGAAGATGAACACACTACCCCGATCGCCAGGCAAGTGTTTTCATTCAGGAAAGCAGTAAAAGAAGAGGGGTACAAAGGGGGGGAAAGGGGGAGGCCCGAAAAGGGGCAAGAAGGGTACAAGGCCAAAGGCCCAAGAAAGCAAAAAAAGCCCAAAAGAACCCAGGCGAGGGCAGAAACAAAGGCCCAAGAACCCAAAGAAGAAACATAGCCCCTACAAATAGGAATCTTCATCGAAGACCCCTTCAAAGTCGGACGAGAACACCGAACGGATTCCGCGTAGACGGACCGGGGAACCTGGCGAGCCAAGAGGGTCGCGGTCCGAGCCATCATGATCGAGCTCCTCGGAGAGGGAGGAGTGGACCGGCTGGAGGAGTGCCGCAGAAGCTGACTGGAGACGAAGTGAGCGACGGGGAGCAGTAGGAGCATCCTCGAAAACACATTGCCGATCACGCGAAGAGGAAGTGGAGTTGGAGCGCCGGTAGGAACGCCGTGGGGCGTCGCGCTCCGACCTCGAGCCCAACCGTGAACGGGCCAGTACAGGGTTGCCCACGAAGGCCGCATGAGCCGCCGCAAAGTCTGTGAAGCCCGACGCCGGCTCAAGCCCGGGGATAGATAGAACCTGAAGCTGAGGTAACTTGATACAAGAACCAAGGCCCGTTGTTGGCAAGGTGCATGCTGGACGCATTGGAAGAGTAGGCATGGTGGAGACAACAATCAGACCGGGCGGTTCCCGGTTGATTTTCTTCTTCAGAGCTTGGGCGAAGGAGAGGCGTGGCGGTGCCGCAGGGGGAGCTGAAGATGGAACAGGACCACCCACCGCAGCCACAGAGGAGGAGTGCTGCGCCCTAGGGGACCAAGTCACCGCAGCGGCATTGAGCCCAGGAGCGGAAGATGGCGACGGCGGAGGAGCCATAGCTGGTCCGCCTGGGGGCTCCGCATCCGGCGCCGGTAAGCCAAGGACCATCGAAGAGGGTGCTACGCCCGCGGTGACACATCGAGACACCCGGGCAGTGGGAGGCGGTGCAGCAGGCAAAGTGACAACCGAAGGTGGCCTGATGGCAGCCCCAGCCACGAACGAAGCCGAGCAAAGAGGAGTAGCACTCTCCCCACAGTCAGAAGCTTGCTGTGTTAGGGGAAGAGACATGGAACAGGCCCCCAGAGCCACAGAATGTGAAGCATCCATATAGCTGGCCCCCACGGTTACAAGGGCATCCAAAGGCAAAGACGATGCGACCAGGAGGCCTGTAGGCCCATCGACTGGAGCCGAATAGTTCACTGCGTCAAGGGAAGAAGTAAGGCCGGCAGGGCACCCATTGCCTAGAACGACAGTGCTAGGCGCGGAGTCCACAGCACCAGCAGAGGCAGTAACTAGCAGAGGTCCACCAGCGGTGAGGCTGGCAGCAAGACTGAGATGGGTCCCAGGCCCCTGTTTCCGATCAACAGTAGAAGGGGACGGTAGTGGCAATGGAGGTGGGGACGGTAGTGGCAATGGAGGTGGGGCCAAGGCCTGTAAAGAATGTGCGGAGCCGAGCTCTATCACCGGAGTAAGGGCAGCAGAGGAGGCAGCAGCAGTAGAGGGCAGCACAGACCCAGAAAGAGGAGGGCCTGCGGGAGGCAGGGAGGCGACACTTGCTATCTGAGAGGAGCCGTCAGCCTGAAGGAAGGGCACCGCAAGGGGCAGCTCCAAGGCGTGGAGCTCAGGTACAACAGCAGCACAGGCCACGCTCGGATGGTGGACAGCAGTGGAGGAGACGGCTCCTAGAGGCAAGGAGATGGCCTCCACACAGACGGAGTCACCAGAGGGCAAAGAGGACGGTAATGGTCGATTGTTGCCAGGAGGACGAGGAGGACTCCAGGCCAGTAGACCCGCAGGGCGAACAGTGGCTACCTTCGGTGAGGAAACCGATGGAAGGCAGCCTGACGGCATGGTGCACAGGGCCGGTTGTAGATGGCCAGCAGCAGGCCCCGGGAGTGCAGCAGTGCCAGGAGAAGCAGGGGCCAGGGGGCCGAGAGAGATACAACTGATAGAGGGACGGCATGCTTGGTCCGAAGCCAAGGATGGGAGTTCAGCGTCTGCACGGTCGTCCTCCTGGCCAGCAGAAGGAGGAGAGTTAAGCGGTCCCAATGGCTGAGAGACCCCAGCCGGCTGAATATCAGCAGGAGTGGGCGAAGCCATGCCTTGAGCAGCACGGCGAGCGGGCTTCGGCAGCGAGGCCACAGTCGGTCCTGCAGGGGGCTTCTTGCACTGGAGCAGCGGGTGGCCAATGAGCCTGCAGTTGGAGCAGAACGATGGGAGGAAGGGGTACTCTAACGTCTGCCAGAAGCCGCTTCCACCATACCCAATCCATGCTCGGGGAGGAGGCTTCTTAGAGATGTCCAATAGCACACATACCCTGGCCGCATGCGACCGGGTGCGTAGCAAGGTGTTGCGATCCACTTTCAGAGGGGAACCAAGGCCTCCTGCAATGGAGAGGAGCATGGCTTCGTTGTAAAAGTTTGCAGGGATCCCTGGCATCTCAATCCAGACCGGGACGAGAGGTGAATCTTCATTGGCTGAGAAGCTCAAGGACCACTTGAAGAAGGAGAACGGCCGGCCTTTCACAAGGAGAGACTCTTTAAGGAGCACCTGGAGATAGTCCTCCTTGTTGTGGAAACAAAGGAGAAGATGCTTCCGATCCATGGAGCTAATGAGGAAATCTTGAGTGAATTGAAATCGTTGAGCAAGGTGTGCTCGAACTTCCTGAAACGGGGGGCGTCCCTGCGGCGTCCGTGCGATAATGGCGAAGTCCAGAGGGCCGCAAGACAAGGAGATTTCCTCCATGCTGAAGAAGGTCGCCAGCTCCCCACCGTCAGTGAAAGCAGGAGCATGGACGCACAGAGGCAGGGCCGGTGGAGGTGCCAGGGATTGGAGAAGTACGTGAGCGAAGGAGGGAGTAGTTACAGCCGATGGAGGCGACCCCGCCTGCTCCGCAGCAAGCGACATAGGGGTACCCCAACCAGGAACAGAAGGGCGAGCAGGGCCAGACCAAGGGGATCTGGCGGGCAGTGAGGAACCTGCAGGAGGTGCCAAAGCGGGGGCACCAGGACGGGAGCGTCCGTTGGATGGCAGGACGGGAGCAGGGCCAGCCCCATGGCTGGGACCACCGGGACGTCGACCACCCTTCCCTCCGGAGACGATCCCCGAAAGAAGCTGAGAGACACCATCCGTCGGAAGAGAGGACACTCCCGCGCCACAAGCCGGCAGGGGAAGCAGGGCTTCGCCGAAGGGTGCATCACCGGAAGCCATGGCGAGGCCATGGTGGAGCACGGGCGTGGATGCGAACGCCGCCCCTCCTCATCCAAGGGTGCCAACAGCAGAGGTGAAACCATCAGAGGGCGAAGGGCGAGCTAGCGCAGGGGATGGCTGGGACCCATCGAGCGGAGCACAACACGGAGGGATGGCTTGGAGCGAAAACAGAGCATCATTTTCGCCCAAGGTCCCATCGAAGGAAGGTGAAGTGGGGCCCAATTGGAGAGAGGCGGATGACGTGGCAGGTGGGGATGCCAATGGGATGTGGGGGTCAACGCTCGAAGACCCAGCGTGGGTTCCCGCCAGCGAAGACATGCATGCCTGGCCATAAACGTGTCGTTCAACATGTGGGCAAGAGGCACACGAGCTGATAGCAGCTGACGACATGGGGGCAAACGCACGGTGGCCGGCGGCAGGATGAGAACCCTCCGGCGGATGGCAGATGGGGGGATCCGCAGCAACCTTGGAGACCAGCGAGCGCTGATCCTCGGCCGGCGGGAGCACCGAGGAGGGGAGGGGGCCAGCGGAGCAGGCTGCCAGAGCAAGTGAGGGCAGCTCACAAACGCGTACAACCGAAAATAGGGTGCCGTTTTGAGAAGCTGTCTCGTCAGGAGGGGAGCCGGTCAACGATTGGGGAAGAGTGGACTGAAGTGGTGCGTGGTCAAGCGAGAGAGTTGGCGTGGGGAGATGAGATGCGATCAGCGGTTGAGATGAAACCGTGATCGATTGCCTGTGGAGGAGGGGAAGAACGTGGCAGTCAGGCAGAGGTGGAGGGGCTGTCTGGGAACCGCGAAGGTCACCGGCGGGATACGAAGAGAGGGCCGGAGGGACGGTAGGAGCGACTGACCCGAGGGCAGCCGGTGCCAAGGTAGCAAAGGGACCTTCAGCAAGAGCAACACAACCAGTAGATGGAGCTCCAACGTCCGAGCCCTCCGAGGCAAGACGAGACCGGCCAGCAAAGGGCACCACCGGAGCGGGGCCACCAACGAGAGGACCTCCCAGCGGCAGAGAAGAGGAAGGAGGGGAGGGGGGAGGCACCTGGCCTCCCCCCCCCACCGCCAACCACCGCCGGAGGTCAGACACCAGGGACGGGAGCAGCCCACGGCAGGGAGAGGCAGTCGCAGGAAGGAGACCAGCGAGTGGGAAACGGGAGGAGAGAGAAACACATGGAGAGAATGATGAAATTTCAATTCTACCGCCTTCTTCACAGGTGATTTGGCTCGGGACCTCTTCGCAGCCTTGGGCAAAGGAGCCGTAGTCGGAGCTGGCAGTGCCGCCTCAAAATAGGCGGGCTTCTGGGAGCCGAAGGAAGTTCTGGTACGTCACCATTTGCACGCTGTCGGGATGGTCTGTCAAAATAGACACGCGCATATGATTAGCATCCGATAACCTGCTAAGGTCGCTGCGATGAGAATAAAGGAGATGGAAAGGTTAAATACCGTGAGGACCGGTGTACAACCGAAGTGTTATTGGCCAGTAGCTCAGAGACGGCTCCTTGTCCCGACGCGCCACCTCTCGGACCAGCCAGCATACGTCCTCGACCTTCTGGCACCGGTCTGTAAGGGCAGCCAGATCTGCATGCTTCTTCGAAGAGAGGTGGCAGAAAAGATTGAAGTGGTCCATGCCCCACCCGTCGGCATAATAGTATGGGACGTGCAGGCGCTTGCTCAGGATGGCGGCCGTCTGATCCTCAATCTTCAGCCCATTCACCCGCAGCAAGACATACATCCATGTGGTGTCCTTATAATTCTCGGGCTTCCTCTCCTCCAGCCTCATAAACGTGCGGTATGGGCAGATCGGGTCCCTCTCTAGACGCCAGCTCTTTGCGGGGGTGCCCTCCTCCTCCATGGGGAGCGGGTAGTTAATGAGCTCTAGACGGTCACTCCCTATCCGGCAAAGGTCCCTCAGGGTCTTCTTGTAGTTATCCTTCGCCACCGGGGGTAGCTCCACCTTCGGTGTGGGCCTCGCTTCCCGAGCTTCGCGGCGGGCGGCCAGATATGCCACCACCTCCTTCTCCTACCTGTTCTTGAGAGGAAGGAGATGCTCCGGCTCAATATCAAGTACTGGCACCGGTTGCCGGCTAAGGAACCTCCTCTCGGCCCCATCCCAGTAGTCGGTCTTATGAAATCGATAGAAGGCCGTCCGGGTGTTCCACCACTTGATGTAATCCTGGGTCACTCGGGGGATGCGACCCGGAGCTAGCACCCTGAAGGAGGCAGAGTCTGCCCGGTGAAAGAAGTCCCACCAGCTCCTGGCGTGCTCGGTAACCGAACTTCCCCGGATATTCCGTGAAGGTAGGCTGAACTGTGCATGGTAAATCGGGATATGCTGATCATATCCGAAGTTTTGGCCAAAGCGGAAGGGGTAATACAGCTCCAGCAATACATTGTCCCCCTTTCTAAACGCCAACACACTCGGGCGAATAGACAGTGACCAGTCCCTCAGCTCGGGCTCCAGCAACGGGCGGACCACATTCTCCTGGCTGATAGGGTGGACGTACTTCTCCACCTGGTCGTCTTTGCATTCCCTCTTGTTATTCACCAGAGGGCTTGAGTGCGCGGCCAGCGTCCAGAAGTGAATAGTGCCAGCCGCGTCCCGGGGAACCGTTATCAATCGGCCCCGAATGTCATACATCCGCATGGAAGTAGAAGCCGGCTCTGCGCTGGCGAACTCCAGCATTCTCGGCACCAGCCCCCAGTCTTGAAGAGCTCGCGGGGTGAACTCGGGGAACAGCGAGCAGACCCACGCATTGAAGAAATGCAGCGGACATATGTAGCGGGCCTGTCTCGGGAACTGATGAGTACTGACGTCCCCCAACGCCTTGTAGATCAAGCAAAGGGTTGCCGGGCATAGGGAGAGTTTGATCCCCCACGCCATCTGACACGCCGGATAGATAGCGTCCGGTCGAATCACCGTCTCGTCCCCATATGACATGGCAAATGAACATAGCCAATACAAGAGATAGGCGGCGCAGTGAGTCTGCGGGTCGACACCCATCGGATTAGGCCCGCTCCGACGCCCCTTCGAGGGGATCTTCACATCGAGCTTGGGCTTCGCACGCTTCTTGCGAGCAACAGCGGTGCCAACACGGGGAAACTCTTCATATTGCTTCAACCCGTCGTAGAAGCATTGCAGCCACAGGGTCATGCGCACCCTCTTTCTGTCCCCATGGGCGGGCTGCCGCCCACCATGCGACAACTGGTATAGCTCCCGGTATGCCTTCACAAGGTACCGGTATGAATACCCCAGCGAATAGTAGCCGTCCCCGTTGGTTTCATCCTTGATCAGGTCGGGGAGGCATACTTCTTCATAAGGCTCCCCATCAAGGGGCAAGTCGCTCAACTGGCTAAGACTCCACAGGTCCAGGGAGGTCTCGCCTTCCGCAGTGTAAAAAGTATTGGTCTCGGCACTGAATACTTCTATCATACCACAGCAGAGACCCTTAGAGATGGGGTAGCCGTAGCGGGAGGCATAAACACTATGGTAAATACCAGCTCGGACCAGCAGAGGGGCGTAGTTGAATAGTACGTATTCGGTAAACTCCACCGCCCCTTCATGGAAGTTGTGTGCATCTTGAAGCTTCAACTCCCCGAACCAGCCCAGCGACAGTTCATACTTGAACCTGATGGCCAGACAGTCCAAGATAAATGGCTCCTCCCTGTAACCCCATTTCAGGGGAGCCAAGAATAAGCCAAATCGGGGCGACTCGCCATGCACCTTCCCGACAGACATGTCCCATTTTGCCGGAGTGAATTAAGGTGCTCGCACCAATTTGTCTTCGGCCGGTAGCACCCCCTCAATCCCCAAGATTGGCTTCCACTCCCGGGCTTCTCCCACCAGATACATCGGAATGCTCCTGGGAACGCTGTATAATAGACTGTCCCGGGCATGCAGGATGGCCCGCTCGACGGCCTTTATGCTGCGGAAATCTCGCCCCTCTCGGGAACACAGATGCCTCAGAAACTGAATAAGGTGCCTGTCCTTCGGAAAGTCCTTCCTGTACTCCCCGGTGGCCCGATCAAATGTGAAGCCGCTTTCAACTCTGGCAAGCCGGCCGAAGTCCATGCTCTCACTGTCGGATCCCGACGACGCTGCCAAAGCGGCTATCTCCGCGTGCTCCCGGTCCAAGTCCTCCACATTGAGCAATGTGACCGCTGGCACTGGACCCCGCGGAATAAGGTCGGCACCGACAGCAGCAGCAGGAGCAGAAGAACCACTTGGGGCAGTCATTTGTCTGCAAAGATACACAAATGGAAGACCAGAATAAGCCACAGGCAAAAGGGAATGAAGAACTGTAAAGGGGCTTTACTACGAATAAAATAAGTAAGATACTGCCAATTTCTGACGAAATTTCGGCAGAGTCTCCCCAAGGCCAGAGGTGTAAGGGAAAAATACGGGTGCGCGCCCACAAGGAGTGACGGCCCCAACAAAGTCATGGTGGGCCCCGAAAGGCAACACCAGAAGTCCGCCGATCAAAAAGTCTTCTTCCCCTGGCTTAAGGCCTCTTTACTGGCACACTGCCTAGTGCCTTCCCCGGCACACCCTGAAGCTGCCCTCGCCGGCACACCCATATGGGCCTTCACCGGCACACCCTGTGGGCGGGCTTCCCCGGTACGCCCAAAAGCTCCTTCACCGGCACACTTGGCGCCTCGCTTCACCTGCACACTTAGCGCCTCCCTGCCCGGCAGGCTACCCAGCCTCTCCACCGGCACAACCCGAGGCCTCCCTGCCCGGCACACCCCCTGGCGTCGCTCCCCGACACGCCCTAACAACGGGCTTCCCCGGTACGCCCCGTGGCGAACTGCTTTCGCCGGCACACCTCTCCCAGAGGTTTCCCCGGTACACCTACCCCCAAAGGTTTCCCCGGCACACCTCCCGGCATGGCTCCCCGGCATGCCCTAAAGGGCTTTCCCTGGCACACCCAGACGAGCCGCTCCCCGGCACGGCCCCTGGGGTGTCTTCCCCTGCACATCCAGACAAGCCCTTCCCCCGGTACACCTGCAATCCCTTCTCCCCGGCACACTCTGGGCGGTCTTTGCTGGCACACACATGGCCTCTTCCCCGGCACGGCCCTATGCCGTTTCCCCGGTACGCCCCCAAGGCTCTTCCCTGGCACACCTCCAGGGTCCCTCGCCGGCACGCCTTCATGCCCCCTCACCGACACAACCGGCGCGCCTCACAACACCAGAGTAGAGGAAGGAGAAGAGATGGAGAAGAAGAAAGAGGATAAGGGGGAGAAGAAGGGAGGATGGGAGGAAGAAGAAGAGAAAGACGGAGCCTAGGGCTCCGCTATCCCCCGAGGACGAAGAAAAGAAGAAATAGGGAATGGGAAGAAGAGAAGAAGGAGAACGGTGGAGGAAGAGAGAAAGAGAGAGGAGGGGGGAGATCCCTCCGTGGCCGTCTCCTCACCCCGGAGATGTAGAAGACGGCGACGACGACGATGGCGGCGTTGGCGTCCGGTGACGGAGAAGACGAAGCAAAAAGGGGGGGCTTCGTCCGTTCGGTCACCAAAGAGAGAAAGAGAGGGAAGAGGGGCGGTTCGAAACGGGGTGACCGTTCGAAACGCCCCCGCCCCTTTTATATAAAAAAAAATGAGAAAGAAGAAAAGAAAAGAAGGAGAAAAGGAAAAAGGGAAGGAAAAAAAATAAGAAGAGAAAAAAGGGAAAATAAAAGGAAGAACGAATAAAAAAGGGGGGGTAGAAAAAAAAGAAGGAGAAGAAAAAGAAGGAAAAAAAGGGACAGAAAGGGAAGTAAAAAAAAGTGAGAAGGAAAAATGGGGGGAACGAAGTAAAAAAAAAGAAGGAGATGAAGAGATGAAAAAAAAAGGATGAAAAAAAAAAGAAATAAAAGGAGAAAAAAAAAGAAGGGGAAGCAAAAGTATATGTAAAATATTAAATAGATAGATATATATATACCTACATATGCGCATACATTTACATACTCAGCCACTCACATACGTGGAGGAGTAAGTCAATAATATACAGTAATAAATGTCCTCGGGGAAACATTCCATCCCCACAATCCTGGTCGGACGGGCGTCCACACAAGCGAAGGCGACTCTACCCCTGCAACTCTACCCTTGCCATGGTACCACTACCCTGCCAATAAACAAGCCCATCCCTGGCACGTAGCCCCATGCTTCAGCCACCTCCCGTCATACAGAAGCACCGTCGCGGGCCTTACGCCCGGGTCGATAGAGCCTCTATCCTTGCGCGGCCATTCATCCCTTGGCAGCGAATTAAACCTCTTTCCGGTGCAAGGCCCCGTGCCCTAGCCACCCACTCCGTACAATATTGCCATTACGGGCCCTACGCCCGAAACGGCACGAATTCTCCCGTTGCGCTGGCATTTTCTTCTTGCCAACGAATAAGCCTTACCTTCTGGCGCAAGGCTTCGTGCCCTACCCGACACTCGCGTATCACTCGCTCGTCAAAAAAAAAAGAGAAGAAAATAAGAAAATGGGGTTAAAAATAGAGATACCCCGCCGGACTTGCCCCTACACGGGGACAAGGGTAAAAATGGTAACAACCCGGCTGTGGCGAAAACCCGAAAGGGCGCTACAGGCAAAATCGGATACCCCGCCGCGTGAAAACCCAAAAGGGCGCGTGGGCAAAAGCAAGAGGGGGCCGGTGCCTGCGAAAACCCGAAAGGGCGCTTGTATCGGTAATGTGGTTCAAAAAAAGAGAGAGAAGAAGAAAGAGACCAAGAGACAATAAACCATGTCAGCTCCCGACACCCTGTCGGCGTTGACGAAGAGACCAAGAGACAACAAACCAGGTCAGCTCCCGACACCCTGTCGGCGCTGACGAAGAGACCAAGAGATCAACAAACCATGTCAGCTCCCGACACCCTGTCGGCTTGACGAAGAGACCAAGAGACAACAAACCATGTCAGCTCCTGACACCCTGTCGGCGTTGACGAAGAGACCAAGAGATCAACAAACCATGTCAGCTCCCGACACCCTGTCGGCACTGACGAAGAGACCAAGAGACAACAAACCAGGTCAGCTCCCGACACCCTGTCGGCACTGACGAAGAGACCAAGAGACAACAAACCAGGTCAGCTCCCAACACCCTGTCGGCGTTGACGAAGAGACCAAGAGATCAACAAACCAGGTCAGCTCCCGACACCCTGTCGGCGCTGACGAAGAGACCAAGAGACAACAAACCAGGTCAGCTCCCGACACCCTGTCGGCACTAACGAAGAGACCAAGAGACAACAAACCAGGTCAGCTCCCGACACCCTGTCGGCGTTGATGAAGAGACCAAGAGATCAACAAACCAGGTCAGCTCCCGAAACCCTGTCGGCGCTGACGAAGAGACTAAGAGATCAACAAACCAGGTCAGCTCCCGACACCCTGTCGGCGCTGACGAAGAGACTAAGAGATCAATAAACCAGGTCAGCTCTCGACACCCTGTCGGCGCTGACGAAGAGACTAAGAGATCAACAAACCAGGTCAGCTCCCGACACCCTGTCGGCACCGACGAAGAGAAAAAGAGACCAGTACACCCGCGGGCACCGCTCGGCTCATCCTTCGCCCGTGCTACCCGTGGGTGGGGGGCATTTGTGGACACCAAAAAATTGCACACCCATGATATCCTATTCGGCCCTCATCAACAACGGCGTCGAGCGAAGCAGACCGGGAGAGACTGATCATTTAGATTCCCCGAAGGTGAACATTACCGTGAAGCCGTCTCCAGGAGCCACGACAGTGAAGAGGAATCGACCACCGAGAGACCCACGATTCACGGGCCTCGAAGAAATCAAACGGGCCACAACCCGCGGCCCAAAACTGTCCATGTTAGCCTCAACGGCACACCCCCCTTGGGGGGGGGGGTCTTCGATGGCACACCCCAGGGAGGGAGCCTTCAGCGGCACACACCCCCCCATGGGTCTTCAACGACACAGCCCCCAGGGGCTTCAGCGGCACAGCCCCCTGGGGCCTTCAACGGCACACCCAGGGAGGGAGCCTTCAGCGGCACGCCCATCCTGGGCTCCAGCGGTACACCCCCAGGGGTCCCCAGTGGTACACCCCTCAGGGTCTTCAACGGCACACCCAAGAGAGGGGCCTTCAGCGGCACATGCCCCATGGCCCTCAGCGGCACGCCCCTTTGGGCCCTCAGCGGCACACTCTTCTGGGCCTTCAGCGGCACGCCCGTTGGGTGTTCCCGTGGCACGCCCTTTTGTCCCTCCTACAGCACACTTATTCAGCCCACCAATGGCACAGCGTTAAGCCTTTTCAACGGCTGAACGACGTGGTGCCCATGCCCAACGCATCCTTGGCGCGCAGTGAGCTCCCTGAGGTGTCAACCAACCGTTGGGCCACGCAGGCTACTCCCCTGACAGCCAGGACAGAAGACGTCAAACCCCATCATGACGGAGCTGCTTCCCGCCTTCGACGGCCGTGCTCAGAAGCTCTCGCGGCTGGGAGTATAAAACGACTCCCGTTCCGGCAAAGAAGAGAGGGAGGAGAGGAACGGAGAGGGGGGGACAGACAGAAGGAAGGCACACACACGCAAGAGAGGAAGAGAAGAGAGAAGAGTGATATGAGAAATATAAAGTGATCTAGAAGGGGAGGGGATGAATAGATCACTGTTTTCAACCGATTAAAACTTACTGAAGAATGATTCACTTAAAACAAGCAATCTCGGAGTTGAACCCACAAAAACGCAGTGCGAACAATAGCTCGAGTGGATAGAGGGCACACCACAAAATCACCACAGACAATCACACGAGTACCCAGAGGTTTTTAAGGTGGTTCGGTCAGACCTCCAGTCTGCCTACGTCCACCCCTTACTTTAAATCGAAGTGAGGCTTCCACTAGCACCTGCTAGCAAAGCAGACTCAGTCTGCGACAACGGCTGATTCACAGCTTCACCAGGGGAACACCCTCCCCTCTTCCTCCACACCCGGAGGGAACCCTAAGGACTCCAAGTCCCTAGAAACCAGGAAACAAGTTCCTCTTCCTCCAACCGGAGGGAACACTAGTGATCTGCAGTCACTAGAACCAGAGACCAAGGTCTCTCTTCCTCTGAAGCCCAGAGGGAACACCTCTTCTACGAGAGGGAACAATACTGCAACCTCTGTTGCAAGTGAACCAGAGAGAACACGTCTCTCTCTTCCCCTGAACACCAGGAGGTAACACAGAGAACTTTCAATCAAGAAGGAAAAAATAGATAAAAACGAAAAACAAGAAAGAAGGAAACCAAATTTCAGAAACTGGAAACAATGTAGCTCAAACTGAGCAGCAGACTTTGGATTTGATCCGTAAGTCAATACCCATCTTCTGATCACTCTTCTGCTCTCTCTTCTCTCTCAACTGGATCACTCTAGTTTCTCAGGGAGGCTCTTTCTCGTCTGCTCTCACTCAAATTTCTTTCCTGTAACCTCGGAGCTCCCTCCTTTTCGTAGATGGTGAGGCAGTGCTTTTATAAGTGATCAGGAGGGTTCATGCAAGGCGTGTGCTTCCCGCGCTCGATCCAGAACCTTCTTGCCACGTGCCCTTATAGCATTGGTTCCTTTAGTATTGGATCACGTGCAGCCCAGACACCGGGGAATATTCTTCCTCGGACCACCTTCTTCTTTTTGTTTTTCTTCTTCTCCTGCAAAGAAATTAAAACCATTAAAACTCAGGGCCACAAAAACTAAAACTGCATTAGGTATGTGATAGCAATACGAGATGCACTATACTGAGAACGACATGAGATACACAAGATGACTACAGCATGAAATAAAGAGAGAATGACACGAGATCAGATGAGAACAGCACGAGGTGAGAAGGAAATAACACGGAGTGAAATGATAGAGACACACGATCAGAGAAACCTTGGACGAAGATAGAAAGAAGCAACACAAAGACACAAATGCAAAGAAACAACACGAAGACATTAACACACGACTCGAATACAAAATTGCTCGAACTTACGAACGACTCAAAGACGAGGACGACACGGACTGAAACCAACTCGAAGACGAAAACAGAACCCTACACGAAGTGTGGTCACAAAGCAAAAAAGGACACGGGGTCTAGGAAAAACAACACGAAGACAGAAGACAGGAACGGCTACAACGACACGTGATAAAACAGTGAAAGCAGGAAAATGACTCGAGTAACTACAGTAAATGACGCGAAAACACAAGAGCAGAAATAAAAAGGATGACTCGAGATGAGCAACTAAATACTGAAGAAACGACACGAGGTTCACAGGAAAACGACTCGAAGTTCATCAGAACAAATCGAGCTGCTTCAGTAAATAGCACGAAGACAATCAACAAACATAGTTGGAACAACACGACGTACAAAAGGACAACACGAAGTGTAGTAAACACAAACAACACGAAGTATGAAAGGAACAGTACGGACATGCAAGGTACTACCTCATAGCAGTTTTCCTGTTAATCATGAAATTTCAAATGCATAACATTACGCAAGATATCTGATTAAAATGATAATATTTAACATAGTGATGCTCATCAACAAAGCACTAGGGAAGTCACAAAAATCCAACAATCTCCCCATTTTTGATGATGGCAGCACTATATTAAATAACATAGATGAAGTGCAATGAGATTATGTGAAGATAAGCAATGCAGACACACAACACACTCGCCTCCTCTGATGACTCCCAAGAGCTCCCCCTGAACACAACAACTGCTTTCCTCTGACTAGATAACTCAGGGCACTTATCTTTCGCTCCCCCTCAGCAAAACACAAGCAAGACACACTCCCCCTTTGACATCATCAAAACTAGGGGCAGGTCTGAAGATATCACTGATACAAGAAATATAAAGTGATCTAGAAGGGGAGGGGATGAATAGATCACTGTTTTCAACCGATTAAAAATTACTGAAGAATGATTCACTTAAAACAAGCAATCTCGGAGTTGAACCCACAAAAACGCAGTGCGGACAATAGCTCGAGTGGATAGAAGGCACACCACAAAATCACCACAGACAATCACACGAGTAACCAGAGGTTTTTAAGGTGGTTCGGTCAGACCTCCAGTCTGCCTACGTCCACCCCTCACTTCAAATCGAAGTGAGGCTTCCACTAGCACCTGCTAGCAAAGCAGACTCAGTCTGCGACAACGGCTGATTCACAGCTTCACCAGGGGAACACCCTCCCCTCTTCCTCCACACCCAGAGGGAACCCTAAGGACTCCAAGTCCCTAGAAATCAGGAAACAATTTCCTCTTCCTCCAACCGGAGGGAACACTAGTGATCTGCAGTCACTAGAACCAGAGACCAAGGTCTCTCTTCCTCTGAAGCCCAGAGGGAACACCTCTTCTACGAGAGAGAACAATACTGCAACCTCTGTTGCAAGTGAACCAGAGAGAACACGTCTCTCTCTTCCCCTGAACACCAGGAGGTAACACAGAGAACTTTCAATCAAGAAAGAAAAATAGATAAAAACGAAAACAAGAAAGAAGGAAGCTAAATTTCAGAAACTGGAAACAATGTAGCTCAAACTGAGCAGCAGACTTCGGATTTGATCTGTAAGTCAATACCCATCTTCTGATCACTCTTCTGCTCTCTCTTCTCTCTCAACTGAACACTCTAGTTTCTCAGGGAGGCTCTTTCTCTTCTGCTCTCACTCAAATTTCTTTGATGTAATCTTGGAGCTCCTCACTTTTCGTAGATGGTGAGGCAGTGCTTTTATAAGCGATCAGGAGGGTGCATGTAAGGCGTGTGCTTCCCGCGCTCGATCCAGAACCTTCTTGCCACGTGCCCTTATAGTATTGGCTCCTTTAGTATTGGATCACGTGCAGCCCAGACACCGGGGAATATTCTTCCTCGGACCACCTTCTTCTTTTTGTTTTTTCTTCTTCTCCTGCAAAGAATTAAAACGATTAAAACTCAGGGCCACAAAACCTAAAACTGCACGAGGTATTTGGTAGCAATACGAGATGCACTATTCTGAGAACGACACGAGATACACAAGATTACTACAGTACGAAATAAAGAGAGAATGACACGAGGTCAGATGAAAACAGCACGAGGTAAAGAGAGAACAACACGAGATACACAATAATAAAGCTAACACTATAAAGTGAACGACACGAAGTCAGATGAGAACAGCACGAGGTGAGAAGGAAACAACACGGAGTAAAACGGTATTAAAACAACACTAAGACACAACCACAGAAATAACATGAAGACTCAAACACAAAAATAACATGAAGACATAAGCACGAATCGAATACAAAATTGCTCGAACTTACGAACGACTCGAAGACGAGGACGACACGAAACGACACGGACTGAAACCAACTCGAAGATGAAAACAGAACCCTACACGAAGTGTGGTCTCAAAGCAAAAAGGACACGGGGTCTAAGAAAAATAACACGAAGTCAGAAGACAGGAACGGCTAACAACGACACGTGATAAAACAGTGAAAGCAGGAAAACGACTCGAGTAACTACAGTAAATGACACGAAAACTCAAGAGCAAAAATAAAAGGATGACTCGAGATGAGAAGCTAAATACTAAGAAACGACATGAGGTTCACAGGAAAACGACTCGAAGTTCATCAGAACAAAACGAGCTGCTTCAGTAAACAGCACGAAGACAATCAACAAACATAGTTGGAGCAACACGACGTACAAACGGACAACACGAAGTGTAGTAAACACAAACAACACGAAGTATGAAAGGAACAGTCTACCTCATAGCAGTTTTCCTGTTAATCATGGAAATTTCAAATGCATAGCATTACGCAAGATATCTGATTAAAATGACAATATTTAACATAGTGATGCTCATCATCAAAACACTAGGGAAGTCACAAAAATCCAACAATCTCCCCCTTTTTGATGATAGCAACACTATATTAAATAACAAAGATGAAGTGCAATGAGATTATGTGAACATCAGCAATGCAGACTCACAACCCACTCGCCTCCTCTGACGACTCCCAAGAGCTCCCCCTGAACCCAACAACTGCTTTCCACTGACTAGATAACTCAGGGCACTTATCTTTTGCTCCCCCTCAGCAAAGCACAAGCAAGACACTCTCCCCCTTTGACATCATCAAAACTAGGGGCAGGTATGAAGATATCACGAAAAGAAAATTGCTGACAGTGGAGAGAAAACAAGAGAGAGTATGGCTGATAAAGGAAAGTTATTGAGATGTTTAGGCAATTAAGAGAGCCATTAATTTTATGTGAGGATTTTGAGGATCAGTTAGTCAGACTGTGTGCAAAATGGTGAATGAGGATCCGCTCCATACACAGAACCAGATTCTAAGCAAGTAAGGTACAAGATACCAGTATGGTCAGAGTAAGTCTTTACTCAGAGAGTATAAAGCAAGGAAGTCAGGAAAACAAAGACCTGTGGTATTGAAAACAAACAAACCAAGACCTAAATGCCAAGTGAACAGGATCTGGATATCAAGAGGGAGAAAATTTTTCAAAGATGGTCAAGATCAAAGGTAAATCTGTCAAGTACACCTTTGACATTAGGGAGACACCTTGTTTAGAGGCAGGAATCCCCAGTTACTTGGTGGCAAGACCACATTACCTCTTCTGACAAGAGGACAGAGATAGTATTCTAACTGGTGTTGACATTAAGGTGACACCTTTACCAGAGGCCAGACACCCCAGTTACTAACCAGATATGTACCATTGCTCTGTATGATCAAGACAGCTAATTAAGCCTGATTTATACTGCCATCTCATGACATGGGATTCTTTCACTTCATTGATGAAAGTCCCAGTTTCTCACTGAACAGTTAACAAGGTTGTTAAAAACTTCTTTCATGAATTTTTCATTAAACTGCACTTGAAACCTTGTAAATTAGTCTTGATTCAGTTTGAGAACAATACACCAGCTCCAAAGTTTTTCAGACAAAAACACTATATACCTCATTTCGGACTTAACTAGACTAAGTAGGTATTCTGTACTGGCTAGATCAGAAGTCAGTTACAATGTAGGAAGATAGTCTTGAATTCAGATTTTGATCTCAGTGGGACTAACAGCTGAAATTCCAACAAGAAATTAGATGAACAGTCTTAACGGATAAAACATCCAAAGATTTCTTTTATACACCTACTCAACCTGATTTTCTTATAAGGTCAGCAAAAATCCATTCAAAGTATGTTCAGGTTTGGCCAAAAGAGCATGACACCTATTATTAATCTAGCTCCCCCTGAGACCTTGACACCAACTCAGACTTAACCAAGACATACCTCAAAACAACTCAAGGAAAAACAAAGTGATATCAATCAATACGAGTGAATCAGCAAACACTCATAATGAGGTTATTTTCAGCAACAGACAATGAGTATAGGTAAGCACAAGAGCACATGACAGATTATTCAGAGATCAATTATTCAATTATGAAATTCTGTAAATACCTAATTCTCTGCGCAATGTGCTAAATTTTTCAGTATCCAGTGGCTTAGTGAAAATATCTGCAATTTGTGAGTTAGTGCCAACATGGATCAACTCAAAGGTCTTCCTAGCTACTTCATCTCGAATAAAATGATGCCTGATTTCGATGTGTTTAGTTCGAGAATGAAGTACAGGATTCTTTGCAATGTTTATTGCACTAGTATTATCACAAAAGATGGAAGTGCAACCTAGCTCAACTGAGTAATCCAGAAGCTGGTGTTTTATCCATATAACGTGTGTGCCATAGCTCCCTGCTGCCACATACTCAGCTTCAGCAGTAGAAAGAGCCACAGAGTGTTGCTTCTTGGATCCCCAAGAGACTAGGCATCCTCCTAAAAATTCGCAGTGACCACTAGTACTTTTCCTGTCCAATTTACATCCTGCATAATCTGCATCTATATATGTAATGAGATCTAAACTACATGATGCAGGATACCAAAGACCTAGATCATGGGTAGCAGATAAGTATCTAAAGATTCTTTTTACCGCTGCCAAATGCAATTCAGTAGGCCTAGACTGGTATCTGGCACACATCCCTACACTAAATTGAATGTCAGGCCTGGATGCTGTTAAGTAGAGGAGTGAACCGATCATACCTCTATATAATTTAGCATCCACCTCTTTACCTTTTTCATCTGAATCCAGTGAGGAGTTGGTGCCCATGGGTGTTGAGATGGTCTTGAGGTTGGTCATTCCAAACC
The DNA here is from genome assembly GCA_022559845.1 of Amorphophallus konjac. Classification (NCBI taxonomy): domain Eukaryota; kingdom Viridiplantae; phylum Streptophyta; class Magnoliopsida; order Alismatales; family Araceae; genus Amorphophallus; species Amorphophallus konjac. The sequence goes on from CM040120.1 coordinate 254,985,702, forward strand.
TCTTCAGCATCTCCAGGGTATACTTGGTTTGATTTATGAAACAACCATCCTCCATCTATTTGACCTGCAGCCCAAGAAAATACTTTAGTTCGCCAACTAAACTCATTTCAAATTCATGAGACATAGATTCAGAAAATTCTTTACACAATTTTGAATTGTTAGATCCGAAGATGATATCATCAACATATACCTGGACCACTATCAAATCCTTTCCGAGATTTTTGGTGAAGAGGGTTTGGTCAACCTTACCTCGAGTGTAGCCCTTGCTCAAGAGGAATTCAGAAAGTCTCTCATACCAGGCTCGGGGAGCCTGCTTCAATCCATAGAGGGCTTTATTAAACCTAAAACCCATGTTAGGCTGAACAGAGAAATTAAAACCTGGAGGTTGTTCAACATATACCTCTTCCTTCAATACCCCATTTAAGAATGCGCTTTTGACATCCATCTGTTGCAGCCGAATGTTCCTAGAGCATGCAAATGTAAGCAGAATTCGTATAGCTTCCATCCTAGCCACTAGGGCATAGGATTCATCAAAATCCACACCAAATTTCTGACTATAGCCTTGAGCTACAAGTCTTGCTTTGTTTCTAGAAATCGCTCCATTCTCATCAACTTTATTCTTGAAAACCCATTTAGTGCCAATGACATGAGTGTTATCAGGTCTGGGAACTAGTTCCCATACAATATTTTTCTCAAATTGATTTAATTCCTCACACATGGCGGATACCCAAGAATCATGTCTTAAGGCTTCTTCCACAGATTTGGGTTCCACCTGAGATACCAATGCAGCTAAGTCCTGTTCTTGGACAATTCTAAAATGAGACCTTGTCCTAGGAGGATCATGCAAATTGCCTATGACATTTTCACTAGGGTGGTCTTTGTGAAATATTATCTCACATGAGGGTTCACCTACCTCAGCTGCTCCTTCTTGCTGTGAGTTTTCTGGTTGAGCAGCTGGTTGCATCTCTTCTTCTTCAATTCTCTCCAAGAAATCTCCCTCATTAGATGGCTCCCTGTCATCATTCATCACTTTGTTAGAGAAATCATTTTCATCAAACACTACATGCGGTGTTTCTTCAACAGTTTGATCATCTTCATTGAAAACTCTGTAGGCCCTTGAGGTTTCTGAATATCCGAGAAAAATTCCAGAAGAGCTTCTAGCTTCAAATTTGTCCAAACCATTCTTACCATTGTTGTGAATAAAACATTTAGAGCCAAAAACTTTAAAGTAAGAAATGTTTGGCTGCTTACCCTTGAGAAGTTCATAAGGAGTTTTCCTATGAGTAGGTCTTACCAAGGCTCGGTTTAGAATGTAGCATGCAGTATTCGCAGCTTCAGCCCAAAATCTCCTTGGAAGTCCACTCTCAATCAGCATAGTCCTGGCCATTTCAATGATTGACCTATTTCTTCTCTCAACAATTCCGTTCTGCTCCGGTGTCCTGGGAGAAGAGAATTTGTGAGTCACTCCCTCTCTTGAGCAAAATTCAGAAAATGAAGAGTTCTCAAACTCTCCTCCATGGTCAGACTGAATTGTAGTGATATTATGTTCACCTTGCAGTTTGATTTTATTGAACAGTTCTTCAAAGTGAACAAAAGCATCATTTTTATTTGCTAAACAAAACAACCAAGAAAATCTAGTGAAGTCATCAACTATGACTAATCCATATCTCTTACCTTACAAACTTTGTATGCGAGTAGGACCAAAGAGATCCATGTGCAAGTGCTGCAGCGGTTTACATGAAAGACTCTCAGTTCTCAACTTAAAAACTGCACGCGTCTGTTTACCTTGTGCACAAGCATCACATAGCTTGGACCCTAACTGAAATCTTATTCTGGGCAAACCTCTAACTAGGTTATGCTTAGACAGTTTATTCATTGTAGACAAACTAGCATGGCCTAGACGCTCATGCCAGTCAAAAGCAACCTGTTCAGAGTTAGCAGACATACACAAGTTAGTTTCAAGATTATCATCCAGGTCTACGATGTATACGTTGTTTACTCTATGACCTTTGAACATGACGTTATCAGAATTCAGCTCAAAAACAGTGCAGGAATTGTGGTCAAAGAGTACCTTATGTCCTTTGTCGCAGAGTTGACTTATACTTGTCAAGTTGTGCTGAAGTCCTTCTACAAGATACACATCTTCAATGGAGTTAGTAGAGGACTTACCTACTGTACCAATTCCAATTATTCTTCCTCTGTTATTTCCACCGAATTTGACCAGGCCCCCAAACTTCATTTTGAGTTTACTAAATTTGGACCGGTCTCCTGTCATGTGCCTGCTACAGCCGCTGTCAAGATACCACTTGTTATGCTCAGCTGCCAGGCTAACCTGCGAGAGTTTAGACAGAGTAATGTGGGACCCAATTCAAATTGGGTCCAGAGACAGTTTTCAATTTATGCAAAAAGCACTTAGGAACACACATTTGTTTTACTGTTCTTTTCAGTGGTTTCATGTGGATTGATTCTTCCTTCTTGGCATTTCTCAGTGGGCGTTGAATGAGCCCATTCCTATTAAAATTATGCTGTTTCCGAACAGAAAGATTATTGTTTGGCCTCTTAGAGGAAACTCGTGTGTGCTGAGCATAATTCATGTAACCATTTTTATTCAAATGAAAATTGTACTGAAGGTGGTGCTTGTTTTCATGCTTTCCTTGATAACTAGCATGCTGAACTTTCTCAGCAAAGCTGTTCACCTTTCTAGTGACATCAATAGGAATAGTCCTGTGAAAACCTTTGCTCCACAACTGTTGCACAGGAACAGTTCTAGTCTCAGGATTTCCTGACTTAGCCTGCTGACCAGTGGATTGAATAGATTTGCTGGTCGAAACCTTCAATGTAGAAACAGATTTGGAACTGGATGGGGTTTGCAGTTTTTGTTTGCCCTTGGCGGGGCAGAACGTGACAGTTTTAAATTCAAAGGGTTTTTTACTTGTGGGATTGTATCCTAATCCCTCCCTATTGAAGTTTACCCTCGACCCTAGAAGGGCATCCAGATTGTTTCTCCCCTCTATAAATTTTTCTACAATTTTTCCTTTGTCCTCAATCTCCTTCTGAAGTTCATTACATTGGTCCTGGAGTTCCTGATTAACTTTTCTTACCGCCTCATATTTTTCTGCAATCAGTCTAAACTCTTTTTTACTCTCTTCAGTTTTGCTCTTCAGCACATTCATCCTAGCTAGATTTTCCTCTCTTTCCATTCTAAACTTCTCGATCTCACTTCTAGCCTGATCTAGCTCAATGGTCATCTCCTTGGTTTTCATGTTATCCGTAACAGCAATAGAGTGTTCCTCAGAAACAGAGTGAAACTTTTGTTTAAGCATTCTGTGCTCCTTGGTTAGAAAATTATATTTAGCTAACAGGTCGCCATAGGCGTCCTCCCAATCGTCCAAAGTAAAATTCTCAAATAAGTTTGTTACCTCTTCCTCATGGTTGGCCATGAGGCACGTCTTCTCTTCACCTTCACTGGATGAGGTGGCTTGTGGATCCTCCTCCTCGTCGCTCCATGTGCATAGCATGGCTTTCTTCTTCTTGTGCACCATCTTCTTCTGGTATCCGGGAGCCTTAGCTTGCAGCTCTGGACATTCACTTTTCATGTGACCAGGTTTCTGACAATGGTAGCATGTAACTTTCCTAACAAACCGGTTCTTCTCAAGTTCTCGTTCAGGAGACTTCCTTGCAGCATTAAATCTCTTTCTCCTGTAGAAATTCCCTTTAGTCCTCAAGAACTTTCTGAATTGCTTGGTGAGCATGGCCTGCTCGCCCTTGTCCAAGTCTGAGAATCCGTCAAAGTCTTCACTGCTACCACCACTGCTGCTGCTGCTGCTGCTCTTCTTAGTATGTCGTGAAACTTTCAGAGCAACATTCTTTCCCTTTCTGTCATGTCCATCATTCCCTTGTTTGAAGTTCATTTCATGGGTCATGAGAGACCCAATCAGCTGGGTTACTGACATGGTGGATAAATCTCTAGATTCCTCTATGACGGTCACCTTAGTATCCCAGATGGGAGTTAGGGACCTAAGGATCTTCCTGACAATGTCTTCTTGCTGAATCTCCTTTCCAAATCCTCTCAGACTATTGATGATCACAGATAATCTAGCATACATTTCTATGATCGACTCCTCTGGCTTCATCTTAAACAACTCATACTGAGTTGTAAGCATATTGATCTTGGTAGCTTTCACTTGAGATGTGCCCTCATAAATTAACTGCAATTCATCCCACATTTTCTTTGTAGTCTTGCACGCTGAAATCCTCAAGTACTCTTCCGGGTGGACGGCGCACTGTATGATGCTAAGAGCTGTCCAATTCAGTGCGAAAAGTTTAACCTGTTCCTCTGTCCATATGTCTTCGTTCGGTGGAAGTTGGTACGGACCATCTGTAATTACTCTCCAGAGCTTGTGGCTTTGAGCCCTGGTGAAGACTTCCATCCTGTTCTTCCAAAAGAAATAGTTATTATCATCGAAGAAAGGGGGACGGGTGATTGACTGCCCTTCAGCAATGTAGCCGCGAGGACCAGCGGATCCATTTCCCTGGCCGTTGGACCACTTATTGGGAAATACCCGCTCTGATACCAAGTGATACAAGAAATATGAAGTGATCTAGAAGGGGACGGGATGAATAGATCATTGTTTTCAACCGATTAAAAATTACTGAAGAATGATTCACTTAAAATAAGCAATCTCGGAGTTGAACCCACAAAAACGCAGTGCGGACAATAGCTCGAGTGGATAGAAGGCACACCACAAAATCACCACAGACAATCACACGAGTACCCAGAGGTTTTTAAGGTGGTTCGGTCAGACCTCCAGTCTGCCTACGTCCACCCCTCACTTCAAATCGAAGTGAGGCTTCCACTAGCACCTGCTAGCAAAGCAGACTCAGTCTGCGACAACGGCTGATTCACAGCTTCACCAGGGGAACACTCTCCCCTCTTCCTCCACACCCGGAGGGAACCCTAAGGACGCTAAGTCTCTAGAAACCAGGAAACAATTTCCTCTACCTCCAACCGGAGGGAACACTAGTGATCTGCAGTCACTAGAACCAGAGACCAAGGTCTCTCTTCTTCTGAAGCCCAGAGGGAACACCTCTTCTACGAGAGGGAATATTACTGCAACCTCTGTTGCAAGTGAACCAGAGAGAACACGTCTCTCTCTTCCCCTGAACACCAGGAGGTAACACAGAGAACTTTCAATCAAGAAAGAAAAATAGATAAAAATGAAAACAAGAAAGAAGGAAGTTAATTTTAGAAACTGGAAACAATGTAGCTCAAACTGAGCAGCAGACTTCAGATTTGATCCGTAAGTCAATACCCATCTTCTGATCACTCTTCTGCTCTCTCTTCTCTCTCAACTGAAACACTCTAGTTTCTCAGGGAGGCTCTTTCTCTTCTGCTCTCACTCAAATTTCTTTGCTGTAATCTTGGAGCTCCTCACTTTTCGTAGATGGTGAGGCAGTGCTTTTATAAGCGATCAGGATGGTGCATGCAAGGCGTGTGCTTCCCGCGCTCGATCCAGAACCTTCTTGCCACCTGCCCTTATAGTATTGGTTCCTTTAGTATTGGATCACGTGCAGCCCAGACACCGGGGAATATTCTTCCTCGGACCACCTTCTTCTTTTTGTTTTTTCTTCTTCTCCTGCAAAGAATTAAAATGATTAAAACTCAGGGCCACAAAACCTAAAACTGCACGAGGTATGTGGTAGCAATACGAGATGCACTATTCTGAGAATGACACGAGATACACAACATTACTACAGTACGAAATAAAGAGAGAATGACACGAGGTCAGATGAAAACAGCACGAGGTAAAGAGAGAACGACACGAGATACACAATAATAAAGCTAACACTATAAAGTGAACGACACGAAGTCAGATGAGAACAGCACGAGGTGAGAAGGAAACAACACGGAGTAAAACGGTATTAAAACAACACTAAGACACAACCACAGAAATAACATGAAGACTCAAACACAAAAATAACACGAAGACATAAGCACGAATCGAATACAAAATTGCTCGAACTTACGAACGACTCGAAGACGAGGACGACACGAAACGACACGGACTGAAACCAACTCGAAGATGAAAACAGAACCCTACACGAAGTGTGGTCTCAAAGCAAAAAGGACACGGAGTCTAAGAAAAACAACACGAAGTCAGAAGACAGGAACGGCTAACAACGACACGTGATAAAATAGTGAAAGCAGGAAAACGACTCGAGTAACTACAGTAAATGACACGAAAACTCAAGAGCAAAAATAAAAGGATGACTCGAGATGAGCAGCTAAATACTAAGAAACGACACGAGGTTCACAGGAAAATGACTCGAAGTTCATCAGAACAAATCGAGCTGCTTCAGTAAACAGCACGAAGACAATCAACAAACATAGTTGGAACAACACGACGTACAAACGGACAACACGAAGTGTAGTAAACACAAACAACACGAAGTATGAAAGGAACAGTCTACCTCATAGCAGTTTTCCTGTTAATCATGGAAATTTCAAATGCATAGCATTACGCAAGATATCTGATTAAAATGACAATATTTAACATAGTGATGCTCATAATCAAAACACTAGGGAAGTCACAAAAATCCAACAATCACGAAAAGAAAATTGCTAACACTGGAGAGAAAACAAGAGAGAGTATGGCTGATAAAGGAAAGTTATTGAGATGTTTAGGCAATTAAGAAAGCCATTAATTTAATGTGAGGATTTTGAAGATCAGTTAGTCAGACTGTGTGCAAAATGGTGAATGAAGATCCGCTCCATACACAGAACCAGATTCTAAGCAAGTAAGGTACAAGATACCAGTATGGTCAGAGTAAGTCTTTACTTAGAGAGTATAAAGCAAGGAAGTCAGGAAAACAAAGACCTGTGGTATTGAAAACAAACAAACCAAGAACTATATGCCAAGTGAACAGGATCTTGATACCAAGAGGGAGAAAAAAAAAATTCAATGATGGTCAAGATCAAAGGTAAATCTGTCAAGTACACCTTTGACATTAGGGAGACACCTTGTTTAGAGGCAGGAATCCCCAGTTACTTGGTGGCAAGACCACATTACCCCTTCTGACAAGAGGACAGAGATAGTAGTCTAACTGGTGTTGACATTAAGGTGACACCTTTACCAGAGGCCAGACACCCCAGTTACTAACCAGATATGTACCATAGCTCTGTATGATCAAGACAGCTAATTAAACCTGATTTATACTGCCATCTCATGACATGGGATGCTTTCACTTCATTAATGAAAGTCCCAGTTTCTCAATGAACAGTTAACAAGATTGTTAAAACTTCTTTCATGAAATTTTTTTAACATTAAACTGCACTTGAAACCTTGAAAAATAGTCTTGATTCAGTTTGAGAACAATACACCAGCTCCAAAGTTTTTCAGACTAAAACACTATATACCTCATTTCGGACTTAACTAGACTAAGTAGGTATGTTGTACTGGCTAGATCAGAAGTCAGTTACAGTGTAGGAAGATAGTCTTGAATTCAGATTTTGATCTCAGTGGGACTAACAGCTGAAATTCCAACAAGAAATTAGATGAACAGTCTTAACGGATAAAACATCCAAAAATTTCTTTTATACACCTACTCAAACTGATTCTCTTATAAGGTCAGCAAAAATCCGTTCAAAGTATGTTCAGATTTGGCTAAAAAAGCATGACACCTATTATTAATCTAGTTCCCCTGAGACCTTGACTCCAACTCAGACTTAACCAAGACATACCTCAAAACACCTCAAAGAAAACAAAGTGATATCAATCAATACGAGTGAATCATCAAACACTCATAATGAGGTTATTTTCAGCAACAGACAATGAGTATAGATAAGTACAAGAGCACATGACAGATTATTCAGAGATCAATTATTCAATCATAAAATTCTGTAAATACCTAATTCTCTGCGCAATGTGCTAAATTTTTCAGTATCCAGTGGCTTAGTGAAAATATCTGTAATTTGTGAGTTAGTGCCAACATGGATCAACTCAAAGGTCTTCCTAGCTACTTCATCTCGAATAAAATGATGTCTGATTTCGATGTGTTTAGTTCGAGAATGAAGTACAGGATTCTTTGCAATGTTTATTACACTAGTATTGTCACAAAAGATGGAAGTGCAACCTAGCTCAACTGAGTAATCCAGAAGCTGGTGTTTTATCCATATAACCTGTGTGCCACAGCTCCCTGCTGCCACATACTCAGCTTCAGCAGTAGAAAGAGCCACAGAGTGTTGCTTCTTGGATCCCGAAGAGACTAGGCACCCTCCTAAAAATTCACAGTGACCACTAGTACTTTTCCTGTCCAATTTACATCCTGCATAATCTGCATCTGTATATGCAATGAGATCTAAACTACATGATGCAGGATACCAAAGACCTAGATCATGGGTAGCAGATAAGTATCTAAAGATTCTTTTTACAGCTGCCAAATGCAATTCAGTTGGCCTAGCCGGGTATCTGGCACACATCCCTACACTAAATTGAATGTCAGGCCTGGATGCTGTTAAGTAGAGGAGTGAACCGATCATACCTCTATATAATTTAGCATCCACCTCTTTACCTTTTTCGTCTGAATCCAGTGAGGAGTTGGTGCTCATGGGTGTTGAGATAGTCTTGAGGTTGGTCATTCCAAACCTTTTCAGCATCTCCAGAGTATACTTGGTTTGATTTATGAAACAACCATCCTCCATCTGTTTGACCTGCAGCCCAAGAAAATACTTTAGTTTGCCAACCAAACTCATTTCAAATTCATGAGACATAGATTCAGAAAATTCTTTACACAATTTTGAATTGTTAGATCCGAAGATGATATCATCAACATATACCTGGACCACTATTAAATCCTTTCCGAGATTTTTGGTGAAGAGGGTTTGGTCAACCTTACCTCAAGTGTAGCCCTTGCTCAAGAGGAATTTAGAAAGTCTCTCATACCAGGCTCGGGGAGCCTGCTTCAATCCATAGAGGGCTTTATTAAACCTAAAAACCATGTTAGGCTGAACAGAGAAATTAAAACCTGGAGGTTGTTCAACATATACCTCTTCCTTCAATAACCCATTTAAGAATGCGCTTTTGACATCCATCTGCTGCAGTCGAATGTTCCTAGAGCATGCAAATGCAAGCAGAATTCTTATAGCTTCCATCCTAGCCACTGGGGCATAGGATTCATCAAAATCCACACCAAAGTCCTGACTGTAGCCTTGAGATACAAGTCTTGCTTTGTTTCTAGAAATAGCTCCATTCTCATCAACTTTATTCTTGAAAACCCATTTAGTGCCAATGACATGAGTGTTATCCGGTCTGGGAACTAGTTCCCATACAATATTTTTCTCAAATTGATTTAATTCCTCACACATGGCGGATACCCAAGAATCATGTTTTAAGGCTTCTTCCACACATTTGGGTTCCACCTGAGATACCAATGCAGCTAAGTCCTGTTCTTGGATAATTCTAAAATGAGACCTTGTCCTAGGAGGATCATGCAAATTGCCTATGACATTTTCACTAGGGTGGTCTTTGTGAAATATTATCTCACCTGAAGGTTCACCTACCTCAGCTGCTCCTTCTTGCTGTGAGTTTTCTGGTTGAGCAGCTGGCTGCATTTCTTCTTCTTCAATTCTCTCCAAGAAATCTCCCTCATTAGATGGCTCCCTGTCATCATTCATCACTTTGTTAGAGAAATCGTTTTCATCAAACACTACATGCGGTGTTTCTTCAACAGTTTGATCATCTTTATTGAAAACTCTGTAAGCCCTTTAGGTTTCTGAATATCCGAGAAAAATTCAGGAGAGCTTCTAGCTTCAAATTTGTCCAAACCATTCTTACCATTATTGTGAATAAAATATTTGGAGCCAAAAACTTTAAAGTAAGAAATGTTTGGCTGCTTACCCTTGAGATGTTCATAAGGAGTTTTCCTATGAGTAGGTCTTACCAAGGCTCGGTTTAGAATGTAGCATGCAGTATTCGCAGCTTCAGCCCAAAATCTCCTTGGAAGTCCACTCTCAATCAGCATAGTCCTGACCATTTCAATTATTGACATGTTTCTTCTCTCAACAATTCCGTTCTGCTCCGGTGTCCTGGGAGAAGAGAATTTGTAAGTCACTCCCTCTCTTGAGCAAAATTCAGAAAATGAAGAATTCTCAAACTCTCCTCCATGGTCAGACTGAATTGTAATGATATTATGTTCACCTTGCAGTTTGATTTTATTGAAAAGTTCTTCAAAGTGAACAAAAGCATCATTTTTATTTGCTAAACAAAACAACCAAGAAAATCTAGTGAGGTCATCAACTATGACTAATCCATATCTCTTACCTGACAAACTTTGTATGCGAGTAGGACCAAAGAGATCCATGTGCAAGTGCTGCAGCGGTTTAGATGAAAGACTCTCAGTTCTCAACTTAAAAACTGCACGAGTCTGTTTACCTTGTGCACAAGCATCACATAGCTTGGACCCTAACTGAAATCTTATTCTGGGCAAACCTCTAACTAGGTTATGCTTAGACAGTTTATTCATTGTAGACAAACTAGCATGGCCTAGACGCCTATGCCAGTCAAAAGCAACATGTTCAGAGTTAGCAGACATACACAAGTTAGTTTCAGGATTATCATCCAGGTCTACGATGTATACATTATTTACTCTATGACCTTTGAACATGACGTTATCAGAATTCAGCTCAAAAATAGTGCAAGAATTGTGGTCAAAGAGTACCTTGTGTCCTTTGTCGCAGAGTTGACTTATACTTACCAAATTGTGCTGAAGTCCTTCTACAAGATACACATCTTCAATGGAGTTAGTAGAGGACTTACCAACTGTACCAATTCCAATTATTCTTCCTCTGTTATTTCCACCGTATTTGACCAAGCCCCCAAACTTCATTTTCAGTTTGCTAAATTTGGACCGGTCTCCTGTCATGTGCCTGCTACAGCCGCTGTCAAGATACCACTTGTTATGCTCGGCTACCAGGCTAACCTGCGAGAGTTCAGACAAAGTAATGTGGGACCCAATTCAAATTGGGTCCAAAGACAGTTTTCAATTCATGCAAATTACACTTAGGAACCCACATTTGTTTTACTGTTCTTTTCAGTGATTTCATGTGGATTGATTCTTCCTTCTTGGCATTTCTCAGTGGGTGTTGAATGAGCCTATTCCTATTAAAATTATGATGTTTCCGAACAGAAAAATTGTTGTTTGGCCTCTTAGAGGAAACACGTGTGTGCTGAGCATAATTCATGTAACCATTTTTATTCAAATGAAAATTGTGCTCAAAGTGATGCATGTTTGCATGCTTTCCTTGATAACTAGCATGCTGAACTTTCTTAGCGAAACTGTTCACCTTTCTAGTGACATCAATAGGAATGGTCGTGTGAAAACCTTTGTTCCACAACTGTTGCACAGGAGCAGTTCTAGTCTCAGGATTTCCTGACTTAGCTTGCTGACCAGTGGATTGAATGGATTTGCTGGTCGAAACCTTCAATGTAGAGACAGATTTGGAACTGGATGGTGTTTCCAATTTTTCTTTGCCCTTGGCGGGGCAGAACGTGACAGTTTTAAATTCAAAGGGTTTTTTACTTGTGGGATAGTATCCTAATCCCTCCCTATTGAAGTTTACCCTCGACCCCAGAAGGGCATTCAGATTGTTTCTCCCCTCTGTAAATTTTTCTAGCATGTTTCCTTTGTCCTCAATCTCCTTCTGAAGTTCATTACATTGGTCCTGGAGTTCCTGATTAACTTTTCTAACCGCCTCATATTTTTTTGCAATCAGTCTAAACTCTTTTTTACTCTCTTCAGTTTTACTCTTCAGCTCATTCATCCTAGCTAAATTTTCCTCTCTTTCCATTCTAAACTTCTCGATCTCACTTCTAGCCTGATCTAGCTCAATGGCCATCTCCTTGGTTTTCATGTTACCTGTAACAGCAATAGAGTGTTCCTCAGAAACAGAGTGTGTAACACCCCGGTTTTTAAAATCTGAAATTTAATTGAAATAGTGAATTTTTAATTTAGATAAATGAATTTCGGAAATTAATATTATATTCCTCAGTGAATAGTGCTAGTGTAATTTTGACTTTCTCACAAAAATCTAGAAAAAATAGTAAATTGATAGAGAATGATTTATACAACAACTTTGCCTTCTTGAGTTTTATCAGTAAAAATCTGTAATTAGATCTATCTATCGTTTAAGTGAGTTTCATTAAATAATAGTTTATTCCTTGGAATAGTACCATCGAAAATTCTTCTACTTGATAAAAATCCATAAAAATGGTAATTTGGTTTCTGGAAGTGTATGTAACAAATTTGTCTTCTGGGATTAACCCAGTGAAAATCCGTAGCAAGATCTATTTAATGTTTTAAGTGAAAAATCCACACTTTTCAACCTTTACCTAACCTTGACTTCAAACACAAAATCTGACCTTAATACTCAACCATTTGATCTAAAATTGGTGTCAAATTAAAGGCCATGATCTTGACTTCAATAGCCCTCTAAACATTGCTCGAAACCTAAACCCTAATTGAGGCGGCTGGTCGAGTTTGACTTGGTCCTTGATTTCGGTGCCTTGTTTAACATGCCTCTTGTGGCATCAATTCCTCTCTCCATAGACCATCCCAGAACGTGTATAAACTATCAAAATGAAGCCCTTCCAGTCTATTTTCATTTGGTTACCACGGCAGTCGCTGAAGTTTTCAGATCTGGGAGATATCTCGCGTTGAGTGCGTGGGTGTCGGCTTCCTTCTTTCTTTCTTCCTCCTTTGTTCTTCCTTGTTCTTCATCAAATTGAGGTAGGTTCTCTCGGGCTCAAATAGCAAATCATATATCAAAATGTTTAGCATGAAGTCCTCTTTCTTTTGATGTATAAAGCCCCAAATATCATGTAGTATCCTGCGAGTATTTCGAGGTTTAGTAGAAGCATGTTAGAAGCATGTTAGATTAGGGTTAACATTGTTCCTTCTTCGATTAAGTTCTGATTTCATGGTGTAATTATGAAATTGAGCCATGCATATTGTAGAGTTTTTCGTGCTCTTTCCATTTATCATAAAAGCCCTAAATTCTATTGAGCATGCTTTGTGAATTTCGAATTTTTGTAAGAGCATGTCTAGAACATGATTCATATAGTGTTCCTTTAAGTCAGATCTTGATTTCGAGCTAATTTTGAGTCATGTAACCTGATCTTCATGTAGCATATCATACATGGTTGGATTCATAATCGAGTTGACTTTCTTTTGACACAAGAAGCCCCAAAATTCATTGCTTATGTTGAGAGAATTGCATGATTTAGTAGAAGTAGGTCAGGAACTAGGGTTTTCATGTATTTATCATGTATAAGTTGAGATTTAATTGATTTCTGTGAAAATTCATGTTTCTAAACTCATGTATCATGACCCTAGAATGTCTATTAGGATTCCTAGATCTTGTGGTTTTGATTTCAACTAAATTGGACCTCATTTGGATGAGTTCATGTGTTTTCCGGAGTCAACTTTCGTTGATGTTCTTGCAGGGGTCGACCCCAGGGGTCGACCCGTTTTCTGGGAAACCCAGCAGGCCCGAGGGTCGACCCCAGGGGTCGACCCATCCAACCCCTGCATGGGGGTCGACCCCAGGGGTCGACCCTTGCGCTGGATTGAAGGGGTCGACCCCAGGGGTCGACCCATCCTTCAGAATTTGCTGGGGTCGACCCCAGGGGTCGACCCATTCAGCTGCCAGACCCCATTTTTACAGGGGTCGACCCATGTACCAGAAACCCGGTTTTCATCGTTTTGCGACCCGTGGATCGATCCGGATCATTAGGGGATCGACCCATTGAACTTAGACCAATTGAAAACTATACTTTTGTAGAACCAGTGACCTAATCATGAGCCTTATGATTTTCAAATTGCATTGGTTCCTATGTTCTATCACGATGTAAAAGCATGTCATTCACCATCTTAATTGCAATGTGTACATTGGTTAAATAGAAACCCACATAATTAGTGGTTAATGGTGTAATTAAATCTCTGTTAATGCATTCTTTTTCCTTCCTGTACAAGCTTGTTCCTTTACCTTATCATCTTGAATCAGCTTTTGGCAATTGTCTTAATGCAAATGATAATGGATAATCTTTGACATGTTAACTTGATAATTAGGATTAATATGTTGATTAGCTTGTTGGATAGCTGCTGTACTACAGTAGCGCAGTATGATTAACTCTTATTGTGACTTGGTTTTCAATCTTCTTGATGATTGTGCTTACCTTGAAATTCTGAAATGAATCTCCTTCCTACTTGAAATTGTTATTGCTACATGGTTCAAACCTTGGAATTCTGGCCATAAATTGTGGAAGTCTAGATTCGTGGGATCTTTGATCCAAAGAAATCAATGCCTGGCAAATAATTAAGGGCTCGGTCTAGTCCTGGGAGGAGCGCCCGAACACTACGTGTACCCCCGGGGAGGTGATTGACTAGGTGTGGCATTTGGCACTAGTACTATGACATGGGTTAAATCTAGGACTGGCCACTACTCTCCACTACTCTCTACTACTTTTCACTTTCCACTCTTCACTGTTCTATACTCTACTTGTTGTTACTTGCTGTTACTTGGACGTGGAAATGAAACTACACACGTGCTTGACATGACTTGAATTATCTTGATATGGCCAACTCTTTATCGTTATCTACTGCAGTAAATTCTTGTCTTTGTTATTCCTCTTAAGTATTACCATTCTGTTCGTTTATATTTATTGACCTTGCAAGATCTGTTTTAGTGTCGTTGTTTCTTTATATCATCATTTATTTCTCTTATTAGCATGGCACATGAAACTGTAATTTACTTGCTAATCACTTAAACTATGCCTGATGATAGAGTATAATTCCTACTGAGCTTTTTGCTCACCCCTACTTCCAACCCTTTTCAGGTTATGCGAGTATCGGTACGTGCATTGGGAAATGGATCAGTGTGATAGAGTGGAACCTGGAACCTAGAGTTGGAGTCTGCTCTTTCATTTTCCTGAGTCTAGCTAGTCTAGTTATTTCTTTTTGTTATTTATTTTGAATCTTTTATTGTAAGTGGTGTCAAAATATATCTTTTAAATTAATAAGAGTTCGTATTTTCTCAAATGTGTGTCTGGCCTCTTTGTATTTTATTGTGATTATTTATCTTCCGCTCTTGTTATCGTGACTTGTCTCTTGCCACGTTCCGAGCATCGCTTCCCGCTGCTATCGGTTCGGGGCGTGACAGAGTGAAACTTTCATTTAAGCATTCTGTGCTCCTTGGTTAGAAAATTATATTTAGCTAACAGGTCGCCATAGGCGTCCTCTCAGTCCAAAGTAAAATTCTCAAATAAGTTCGTTACCTCTTCCTCATGGTTGGCCATGAGGCAAGTCTTCTTTTCACCTTCACTGGACGAGGTGGCTTCTGGATCCTCCTCCTCGTCGCTCCAAGTGCACAGCATGGCTTTCTTCTTCTTGTGCACCATCTTCTTCTGATATCCGGGAGCCTTAGCTTGCAGCTCTGGACATTCACTTTTCATGTGACCAGGTTTCTGACAATGGTAGCATGTAACCTTCTT
The DNA here is from genome assembly GCA_022559845.1 of Amorphophallus konjac. Lineage (NCBI taxonomy): Eukaryota > Viridiplantae > Streptophyta > Magnoliopsida > Alismatales > Araceae > Amorphophallus > Amorphophallus konjac. The sequence continues at coordinate 255,001,247 of CM040120.1, forward strand.
AACAAACCGGTTCTTCTCAAGTTCTAGTTCAGGAGACTTCCTTGCAGCATTAAATCTCTTTCTCCTGTAGAATTTCCCTTTAGTCCTCAAGAACTTTCTGAATTGCCTGGTGAGCATGGCCTGCCCGCCCTTGTCCAGGTCTGAGAATCCGTCAAAGTCTTCGCTGCTACCACCACCACTGCTGCTGCTGCTGCTCTTCTTAGTATGTCGTGAGACTTTCAGAGCAACATTCTTTCCCTTTCTGTCATGTCCATCATTCCCTTGTTTGAAGTTCATTTCGTGGGTCATGAGAGACCCAATCAGCTGGGTTACTGACATGATGGATAAATCTCTAGATTCCTCTATGACGGTCACCTTAGTATCCCAGATGGGAGTTAGGGACCTAAGGATCTTCCTGACAATGTCTTCTTGCTGAATCTCCTTTCCAAATCCTCTCAGACTATTGATGATCACAGACAATCTAGCATACATTTCTGTGATCGACTCCTCTGGCTTCATCTTAAACAACTCATACTGAGTTGTAAGCATATTGATCTTGGTAGCTTTCACTTGAGATGTGCCCTCATAAATTAACTGCAATTCATCCCACATTTTCTTTACAGTCTTGCATGCTGAAATCCTCAAGTACTCTTCCGGGTGGACGGCGCACTGTATGATGCTAAGAGCTGTCCAATTCAGTGTGGAAAGTTTAACATGTTCCTCTCTCCACATGTCTTCGTTCGGTGGAAGTTGGTACGGACCATCTGCAATTACTCTCCAGAGCTTGTGGCTTTGGGCCCTGATAAAGACTTCCATCCTGTTCTTCCAAAAGAAATAGTTATTACCATCGAAGAAAGGGGGACGGGTGATTGACTGCCCTTCAGCAATGTAGCTGCGAGAACCAGCGGATCCGTTTCCCTGGCCGTTGGACCACATATTGGGAAATACCCGCTCTGATACCAAGTGATATGAGAAATATAAAGTGATCTAGAAGGGGAGGGTATGAATAGATCACTGTTTTCAACCGATTAAAACTTACTGAAGAATGATTCACTTAAAACAAGCAATCTCGGAGTTGAACCCACAAAAACGTAGTGCGGACAATAGCTCGAGTTGATAGAAGGCACACCACAAAATCACCACAGACAATCACACGAGTACCCAGAGGTTTTTAAGGTGGTTCGGTCAGACCTCCAGTCTGCCTACGTCCACCCCTCACTTCAAATCGAAGTGAGGCTTCCACTAGCACCTGCTAGCAAAGCAGACTCAGTCTGCGACAACGGCTGATTCACAGCTTCACCAGGGGAACACCCTCCCCTCTTCCTCCACACCCGGAGGGAACCCTAAGGACGCCAAGTCCCTAGAAACCAGGAAACAAGTTCCTCTTCCTCCAACCGGAGGGAACACTAGTGATCTGCAGTCACTAGAACCAGAGACCAAGGTCTCTCTTCCTCTGAAGTCCAGAGGGAACACCTCTTCTACGAGAGGGAACAATACTGCAACCTCTGTTTCAAGTGAACCAGAGAGAACACGTCTCTCTCTTCCCCTGAACACCAGGAGGTAACACAGAGAACTTTCAATCAAGAAGGAAAAAATAGATAAAAACGAAAAACAAGAAAGAAGGAAACCAAATTTCAGAAACTGGAAACAATGTAGCTCAAACTGAGCAGCAGACTTCGGATTTGATCTGTAAGTCAATACCCATCTTCTGATCACTCTTCTGCTCTCTCTTCTCTCTCAACTGGATCACTCTAGTTTCTCAGGGAGGCTCTTTCTCGTCTGCTCTCACTCAAATTTCTTTCCTGTAACCTCGGAGCTCCCTCCTTTTCGTAGATGGTGAGGTAGTGCTTTTATAAGCGATCAGGAGGGTTCATGCAAGGCGTGTGCTTCCCGCGCTCAATCCAGAACCTTCTTGCCACGTGCCCTTATAGCATTGGTTCCTTTAGTATTGGATTATGTGCAGCCCAGACACCGGGGAATATTCTTCCTCGGACCACCTTCTTCTTTTTGTTTTTCTTCTTCTCCTGCAAAGAAATTAAAACCATTAAAACTCAGGGCCACAAAAACTAAAACTGCATGAGGTATGTGATAGCAATACGAGATGCACTATACTGAGAACGACACGAGATACACAAGATGACTACAGCACGAAATAAAGAGAGAATGACACGAGATCAGATGAGAACAGTACGAGGTGAGAAGGAAATAACACTGAGTGAAATGATAGAGACACACGATCAGAGAAACCTTGGACGAAGATAGAAAGAAGCAACACGAAGACACAAATGCAAAGAAACAACACGAAGACATTAACACACGACTCGAATACAAAATTGCTCGAACTTACGAACGACTCGAAGACGAGGACGACACGGACTGAAACCAACTCGAAGATGAAAACAGAACCCTACACGAAGTGTGGTCACAAAGCAAAAAAGGACACGGGGTCTAGGAAAAATAACACGAAGACAGGAACGACTACAACGACACGTGATAAAACAGTGAAAGCAGGAAAACGACTCGAGTAACTACAGTAAATGACACGAAAACACAAGAGCAGAAATAAAAAGGATGACTCGAGATGAGCAACTAAATACTGAAGAAACGACACGAGGTTCACAGGAAAACGACTCGAAGTTCATCAGAACAAATCAAGCTGCTTCAGTAAACATCACGAAGACAATCAACAAACATAGTTGGAAGAACACGACGTACAAAAGGACAACACGAAGTGTAGTAAACACAAACAACACGAAGTATGAAAGGAACAGTACGGACATGCAAGGTACTACCTCGTAGTAGTTTTCCTGTTATTCATGGAAATTTCAAATGCATAACATTACGCAAGATATCTGATTAAAATGACACTATTTAACATAGTGATGCTCATCATCAAAACACTAGGGAAGTCACAAAAATCCAACAAAGATAAGAAGAACAGCTCCGGCGTGAGTCCCCTCCGACGACCACCGGGCAGGAGCGAGAGTAAGAGAGAGAGAGAGTTTGATGTAGTGGGGGGAGGTGGGGGGAAGATTAGTGGACGATTGTCCCTGCTTTGATCCCCAACACCTCCTCCTCTTTTGTGCTCTGTTCTTCCCCTTTCGTTCTTTCTTTCTTTCTTTGGGTTTATTCCTTGTCTATAGCCGCGGCTTGGGCACCTTTTGTAATGTGTGTATAGGGCCACGGCCCCTTGCTTCCCATAAATGAAAATCACCCTCCTTGGGTTTCTCCATTATTTCCGTTGGTTTACGCCAGTTTTCATGGTGTATGATGTGTTGTTCGTTTTTCCTCCATTTCTCTATTTCTCCGATGCTTTTGGAGTCCCCGTAGGGACGTGATTCCTCCTATATGATCCTTGGCCTCATGGGTTCTTTGCCCTCTTCTAAGGCCATCAGTTGTGCCTATTTGCTCGGCGGGGGAGAAACCCTCCTCCTCTTCCGGAACACCCAGTCTCCAGTGGCCCACTCTTGGCCCTTAACCCTCCTTCTCAGTAGCCCATCCTGAGTCTTCCTCCCCGGCACGGCCTTAGCAGTCTTCGCCGGCACGCCTTGCTTTAGGGGCCTTCACCGGTACGCCCTCTCAACCCTTGGCCGGTACACCCTATAGTGGCCCTCAGCGGCACACTTTTTCGGCCCTTGGCCGGCACACCCCATAGTAGCCCTCAAGCGGTACACCTCCCTTTTTTTGTGCCTCAGCGGTACGCCCTTAGCTTTTCTAGCCCGGCACACCCTATGCTCGTCCTTAGCCGATATGCCTTGGCCAATCCCCCGTCCACCCTGTCCAGTATTAGAAGCCTCATGTTCATCATTTTCTTCATATTTTTCGAGGTTCTATAAAGGTGTTGCCGCCTCCGGGCGCCCACCTCCAGTTGTCGGGTTCCGCCACTCCATGTGGGCGCGTTCCCTTTACCTCCCTTACGCTCGGGACAAGGGGAGATGCTGCCGAATTTTTGTCAGAAAATAATAAATATGTTAAAAAGGCAAAAGGAAGCAACAAACGCATGAACGATTAATGATATAACTTTCCAACTAATCAAGACCCTGTCGGTAGCACGAGAAGAACTGAACCGATCAACGACACGGTAGACCGAACATCCGATCTGTGAGAAGAGGCCGAACAGAATAAAATAAGGAAAGAGAGGAAATTTACATAAGACTAAATGGAAATTAATGAAAGAAGAAAAGAAAAGCCTTAAAACAAATAACAGAAGAGCGGGCCTTCACCTCCACCCTTGTTCCAACCTTCACTGTTACCCTCTGTTTTATCCTTCATCGGTACACCCCTCCTAACCCCCAGCGGTACGCCCCTTTTTGGCCTCCAGCGGTACACCCTCATCACCCCCTAGCGGTACACCCTCATCACCCCCCAGCGGTACGCCCCTTTTTGGGCTCCAGCGGTACACCCTCATAACCCCCCTTTCAACCTTCAGCGGTACACTCATCCCCCACTCCAACGGCCTTCAGCGGTGCACTCATCCCAGGCCCTTCAGCGGCCCACTTCCCCTCCACCTCATCTACCCTTCGTCGGCACACTTCCTTCACCGGTACGCCCCTACCCTTCCTTCGCCGGCACACTCCATCTCCTTTCGCCGGTACGCTATATGTATATATATGCATAGCGTGGCAATGACAACAGTCATAATGAATGAATTAATAAAAGTTATGTTGATTAAAGTGCCCCAAATGTGTAACAGCGATAATAACAATAAAAAGGGAGGGGGCCAGAAAATGATAATAATAGTAATGGACAAAAGAAGAGAAATCATTCGGGCCAACTGTATGAAGAAGTAATAAACAGTAGAGGGAAGAGAGGAACACATAATTAAAACCCCAGATAAAAAAATGCTAGGGTCCACATTGCAGTCCCATCTCTCCCCGTGACCCGACGCGAAAGGAACAATAATGCCGCCCTCTCAGGTCGGGCCCGAGCCTCGGGAATCCACCCGACATGGCCAAGCCCCAACCTGACCTTGGGCCAACACTCCAACTAGACCGGATCCGTTTCTCGACATCGGGCCCTTCCAGGTCGTTATTAAAATTGTCGTGCATGCGGCAGACACTTGAACAGATTCGTCTCCGGTTCTCCCATCGCGTTTCTATCATGGACCCACGTCCGAATATAAAAAGGTCCGTGAGTGACCAACATGGCCGGTGGCCCGCATCCTAATGTGGACTTTGGTGTGATCTATTCCTGCCTTTTTCTTTGCGCAACTAGTGTTATTCTTTTCGGCCGCAGGGCCCCTAGTTTTGGTAATTAATCAAGGGTGTTCCCTCGTATGGGGGATGTAAATGACGTCGTGACCTTTACGGCGCGACGGGTTTTGGTCCCGATACGAACCACACAATCGTCTGACGAAGTCAGATCTAGCGCACCATGGGCTCTTCGGAGCCCAAATAAATTGTCAGTTCGGTGACTGGCACGCCCACGCACTCAATAGACGAAAGAGCCGCGCCTGTGAATTTTAGTGCTTCCACACCAGCGTCTACCAGAATCCGGTTCACATCATGCCTGTTGACCTTCCCCCTCATGTAGAGAGGACGGTTGTGGCACGGAGGGGAGAGCAGCATGTCTTTCTCCGTGAACGAGATGGTGGCTGTGAAGGCTTCATAGGCAGCCGCTTTCATTTCCGCGGCATGTGCTTCATAGACTTCCGACTCTTGGAGTATCTTGATAAGGGTTTCCCTTAGATCTTTACTCCAAATAATGGCTTCCCAAATTGAAATTCTGGCAGGGAAGCGCTTCTTCTGGTGGAGGACTTTCCAGTCAGCTCGGGCTCGAGCATCCTCCAGAGAGGGTAGTATGTCAGACTTAGCCTTCTGCGAGCTGCCGTGCGGTTCCCTGTCAGGAAGTTGCACTGCCTTGCCCTTACCACCGGGATCAGACTGACTTTGATCGCCGGCGGGCTCCTGGAACAGGGATGCCAATGATGGCTCTTATGGGGGTGACTGGCGGGCTGACTCGTCCTTTCCGGACGGTCCCGCTTGTTCTACTGCAGCAGTCGATACTGGTGCAGAGGCTGGGAAGCTGGCAGTAGCCTCGTCAATGCCGGAAGGATCGAAGATATCGAGTCCGCTCCGAATTTCTACTTCCGGAATGGGAGCCGGTTCCTCTCCTCGAAAGAGGATGATTCGCTCCGGGTCGAAGGTGAACGGAGAGATGGGTAGCTCGGGGATTCTCCCACGGCCTCTACCGCGCCCTGGCCATGACCTCGGCCACGACCGGTGTGCTCTGGAGCTAGCTGTAGCCCAAGAGGAGCAGTAGTCCTTTGTCTTGTCTGCGAGGCTACTGGCTCGCCCCGCCGAGAAGCGTTGATGTTGTTAGGGGGTGGGATGGCCACCATGTTGCAGGTGCAGCACCGAAGTATTTCTTCCAGCTGCTCTATGGTGATCTCCATATCTTTATAGCACAAGGAGAGCTCGTCTGGGATCACGAGTCTTTCGCCATCCTTGAGCTTTTGGATCATCTCTTGGACCCAATTTCTGAGGCGGGCTCGTTTCTGCATTTCTTCTAACGGGATGTAGCTGTCGAGTAGGAGAGCTCTGGTAGGATGAGGAGGAACGTATTCCTCCAGGTCGCCAATGAGCCGCTGGAGCCTTTGGAGAGGCGTTGGCTCGGCTGGGGATTGCAGGGCGGCCGCTTGTTCAGCTTGCTTCTTGAGCCGCCTTCTGAGGTTCTTCCTCTTATGTTTCTCTTGTCTCTTGGTTATAGCAGTCTCCAAGGGAGTAGGAGGGAGAGGTGCTGGAGCTGGAGTTAATAAATCCTCATGAGGATATCTCCGAGCTGGTGCCTTTACAGGGCGAGGTTGATTACTCTTCCTTGCCCGGATTTCGATCCAGGCGCCTTCCGCTTGTTGTATCTGGAAGGTGGTGTTTATCGCCTGCTCGATTACTTCGAGCGGTAATTCTTGGTGTGCCGGGATACTGGGACTAGGGTCCGAAGATGTATGCGCGGTTTGAGGCCTTACCCGCGATGGGGACTGGAGCCTACGAGGAATCAGTAGGCTGGTGCTGGCGTCCGAAGACATATGCGCGGTTTGATGCCTTAGCAGCGGTGGCGATGGGTTTTGTTGAGGAGCGGGGCGAGAGACATGCTTGTTGTCCTGCTCCTTAGCTTTGCCTTTGTGATCATGCTGAGGGCTGGGCCTAGCGACGACTGATGGCGCCACAAGATATTGTCGCTCTGCACAGTTATCCCAACTCTGCGGACTGGCTGAGCCTTGTGGCGGTGGCCCCGCCACTTGAATCGAAGTCGCTGAAGACTCCGAAGATGTCTTCTTTGTACTTCGGATTGTGTTGAAGGGTAGGCGGAGAGGACCTGGCGGCCCGTCCGCTGAGGAGATACGACGAGGCTGAGGCGGGGCCTCACCCTACTTCTGCTTTCCCTTCCTATCCACGGCTGCCGGAGACAAAGATAGGACGGGGGGATGATGAGAGAGAGCTGAAGAGCCCGTTGTCGTCTCGCCCACCAGAACATCCTCTTGGCCGAGAAGGACCCGAAAGAGCCTAGCGGTGTCTTCTTCCGGGAAAGCGAGAGACTTTAGCTCCCGCCAAGACCGCCACCGCACGGTCGAAGTGGCTGGGGTTGGCTAGCTAGGTGCTGACGTCTGGGGGCCCACAAGGGCCGGGGGAGCAAGGGAATGGATGACGTTGACCGAGAAGTTGGTCGGCTCCGCCTCCTAACTGGCGTCCTGCTCTCTACGCCTCCGTAATCGCTCGAGCGCCTCTTGGTTGTCAGTCCGGAACTCAAGCCATTCTGGAGGATGCTGATAAGGCAGCCCATGCCCATTTTCTTGAGGGGAGTCTGGCCGCTCTGGCGCGCTCCTGGCAGCGCTCAGGGTCTCCTCGACAGGTTGCCGCAGCCTGACAAGTGACATGGAGTTCCCCTCCGCATCGATCTGCTCCCATTGGATCTGTTCCTGAATGAGGTGTTGAACTTCCTCACAGGACTCGATCGGGTGGCAAATTCTTGCGTGGAAGGGGCAGTATTAAGGGTGACTACGGTCCCAATGGGTGTGTCGGCCGGTGAGTTGCGGGGCATGATCTGCCCATTCTCGATGAGGATATCGAAGAGTCACTGGGTTCTCTCCATGGGAAAGGAGAGAGGTCTCTGATCGTGCCAGGGCCTCCACCCTGGATACCAGATCGAACGTCCCCTTTGGCTGGTACTGGGCTCCTCTGACTCGTCATCAGAGAGAGAGAATGCGGCCATCATATGGATGACATTGGCTGAGTGGTGAACCGCGCGTGCTGCCTTAGCTGGCCTAGCCCACGTATGTGGTTGCGGAGGATCGACGAGATCACTCTTCATTTTGACGAGGTCATCTTGGATCAACTTCTGTGCCTGTGTCTTGAAGACATAGCCATCTTCGATTGAGTGACCCAGCATGCGATGATACAGGTAATAACTGGAATCGCCGGTCTTCAGGGCCTCGTCCGGCTTGCAGATTTCTGGCAGCTCGACGATCTTTTGGGCCATGCAGAGGTCGAAGAGCATCTTCGTATGTTCCTTCTTGAAGGAGAAGGGTGTCTTCATGCGCTCCAAGAAGGAGGAAGCAGTCGGCTTGTCCGCTGGCTTTTTGTCAGAGCCACTGGACTCGGCCTCCTTACTGGCCTTAGAAGTAGGGGTGAACTCTATGATGTTCACCTCCTTGCCGGACTGGTGCTCTCACACTTTCTTACCCTTTGCTGCAGTGTAGCTCGGGTTATCGGCGAAGAACATCTCTATTTCGGCGACTATCGAATTGAGTTGATCGAAGCCTTTAATTTTGGTGCCGAGAAGCTTTTCGTTGACCTTGGCCGCCAGACCTCGACGACAAATAGTGATGGCACCCTTCTGAACGGGTGGATTGACACACCTCATGCTGTGGTCTCGCCATTTTTTGATGAAGTCGAGGGCACTCTCACCCTTTTTCTGTCGGAGAGAACAGAGTTCGGCTAGGGAAACCTTTCGCTCGGTCATTTGAAAGCGGTCGAGGAATTTCTTCTGGAGATCCACCCAGTCGATGACTGAGTTAGGCTTCAGGCGGGAATACCATTGAAAGGCCGTTCCTGTGAGCGAAGTAGCGAAGTAGCGGAGGAGATATGATTCATCCAGCGCTAACTCGCCCATGGCCGTAACATAGTAGGCCAAATGTTCGTGTGGCGACCCCTGCCCATCGAACTTTTGTAGCTTCGAGGGCTTGGCGTACTCTGGGGGAAGCTTTTTTAGCTGATGGTGAAGCGGGTAGGGCACACTATAGAGGTCTACTGTGGCAACCCCTTCACCATACTGGGCGAGCTTTGTCTCGACAATATGCTCAATCATCTGGCGTTGCGCCAGGAGATTCTCTGGCACTGGCGTATTGGAGGCTCGTGGCTGGGCCTCGATCGGGGGTGTGCCAAACCCAGTTGCCAACGGAGTTCGGGCAATCACCGCTGAGGTGTTGGCAGCATCGCAAGCCACAGGGGGTGCCGGTGCCTCGGCCTGGGGCCTAGCAGGTTGCTGAGGATGAAGGTCTCGTTCCTAGAGGAGGTCTTGAAGGAGGGCCTTCAGATGCTGGTTCTCCTTCATAAGAGTGTTGGGGGTCACTTCTTGAGCCTCGTTCGCAGGAGGGTCATTGTTGACTGGCTATGCGTTGATAGGAGGGTCGCGGTCTTCCACCGGGACCTCTTCCACGCGTTCCGTCGCCTACGGTCCGATAGAAGTATCGATGTGACCTGTTGGGGGAGGCGGCGGAGCCTTATGGCGCGGCCTCCTGAAGTGGGACAGAGGTTGGTTCAGATCATCAGACTGGGTGTCCGACTGGTGTCCGACGGTGTAGCACGCGAACACTCGAACCTCGTCGTTGATGAATCGGGCCGTCCGCTTCCTGGGTTGGTGCCGCTCTGGGCAGACAGGCGCCCCTAGTCTGTCAAAGACCGAGGTGCGTTGCAGAGGGGGCTCACTCCCGATGTTAGTCGGAGGAGAGTCTGGGACAGGTTGCTGGGGGGCCCGGGCTCGGGCTCGCCTTTGCCTCTGCTTGCCTGCGCGGGTGACATTAGACGACTGGGCGTCGTAAGACGATGCTACTATGAAACCAGTCGCATCCTGTCTGATGCTGCATTTGAGTGCTCGCAGGGGGTTCCTAATACGCGCCCTTCGAACAGCTTGAGCTTCCTCCAGGGTGACCTAGATTCTCCTCAAGTCAGGTTGCTGGTCTCCCTTGTCACCACCTTTCCGACGAGTTGTCTCGGGAGGCCGTGTGTCGGGCTGTGGTGAATGCCCCTAGACTGCTGCCGAGGAACCCGCTCCTTTGAGATTTGCCCCGTCCTCTCGTGTTTGACGCAAAAGGTCAAAACGATTAGAGGTGGGGATGGTGGGAACGGTCCGTTCCTGGGGGATGATTGGTTCACCCCCGTCGAGATGGATCTGCAAGTCACCAACAAGGACAGTCCTTCTAGAGTTACTAATCGCAGCGGTGAGCCGCCTGCCTCTGCGGCCATGGCGACGCTTCTTATGAGGAGCTAAGGAAGACTCTGCCCCAAGTCACTATGGTCACCCGCGGGAGAGGGCCTGGCCCTCCCCCTCCCGTCCCTCCCCTCCCTATGGTTCCTCATTCCCGGGTGGCTTCTCCCATCCCGCAAGGCTCTCCTGCTGTTCTCCTTGAGGAAGTTGCCAACCCGCCGACCCTTCTACATGATGCTTCGGTTCCCACGGCGGATACACAACCTTCTGCAGCTTCTTGCGTGCCTACTGCTGCTTTTTTGGGTCCCCATCGCGTTGTGAACGATCATGCTGCTGCTTTCCCCCTTGCGGATGCTGCTACAAGCCTGCCGGCCCTACATCCTACAGCAGCTCCCTCCGTGGCTTTTGCTGCACCTTTGGCCCCTCCTCATGGTGTTCGAATGGGAGATCCACAAGCCTCCAAGGATGCACCTGCTGCTACAGCCTCTCCATCATTTGTTGGTGCTGTTCCTTGGACACCTCCACTTGCTGCTACATCATCCTCGATGGCCCAAGGTGTCCGATCCTCTTTTGCTCAAGCTGTTCAACATGATTTGGCTCCTCCTTCCATCCTGGTACATGTGCATCTTCCAGCCTATATAGACAATGGAGACCCTGATGCCTTCTTTTCATTGGCTGAGATTAGTGTTTCATGCAAGCCTTTTGAACACTCTATTGTTGCATACACTCCACAAGGCCAGCCACCATTTCCTGATATTTGTAATCATCTTGTTCAAAGGCTTAAGTTCCACAACGATTTTGCAATTAGTGCCTTGGACAATCGTCGCTTGATGTTAAGATTTCTTTGTTGGGAGGACTTTGTTAAGGTTCCTCTTAAAGGATCTATGATAATCCTTGTCCGGTTGTTTAAGTTCTTCTGATGGTCATTGGAGTTCTCTCCGGATGTGGATTCTCCCATTGTCCCGGTGTGGATTGAGCTTCCCCATCTTCCTACAAATTTCTTCTTGGACCCCATGATTAAATCCATTGCAGGGAGCATTGGGACGGTTCTGCAGGTTGACTATAACACGGCGTCGCTGTCCCGTTTTCATGCTGCTCGAGTTTGCGCCCTCTTGGATGTATCCCAGAAGGTCCCAGCTCGTGTTTGGATTAGTATTGGTTCGAATGGCTTCTGGCAACCGGTTGTATGCCCCCACTTGCCAATGTTTTGCTCTTCATGCTCTCGTCTGGGCCACATCTCCAGCAAGTGTAAAAAGTTTGGTGCCCCTGGTTCTCATGCTCGTGGTGCTCCCGGCGGTGCTCCTCCAGCCTGGCGGTGCTCCGCCGCGCACAGCGGCTCAGGCGTGGAGGGCCGTTACCAAGCCGGTTCGTCTTCCTGGTGCTGAGGGCGATCACGCTGGCCCTTCGGTGTCTCCTTCCCAACCGGTGTCTTCATTGATCACCCAAGTTAATGATGCAGTTATGGTGACTATACCTGCTGTTATGGAGGTGTCTAATGAGGACGCTCATGTTGCTGTTGGTGGAGCCCTCCATCATCAAGGTGTTGTTGGTTTAATGACCCAGCGTCTCCTTCACATGGAGCTTTTGTCTCTGCGGACCCCTCCATTCAAGATCCATCAGCTCAACCGATGTCTTCTTTGAATGCCCATGTTAATGCTGCGATTATGTCAACTCCGGTTGCTATTTTTGGTGGACTATCGGGTTCCCTGGGTGATCAAGTTAATGTGGCTCTTAAGTCTCCTTTTATTGCTCGTGTTGTTGAAGGGGCCGATCATCCTGCTACTTATTCTCCTAGAGTTAATGTTGCTGCGGGCCCTCCCATTCAAGGCAAGCTGCATGTGGTCGATCCAGTTGTTGATGGTGGAGCCCCCCATGATCTTGCTGTTGTGGGTGTGAATGGAGTTCATGCTCCTGCGGGCCCTTCCACTCAGGACATTCCACCCGTTGCCACCCTTGGTTTTCAAGAGACCTGTTTTGATGCGAACCATGCTGCCACCCTTGGTCCCACGCATGACAAGCCTCTTAGCTGCAGCACTCATGGTGGCCCTCCTGTGCCTTCAATTGATGTTTCGGCCCCTCCTTTGTCCGTCCCTCCATCAAGGCCCGAGCCCACAAGGCATTCAAGCAAGGCCACGGTTGGTGTTACTGCCCCATCCGAGCCTTCTCTTGCTAACCTTATTGGAGGGCCCTTTCACTGTGCAGCGTCAGTTTCTAGCGCAGGAGTCGACACCCTTGCTACTGGTTCTCTTGGAGGTGTTGACACCTCTGCCGTTTGTGATGACTTGCCTCTTTCCAAGAGGGTGTCTCCTGTGCTTAGTGCTGCTGCTATTCCTTGGCTACTCGCCAAGGACCCTGCTGCTCCTTCTCCCTCGGTGGCCCCTGGCACTCCAGCTATAGTACCTTATGCTCATTCCCCTTCGCCTGGTGTTGAGGTTGGTGTTGTGCCCCTGTGGTCATTTGAGTCATCTTGTGGTCACTTGGGTCATTCGACATCATCCTATGGTCATTTGAGCTATTTGATATTTTTGATTTTGATAATGGCTAAACACTATAAGTCATTGATGTTTTACCACTCTTATATGACTAAACTACTTGATATTCTTTCATGACAGATATGCCAAGGAATGGAGTGGAGATGGCAAAAGTGAAAGCTCAATGATTGCGCCCTCGCACGCGGATCGACCTGCGTGGTCAGGTCGCGGGGATCGACCTGCCCGGTCAGGTTGTGGGGGTCAAGGGGGCAGCGCCCCTTGCGGGGGTTTCCGAGGGCTCCGCCCCCGGAACAAAATTTAGAAATGCTCAAATGGTCTAATGCATAAACCAAACCCAAAAATATATGGAATTGATAAGGACATGAATATCTTGACTTGTGGACATGTTTCTTTGGGCTAACACTTCATTTTTACAGGTATAGGTCTTTCCGGTCGACCAACACACCTTGGCCGGTCGACCAGATTTTCCAGGGACGAAGAACTTCAGAATTTACAGGTTCCGGTCGACCAGTGGGTAGTGGCCGGTCGACCAGTTCTTCCAGAAATGAGAAGGTCCAGTTTTTATAGGTTTCGGTCAACCGCCCCTAGGCGTCCGGTCGACCGATTTTGCCAGAGATGAAAAATCAACCGACTGTAAAATTCCGGTCGACCGCCCCATGCCTTCCGGTCGACCGCCAGCCCCGAGGTCCCCTTTGTTGACTTTTGTTTCAAGCTAGAGGAGAGGTCTTTCTACCCATTTGTTTAACCCCAAAGTCACCCAATCCCCCATGGATTGTGGATCTGGTCTAGAGGATGTCCAAGGACCATTCAAAGTCTATAAAACCAACACATGAGGGGTTAGAAACCCTAATGCTTCAAGGGGAACAAGGAGATACCAAGGGAGGCTAAGGAGGTGATTCGCGGGTACTGTAGCACCTCCGTGAACAGTGCTTCGGGCTGGAGTTCTTCATCCATTCCAAGGTGATTCAAGCTTAGATCTGAAGCAAGCAACCTCCAAGGAAGCTAGAAGCAATCAAGGTTCTCAAGGGTGATCAAAGCTATATCCATAGTCTTCTTCATCAACTCAAGGAGATCCAAGGAAGCTCATTTCACAAGGAAGAAGAAGTCATTGTTGCTGAATCAAGAAGAGAGCTTTGTGAAGAAGAAAGAAGCTTCTGTTGGTGATCTACATCGTGTGAAGAAAAGAAGATTCAAGATCCAGAAATCTCAGACAAGATCATTTCTCTTTGAGCACATTCTATATCTTGTTTGAGTGTTTTCATATCTTGTTCTTTTTCCATTTCATTCAAACATTTGGAACTGAGGATCGTCTCTACCGGTGGTTAGTAGGAAGGCAATCGGAAGTTGTCCGATCTGCGGTGTTGATGTCCCTACCTGTGGTTAGTAGGAAGGTAATCGGAGGTCTTTCCGATTTGTGGTTCAGTGCGTGGCACTAGTGGAGCCTCACCGGATTTGGTGAGGGGTGGACGTAGGACTGGGGATTCAGTCCGAACCACCTTAAAATCTCATGTGTTGTGGTTTGCTTGTGTGATTTCCTTGTGATAGATGCATGCTTAGGTTCAATATCTATATTGCATAATCATCTTGCTAAGCAAATCGTTGTGTTCTTCGTTTAGCTAGTTTTATTCCGCTGCTATTATCATTATCTAGCTTTAAAGAGGGTTGCATTGTGAAAAGAGGGGCAGATCTATTCACCCCTCCCCTCTAGATCCGCTATCAACTACTCAACAATAGTACCTTATGCTCATTCCCCTTCGCCTGGTGTTGAGGTTGGACTTTTGAAAGGAGCTCCTGTGTCCGCACCTAGTGCTGCTCTTGCCGTGGACTTACCTTCCAAGTCCCCCATTGCTGACACTACTACGAAAGCTGGGTCCCAACCGATGCCGTCGCTTGTTGCCTCGGGTGCTACCCGTCTTTCTTTTGCTCAGGCACTACGGCATTCCGTCAGGCATCGTGCTGACGCTGCACCACCCTGCTCGCAAGATCTCTCTCTGGCAGCTAGCCAACGGGCTCCTCCCTCTAAGGCTAATGTACCTGCATCATCTTCAAGCTCCTCTTCTGGTGCCTCTATGGCTTCCTCGGCTGATGGTTCTTTTCGACCCCCCTTCATTTACCAGGTCCTTACTGTTCCTGGCTATGAACCAACCACCTCTGTGGACTTCACCAAAGTGCATCTTAACTGGGTTGGTCAGCAAGCTTTAGATCGTCCTAGGCCCCACTCTAGGCCTCTCGGTGCTCAATCAAGGGGTCCTCTTCGACGTTCTACATCAGCCAACCCCCCACGTGATCAAGTTTGATTGTCTTTTTGTTCTTGTGCCCATTGTGTATCTTGTTAAGACTTTATCTTGGGGCCTTGTTTATCTTGTTTTATGGGTATCTTTCCCTTTGGTTGTTTTGAGCCACTTTATGTTCCATAGCCCCTCTGCGCAGGGTGACTGTCCTTTGGCTCAGTTATCTTGTACGCCTTTCCTTTCTATCATTTAATAAAAATGCCTAGCTGATCTTCCGATCTGCCTAGGTATCGCTTTAGTTAAAAAAAAAAGACTCCGCCCCGAGATGGTAGACCGAGAAGTCCCGGCCTGGAGCAACCGGTAGCATGGAGCTGTCAGTCGGAGGTACTGGGATCGACCCCCGGGGTATGGGACCCGTGCCGAGAGTCGATGGCTGGGTGACTCGGGTATAAGCCTTCGCTCGCACCGATAGGAGTGTTTCCGATGCTCGAGATGACACTCTTGCACCAGGAAGCGACGCCGTCGGAAGTGATGAGGTGCCGAAGCCCCTGGGTCAAGGACCCGCAGTAGGTGCCGGTGTAGTCTGGGCTCGGGTCAGAGGACCCGAGGAGGGTGTTGAGGAACCCTGCCCCCTGGGTAGAAGACCCACGGGGAGAGCCAGTTCAACTAGAGCTCTGGACCGGGGTCCCGAGTACAGTATCCGAGAGCCACGAACTCGGGGCTGGGAGCCCACTTCGAGAGTCGGCTTTGCCGAGGTTCGGGCCTGCGTGCCCGAGGAAGGCGCTGAGGAGCCCTGGACCTGGGGCTGGAAGCCCGTGTTGG
The DNA here is from genome assembly GCA_022559845.1 of Amorphophallus konjac. Taxonomy (NCBI): domain Eukaryota; kingdom Viridiplantae; phylum Streptophyta; class Magnoliopsida; order Alismatales; family Araceae; genus Amorphophallus; species Amorphophallus konjac. The sequence goes on from CM040120.1 coordinate 255,017,193, forward strand.
GTATCGGCTTGGCTGGAGCTCGGGGTTGGAAACCCGAGGAGGATGCTGGGAAGCCGTGGACCCGGGGCTGGGTGCCCGTGTTGGGTGCCGGCTTTGCTGCGGCTCGAGGTCGAGAACCTGAGGAAGGTGCTGAGATAGTAACCGAAGTCCGGGGAGCGGGGCCCGTGTTGGAGATCAGATGAGGCTGGCCCCGGGGGCTAATGCTTACCCGAGCCGGTGTTGATCTGGGGGCCCTACAGGGGCCATTAGTGGTGGTCCGGTGCTTGGCGCTCAAGCGGGACACAGGTGCTAGAAGTGCGCGCAGCGCATTGGCCATAGGAGTCAACGGAGAAACTGGGGTTGGATGAAGAGCAGCCACAGGGATCACAGCCAAAAAGTAGAGTGATCTGATAACAGGGGAGAAGCTGCCGAAAGCGATCGACGTCGCCAAGTAGCCCATCCGCGCGTGGGTGGCAATGACATTGGGACCGTAGGTGACGGCCGCCATGGTTGTTGGACAACTGGGTACTATAGAGGCGACAGTTGCTGACAGTCGCTGAGCGCGGTCCGATGGTCAGAACGCGAACTGAAAGTTGCTAGGGAATGCGCGTGAGTACCCTCCTCTGCCTCTCCTGCAAGGACAGGGAAAGGGCACCAGGGCTTCAGGGCTGGCACAGACTTTTCTTCAGTAAAAAGAAGGAAGGCGGGAGACGTCCCACCAGACGTGCCATCCTCTCTGTTGCGCGGGTTTTTTTTATGCCGAATAACCGGGGTGAAGGAAGGGATACGGTGGGGAAGGAAGATACGGGAGTTTGATGTATCTCGGGTACCCTCCTTGCAGTTGTATGCCTCTCACGGTGGTATCGGGCACTCTCCTTTCATGGAAAGTCGACAAGGGTCAAATGGCACGAAAATGTCAGGGTACGGATTAACCGGACGAGGTGCGGGCGTGGCAGTCGATTTCTCGACAATCACCCATGGAACCAAGGGTTAACTGGGGAAGTACCACCAGGGCGCGGCACGTGGCTCGAGAGGTCGGGCGACACGTGGAGAAAAGGGGTTCCACGGGTGCGAGTGCGTAGGCGATTGTGGGAATCATGTACTGGACGTCTTTCCCCACCGGCCGCAAGCAACCGGTGTTTATTTACATCGGATTGAATTCGAATACCTTCGTTCCAAATTGAAGAAAATTATGTATATATGTCTGAAGCCGTGGGTAGAGGGCCGGGAGCATTCCGCAGCTATGGGTGCGCTTTCGACTGAGGGGTGTTTGCAGGGGTTAGGATGCTAGGCACGGATGTCGAGACTAGTGGAGATACTAAGCTGGGGGCCTGAACGTGGATGCGAGGACATTCATCCAATTGGCGGTGTAATCTTTGAGATGTACATGTCTTTACAGGTGGGCCATAGTGGCCAGGGTACAATTGGTGCATGCCACGGGACAATTTCTATGTGATGATCGGTCCCCGGGTCAGTGCGTGATAGACGAACACACATGTGTTTTACAGAGAACCCCTCTCGTGGCGTGGGCCATAGTGGCGGTGCCGAACGAGGGGGCTTATGACTGGAGGGCTGGAGGGGTGCATCGATCCGGTGTCTGGGCGAGGGCAGATCACGGCTCGAGTAGAGCGGTCGGATGTAGCCTCGTGACTGTGGGAGAGCGTGACATCATGGTACGTGCGTGGTTGGAATCGACGGGCACGCGAGGGGGAATCCCGACATGAGGGGACGTTCGCCCTTGTCATAACATTTCTCACATTGTGGGTGTCGACTTGTGTGTCACGGCCAAATACGGCGTGAGGGAAGTGCAAACGACATACCCCCGGCGTACTAAGCCGACGAACAAGTCACCCACACACAATTCTCCTTAGCTCGTTGTCCGGAGCCGCTTGAAGAAGGCCGGATTTCCCGGGGCTTCTATGTGCTTCTCCTGTGTTGTTGTTGTGTATTGTTTGTGTATGTTCCCCTTGAGCCTCTAAGGGGCTTTTATAGAGAAGTTGAAGGGTTGGAAGGGGTTTAGGAGGGTTAGCTTGATAGGGTGGAGCCAGCCCGCGTAAACCCTGTGAATAGTATAGGTTTAGGGGGGTTGGGTTGATAGGGTCAAGCCAACCCGCGTAAACACCATGAATAGTGTGGGTTTAGGAAGGCTGGGTTAATAGGGTCAAGCCAACCCGCGTAAACCCCTTATGGAGGGTGTTTTTGGTAACCGGAGGGGGTTGGAATGGGTTTAGGCAGACCAGCCTGGGGGTCCAGGCTGGTCCGCCTAAACCCCACCCTTAGGGGGTTTAGGCGGATTGGTTCTGGGTTTTTATTTTTAAAAAAAATAATTTTTTTTAATTGAATGGAGGGGGTTTACGCGGACCAGCCTAGGGGGGCTGGGCGGGTCCACGTAAACCCCCCCCCCCCTTGGGGGTTTAGGCGGACTGGCGCCAAGGAGAAATGGGGGGGGCCTCGGTCCCCACCCTATAAAATTGATTTTTTGGTCTTTTTTCTTCCTAATTTGACTAAGAAGGAAAAGGACAACTCGGTGAAAGGATACGTGGAGCTTGTGGGGACTTGTGCGCGTTGACTCGAGGACGAACCCCTCGTGCTGTCGCTCCGTGCTCCCGTGTGTTGACGTCACGAACTGGTACGGCACACGAACCGCGTCGGAGGACCGTAGACTGGACGAACTGAGGCTGAGCGGGGTCGTGGGACCACCAGGCTGGAGGGAGGGCGCGGCCCCCAGGGAGTTCGCCCTCCCTGGGGTGCACGGCCATGCCCCGGGGCGAACTGGCCCCAGGGCCGGTCGTAACCCCGGGGGATGGCCCTCGGGGGTCTTCTTTCGTCTTCTGTAAGCGTCCTTTAAGGACTTTGAGCTCCGGGAGGCTGGGATGGGCCCATGGGGACCGTTGTTCTTTGGGTCATCGTAGTCGCTCGCAAGGTGTTTGGGTAAATACCCGACACACCCCGGATTGCCGAACAACTTGGGTAGATGGCTGAGGGGCCGCACGGCGGGCCTTGGGTTGAAGATGGGAGCTCGTAGGAGCTAAGGGGAGGCATCTTAGGGATGTAGGTCATGCCTAGAGCTGTGTGCCGCATTGTGTGACGGGTTGGCAGAGTAGGCTCGGGTTGGCCCGAGTGCTAAAATTAAGTGGCTCGCCGCCACGTATCTCAGGGCCGGGGGTGGCCCCAGCTTGTTGGGGGGTCGTTGTAAGACCCGATTAGTGTGCTGGAACCACGGGGTGGCCCGTGGTTTGATGCAGACGGGCTGGAATACACGCGCCCACAAGGTGTTCGACAGAATGTCGAACACACCCGTGCAAGATGTATACGCGCGCGGTAGGCCTCCAAAGCTCGTGGTTGACTTAGTTAGGTTTCCATTTGACCTTGGAGGGTTGAAAGAAGTGTCTCGAGGTGAGACCTCGGCCCTTTCACTGGGTGCCACGTGGCGTGGCTTAACACTGGAGTGCCGCCGGGTGGCCCCGGACGGCCATGTAGGGTACGGGCAACGCCCGTACATGAGTGGCCGGGATTGGTCCCGGACAATTGCTTATATCGCCGCGGGTCGCGGGGAGCTGGTCAGGGCCTTCGTAGGGACCCACTGGGTTGTAGGAAGGGCTAGGTAACCCATGCCTTGAAGGTGTGCGGGGAAATGCCCGGACCCTTATTTCTTATTATTTTGCCGAGAAATAGTCCGGGTACAACAGCTGTGCATATGGTCGGTAGGATCGGTGGTGCCGTCGTACGGAGTGAAGGACAGCAACTGAAGCTTTGGCGGGATAGGTGTTTCCATGATCTCCCTGGAGAAGGGAGTGTGGAAGTCCCGGTCGTCATCGATGAGGCCACGAGTCTTGGCATCGAGGAGGACGTCGTCCAGATAATGGACCTTGTCCTCGATCTCGTCGATGTGCTAGAGTCGCCGGTCCATCTCCGAGTTGGAGTGTAGCGGGCTACGCACCCTTGGTGCGGGCGAGCTGCACGACCGTCGAGTCCTCGCGACGGAGACGTGGGAGGCTTCCCGTACTTGGCAGGAATTCACCACGGTCCGGATCCCCTCATTCAGATGTCGCTCAGGCGGAGAGTGATGGGAGTCCGCAGGCCTATTTAAGAGATCCTGACATAGCCTTGTCAGTGCTTGGATCTGTTTGTGTATCTCGGCGAGATCACCTCGGGTGACTTCTTGGCGTGGATGGGCAGAAGAGGCTTCCTGCGATCTACAATGGGAGTTGGGCCCTTGGTGAGAGCCGCGTCCCCGGTTGCTGGCGTTGCGAAGACTTCTATAGGGTGCCAAAGCTTTTCGCTCGTGGTTCCCACAGACGGCGCCAACAAGTGTAGCAGCAGAAATCTGGTTCCTATGTCACGTACCACACATTTCTATTTATTTGTTGTGGAAGATCCTCCGGCACCCGTGGAAGCCTGCAAACACCAGAAGATAGAGCGTTAGAAGGAGCCATGGGTGCTACCCCAGGGGACAACCCTCCGATGTTTAAGTCAGCAACAGTTCTAGTGTAGAACAGAGAAGAGTAGAAGAGAAAGTGGAGAGTAGAGGTTGTAGTAGGAGATATGAGAGACGTGTAGATCCTCCGGACGAGTGCTCGCCATTCCCAATGGTCACCGAAGGGTGCTCGCGGGGTGGTAAGGTCGTGCAAGAGGGGCTCTCTCTCAGGGAATGAACAGTTGTGACCTCTCTAACAGGGTGAGTAACTCTCTGGCTTGCTTCTTTGTAGGCATTTCTTGGTAGAAAAATCCACTATGTGTTATCCTTAGTCGGGGTCCCTTTTATAGGAGTTCTCTTGGTGGAAGTGGCCGATCCCTTAAGAGGAAAAGGAGTAAGTCATGGGATAACGCTCCCCGCGATCATGGCGGGAGTTTCCCATTGAGGGGCGGTTACCCCAGAACCGGCCGATTCCCTGGCGGGTCTTACGGCCTCCATGGGGCGTGCTCGCCCTCGGTAGGGTCGAGACTGGAGTCAAGGAGGGAAAACGGTCGGTCGTCGGAGGCTTATCCGATGGTCATTCCGCCTTAGCTAAGGCTCCTCTTGCTGTCGAATCCAAGGATTGTCGTCCTGTGCCGCGTCAGTCGAGGCCCGCTGGTTGCGGTCCCAACCGAGTTGGACTTGCGTAAGATGGGCCCTTCATGGGCCGAGCCAATTTTACCCTCCTCAGATATTATCCCATATATTTAAATGATACATGTATTTATGTTAAATCTGTAACTTAAATTACTGAGATAAATATTTATTTATTTTATCACAAATCAAAATAATAAATTTTATGAAAAAGGTATTTTCCCAACTGACCCTATATCCTAGCCTTCGCAAGTATAACTCAATTGACGACCTATAGCTCGGATAGGAAAGGCCCGACCATCGGCTCAACCAGAAGAAGCTATTGGCATCTCCCACATCAGCCCTCAACTGCTCATTACATGCTAGGTGGATACACTCACGTCCCCACGGTGAAAGCCATGATTAAAGCTGATGTATGCATATCGCCACCTTACACCATGTGTTTCGATTACAGTCATTTCCGGCCACTGCCTATCGAACTAGTATGATGACAGGATGTAATGATGACCTCGCAAATTACCAGCGAATCACGTATGTTACCAAGGTAATTTTCCCATCATCGCACGCCCTACGGTAGATTGTGCGCATGTTACCAAGGTAAGAGATCTTAGGATCTCTAGGCATGGCATGGTTTATCCCACCAGACCACCATCAGAACGAAATCCCAGACGCGTATTATGCACGAATTACCTGACCCTTATAGCTTGACGAGATTTATGGAATCACACGATGATCAAGGTTATTCGGTCCCTTGGAGTATATAAGGTTAGTCTCTACGACCTCCTCAAGGTGTGACATTCTATAGAACTCAAGCCAACTTCTCGAGAAAATTTCTCCTCATGCCCAGCTCTAACTTAAGCATCGGAAGATTTTTCTTGGGAGAAAATCCCAGGACCCCTGATCTTCTCCATCCTCTTCTGGTGACAGGTCGTCTGGCTAAGTTGTGATCTGTTCCCATCAGCGAAATCTCTAGGCCATCTAATGGTCCGGAGAAGCTGCAAGATCCCGGCATCTACATCACCCAATGTGTATGATTCTGTTATTTCAACGGTGACATTTTGATGTTGGTTAAGCCATTTGTCATTCTAATTTGTCAGCATATGATTCCATCACCCATGTTTAATTATGAGTTATGGTGCATTGTGATTTTGACGTATGATTTAGCTATTAAAAACTTTTGTGATATTATCATTATTTCTTCGTGTCATGTATTTGATCACATAACACCTAAATGCATGGCATGGATTACAATTTATTTTTAAGTACCAACATTTCTCATCACATATGACTCATGTGTGATTGTATATATACTGAATAATATGATTCCGTTTTAGTTTGGCAAGTTTTCTTAGATATCTATTTAGACATGTCTACTGAACCTCCGCTCTTTAGGACTTGCACCCTATCGTTCAGGAAGGAGTTGCTTGGCGCTCAGAGTTGTTTTCAGATTTTGTAGGCGTTTTCAGAGTTCATCGGGTGCATTTGTGTAGATCATCAACTACTGTTCCGCTTCGAATGGCCTTTTCCCCCTCGCCATGTTCAAGTTCCGATTAATGTGTGTGATTACTTATCATTATTTCGTGCATTGTTTGTTAATCAATACCAAACCACAACATGCTCTCTTTTGTTGAAAGCAAACATATATCATGTAAATCTAGCTTCGGTAAATTCATTTGTAAAACATTTGAGAGAATGTTCGATGATATATACATTAGAAGACATCTTCTATCTTTCACAGTAACAAATTTAAGAAGTGTTCTTTTTAGGTGTTGCTTGACAACACTGATGCACCGTTTGCCGTCTCACCAAGATCCATGGTATGCAACAAAGTGGTGTTACCAAATGAACACATTCTTGACAGGACCCTGAGCAAATCTAATCATTATACAAGTAGACACAACAAGAGGGGGTCCTCCTACTAGAATTTATCCAAGGCTTCTTCTTTTTTAGTTTTTCAAATATTTTATATGTACACCCCTGACAACCAGAGAAGGAAATATTATTACACTCATTGACTTATTACCTAAAAGGTGTCCACGTAAAAATAATCTATAAAATCTGCCAGAGGCATCTATCTCCCCTAACAAATGAGATTATCAACTTCTAACAAAAGTTACATTTTTTTTTTTACACCTTGTGTTTCTGTGCCAGAAAATTGCTCGTGAAAAAATCAATTATTTCGAAGGGTGCTCCCAAACAGCACCTTAGATATTTTGAACTTAGCCCTCATCGGATATTTTGAAGATATCTGTCATTTTTAATATTTTATTTCCACGATATTTTTCATTCTTGAATATATGTATCTTTCCTCTACCATATTACATTCTTACTAAGGTGCCACATGTCTTCTTCGTGCCACATGCAACACGTCAGTCAAAAGTAAGATAGCCGAGTGTCACAAACAATAGGAGGCAAAGTTGCAAGATGACATGAAGCAACTGCAATCCATGAGTTGCAACAGGCATTTTACATGTTAGATATTCAAAATACATCAAAAAATAACATTCACGTCGCATCAAAATCACGTTTGCCAATGCTTAGCTTCACTTTGATTTATTTTTTTTTTTTTGCCGTTAATTCTAGGCTTAAACTGCAAAATCTAAGTGATGTAGTAAGTGTGGCGGTAGTCAAAAGGAATGAAATCCTGCTCCCGCATTCCACCAGATCCATAGGCGTACATCAACTTGTCTAACAGGATGCCACACCACTTAACCCTTGACCAATCCACACAGTCTACCATTTCTCCAAGGTTTCCAAGCAGGCAAATGTGAAAACAGGGACGAAAAACTGAACAGATAAACAGCAAACTTGCTAAAACCATGAACAGGTAACAGCATGCCCCCACACAAACATGAAGAAATTCTGTTGTACTCTCCAGGACGTTCATAGCATTTCACCAAAATATTTTCTATTCAATGCCCCAAGTTGGTGTTCAAAAAATGATATCAGAACGAGACCACAAGTAACAAAAAAAATATACATCTTGGAAAGTTTTGATTCATGTATGCAGAGCAACGACGATAGTCCATTAGATCATAAAAGCATGATCAAAGCATACAGCTAAAGGGGACACCACACCCACCACATCTAAAGCATCCAAATTCATTACCATGAGAAACTGGAATCGATAAAAACCTAGAGCCTGGGTTTTTCTGACAGATGTCTCCGCCAAGATGCACACGAAGGAACATTATGTCTGCAGATGTGAATTTGTTGAGCCTTCTTCTAAGTCTGCTACAAGTTTCTGCAACTCACCAAGTAAGCTGGACACTTCGGGGACATGAGAATAAAGTTCAATCTTTTTTACTAAAAAATTCCAGGTATTGCCAGTAGGTGGAGGCAACTCTTGAGGTATAGGAGGTATGAGGAATGGGTGCTGAAGTAATTGAGGTATTCGCCACCTTTCATTCCGATCCCATGCAAGACATTTCCTCATCAAATCAATGAGCCAGGGATTTGAAATCGGCTCATACACAATTTGGTGATTCCGATCTGTAACAACTTTATACTTGGCCCAAACAGTCTTGTATTCTGCAAATGGTGTCTTACCATAGACCATTTGGTAAAGAATGCAGCCCAGAGACCAAATGTCTGATGGACGACCACACTTGATGGTGTTTCCATTGGCATCAAGCTCATTACACATGTACGCTTCAGGAGACATGTAGTTCAGTGTCCCTACCTGCAGTTCTTGGCGACGAAACAAAGTATTGTATGATTGTCAACTCCAATAATGTGAAAATCCCAAGTGCACAGGAGAAAAAAAAAATGAAAATATGAACCTGCGAATCACGCTGAATGTTAGTTGTATCACTTGAAATAGCCTTGGCAATGCCAAAGTCAATTAGTTTCAATGAACCTCTGACAAGTAGAAAGTTGGCAGGCTTCAAATCAGAGTGCACAATACGCTCTTCATGTATAGTATTTACTGCCTCAAGCATTTGCTGAATCATTGAAAAGCATATAAGATCAACTGTTGTATGTAAGTAACGTACATGGTTAGAAGAGAACATAGAAGAGCAGTATGAGGGTCCATTCCAAGCAATATGGACATACGCCTGCTTACAGAGAAAATTCCAAGCCCACAAGAAGCATCCAGTAAGATCTCCTTCAGCATGTATATTATTTGACCTCTAGATTCTACGTGGTCAGAGGCAGGAGGCAACCAAGGGGTCACCTTGGCCTCCATCGCCTAGGCGATGGCCTAGGCATTTGAGGCAACAATTATTTAAAAATATATAAAAAATCAATAAAATTCAAATAATTATTAAATATGGCATACACCCCTATATAGTTAAGAGGCGAGAAGCAAGCTGGGCAGCTCGCATCAGTGTCAAATGCATAGGCATATTGTGTTTTCTCCCATAAATAATGATTCGGGACGGACCACGGACTCGACTCCAATTGAAATGCGATCCTTGGACTCTATGCAAGCTCGCGATCGTCCCTAACGAGGGAAGGGTCAGACGTGTGCGGTTGAGAAACCGGCAAAGAGATAGGGTGGTCAACTCACAAATTCGTGCCCGGATCGGGTCACGGGACGGTCTCGCTCTCTCTCGCAGCAGCATTGATATAAAAAATATAGCGAACTACGATCCTAGCATGCTCTCTAGCAGCGACATAAAGAAATATATACGAAATAAAGCAAATATCGAGTAAGGAGCGAACACGTACCTCCACGCTCTCGGCGTGGGAAAGATGACCCCGGTCAAACTCGTACTCTCGGAACAATTACTACACAATAATTACAGCAATAATTTCACTGCCCACTCCACGCAGGGAGGTAAAGGGCGACACAGCGGGACCCGGGAGTAGCGGTTTCGGGTTGACAGGCGGCTTCTTGTGTTGCTTCGGCTACACGCGTACACGCAATCGTGGACCCCACGTGCTAGTCAATGGGGCCGCGTGGGACTGGGGTGGCATCACTGTGGTGGGGAAGCCCAGAGGAGCGCTCCCTGGGACGGCGGTACGCTGGTTCGCCGGCCGGAGGCCGGGCAGCTCGGATCTTCACTCGTCGGAGTTACTGCCCACGGATCTGAATTCTGTTTCAGACCCGCGCGTCCCGACGAAATCTGCTGCTGCGGTCACTCCAGACGTCGGATCGACGCACAAGAGGTACCGATGGAAAGCTGACTTGAAATCCTTCGATCTATGGCCGGAGAAAGAAATTTGAATTTTCCGTTGATGGCCTTTATCGAATTTTCAAGCTGCTGGCTCACAGGATCTGAAAACTCAGGGCAGATTTGAGTTTTCCTGAGAGTTGGCGTTGACCGCGATGTAGACCTTCGATTCAATTTTTGAGCCCTTCATGAAAGTTGTAGAGGCCGAAAAGAGGAAAACGGAGATATGCTTTATGAAAGGTTTGGTGGAGGTTTCGATTTTATGTAGATTTTATACTGACTCGGGGTCGGATCTGGATAGCAGAAACAGATCTGAATTTGAGGGAAAGACACAATTTCTAAAAATAAGTAGAGGGCTATTGAAATTCAAAGAAAATTTGTGGAGGATGGGGATGGTGGACAGAATCTCTAATAAATTTGGGGATTCCAAAAAAAATCAAAAAGGGGGTCGAAAGGGGGAAGAACTAAACTTCTGCTACACAGATTTGAAAAGGGACAGATCTGGAAAACAGAAAGACACGAAAATGAAAAAATATAAAACGAAGTCTAAATGACGTGATTTTTTTACTGGAGGTTGGGAATCAAGAGAGGAACCAACCCTGAAAATCTCAACTCCAGATGATGTCGGAGTTGGGAGTTAAAATTCCCGGAGTGGGACTCTGTCCAACCAAAAAGAACCTTAGACAGAACTTCGGAGGCGGCTTCGCGGCGGCTCGATGGCGGCACGAACGGCGGCGGCGGCACCAGAGATGAATCTAGAGATAGAGGGGCTGAGATAGAAGGGGTTTCCACCCTGAAATCTTGAAGGAGGAGGAAGGAACCAGAGGGAGAGAGGGGAGGGGCGCACCAGCTCCAATGCATTCAACAAATTTTCTTCTTCATTAATTCACACAAATGAAAATTACATGCCTTATATAATAAATGGAAAATGACCACTAATGCCCTCAGATCTAGGATTGGGAGGGGTATACAAGGTATATAACTAATTAGTTCTAATGGCCTTTTTACAAAAATTAAAATGGAACAAAATAGGGGGGGCACCCCCTTGACTAGGTGGGTGTGGTAGATGGCCTACCCTTGACATTTTAAATCACTTGTCTCCCCCATGTGTCAATTGACTTGTCAAACCTTCTAGATGCCACCTTGACCTTTGACCAGTCCCACATGGATGAGGTGGACCAATGGGATAGGAGTGGGGGCCCCCTTGCAGGTCCTACTAGCATTTTGCACATAAACCCACACAATCCTAAGGAAGAACAGATAGGCTCATAAAGCCTTACAATTGCGAATCTACTTCTCCCAGGATATAAAAATAAATAAAAGGACACAAATACAAAAAAAATGTACATGCTCGGAGTTGATTCCCATCAATTCTTCTCGGGTGGGAAGAACTCGACCCCGTCGAGTAGGGGTACGGCTGCTCGAGTCGCTCCAGCGGATCCTTCACCGTGCCAAGTAACGCGGGTACGTCCCACTCCACGTGACCGTCACCTGCTCATTCCGTATATACTCGATATGCACAAACTGCTGTGGGAACAAGGCCGGTGATGGACACTCCGGGGTGGGGTCACTCTCAAAGAGAAGGGGACGGCTCGAAGACTCACTAGGAATCACCGCTGGGTCCCTATAGGTGACTAGATCCGGGTATAGATGTAGAGTTGATCCCATACTCATCGAGCGAATCCACTCGCCTCACTCATAGGGGACTAACATCGACAAGCTTGCACACGACACATGCAGACTCCTAACAAACCACAAACCACACAAATAAGTCACTCGAAACAAACCACACAAACAAACCGCACAAAAAAAACTGACTCATGCATGACCCTAGACTTGAGGTGGTGGTGACATCAACCCCACTAAGTGACTGCATCATGAAAATCGATAGACTCCTCCAGAGCTTCGTACTCATCAATGAGTTCCGGATCAGCCTCGTAACTGACAGTCACAAGCCCAAAAAGCGAGGATTCTCCAACCCCTAGGGCTAGTGTGACACGAGTGGGACATTGGTTGGCAAAGTGGCCAAACCCATGACAATGGAAACACTGTAGACGGGACCTACTACTCTCTCCGAAGAGAGGGCCCTTACCCTTATCCTCTCGACGGACAGGGGGTGTAGGCAACAGGGGTGGAGCTGTAGGTGCCGTGGGCAATAGGGGTGGGGGTGCTGGTGCCTGAGGGCGGGCACTGGGTGCCGGGGGTTGGGATGGAGGTAGATCCCGGGGTGGGGGAGGGCGAGGCCGTGGAGCGAAATGCTCCTGATGGGTGGGCTCCTGAGATCGAGCCATGGGGGTCCGCTGAGGTGGGCCTAAAGAGTGACGGGGCTCGGTACTACGAAGAGGGGTGGGGCCCGACAGATGGCTAGGCTCGAACTCTCCCTCAAATTGCTCCAACTCGAGAGCAACCTGATATGCTTCTTCCAACGTCTTGGCATTGCGGCGGAAAAGCTCATACTGGTAGTTGGGCCGCAAACCACGTCGAAAGCGGGAAACGAGCATGGTACTCTCCTCCGTGACACCACATCGCAGAAAGTACTCATCAAATTCAGCGATGTATTCCGAGATGGATCGGTCTCCCTAGCTAAGACTCTGCCACCTATCGATGAGTCGCTGACGGTACGTGGGAGGAAGGTACTTTTGCCGAAGCTTAAGCTTCATTTCGCCCCATGTATCAATCGGGGGCTCTAGCCGCTGAAATAACAGGCTCTCTACATTCTTCCAATAGGTTTGTGCCTGTCCCATGAGCTTCATGGTAGCAAATCGGATATTTCGACGCTCTGACATATCATACCAATCGAAGTATCAGTCCATGCCGAACTCCCAATCTAAATAGACTTTCGGATCCAAAGACCCGTAAAAAATGGGAGGGTCCGCTCGCACGGTCTTAAGGACCCTATCGTCCTCCTCATCTCTCTGTGGCTGGAGGCCACGACGGCGTTGACCATACCCCTCATAGGCGTTATCGGACCCATAGTCCTCGAGACCAAGGTCACGGCGCGGTAGTTCGGGAACCCGAGGAAGGGCAGGCGGAGGAGCCTGTGGTGGCGGAGGAGCATGCACGGGCGGATCCTGGGCCACAACGGCGGGTTGGGCCTGGGCTATGGGAAGGACTTGGCCTTGGGCAGCCGCCTGAACGGGTGCGGGTGGGCCCTGGGCCACCCTAGGAGGGTCTCCGTGTGACATCCTATCCAACCGTCCGACCAGACCTTGGACGGATCTGTCGGATGACTCCATCCGTTCCTCCATGGCGTTAAACCGACCATCTATACGGTCCGAGAAACTCTTAAAGGTTGCCTCGGTTTGGTCCATCCGGTCTACGAGGGTCATGATCGCCTCGCGCAAGGACTGAAGGTCTCCCGAGATGATATCCCGTGGGTTGGCCATAGGTGCAGGGCGATGGTATTGGGTACCTCGCCGAATGGGCATGCAAAGGACACAAGGACTAGGAGACACAGACCAATGCAAACAAGTGATGCACCTAGACTTAACCAAGACTCGGTACGTGGCGAAGTTAATCGATCCGAAGATCACTCGCGCAAGTGTGCGGCCTTCCCGATAGGCGTAGCCTAACGTTCGGACAACACCTTTTTATATACCGAGTAAAGGAATGCAAATGCAACCTAGACCGACTTAGACGATGACTGGACGTAAATGACACTTTTTTTTTATTTTAGACACCCGAGACTCCAACTCGCTCTGATACCAAACTGATGCGGGACGGACCACGGACTCGACTCCAATTGAAATGCGATCTTTGGACTCTATGCAAGCTTGCGATCGTCCCTAACGAGGGAAGCGTCGGACGTGCGCGGTTGAGAAACCGGCAAAGAGCTAGGGTGGTCAACTCACAAATTCGTGCCCGGATCGGGTCACGGGACGGTCTCGCTCTCTCTCGCAGCAGCGGTGATATAAAAAGTATAGCGAACTACGATCCTAGCATGCTCTCTAGCAGCGGCATAAAGAAATATATACGAAATAAAGCAAATGCCGAGTAAGGAGCGAACACGATACCTCCACGCTCTCGGCGTGGGGAAGACGACCCCGGCCGAACTCGTACTCCCGGAACAATTACTACACAATAATTACAGCAAGGTAATTTCACTGCCCACTCCACGCAGGGAGGTAAAGGGCGACACAGCGGGACCCGGGAGTAGCGATTTCGGGTTGACGGGCGGCTTCTTGTGTTGCTTCGGCTACACGCGTACGCGCAATCGTGGGCCCACGTGCTGCTCAGTGGGGCCGCGTGGGACCGGGGTGGCACCACTGTGGTGGGGAAGCCCGGAGGAGCGCTCCCTGGGACGGCGGTACGCTGGTTCGCCGGCCGGAGGCCGGGCAGCTCCGATCTTCACTCGTCAGAGTTGCTGCCCACGGATCTGAATTCTGTTTCAGACCCGCGCGTCCCGACGAAATCTACTGCTGCGGTCACTCCCGACGTCGGATCGACGCACAAGAGGTACCGATGGAAAGCTGACTTGAAATCCTTCGATCTATGGTCGGCGAAAGAAATTTGAATTTCCCGTTGATGGCCTTTATCAAATTTTCAAACTGCTGGCTCACAGGATCTGAAAACTCAGAGCAGATTTGAGTTTTCCTGAGAGTTGGCGTTGACCGCGATGTAGGCCTTCGATTCAGCTTTTGAGCCCTTCATGAAAGTTGTAGAGGCCGAAGAGAGGAAAACGGGGATATGCTTTATGAAAGGTTTGGTGGAGGTTTCGATTTTATGTAGATTTTATACTGACTCGGGGTCGGATCTGGACAGCAGAAACAGATCTGAATTTAGGGGAAAGACACAATTTCTAAAAATAGGTAGAGGGCTATTGAAATTCAAAGAAAATTTGTGGAGGCTGGGGATGGTGGACAGAATCTCCAATAAATTTGGGGATTCCAAAAAAAATCAAAAGGGGGGTAGAAAGGGGGAAGAACTAAGCTTCTGCTACACAGATCTGAAAAGGGACAGATCTGGAAAACAGAAAGACACGAAAATGGAAAAATATAAAACAAAGTCTAAATGACGTGATTTTTTTACTGGAGGTTGGGAATCAAGAGAGGAACCAACCCTGAAAATCTCAACTCCAGATGATGTCGGAGTTGGGAGTTAAAATTCCCGGAGTGGGACTCTGTCCAGCCAAACAGAACCTTGGACAGAACTTCGGAGGCGGCTTCGCGGCGGCTCGACGGCGGCACGAACGGCGGCGGCGGCACCAGAGATGAATCTAGAGATAGAGGGGCTGAGATAGAAGGGGTTTCAACCCTGAAATCTTGAAGGAGGAGGAAGGAACCAGAGGGAGAGAGGGGAGGGGCGCACCAGCTCCAATGCATTCAACAAATTTTATTCTTCATTAATTCACACAAATGAAAATTACATGCCTTATATAATAAATGAAAAATGACAACTAATGCCCTCAGATCTAGGGTTGGGAGGGGTATACAAGGTATATAACTAATTAGTTCTAATGGCCTTTTTACAAAAATTAAAATGGAACAAAATAGCGGGGGCACCCCCTTGACTAGGTGGGTGTAGTAGGTGGCCTACCCTTGACATTTTAAATCACTTGTCTCCCCCATGTGTCAATTGACTTGTCAAACCTTCTAGATGCCACCTTGGCCTTTGACCAGCCCCACATGGATGAGGTGGACCAATGGGATAGGAGTGGGGGCCCCCTTGCAGGTCCTACTGGTATTTTGCACATAAACCCACACAATCCTAAGGAAGAACAGATAGACTCATAAAGCCTTACAATTGCGAATCTACTTCTCCCAGGATATAAAAATAAATAAAAAGACACAAATACAAAAATAAAATGTACATGCTCGGAGTTGATTCCCATCAAATAACCATGAAGGAAGAAAATGACAGTAGAAGAAAAGATAACAAAACATCAAAGGCAAGATCAGTAAGGCGTAGAGAAACACTAATCACGTCCAACATATAAAGGCCAATTAATAAAACACTCTTAATAAGTAGTGGATGGTCTTAGGAATCAATATGAATAAGAAAGATGTGACAGCATATAAGAGAACAAGGGTGTTAGACATTGTTAAAAAAGGCATTAACCATTTTGGAATAAGAACAAGAAAAAGTAACAGCACAATTAAAAAGGACAA
Organism: Amorphophallus konjac; assembly: GCA_022559845.1. NCBI lineage: Eukaryota > Viridiplantae > Streptophyta > Magnoliopsida > Alismatales > Araceae > Amorphophallus > Amorphophallus konjac. The sequence continues at coordinate 255,033,449 of CM040120.1, forward strand.
GCATCTTGCGTAGATAATATAGCCAAGCACCGAGGGAGTGAGGCAAAAATGCCTCGCCTCACCTCACCCTACTCCACTGCCTAGCCAGCCTGGGTGAGCAAGGTGATCGCCCTTGATAACATAGTCTAGATTCGTCTTCCTAGGGAGGAAAACACAAGAGGGGGGGAAAATAGTAAACTCATGAATAGGAAGCAAGGCCAACTCGGTGGTTTATCATTTTAGAGAACTGGACAACATAGAGGAGCTCTAGGACCAAGTCAAACAGACTGTAGATGGCAGGTTTTTACTTTTTTGACAGCTGAACAAGAATACATCAAGTTTTATCACATGCCTACTACACCACATAATCATTGAACTCTCATCAAGTCCCATAAATCCTTAGTGTTGGCAAAAGCTGTTTAGTCCCACACTGAATATCCATGAGCCATTTCACATCAATATTACCTATGGACCCACTAGCTTGAGTTTTGGGTTGGCGGATCAGTTTAGTAACACAGTATCAAAGCTCATTAGGTTGCCCCCGTACAGTCTTGCAATTTCAGCAAGTGTCACCATTTGCAGTATGACTTCACCTGCATTTGGCCCGGGTGGGTAGGGAGGGTGGGAGAGGAGAAAAGCAGTTTACTCCTGCACCAAACATTCATGAGCCACATCATGCCTATATTAGTTCTGGACCTCTCCACCCACTGGTTTTCAGTTGGCAGTTCAGTTATCTAACACTTGTTGAAAATGTGGCATGGAACACCCGAATCCAGACTCGTGTGATGTGACCAGCCTTAGGCCATTCACCAAATGAACACCGGGTACGAGTTGGCCATTAGTCACCTAAAACTCATGACATGGCTGTAGACCCGCAATAGATGAACCGTGCACCTTGCCACCGAAGTTCCAACACCTTCAGGATCCGGTTGCAATCAGCCACCAACATGGCCACACCTGTTAAAGGAAATTTATGGGTGTGTACACAGGCTCAAACAAACAGTGAAAAATGGACCATGCAATGAACTTTCCTGTGGTAGACTGGCAACTATCATTCCCAGTAGACACCCGACCACAAAGGTCTCCCTCACCAAAGGACAAAACTCCTCATGCTCCTCCCACCTATATCAATGAGATTCAGGATCAATGGAGCTCCTGCCTCTCCTTGCTTCAACCTTCTGACAAGCATGATTGAATGTTCTGATATTACTGTTGTTACTTTTGATGCCAGCAGGTCAGCTTTCGTACATCGTCCACTGGGGCAATCTGCACCCCATAGGGACATCTGTGCACAATGAGATATGTTCTCATCCTCCACAGCATCTGCAAACAGCTAGAGTCATACAAACTCATACCACCTCTATTTCACCTTTTGTTCCCTGGCCAACACTAAATAGAGCAATTTTTGTGATACGGTGGTGGCTCCATGCCTTTCTGACCCTTGCCAGCTCCACATTGTCGTGTTTTCACTCTTACACCTGTGTAACCTCTTCCTATGGGAAAACCGCCTGACCTGTTACAGAGTCACTCTAACTACAGGCTTTTAGGTGTGTCAGAATGTACTGCAGTGAAAGCATAAAACTCTAAAAGTAAAACTCTCTTTCCTGGCTTATCCCTTGTGATGCCCCAACACAGATCCAACCATTGCATTTTCATGAAATGCTTCAACCAATTGCAGGAGGTATGGTTAGAAGAACCCAGAACTGAGACCTCTTCCTAATATTATCCTAAGGTCATGAGAGAATCTCCACAAATGTTGGGTAGTTTTGAAAGCTATTCAAAGGCCAGTCAACCTTGTCAATCTCTTCCTATCTCTTGTTTTTCAGCTGTCCCCCCTTAAAGCACTTTCCTTCCTCTTTTCTTGATTATAATGCTATTTATACTTTCATTGCACTTTCTTTTTGCACCTCCCACCCTATGAAGTCTGAACGCACTGAGCTCTATCCTCTGGCTGCAAGGTTTGTTCTTTGGGTTCATTTGCAAGTGATAATGGTGTTGTTAACCAAACCAGAAATAAGTGAAGCTTGAATTTAAAAGCAGTTGAAATTGGAGGCCTAAAGAGTATCATATTGCTCGATTCTTCAAAAACAATATTTGGATGATTTAGTAGAAAGCATATATATTTTATTCTTACATTCTTTGAAATAGTAAACATGATCCTTGGCAAAATACAAAGAGAAGTCCATAACAGTAGGGATGTCAATAGGTCAACTACGGTGAGGATAGTGGACTATCTATTACCAAACCCACTAAGGGGAGGGATTGTTCGTTTGCTGTTCGCTAAGAATTCGGGTGGTATTATGTCCGAAAACCACCTTATACTATCAAGAAAAAAATGGGTAATGAGCAGTTAATGGATAGTTAGTAGTCACACACACACACACATACACACACACACACACACACACACCGTAGTTGAAATGCAAACTAACTTCATTAATCAAATAAACAAATGCACCCAAGTTTCATTCCTCAAGTCATCATAAAAGTAGATAAAATGATAATAAAAATGGATGAGATATATAATATCCTTGAAGAGAAGCTGAAACAAAGTTGAAACAAGTAAAATGACAAAAGTGGGAAGGCCGAGTGCCGCTGCTGCCGCTGAGAACCAGAGGAAGGGGAAAGCTGAAAGAGGAGGGACGGTCGCTGGTCGCTGTTGTGAGCCACTGCAGCCGTTGAGTTCCAGAGATAGGTGAAAGCTGGAAGGGGAGAAGCCACTCGCCGCTGTGGTCCGTATGGCTGAGAGGAATGAAGAAGGGTCAAAGGGGGAGGGGCTAAGCATAGTTGTCAAGGCGACCCAAGGCGAGCAGGCACCTAAGCACTTAGACGGCACCTAGGCAGCATGTTCATAAGAGAGAGAGAGAGAGAGAGAGAGAGAGAGAGAGAGAGTCTACTATTTCTAGCATGTGAATATTAGTGGGACTCTGATTAACACTAAAGCAAAGAGAAAAGATGAACTAGGTGAAAAGGAGAGAAGGGTAAAAAGAGCACAGGTGGAAGGGAAGGGAGAAAACAAATAAAACTTGAATAAGATACATTAAACATTGTAGATTTTAATAGTAGAACTTGAGAGAGAGGGGGCGAGGAGAGAGCGGGTAGAGAGAGACCTACAGAAAGGGGAGTTGGAGGAGTGTCTAGAGCTTTATCGACCTACGACCCGCCCTCGCATTGCAGACCGAAAAATTTTGGAGTATTATAAGCTATGCCTAGGCCAGGCAGCCCAAAGCACCCGGGCAGGGCAAGCTTGGGCTAAGGGCCAAGCCAGATGGCCCAAAGTGCCTTGGACAGCCTGGCCCGCCTTAGCAGGCGCCTTCTTGGGCCAGGAAAAGGCACCCCAATGCCTTGGGCCCGGATCAGAGCCTAGTCTCCTAGGTACCACATTGGGCCGGGAAAACGCCCGGGCGAGATTGGGCCGGGGGAGGCTCCCGTGAGTGGGTTCTGCGCCTGCTTGCTGGGAGACACCACTATGGAGGCTGAGAGGAATGAAGAAGGATGGGCCGAAGGGGGTTCCGTGTGTGCTGTGCACTGCCATGCACCACCGTGTGGCACACACACACACACGCACACGCACACCCCACTATGAAAGCGGGTTTATCTGTATCCATGTCCATTAGCTTAACGGGGGGAAAATGACTATCCATTTGTTGTCCGTTAAGCTAACAAAATGGGTGATAACAGGTTATCAATAACCATTGACATCCCTACATAACAAGTGTTGTTGAGCAAATCCCTACTTTTAGGACTACATTTCATCTAATTTTGCCACTAAAGAATGTGACGTCTAATGGGAATAAAGTGATTATAGAAAAACCTGCCAATAGAATCGAAGCCAATTTTCATCTATCTTCCAATTTGATCTATCAAATTCCTTCCACTTCTGTAAAAGCATGTGTGCCAAATCAATCTCTCCATACTCGAGCACCATGTAAATGTAAACATCAACTTTAATCCTGCCATTTTTGACAGGTATGCATTTGTTCATGACTTCCTCAACTAATGCCTCATTTGTCACCTAGGAATCAACAGAGTCAGAAATTTGGTGTTATGACTGATACTAGAAAATAAGGGAAATGCAAAAATAATTGAAACATGATACAGAAACCTGCAGCTAAAAATGTTCCAGTATCTATTTAAATTTGGACAAGTAACAAATAAAACTTCACTCTCAAAACTGCTTGTCCATTCACTGTCTATTCGGTAGTATAGCTTTCCTGATTACTGGATCATGATGTAATTTATCTTTTTTCCCCCTTTCTCTGCATGGGTCAGAGGGCATGCACTGGTCAAGTATCCACCAAAATTCAAAACACAACGATGTCATTCACTTGAGATGTACAAAAAATAGTGATTCAGAAATGCCCCATGGCAGCAATTCCATTAACCTCTAGGCATGAGAAAGAATTCAGATGAATGAAAGAGAATACACAATTAAATCCAAGGAGCTTTACTCACATAGATGATTCACCATGCACTGCAATTATGGAAACACATGGTAGAAAGAAATAATATTATTTCAGAGAAGGGTGTAACATTTGAAGAATAAACACAACTAGGCTTTTGAAATTCTGCATACCAAGGGGAAACATCTTATTGATATTTGAGAACACATGTTGCAAACATGTGTAATGTGGAAACAAGATGCGGGATGGAAAGCAGATCCATGTTTGGCCGAACTGGGCCTCTCTTGGATGCTTTTGGGCCCGCTATTGGGCTGGGTTGAAGCTGCCGCCCAACAAGATGACAGCTCACTCGGGTCCGCTACTGCAATGGGTTTGCATGTGTGCGTCATCAAGAAGGATGCACTACAACTGAGTCGGTCCGACTGAAAGTGACTGGCCCGTGTAATACTACTAACTCTGCAGAGACAGCCAAACTGAGATGCTTGAGTTGGCACGGAAAATGTGTCTCAAAACCACACCATGTCATATGAAAGGCACGCTGATCCATACTAAACTCTGCATCTCTATCAAGATAAACATGAAATCTTCTAGACCTCAAACAAGTGCTCAAAAAGTAGGCCCAAACCCACGTCAATTATGAGTGTCTGATCCCAAGAAATAATATCAAGGGGGGCACTGACAACTGTCAACAATAAGCCTACCTCATACACATCATCAAATATCACATGAAGTCCCGACTCGGCAAACAATGCAACATCCCAAGCAACCTCAACCATCGGTTCAACACATACATGGTCATCTTGAGCAAGGGTCTTCAATTCTATGTGCGCACCACTTGTCACAATCTGCTCTGAAAGCATTGACTTGGCACTAGCAAAAACAAAATATGAATTGGGAAAACAAAATTTACCCTTCAAATGAGGTGGCTGGAGAGCGCGATTGGACTACTCAGTGCCTATGGTAGCATATGACTCCTCCATCCAATCTTGTCCCAGACTTATGTCAGATCCCATTGAATCAATAATGCATTATGCTCCATCAATATAAGTAACAGCCTTCAATGTCGTGACACCTTTACCCTAGCGGTAGAACTCCACAAAAGCCTTTCACCTTCAACAATGATCTCGCCATTTTCAATAGTGAATCAACAATAGATTCAAGAATATAATTATCTCGATGCCGCTCATCTAGAATTACTCTTGTTCACTCCTTTTTCGGCAAAGAGACGTTGAAACAGAGATTCATTTGGAACATGTCGCAAGAGCTTCTCTAGGACCCCAACTTGATAGAACAAATTGGTCCCTATGCACTGATACCAAATATGATACAGAGCAGAAAGTGGATCTGTGTTGGGCTGAACTGGGCCTCTCTTCGATGCTTCTTGGCCCGCTACAGGGCTGGGTTGAAGTCGCCGCCCAACAAGATGACGGCTCATTAAGGTCCGCTACTATAGTGGGCTTGCATGTGTGCGTCGTTGTTGTACCCGGACTATTTCCCAACTAAAATAACAAGGAGTAAGCGTTTGGACATTTCCCCGAACACCTTCAAGGCACGGGCTATCTAGCCCTTTCTATAACCCCGCGGGTCCCCACAAGGGTCCCGGCCAACTTGCCGTGACACGCGGCGACACAAGCAATTGCCCGGGATCGACCCCGGCCACTCTCATACGGGCTTTGCCCGTATCCTACATGGCCGCCCGAGACCACCCGGGGGCGCCCCGACGTTAAGCCACGCCACGTGGTATCCAGTAAAAGAGCCGTGGGCCCACTCCGAGGCACTTCATTCAACCCTCCAAGGTCAAAGGGAGACCCGAGCAAGTCAACCACAGGCTTTGGAGACCCGCAGCACGGGCATACAGCCCACACACGTGTGTTCGGCATTTTTCCGAACACCTAGTGGGCGCGTATATTTCAACCCTTCTACACCAACCCACGGGCCATCCCGTGGTTCCAGTACGCCAATTGGGTCCCACAACGACCCCCCAGCAAGCCGGGGCCACCCTCGACCCTCAGACACGTGGCAACATGCCACTCGACTTCCACTCTCCGGCTAACCCGAGGCTACCCTGCCAACCCGCCGTACAATGCGGCACGTAACACAAGGCGAGGCCCATGGGCCCAAGGTGCCTCCTCCCAGCCCCTGTGGACTTCTACCCTTGACCCTAGGCCAAATCGAAGGCCCGTCGGTCACCTACGCGGCTCGTTCGGCAACCCGGAGTGTGTCGGGCATTCGCCCGAACACCTTGCGAGCGGCCACTACGACTCGAAGAACAATGGCCCTACGGGCCCATGCTAGCCTCCCAAAGTTCAAAGTCCGTCAAAGGACGTCCCCAGGCGACACAAGAAGACCCCCGGGGGCCATCTCCTGGGGTTACGGCCAGCCCGGGGCCAGTTCGCCCCGGGGCATGGCCGCGCGCCCCAGGGAGGGCGAACTCCCTGGGGGCCGCGCCCTCCCTCCAGCCCGGTGGTCCCACGACCCCACTCAGCCCCGGTTCGTCCGATTTACGGTCCAACGACGCGATTCGTGTGCCGTACAAGTTCAAGAAGGCGACACGTGGACGCGGGAGCGCAAAGCGACAGCACGCGGGGATTCCGCAAGTCAATGCGCACACAAGCCTCCACGTATCCTCCCAGCTGTTCGTCCTTTTCTTTCTTAGACAAATTAGGAAGTAAAAAGACCAAAAAATCATTTTTATAGGGTGGGGACCGCCCCCCTCTCTCCTTGGAGCGAACCCGCCTAAACCCCCCCTGGGGGGGGGGGGGGGGGTTTAGGCGGCCCAGCCTGGCCCGCTGGTCCGCCCAAACCCCCTTGGGGGGGGGGGGGGGGTTAGGCGGACCAGCTCACCCCCCCTGGCTGGTCCGCGTAAACCCCCATTCAATTAAAAAAAAATTGATTTTTCAAAAAAGAAAAAACCCAAACCAGCCCGCCGAAACCCCCTGGGGAAGGGGGTTTAGGCGGACCAGCCCAGGCCCCCTGGCTGGTCCGCGTAAACCCCCATCCAAGGGGGGTTTACGCGGACCAGCTCAGCCCCCTGAGCTGGTCCGCGTAAACCCTTCCCCCTCTCTCTCTCTCAGTCCGTAACCCAGTGACACCATTCACTTGGGTTTACGACGGACCATCTCACCCCCCCCCCCCTGGCTGGTCCGCGTGAACCCCTTGTGACCCTTCAACTTCCCCTATAAAAACCCCTTAGGGGCTCAAGGGGCAGGCATGCATACACGATCATCCCTCCAAGCTCCGGCATCCAGCAGGCACAAGACTTCAAGCGCAGCTCCAAGCAACGGGCGAAGGAGAATTGTGTGTGGGTGACTTGTTCGGCAGTCTAATACGCCGGGGGTATGTCGTTTGCACTCCCCTCACGCAGTATGTAGCCGTCACACACAAGTCAACACCCACCATATGTGAGGCATTACGACATGGGCGGACGTCCCCTCATGCCGGGATTTCCTCTCGCGTGCCCGTCGGTTGCAACCACACACGTACCATGACGTCATGCTCTCTCGCAGTCACGAGGCCATGTTCGACCGCTCAATTCGAGTCGTGATCGACCCTCGCCCAGATACCGGATCGATGTATCCCTCCAGTCATCTAGTCACATGCCCCCGTTCGGCACCACGGCCCTGGCCCACGCCACGGGAGGAATCCTTTGTAAAACGCATGTATTCATTCATCACGCATCGACCCGGGGACCGACTAACACGTCGGATTTGTCCCGTGACATGCGCCAGTTGTACCTCAGCCATTATGGCTTTCCTGTAAAGAAGTATACACCTCAGTATAACACCGCCAATTGGACGAGTGCTCTCGCACCCACGTTCAGGCCCTCAGTCTCCTATCTACACCACTCGGCATCCGTGCCTAACACCCTACCCCCAGTAAACACACCCCTCAGCCTAACACGCACCCATAGCTGCTGAATGCCCCCAGCCCTCTACCCGTGGCTTCAGACACATATACAGACTTTTCTTCAGCTCAGAACGAAGGTATTCGGATTCAATCCGATGTAAATAAACACCGGTTGCTTGCGGCCGGTCGGGAAAGACGTCCAGTACACGATTCCCACAATCGCCTACGCACTCGTACCTATGGAACCCCTTCTCTCCACGTGTCGTTCGATCGCCCGAGCCCACGTGTCGCGCCCTGGTGGCGCTTCCCCCGGTCAACCCTTGGTTCCATGAGTGATTGTCGAGAAATCGACTGGCACACCCGCACCCTGTCTGGTTAACCCTTATCCCGACATTTCCGTGCCATTCGACCCTTCCCGACTTTCCGTAAAAGGAGAGTGCCCGATACCGCCGTGAGAGGCATACAACCGTGAGGGGAATACCCGAGATATATCAAACTCCCGTATTTTCCTTCCCCGTTGTATCCCTTCCTTCACCTCGATTATTCGGCATAAAAACCCGCGCAACAGAGAGGATGGCACGCCCGGTGGGACGTCTCCCGCCTTCCTTCTTTTTGCTGAAGAAAAATCTATGTCAGCCCTGAAGCCCTGGTGCCCTTTCCCTGTCCTTGCAGGAGAGGCAGAGGAGGGCACTCGTGCACGCATTCTCCAGCTGCTTCTGGTCCGCGTTCTGATCGTCGGACCGCGCCCGGCGACTGTCAGCAACTGTCGCCTCCGCAGCACTCAGCACTCCAACAACCATGGCGGCCGTCACCTACGCTCCCAACGTCATCGCCACCCATGCCCGGGTGGGCTACTTGGCGGCGTCGATCGCTTTCGGCAGCTTCGCCCCTGTTATCGAATCACCCTACTTCTTAGGTGTGGTCCCCGTGGCTGCTCTTCAGCCGACTCCAGTTTCTCCATTGGCTCCTGCGGCCAATATGTCACATGCGTCTCCGGTTCCGGCGGCCCACCTGAGTGTCGGGCACTGGACTGTCACCACTGGCCCCTGCCGGGCCCCCGGATCAACGCCGGTCCGAGTAAGCAATACCTCCCGAGGCCAGCCTCGTCCGATCTCCAACACGGGCCCCGTGCCCCGGACTTCGGTCATCTTCTCAGTATCTTCCTCGGGTCTCCAATCCCGAGCCGCAGCCAAGCCGGCACCCGACACGGGCTCCCTGTCCCGGGTCCACGGCTTCCCAATATCTTCCTCGGGTCTCCAATCCCGAGCCACAGCCAAGCCGGCACCCAACACGGGCTCCCTGCCCTGGGTCCACGGCTTCCCAGTATCCTGCTCGGATTCCCAACCCTGAGCCCCAGTCAAGCCGGCACCCGACACGGGCTCCCCGCCCAGGGTCCACGGCTTCCCAGTATCTTCCTCGGGTCTTCAATCCCGAGCCGCAGCCAAGCCGGCACCCGACACGGGCTCCCTGCCCCGGGTCCACGGCTTCCCAGTATCTTCCTCGGGTCTCCAATCCCGAGCCGCAACCAAGCCAGCACCCGACACGGGCTCCCAGCCCCGGGTCCACGGCTTCCCAGTATCTTCATCGGGTCTCCAATCCCGAGCCGCAGC